>AP025040.1:27424154-27690607 GCA_036186865.1 Eustoma russellianum | reverse complement strand
TTCCTCCTTCTCCTTCTCTTTTCTCCCTGGCGGTTTCCCCTCTCCTTTTTGTGCTATAACCGATGGCTAGGCTAATGGGGAGTTATACCCCTTTGTGCAACTCCCCCATCATTTAAGTGGGGAGGGGTACTTTGGGTAATTTAGCCTAATTTCTTAATTTCACCATTTTGCTTATTTTCTCACCTATATTTTATCTAACTCAGCCTCGTAAACCTATGCATTTAATGAAATTATATTTAAAGTTGACTTCTAACTATTGAAAGTCGTACTTAAAAGTTACGGGGTATGACATTCCACCACCTTTACAAAAAGTTTCGTCCTCGAAACTTACGTACCTTAGTCGAAGAGTTGAGGATACTTCTCCCGCATCTGCTCTTTGAGTTCCCAAGTGGCCTCGCGTTCCGAGTGGTTGCTCCACTGGACCTTCACATAAGGGATCACCCGTTTCCTCAACACTTGGTCCTTTCGATCTACAATCCTCACGGGTATCTCTTCGTATGTAACATCGCCCTTGAGTTCCAAAGGTTGGGCTTTAAGTACATGGCTTGGATCCGTCACGTACTTCTTTAATTGTGACACATGGAACACGTTGTGAACTTGCGCCAACATCGGGGGTAACGCCAACCTATATGTTAAAGCTCCTACTTTCTCCAGTATTTCATAGGGACCAATAAAACGGGGACTTAGCTTGTCTTTGACTCCAAACCTCATAATGCCCTTCGTAGGTGATACTCTCAAGTAAACTTTTTCACCCACATTAAATTCCAATGGTCGTCGCTTGGAATATGCCCAACTTTTGTTACGATCCTGAGCCGCCTTGAGTCTTTCCCGAATGATTTTCACCTTTTCGAGCGTCTTCTCCAATAGCTCAGGTCCGGTGATAGTCCTCACACCGACTTCATCCCAGTAAGCTGGGGACCTACACTTTCTTCCATATAACGCTTCAGATGGAGCCATATCAATTGCGCTATGGTGACTGTTATTATATGAGAATTCCATTAGCTTCACCATCCCATCCCAACTCCCTTTAAAATCCAAGACGCAAGCCCTTAGCATATCTTCCAAGGTCTGAATAGTCCGCTCGGATTGTCCATCGGTTTGGGGATGATACGCCGTACTCAACCTTAATTCCATGCCCATGGTTTTCTGAAATGCTGTCCAGAACTTAGAAGTAAATCGTGGATCTCGGTCGGACACTATACTCACGGGAACTCCATGCAAGCTAACAATACTATCCATATATAGGTTTACCAACTTGTCGAGAGACGATTCACTTGCGATGGGTAGAAAATGTGCAGAATTGGTTAATCAATCCACAATGACCCAAATCATGTCATGACCACTCCTCGTCTTTGGTAAACCCGCTATGAAATCCATCGTGACATGTTCCCATTTCTAATCTAGGATCTCTAATGGCATCAACAATCCACCAGGCCGTTGGTGTTCTGCCTTGACTTGTTGACAGACTAAACACCTCTCTATAAACTCTGCAATATGTCTTTTCATCCTGGACCACCAATAATATTTCTTGAGATCTCTGTACATCTTGGTGCTACCAGGGTGTATTGATAGCTTTGAGCCGTGAGCTTCTTGCAAAATTTCCCTTCTAAGTTCATCAACATCAGGTACACACAATCTTCCTCTAAACCATAGGCTCCCATCCTCTTTGATCTGAAATCCCTCAACCTGATCATGTTTCATTCTTTCCGTTATCTCATTTAGGGTCTTATCTTTCTTCTGAGCCTCTTTTACCCGGTCAATCAAACTTGGTGTGATGGTCAATGTTGTCAATACGTTCACCGTGGAGCCAATTAAATCTAAACCGAATTCTTCCATTTCTCTTTCCAATGGTGATTGTCGCGCATGGCTGGACTTCCTGCTTAATGCATTCGCCACTTTATTAGCCTTTCCTGGGTCATAATGGATGGTCAAATCATAGTCTTTTAGCAATTCCAACCATCTCCGCTGCCTCATATTTAATTCCTTCTGTGAGAAGAAATACTTTAAACTCTTATGGTCCGTGAATACCGCACATTTTTCTCCATATAAATAATGCCGTCAGATCTTCAAGGCGAACACAACTGCGGCGAGTTCAAGATCGTGTGTCGGATAGTTTTGCTCATAAGACTTTAGTTGTCGTGAGGCATATGCGATGACTCGTTCGTTTTGCATCAGAACACAACCTAAAAACAAGATGTTAGACTAAACTAAATTGGTATACAAAGGCATAACCTTATGCTATAGTTTACGTACCTAAACCATTTTTCGATGCATCGCTATAAATCACAAACCCATCAATTCCAAAGGGTTGAGCCAATACTGGAGCTGTGGTTAATCTCTTCTTATGCTCCGTGAAGCTTTGCTCGCATTCCGCCGTCCACTCAAACTTAGACTTCTTTTGAGTATGGCGACTGAGAGGCACTGCTATCCTTGAGAATCCCTCGACAAACTTTCTATAATGCCCCGCTAGACCCAAGAAACTTCGCGCTTCGATGACATTAGTAGGTCTAGACCATTCAGTGATAGCTTCCACCTTCTACGGATCAACTGGGATTCCTCCGATATCACGTGACCCAGAAAAGCCATGCTTCTTAACCAAAACACACACTTGCTAAACTTAGCGTATAGTTGTTTCTGCCTCAAAATACCTAGAACGATTCTCAAATGCTCAGCGTGAGTTTGCTCGTCAGGAGAATACACTAGAATATCATCTATGAATACCACTACAAACTTGTTTAATTGTTCCCGAAAGACGGTATTCATAAGATCCATAAAAGCTGCAGGGGCATTTGTTAATCCAAACGGCATCACCAAAAACTCATAATGGCCATATCTCGTGCGGAAAGCTGTCTTTGCGATGTCCTCGGCCTTCACTCGCAATTGATGATACCCTGATCGGAGATCAATTTTAGAGAAGATTTTGGCACCCTTGAGCTGGTCAAACAAATCCTCAATTCGTGGAAGGGGATACTTATTCTTGATGGTAGCTTTATTCAACTCTCTATAATAGATACAAAGTCTCACGCTACCATATTTCTTCTTCACAAACAAAACAGGTGCTTCCCAAGGTGATACACTAGGGCGGATAAACTTCTTGTCCAACAACTCCTGCAGTTGTTCCTTCAACTCTCTCAACTCTACCGGAGCCATTCTATAAGGAGCTTTAGAAATAGGTTCAGTTCCTGGAATCAAGTTTATCTCGAACTCGACTTCCCTCGGGGGTGGTACTCTTGGTAAATCTTCCGGAAACACATCTAGAAACTCATTAACCACTGGAATTTGCTCAATAGACGGTACTTCCTGAGTAACATCCATGGCATACACTATAAATCCCTCAGCACCTTTTCTTAAGGCTTTGCACGCTTGTGCAACGGACATATATACCTTCTTGGGAACTTTCTTTTGTTCCGGTTCCCCTTAAAACATTACCTCTTCCATCTTAGCATTCTTGATTGTCACTTGCTTTAATCGACAATCAATATTGGCATGATATTTGGGCAACCAGTCCATTCCTAATATAATGTCAAAATCGTACATCTGAATAGGGATCAGTGTGGTGGAGAATGTTTGTCCTTCAAACTCTAATTCGCAATCCCGGTACTGCTGGTACGAAACCATAATTTGATCTCCGGCTGCTTGAACACGATACAGAGTTTCCAACCATTCAGGCAAACTACCAAGGTGCTTAGTGAATCTCTTTGCTACAAAGGAGTGGCTTGCGCCGCTATCGAAGAGCACGTTGGCAGGTATCCTATTTACTAAAACCGCACCTAAGGCCATATCAAGTTTTACACAGAAAGTTAAGCACGTAAATACTTAATTCAAGAAGGATTTAAACTTAATTTAAATGGTACCTGCTACTACATCGGTAGCCTCCTGCACATCAGTGTCTGTCATGAGATGTACACGGGCATTTGCTCGTGGCTTTGCTCTCGGCTGCTGAGCCGCTTCTCCCGGAGTATTTTTCTTCATCTCCGGACAGTCTCTAATCATATGACCCACTTGACCGCATCGGAAGCATGCTCCAGCCATCTTTCTACACTCTCCAACATGATTCTTGTTGCAGTGTGGGCAAGCTCCCATAGCCTGCTGAACTACTGGATTCTGGGGTGGGAGTCTTTGAAAATTTCCAACTGGACCTCTTTTCAGAATCTTGACCCAACGTCCGGGTCTACTACCAACTCTCACATATTCTCTTGGCCTTTTGCCTCTGTCAGACGATCCTTCACTAGCTTCTCTTACCGCTACTCAGCGAAAATCACTCTCGACGCGGAAACACGCATCTAGCATATCCTCATAAGTTTTCATCCCCGCATTCACTATTGTCGACTGTATCCTCGAGTCCAAACCTCTCTCGAACTTTGTCATTTTAAGGCGGTTATCCGACATAATCGCAGGAGCAAACTTTCCCAAGGCGTGAAAACGATCAGCGTATTCTGATACGGTCATCCGACCCTGCTCAAGTCGATCGAATGCCCTAATCTTGTCTAGTATTGCTGTCTTTGGCACGTAGTACTTCAGAAAGGCATCACAGAATTGAGCCCAGAAGATCGGCGGGGTCATCTTCAATACCAAACTGGCCCACTATTCTCCCGCCTTGCCACTCAGAAGAGATGTGGCCACATCCACCTTGATCTCCTCGGGCACTTGCACCAGCCGGAAACACTTTTTTACTTCGGCAAACCAATGCTGAGCCTCCTCAGGGTCGGTGTATCCTCCGAACTCCAGAACTCTCATCTTCCTCATCTCTCCGTAAAAGAACCGAATATTGTGCTGCGGTGGTGGAGGCGGCGGAGATTGATGCTACTGAGCAAACCCTTGTGCGATCATCGTTAGTGCATCAATGAGCACCTGGGGTAAGACCACTTGTGCTGGCTGATTTTCCTGTCGGTTGTCAGAGTTTCCTGTGTTATCTCTTCTTGGAGGCATTTTCTCTGAAAGGTCAGTGTTCCATTAGCAATCCGTTGATATAGGATGTTACTGAAAGCTTGAATGTGTAAGGATGGGTGGGGTATGAAATAAAACTATTAATACGAGATAAGTTAATAAGCGCGCTCGCATACACCAACCCTGATCATACTTAAACTCTAGAGAAATCAACACTTATAACTAAGGGTCAAACTTAAGGAATAATCACATCTTAAATTTCTAAAAGATCATGAACCTAAGTTTCCGAGATAGATCTGAAGCCTAGGCTCTGATACCACCTGTAGTGCCCCGGTCCGATACTCGCATCGGAACCAGTGCACCTGCCGTAGCCTAATACGAGGACTACGAAGCGTCAAAGCAGATCAAGCGTACATCATTCATGACGCAAGATAAATTAGTGGAAACGTCGTAAAATTTAAAACTTCACCAACATTAATGTAACCAGAAAAATACAGCAGAAATAAAAGGTGTTCGATCAACTGTCTATCACATCCTCCAGTACAACATAATAAACATCGAGTTTTCCAACTTAAAGTGAATAATCAAACATCTATCTACTTCCATGACCATCATCCCATTGAGCCCACTCGCCATCGTCTTCGACAAATATCATTTCGAATTCTGGCTCACCTGAAAAGGAAATGGAGTATCTGTTCTTAGCAAAAATATCGCCACCAAGTAACCCGTCTATACACCTTACGGGATCACACACGACGAGTCGCCAGTGTATAAGTCATTGCCCAAAATAAGGTGCTCGGGTTAACAAATAGCATCTTTATAACAATTCCTCAAAACAGATAAATCACATAAATGATACGCGGATACGTGAACAAACATGTAACTAAAATAACATACCACATAAACAGAACATAAGCTAGTCACATATCTTGCATGTCAAATCTTATGCTTCGTGTATCATGATGCATGTACTTCTTTAAAACCACACACAACACCCATGCATATGTCTTCTTTCGTAAATATGTCGTGCGTGTCATTTCACAAAACATTTAATAACTCTTCTTATCATATTCTTCGCGTAGCAGAACTTTATACCCTGTGGGTGATCAGTCCATAGCAAACAGAACTTTATACCCTGTGCTGAAAGGTCCACGGCCCCATAATATATAACTTTATACCCTGTGCTGAAAGGTCCACGACCCCATTACATATATCATATATCCGTGCTGATAGGTCCACGGTCTCATTAAAATAATTTATACCCTGCTGTTGATTCACATGTCACGCTTTTATACCATGCTTTCGCAGGCGTGACTTTTATACCCTGCGATCAACCAGCAGCCATAGTTGAGCGCGGGTAGGGCTGGCAGAAATAGGGCCAGCCCAACAGTTTATTTTTTATATTTATTTTAGTATAATTTCTGAAAATTGTATAATTGTTATTTAATTAATTTAAAATAGTAATAATTATGGAAAAAATGTAAATAAATACCAGAAAATTCTAAATAAATTCCAGAAATTATAAAATGCTGAAATTAAATTATTTTCACTATATTTCAGTAATTGTGATAATTTATTTAATTTGGATAATTAGGTAATAAATAGAGATAAATTAAGAAAAAATAGGGAAAAATATAGAAAATGCACAATAAATGTATATAAGCCATGGAATAATAATTTTAACCTCAAACAACATTAAATCATTATTCGAATAATAAATGAACCTAGATTTGAGTGCCGGAGGATGGTGAGGATGGGCCAGGGGCCTCAGGCGATTGTGTTGTTTGCATTCATGGCACGTGCATTGCATGATGGTGGGTCGTGACGTACGGGTCATGGGCGCTCAGGATGGTGTACGGTGGCGGGGCCAAGTACACTCGGATGGTGACTGTGGGTGGGTACGACCCACAACCACTCAGTAGGTCCCAGGATCATGCATTGCATGGCGGAGATATCGGCATTTTGTGTGACATGACTTTGTTGCGTGTGACATGCATAGTAGGACATGCATCACGACGTTGCGCATTCTTTATCTGGAGTGAATTACCTTTCCGCATTATTTCATATGCTTATGTGATATCATGTTCTATGTGCTATGTGTTATATCATTATTGCATGCTCGTCTTGTCCTAGTTGGAGGCAGGTGCCTACTGAGTGATTTTCCGTCACTCACCCCTACTTACCCCTACAGGTGAGCAGGAAGAGATCTACGACTTTGTCTTTGTTGAGGATGGGACTGACACGGTAGAGTGGGCAGATTGACGATCGCACCTAGGATACTAGAAGACCTGCGACTGTTCATGTTTATTTACTTTGGGATCTCATCAGTCATTACCTTGTTTAGCGTGATAGTCTCTAGATGCTAGTGTGTTGACTCTATTGTCGTGACATATTTATTGTTTCTATGGAGGATTATCTTTTGTTCATATGAATTAATGTTATGGTATTACGATTCCGCGCAAAGAAAAAACTTCTACGGTTTTTCGGACATGTAGAAAGTTGACTCAACGCTTGGTATTCTCCTCAGCGAGATACGGTGGGTGCACCGTTCTCGATGCTAGGGTTCGAGAGCGGGGCGCTTCAGTATTTTACGTACGTACGTTAAAGTCACACCACTATACTTAATTCATATTTATGAGTATATTCAGGTCTTATATCATATGATATAAGTCATGGTTATGACAAATTTATTACGACACGTTAAAAGGTTCTAAACCAAAAATTGTCGTATCGGGTGAATACCAAAACTTCGCCAACGTGTCACGTACTTGCCATAAATAGATGGCCAGCCCCTACACTTCAAAAATGGCCACAAATTTCTTGGCTTACATGGTATGTGCAGCCATAAAATCATTCCATGTTGGCACACATAAATCACCCTCAATTAAGGCCAAATTGTGGAAATTCCAATTTCAATTTTGACACATGTTTAGGCGCCACTTTAATCAGCCTTGTGAGATGAATATTAAAGTTTAATTTATGTATATTATGTGTAACATAATATATATAACATGTGCAAAAAGTTGGAATTTAATTAAAAAAAATCGCGTAATCGATAAACGTCGAAAATTCGGTTTTCTACGTACACGAGACATGGAACATTTTTGGCATGGCATATAACATGTATCTAGACACTTTTTACGTACTTCATACATTCTAAAGTGTTCTAGAAAAAACAATTAAGGGCTGATTGGAATATACCATGTGTGTATAATTAAATGTGCACTATTTTACAAAGTTTGCAAAAATAAATTTAAGCACAAGCACAATCCTTGTCACACGCCTAAACCAGCAATGTTGAAGCATATGTGGAGCTTTGTTGGAATCTTGATTGGCCAAGAATAAAGCATGCAATATTGGTGACATAAAGAAAGGAGCTACACAAGGTAACATTTCAAACTTATGTCACATTTGTAACACATGCTGAAAATTTCAGCATGTGTGCATATGGCTGGCCGATTTTCTCAAGTTAATGAGCCATATTTTGCTATCTTGAATCATGTGGATTAATTGAAAGATGTTATGGCAATGTTTTTAATATATTATGGAATTAATTTGGTGATATCTTTGGATATCACACATGCTGAAAATTTTAGCATGTGTGTAATGTATGTTGGCCGAATTCTAGGGACTATTGGTGATCAATTTTTATTCCAAAAATGATAAGAATGTCTTGTACTAAATGGTGATTGATTTCTTGGATTAAATAAAAGTAAACTTGGCAATATTTTGAATGAAATGCAAATGTTACACATGCTGAAATTTCAGCATGTGCAAGAGGAGTAATGGCCGAATTCTTGCATGATAAATTGGAGTCATTTGTCTTGCAAAATAAGTGGGATGATTATATGATTTATGGAAATAATTTTATGGCTAATTGGCACATGCTTTTTGAGGTTTAATTTCAGATTTATCTAGTCATCAAGTGATGAAACATCCATCCAATCAATGAGAGCCAAGTAAGCAAGAGCTTAATGATCATTTAATAAGGAGGTGCCAAGTAAGCAAGACAATGTCACAATGATGCAATACACTTTTCCAAGGACTTAGAAGATAATTTTCAAGAGGAGAAGAGCATCATAGGGGGCAGCCACCAATGTTAAAAGGAAAGAAGAGCGAAAGACAAAACTAACACAAGTCTTACAAGTATACAAGATTAAAAACGTTTTTCTAGTCTCTCTTTCTACACTTCTTTCTTTCTTCTCTCTAAAAGCCTACTGTATTCATATTCATACATATTGAATAGGCTTCTTACATACCATCCTATACTCTTTATCATTGTAAAAGATTGATCAAGGTGTGATCAATCTTGTACTTGCAAGGTGGTGGTGTTCGTGGTCATTGTATTCTCATACAAGGTTTGTAAAGGGTTGGAGTTGGTGTGTAACTCCATCAACCCTGTGGTAAGATGCTATTTTGTATTGTGTGATTAGTGCTAACTGAGGAAGGTGTCCTCGAAGACTGGAGTAGGTTGTTTATAACAAAACCAGTATAAAATTCTTGGTGTTATTTACTTTCAGCACTTACTTTCAGTTTTAGCACTGTTTGTCGTTTTTGATCACGTTGGTAAAAATACTAAACAAATTTCAAAAATCACGAAACTTTCTAGAGTTATAGCCATACATTTTAAGGTTCTTTTGGTGCAAGTTTCAACCCCTTTGGACAAGTATAAGTCATCCAAACACCCAAAGTTCTGAGACTAGTACAGTCTGATTTTCAGACTTGCAAAGGTTGAGACTTTGATCGTATTTGACTAGCTTCCCAAAAGAATTTTTCAAATCTGTTTCAACCCATTTAAATAAAACTAATAAGGGGTTAGTCATTAAATTTTCATTTGGAGTTAAGGACAAATAGGAATAAATTTTTCAAATCAGACTACCGGTTCTGGCAGATTTACGCAATCTGACCACCAACAATTTTTTAAGGGGTTAGAGGTTGAATTTTAATCAGAAATTTTTAGGAGATACTCAGAACATCTGAGGCTAAGTTCTCTCCAAATTTCAAAATTTTTGAAGACCTGAAACCTTGTTTTCAAAACGTTTTAAAACCAGTCCTGAAAACAGAAACTGTTGGGTTTTTGGTTTAAAACTATTTTAAAAACCAGATTTTCCGCACCCACTATTCAACCCCCCTTCTAGTGGTGCCATGCAGATCCTACAAGTGGTATCAGAGCGCAGAAACACTCACATCAAAAGGATCCAACGATATAAGTGAGATGTCAACCACAAACTTCAAAACCGAGCAAGAAGGTATGTCTAGTCAAAGGCCTCCTCTCTTTGACGGTGAGTCTTTCATTCAATGGAAGTTAAGAATGAAACTTTTCTTTATGGAAATTGATATTGATCTTTGGTCAATTATAGAAGATGGTCCTTTTGTTCCATCAAAATTATCTACTGTAGATGGAGTCACACTAGAGGTCGTTAAGCCTAGGCAAGAGTACACTAGTGAGGATAAAAAGAAACTGAGCATGAACGCTACGGCTGTAGCGCCCCGCACCCGGGCTTCGTCCGGATACGGTGCACCCGCCGTACTTCACTAAGGAGAGTACAAAGCGTCATGCATAACATACGAAAATCCATAATATAAGCCATGGATTCCCATGTTAACCTTTTACATGGCAGTAAAATTTAGGCAGAATTAAAAACTTTCCAAATTAAACATGCATTACGCAATAACTAAGTCCCCAGAGTAGCAGTCACACAAAACATCATAGTCACATCCCACAGAGTACCAACATAGTCATAATACAAACATCTAAACAGCACAAAAGTCCTTAAGTTCATCTCCCTTCATGTCTTCACGCCTACGGATACGGTACCCTCGGTTCATCTTCAGTCCACTCTATCTTGGCATTATCTGGGGGAAAAAAAATAAAGTGTGAGTGATAAAAATCACCCAGCAAGAATACAATAAACGACCATGAAATACATAAAGAGTCATAACATGAATGTATTACCCCAAAACCCCAAGTAATCATAATTTATACCTGCTCTTGGATCATGTACTTACTTGACGTTCGTCTTAAGCATGGTATTAGGGAAAATTATACCATTCCTGATTTTTGTATCCTGAACTTACTTGGCGTTCGGCTTAAGCATGTTTCTAAGTAATGCTATACCAATAGTAACTTATAAACATTAACTGTAACATGCGGCATGTCCTCATGATCGTGAGTTATGCAAGATGCAATGCATGATGTCATGTCATGCCATGTCAAAACATCATTTTGGCCCCATACAATAACGTGTCATAAAAACAGAGTGTCAGATCAATTAACCCCGGATCTGAGCGGGTCCAGAACAGATATCAGATCAATTAACCCCGGATCTGAGCGGGTCCAGAACAGATATCAGATCAATTAACCCCAGATCTGAGCGGGTCCAGAACAGATATCAGATCAATTAACCCCGGATCTGAGCGGGTCCAGAACAGATATCATGTCATCAGACCAATTAACCCCGGGTCTGGAGTCGGGTTAGTCGCATGCTTGGCCGGCAAAGGAATCATGAAGCTTTCTTTAAGACTTGGGACCGTAAAAACTTTTCATGTATAACGAAAAGATAATCACTTGTAAAACTTTCTTGCATCATAAAATCCATGAAAATCGGTTTCATGCTCATGCATAATACATGCCGTGATATGAAATGCAAGCCATGACATGAATAATCGTATGCATTCCCTATAACGTATCAACTTACATGAATTTGGAAGCTAAATATTTCCAAGACTTTTACTTCATTTTCATGCTCATGCATGATACATGTCGTGATATGAAATGCAAGCCATGACATGAATAATCGTATGCATTCCTTATAACGTATCAACTTACATGATTTTGGAAACTAAATATTTCCAAGACTTTTACTTCATTTTCATAGAACGGTTAGGCTAACCATTTAGGTCCATTTACGCGACTCTTTCATCACAAGTACGTAGGGTAAAATCATAGATACAAGTCGTAAAATTGGGAATTATTTTAAATAACCATAAGGGCTTACTTACTTACTTTACGATTTATCTTAAGTGCTGAGGCTGAGCTGACCGATTTTACTAAAAATTTAATTGTGACGAATCCGTAATGCCGTTTCCAGAAATTCCAACTCGTATGCGTTATAAACATGTGGGACTAGTATCTTACCGAAATTTAGCCCATTTGCATGTCTCTAAGTCCCTTTTCTAAGCCTGGAAAGTCGTTACAAATTTCAGGGTGGCTCCAGTAATTTCTGTTGAGCAGTTTTACCAAATAATTCATTAAAAATAATCCAGAACTTATTTTACTAAGAGTCCAACTGGCGTGTCCATTAGACTCATAGGACTATTACCATGCCAAAAATCAGCTTTATTGGTCATCTACAAGGTCCCTTTTCAAGTCAGTGAAAAGAAGTCACTATTCTGCTCAATTCCCGTTTTTCAGGTCTGACCAGTTTTACCAAAATATTTATTATAAATAAACCATAGCTCCTTTTACCAAAAATCCACCTGGCATCTCTACTACACTCATGGGGCTAGGTTTGTGCCAAAAATCAGAATTATTGAATGTCCAAAAAGTCCTCTTTTAATTCGTTGAAGTAAATGGTCATTCCTGCCCAGCTCCAGAGTTTTCTGCTGGAGCGGTTTTACCGCGTAATTTCTTAAAATTAATTCTTAACTTATTTTAACATAATTCCAACTCATACATATCATAAGCTTGTAATAGCAGCATCCTACCGAAAATTAACCCATTTTCATGTCCCTAAGATTCGTTTTTGAGTCCACTAACTTGTTACTTAATTTCTGCGCTGTCCCAGTACTTCCCATTGAGCAGTGTTACCAATTAAATCATTAAAATTAATCCACAACTTGTTTTGCCATGATTCCAGCTTGAGTATTCACAGCACACCTGGTATTATCATCCTGCCAAAAATCAGATTTATTGAGCCACTACAAGGTCCTTTTTCATGTCATTCAAAAAGAGATGCAGTTCTGCTCAGTTCCAGGCTTTTCAGTCTGAGCAGCTTTACCAAATCTTTTATTAAAAATATTCTACAACTCCTTTTTCTAAAATTCCAACTTGCACATTTTCTATACACATAATGGTATCATCACACCGAAAATTAGCCTTTTTGAACCTCTACAAGATCTCTTTTCAGGTCATGCAAAACATTACATCATTCTGTCCTGTTCCAGAATTTACAGCCTGAGCAGTCTCACCATTTATTTTATAAAAATTAAACCATAACTTATTTTACCAAAATTCCAACTCTCAGCTCTTATATACACATGGGGCTAGATCTGTGCCAAAAACCAGATTTATTGAAGGTTCAAAAGACCCTTTTTAAATTCGTTAAACTCAGTGGTCAATTCTGCCCTGCTCCAGAATTTCCTGCTGGAGCAGTTCTACTAAATATTTTATTAAAAATAATCTGTAACTTATTTTAACAAAATTCCAACTCTCACTTATGCTACACTCATAAGGCTAACTTGGTGACAAAAATTAGCATCATTGAAGGTCTTTAAGGTTGGTTCTTAGGCCATTGAAGATGCCTTCCCATTCTGCCTAGCTCCAGTAGTTTGAGATTTTGTCATTGGTTCAAGTCAAAGGTCCACCCTTTCATCTTGTTCTTATAAGATATAATGCTAATCACTAATTAAACCGTAAAGCATCTCAAAACAGCCTTGTAACTAAATGCATGTCATAAAAGATTCCATCTTTGAGAGAATAAGCTACATGCAATGCATTGTTCCTAAGAAATCTATAAGGTATAATCTCCAACTTAGGATATTCAACTAGATATTGAATCTTAAGTACTTCTAGTCATTCAAGTCACAAACTCTTTAAATAAATCATGAGAGATCATTGTATACTTGCCTCTTCAAGCCAAAGTTTTTGCCTTTGCTTGGTTTTGGAGTGAGTTGAGTTGGAATCCTTCTCTTCCTACTCCCTTGAGCACACGGTTTTGGATGAAGAGGAAGGAAGAGGTTAGTATCTCTTAAATAGTGAAAATAGAATCTTATTTGAGGCTAGAACATCTTACCAAAGTAGTCTTGAGATGGAGATTCAAGTTGTAGCAAGGTAGCTTCACCTAAGAGAGTTGAAATCTTCCACCTAGTTGGACAAGGAGGCCACGGTTTTGGGGTGGAGGAGAACACCCTTGTGAGCTTCATCATTTTGTATGAAATATCTACTTAAGAACTTTGGAATGAGACTTACCTAGAGGATCCTTGAGCTTGAAGAAGATGAAGCTTGATTGAGAATTTCTAGTCTTCAAGAAGGGAGGGCCGAAAGTTGGTGATAGAAGGGGGATGGAGAATTTCCTTAAGTGTTTAGTAGGAGCTTTCTTAGGGAAATGTTCAAGACAAGATGGAAATGAGGTTGTCTTGAGAAATAAAAAGAGCTAGGGGGTAAGGGGGAGGCCGGCTTGTGCATGGGAGAAGGGGAAAAGAGGATCTAGGCCTTGCTTTTCTTACACACTAGCTTCTTCTCTTCTTATTTTATTATTTCTTTTGCATGCAAGTTGCTATTTAATATTTGAATTATTATGTAATTTGTTAATTATAATTTATTTGGAAGAGTGTGGAGAATTCTAGATCCTCCCACTCCTTGGCCGAAATTATGAGGGTGTTGGGGGGTATTTTGGTCTTTTCACACTTATCATATCCAATACTTATATAATTTATAATGTTATTTATTTCGTTTAATTTTGATTTTAGTTTTACTTTATGAGGATTGTTTATGTTTGTATTCTTACAAGAACGAGCTCGCTTCAAGGGTGATCAATGGCCCTTGGCCGAATTCTCAAGGTGTATCACACACCTCGTGACATTTGTTTGTATACTCATTTAGTGTTCGTCCTAAACGAACTTGAAGAATTTAAATAAGAATGCGATACATGTGACTTGAGTAACAGGCTCGTGAAGGAATCATCGCTTTTATTCTGTCACTTAATCATAGTCTCAAGTATACGGTTGTCGGGGTACAACATCCTCCCCCCCTTATTATAAGTTTCGTCCTCGAAACATCAGAACTAGTCAAAAGATGAGGCATCGACTCCTCACGTTGCCCTCCGTTTCCCATATGGCTTCTTCTTTAGGTAAATAAGATCGCATAAAGCGTATATTTAGTTCCCTCAGAACTGCTTTGTTCCCTTCATCTTAGAGGTCTCGTCAGAACTTATTCTAATTCTCGAAAGGTGTTATTGTCACCTATCCCCTATCAAGCACTCGCAACCTCGATACTATGTACTCGATAATGAAATCCATTCCGTGTAATCATGACCGTAGCAGGCTTATAATTTCCTTTTACATAAGGAATGAACAACTAGGCAGAGATCATTAACTCTGGGGTATAGACTATTCGCTCTTTTCTATAAACATACTTTCAGTGATCATGTAACGGTCATCCTATTTACGAAATAGCTTCCAAAGACACCCGAGATAATTCCCATAAGGTACACAAACCAAGCTCTTCATAAGGTATGTCCCGTATTCATCCGTCTTGCTACTTGCGTTATTACATACTAACTCTTACCCCTTTTCGCGATCACCTTATAGCATCGAACTAGAAGTTGTGGGTTCTTCTTTGAAACTTATGTTCCCTTTATGACATTTCAATCATCCTAAGGTGGCCCGTTCTCTTAAGACATGGTTTTCATAGTCATGACCCATTTCCCCGCATAGTGCAATAAAACGGGTACAAGTGCTAATAGTGACGCATCATGACGAGGACCCTGCGTCCCATACACAGTGTCATACTTAGTAATGTTATCGCTAGTAACCTTACCTACTCGCTTGTGGTCTACTAATCATAACCCAAGGAAACTATCATAATCACTTTTACTTGATTAATAGGAAATAGAGCAGAGGACATAGGTATCTTACACTTATCAGGCATACCTTGGTTGTTTCTTTGTCATCCGCATAGACTAACCTTATATGGTTACGGTTTCCACCTTCTACTTCGTTTGCTCATTAAATCGTTTCTTTCATTCTTTCGTCTCCTTATCATCGCATACCGCTCCATAGCGGCCCTCCAATAATTCACCAAAGGTCCTTGAATACGACTTAACATAGCCTAATTTGATATGGTGGTCTAAACATTTCATCTCTTAGAATCAAAGGAACATACTGTCCCAAAGTAATGAATGAGTATGGAAAGGTCTGGCCCTTGTCTTAGTGAGTTAAATTTCGACAACGATATTCCTTCAGGGTTAGTATGATGTAATTGACCTATCATGATTATGTACTATTGGAGTTTCTCTCTTTTCATGACAGGGGTCCTTAAGTCCTGACTGTAATCCATACGCTTTCCTACGATAGACATCCTTCGGTATCCATGCGTTAGCCATAAAAGCGTTTCTATCGGTGTTAGAAATTTCTTCCCTAAAATACATATAGGATGACTCGTACCTTAATCTGAGATTGTACTCTTATAGAATGGTGAAACCCCAATCTCTCGCTAAGTCCTACTTGACTCATCCGTTTCGTTGACACGCCAATCCCGTAATAATCGAACCTAGGGTGGAAGTCCTTCCTGGGAATTTATGTCGTTTCTTGGTGTTCTTGTTCCTTACAGAATTTTTCTTTTCCCAATCACAAGAGTATTCTCGTTTGCTTTGTCCTCATAAACTATTATGCTATGCAAGATTTCGTCACTTCATATGGTTACTGCTAGAGTGGGTTAGATAATCCCGTCTTATAATAGTCATGGAAGGAATTTAACCATCTTGATGAATTGTCCTTAAGATGCCGGACTAATAAAGTCTATAACCTGTCAAGACGTTTGTCAATCCTATTTGTTTTGGGGATGTCTATGATTCACCTTGCACACATTCCATGTTCTTCCTCGAGCTTGGTTCTCTCGTTGGAAATAGTCAGTTTGCAATTCGGTTTTGTTAACACTTGTGTTTCCCGAAGTGGTCAAACAATTCATTGATCCTAGGAAACTGGTATTTATCTTCCATGGAAACCTTATTGAGCTCCGACTATTATGGTAATAATCCAACCGTTAAGAGCAACTTGATAACTTATTCTAGTTTTTACACTTTAGTTGGGTTACTTTATCGCATTGCTCCAATGACCGTTTATACCTGGCTAAAGGACATAATAAAACATAGGTATTTCAGATTTAAATTAAGCAGTTCGGAGTACCTGTTACGATTTGAGGTTTCAGGCACTGCTGAATCAGGCACTCTTTCATCCAGGTTAGCGTTCTTGGTTATCTTTTTATTATCTCTCAGTGGATGTGGTCGCCACCTCCTGCTTCGTTCCTTAAGTCCTTTATTTTGTCCTTTCATTAGCTTAATATCGTGTTCCGCTCTGTAGCAGTCCTCCAGTAATTCCTCGAAAGTGCTAGAATATGGATTAGCTAGCCGAATCTTAATCCGGAAGTCTAGACCTCGCATGAATCTGATTACCTTGAGCTCTCCGTCTTCCATGATCAAGGGAACATAGCGGCCCAATGTAGTGAACCGACGAGCGTACTCTGAGATAGTGATACCTGGTTCTTGTCTTAAGGTGTCAAATTCCTCAACCCTCGTTATGATTAGTTCTGTAGAGAGGAAAAACTCACAAAACTCCTCTAGAAACCTTGCCCAAGTCACCGGTCGGGGCAATGGCTGGATACAAGTTCTCCACCACAGGCTGGCCTTGCCAATCAAAAATGGCCGGACAATTAGTGTCTTTACCTTCTCAGGTACTCGTATCAGTAAGAAGGTACTTTCGACTTCATCAAGCCATTTTTCCGCTTCCTCGGGACTAGATTCTCCGCAAAAATTCTGGGATATGTGCTCTTACTAGCTGCCGGTAATAAAACCCAGCGCTGCCCGGGGGTGAAAGTTGTTGGACCGTGCACCTGCATTAAACACCACTAGAGGGGGGGTGAATAGTGGTTAGCGGAAATTACACTACAACCCTTTGTTAAAATCCCCTTTGAAAACAGAATCTGAAACCACCTCAGATTCAGAACCCGTTTTTCAAAAATTCACAAATAATTGTACACAACTCCAAAAATTATGAAACTTACCAGAATGTAACTTCAATGAGTTAACAAGACTCTATCCAAAAATCAGACAAAAATAAGATCGTTTGACCCTTCAAATAAATAAAAAGATTCAGATGGTCAATCTGGACAGAATTGGACAGAATGTTGCTGATTTTGCAAAACGTGTTTCTCTTTGAATACTCAACCAAAAAGGTTGATCTTTATATCAAAACACTCCTTAGGATGTGTAGATGAAGTTTCAAAAAGGACCTGACCTTAACCAACTCTTGAAAAATACAGAATTTAAGTTTTCTCAAAACTGATCAGATTGCAGCCAGATTGGAGCAGTTATCTTGCAAAGACTGAAAGACTAACTTTCCCTTGCTCAAATCAAGTGATTCTTGTTGAAAATGAAAGCTAACAGTCTGAAGTATAACTCCACCAAAAATCACGAATTTTGAAAATGTTTAGCTATTTTTTCAAATTGTGAGAAGTGGTGTGAAAACTGCAGTCAAAAACGGGCAGAAAATAGAAATAAAGAAACAAGAGAAGAACACCGAGAATTTATCCTGGTTCGGTCAATGTGACCTACTCAAGTCCCAAGGAACACCTTTCCTTGGATTTCACTATGGTATGAACCAAATTACAGCAAGAACCAAGCTTGATCATTGGGTTAAACACCAACCCTATTCAAGACTTGGATGAACACCTTTATGCAACTCTTGGTTGCAACACCTCTATCACCTATTGATGTAGCCTTATAGATTTGGCTAATCAATCTTACAAATAAGACACAAGAAGGTGTGTATAGTGTAGCTGGACAACAACTAGAAATGGAACACCTTAGCTACACAAAGTATGAACGAAAATATGAGAAGAGAATAGCAAGACAACAATCTTCAATTTTTGCTTTCAAGTGTGTGTCTTCTCTTCTTCACCTTGCCTCCTATTTATAGTGTGAATGGATGGCATATTCTCTCCAACTTTTAGACCATGTGATGGCTGAGAATTTTGAAATAAAGCACCTCCATAATCATCTCCAACAACCTTGTCTCCATTACATTCAAATTTGAAATTTCAAGTTGGCAACTTTTGCCAACTAGCTTGCTTTTGGTTTGTCTTCTTGTCTCCAACTCATAAAATGAGTATACCACCTTCTCCACCTGTTTATGGACGTTTTGGATGTTGTATGTATGTATACCAACTCAAATTTTGTGAATAAAAAATAATGAATAAGTGTTGACAAGATTATGTCAACATATAACACCAAAATTCATACTTTCTTCTCCTTTACATATTGTGATGAATCTTCCACCAAGGACACCTTGTAATCTCCAAAAGATGATGATTAATATCCTCTTATAACATATATAAGAGGGTCTTCAAGAAAAAATAGAATGTGACATCTCAAATCGTCACATATCCAGCTATAGTCAATAATATCATCGGTTGAGAGAATAAGATATAAGATCACCATATAATCTTCAAAATAATAATAACACAGCTCCAGAATGAAGATAATAATATGCTCAAGAGATTCCTTGAGTGAAAATACCAAAAATATCCTTGGGGGTAAAATGACCAAAATACCCCTGGTGTGAGAAAACTCCAGAAATGCCCCCGATGATCAAAAATAATCACAATACCACCTTTGTCATGATAATCAAGATAATAATATGCACTTGAAATATTTTTCACCATATGATGTTCCTACAAAACTTAAAATACCAATTTTGCCCTTTTTGGTAAGTTGTAGAAACTTCCAAGGCACGTTAGTCGCAAGACAATAATAATCACCAAAAACACATAATAAGCACATAATGAGCATATATAAATCATGTACAAATGAAAACAACCATTTTATCACATTTTAGAAAATTATTTCTAAAAACTCTAGACATCGATCGATCGAAGTGCCTCAGCTTCATAGATCGATGTCTCACATAAAGGTTCAGGTTTTGCCTCTGACCTACATCGATCGATCGAAGTGAGAGTTTGATATACATCGATCGATTGATGTGTCTTAGGTTTAGAGATCGATGTCTCACAGAAAGGTCTTAAACTTATCTGCCTTACATAGATCGATCGATGTGAACTTGTTCAACTTTTAATCACATATAACACCATGTGTGACATTTTTAAGTATTCATCACTTAAAATCATGACTTTGAAAATTATCCAAACATATTTCTCAACATTCTCCCCCTTTTGGATGATTTTCAAAATAAGCTAACATGATTTTAATGTCACAACTTATAACCAAAAGTTTAACCAAATGTTTTCAACTATGTTTTCAACGTTTAAATAGTATGCTGCTCCCCCTCAACTCATACTCTCCCCCTTAACATATGCTCCAAAACTTATACCAATAAAAAAAAAAAACTTAGCATATGATTCATCATGACTTACCAACTAAAACATGACTTACCAACTAAAATCATGTTCTTATTCTATCTCCCCCTTTATTTTGCAAATCATGCAAAAGATAGAACTATGCAATGGGATCGTAAGTCATCATGCCTAATTTGGCTCGTAAGTTTTCAAAAGTGGCTTGATTAAGGGGTTTAGTGAAGATGTCAGCGATTTGGTGATCAGTTCTTATATGGTTTATCACTATGTCCTCATTTCGAACATGATCGCGAAGAAAGTGGTATCGCACCTCAATGTGTTTGGCCTTAGAATGAAGTACCGGATTCCGGGAAAGATTGATTGCACTTGTGCTATCGCAGAAAATTGGAATCTTATTCATTTTAATGCCAAAATCACTAAGTTGCTGTTTAAGCCAAAGTATTTGGGTAGTACACAAACTCAAAGCAATATACTCGGCTTCAGTGGTAGAAAGAGCTACACTAGCTTGCTTTTTAGAAAACCAAGAGATCAAATTGGTTCCTATAAATTGACATGTACCGCTAGTGGATTTTCTATCTAACCTGCAACCACCATAATCAGCATCACTATATGCGTGTAATTCCAACTTAGCGTTTCTATCATACCACAATCCTAAGTGAGGTGTATGCTTAAGATATCTAAAGATCTTTTTCACTGCATCGTAATGTGATACCTTAGGACAAGATTGAAACCTAGCACACATACACACACTAAACATAATATTAGGTCTTGATGCAGTTAAGTATAACAATGAGCCAATCATAGACCTATAAAGTGTGTCATCAAAAGGTTTACCGTTTTCATCCTTATCAAGTTTGGTACTAACACTCATAGGGGTAGTTGTAGGTTTCAACTCTTCAAAGCCAAACTTCTTAATCATATCATTGACATACTTAAGTTGGCTAATGTGAATTCCTTGAGGGGTTTGTTTGATTTGAAGTCCTAAGAAATAATTCAACTCTCCTACCATTGACATTTCAAACTCTGACTTCATACATTCTTCGAAGTCTTTTACTAAAGTAGGGTTGGTTGAACCAAAGATTATATCATCTACGTATATTTGAACTATTAACAAATCATTACCTTTTTTTCTTAGGAATAATGTGTTGTCGATGGTCCCCCTTTGATAATTATTTGCAATAAGAAAGTTTGCAAATCTATCATACCAAGCTCTTGGAGCTTGTTTTAAACCATATAGAGCTTTCTTAAGCTTATAAACATTGTTCGGATTCTTCGGATCTTCGAATCCAGGAGGTTGTTTTACAAACACTTCTTCTTGGATGTATCCATTCAAGAACGCACTCTTGACATCCATCTGGAAGAGCTTAATTTTGCTTATACTTGCAATCGCAAGTAATAATCTAATTGCTTCTAGTCGTGCAACGGGTGCAAATGTTTCTTCATAATCTATTCCTTCTTGTTGATTATAACCTTGTGCGACTAGTCTAGCCTTATTCCTTGTAATATTTCCTTGTTCATCCATTTTATTCCTAAAAACCCATTTAGTTCCTATGATAGACTTGTCTTCAGGTTTAGGTACTAAGTCCCACACGTTGTTCCTTGTGAATTGATTTAATTCCTCATGCATAGCATCTATCCATGATATGTCACCTAAGGCTTCCTTTACGTTCTTAGGTTCTAATTGTGAGATTAAGCTATGTCCTTCAAGTTGACTTATATTTCTACGTGTTTTAATCCCAACACTTGGATCCCCAATGATTAGTTCTCTAGGGTGCCACCAATTCCTAGATTGATTAAGTTCACCCTCATCTTGTTCAAATATTTCATTAGTGTGAACGTTATCATATGTAATTGGATCATTAGTTGTATCTTCTAATTGCAGAGTCTCTTGATTTATTTCATCTAAGGGTTCATGTTTGTCTTGTTCAGGGGGAGTTGGTTCTAGATGATCAAGTACAGGCTCAAGTAATACATCATCATCAAACATATTTTCAACATTTGTTTCTTGTTTATGTTGATGTTTATCACTAACTTCAAAACATGCATTTTCATTGAATTTCACATGTATGGATTCAATTATTTTTCTAGATGCAGGATTATAACACCTATATGCTCTTGAGTTAGTTGAATACCCAACAAATATGCATTCAATAGACTTTTGTTCAAATTTATCTAGATTATCCTTAGTGTTCAGCACAAAACATTTACATCCAAATACTTTAAGATAATCTATCTTAGGTTGTCTATTGTTTAGCAATTCATAAGGTGTTTTATTTAATTTCTTTCTAATAGTGAGCCTATTGATAATATAGCATGCACAACTAACAGCTTCAGCCCATAAATATCTAGGTACTTTGTTTTCACACAACATAGTTCTAGCTATCTCTTGTAGTGTTCTATTTTTACATTCAACAACTCCATTGAGTTGTGGTGTTCTAGGTGGTGAGAATTCATGTTTGATTCCATATAGTTCGCAAAATTTGATTATGTCTTTATTTTTAAATTCTCCACCTCTATCGCTTCTAATTCTTTTAACATTTTCTTCATAAATGTTTTCAAGTTGCTTATTAAGGGTTTCGATTGCTAATGGGGCATTGTCTTTGTGTGTTAAGAACAATGTCCATGTGTAGCGTGAGTAATCATCTACTATGACACACACATAGTAGTGTCCACCTAGACTTCTTGTCCTACTTGGACTAAATAAGTCTAAGTGAAGCAATTCTAGTACATGACTAGTACTCACTTCATGTTTCGGTTTTAAGGTTTCTTTAATGTGTTTTCCCTTAATACATGTTTCACACATTTGAAAATTATCTAAGTCTAACTTAGGCATTCCTCTAATTAAATTCTTCTTAGACAATTTCTTAATAGCTGAAATTCCTATATGGCCTAATCTTCTATGCCATAAATTTACATCTAAGTCATGTGATATTAAACACTTAACCTTAGCATCTAACATGTTATCTAAGGTAAGAGTATAAATATTACCATCTCTATTTCCTTTTAAAACCGTTTCTCCCTTTTCATTTATTATATCACAAGAATTGGGAAGAAAGGAGACATTATAACCACAATCTATAAGTTAAGAAATACTAAGTAAATTATAAGATAGATTGCTTACTAATAACACATTGCGTATTTGAAATGTGTTAAGGTTCCCAATTGTTCCTTTTTCAACAACTTGTCCTTTGTTGTTGTCACCGAATGTTACTTTTCCTCCATTCTTGATATGTTCCAATTCGATGAATAGTTTGGGGTTCCCCGTCATATGCCTCGAACATCCACTATCTAAAAACCATTTGGTTTTTAGATTCTTTGACTTTGCCTCCTTCTTGCATTCCTTGCGTTTATCCTCTTTCGTAGACTTTGAGAACGCTCCTTTATGAGAGATAGATGACATGATGTATGATTTTATATGAATACCTTGAATCTTTAATCAAGTGAATACAAATGCTCCAGACCTTCTTGAAGTGTTCAAATGCTCCAAACCTTCTTGATTTGGGATTAGCAGGCAACTATGATTTCTTGCTTCTTAGCCTTGTCTTGTTTGTACGGTGTTGAATCTTGCTTCTTTTGAGTGGTGTTGGTCTGGCTCTGATACCAAATGTTGGACCGTGCACCTGCATTAAACACCACTAGAGGAGGGGTGAATAGTGGTTAGCGGAAATTACACTACAACCCTTTGTTAAAATCCCCTTTGAAAACAGAATCTGAAACCACCTCAGATTCAGAACCCGTTTTTCAAAAATTCACAAATAATTGTACACAACTCCAAAAATTATGAAACTTTCCAGAATGTAACTTCAATGAGTTAACAAGACTCTATCCAAAAATCAGACAAAAATAAGATCGTTTGACCCTTCAAATAAATAAAAAGATTCAGATGGTCAATCTGGACAGAATTGGACAGAATGTTGCTGATTTTGCAAAACGTGTTTCTCTTTGAATACTCAACCAAAAAGGTTGATCTTTATATCAAAACACTCCTTAGGATGTGTAGATGAAGTTTCAAAAAGGCCCTGACCTTAACCAACTCTTGAAAAATACAGAATTTAAGTTTTCTCAAAACTGATCAGATTGCAGCCAGATTGGAGCAGTTATCTTGCAAAGACTGAAAGACTAACTTTCCCTTGCTCAAATCAAGTGATTCTTGTTGAAAATGAAAGCTAACAGTCTGAAGTATAACTCCACAAAAAATCATGAATTTTGAAAATGTTTAGCTATTTTTTCAAATTGTGAGAAGTGGTGTGAAAACTGCAGTCAAAAACGGGCAGAAAATAGAAATAAAGAAACAAGAGAAGAACACCGAGAATTTATCCTGGTTCGGTCAATGTGACCTACTCCAGTCCCAAGGAACACCTTTCCTTGGATTTCACTATGGTATGAACCAAATTACAGCAAGAACCAAGCTTGATCCTTGGGTTAAACACCAACCCTATTCAAGACTTGGATGAACACCTTTATGCAACTCTTGGTTGCAACACCTCTATCACCTATTGATGTAGCCTTATAGATTTGGCTAATCAATCTTACAAATAAGACACAAGAAGGTGTGTATAGTGTAGCTGGACAACAACTAGAAATGGAACACCTTAGCTACACAAAGTATGAACGAAAATATGAGAAGAGAATAGCAAGACAACAATCTTCAATTTTTGCTTTCAAGTGTGTGTCTTCTCTTCTTCACCTTGCCTCCTATTTATAGTGTGAATGGATGGCATATTCTCTCCAACTTTTAGACCATGTGATGGCTGAGAATTTTGAAATAAAGCACCTCCATAATCATCTCCAACAACCTTGTCTCCATTACATTCAAATTTGAAATTTCAAGTTGGCAACTTTTGCCAACTAGCTTGCTTTTGGTTTGTCTTCTTGTCTCCAACTCATAAAATGAGTATACCACCTTCTCCACCTGTTTATGGACGTTTTGGATGTTGTATGTATGTATACCAACTCAAATTTTGTGAATAAAAAATAATGAATAAGTGTTGACAAGATTATGTCAACATATAACACCAAAATTCATACTTTCTTCTCCTTTATATATTGTGATGAATCTTCCACCAAGGACACCTTGTAATCTCCAAAAGATGATGATTAATATCCTCTTATAACATATATAAGAGGGTCTTCAAGAAAAAATAGAATGTGACATCTCAAATCGTCACATATCCAGCTATAGTCAATAATATCATCGGTTGAGAGAATAAGATATAAGATCACCATATAATCTTCAAAATAATAATAACACAGCTCCAGAATGAAGATAATAATATGCTCAAGAGATTCCTTGAGTGAAAATACCAAAAATATCCTTGGGGGTAAAATGACCAAAATACCCCTGGTGTGAGAAAACTCCAGAAATGCCCCCGATGATCAAAAATAATCACAATACCACCTTTGTCATGATAATCAAGATAATAATATGCACTTGAAATATTTTTCACCATATGATGTTCCTACAAAACTTAAAATACCAATTTTGCCCTTTTTGGTAAGTTGTAGAAACTTCCAAGGCACGTTAGTCGCAAGACAATAATAATCACCAAAAACACATAATAAGCACATAATGAGCATATATAAATCATGTACAAATGAAAACAACCATTTTATCATATTTTAGAAAATTATTTCTAAAAACTCTAGACATCGATCGATCGAAGTGCCTCAGCTTCATAGATCGATGTCTCACATAAAGGTTCAGGTTTTGCCTCTGACCTACATCGATCGATCGAAGTGAGAGTTTGATATACATCGATCGATTGATGTGTCTTAGGTTTAGAGATCGATGTCTCACAGAAAGGTCTTAAACTTATCTGCCTTACATAGATCGATCGATGTGAACTTGTTCAACTTTTAATCACATATAACACCATGTGTGACATTTTTAAGTATTCATCACTTAAAATCATGACTTTGAAAATTATCCAAACATATTTCTCAACAAAAGTGACAATGCTTGTTCGTTAGTCTGTGATGCCATCTGCACTTATGGTTTTAATGTCTATTTAGAATATCAGAATTAAAATCAATTGAATTTGACTAAGGACCAAAATCGAAAACTCTTAAGTAAAGGAGATAAAAGGACACATCTTATGTCATAGACTTAGCTTTCATAGTTTAGGGTTAGTTATTAAATCATATCCTAAACCCGGTCTAAGTGGTCCAATTCTAAGGTCGCCACTCATCTAAGATCATGACTTAGGTCTACGATCAAACTTAGATTGCTAAGATCATAACTTAGTCCTGCGTTCTGCCCGTAATCTAGAGCCTGGGCTCTGATACCACCTGTAGCGCCCCGCACCCGGGCCTCGTCCGGATACGGTGCACCCGCCGTACTTCACTAAGGAGAGTACAAAGCGTCATGCATAACATACGAAAATCCATAATATAAGCCATGGATTCCCATGTTAACCTTTTACATGGCAGTAAAATTTAGGCAGAATTAAAAACTTTCCAAATTAAACATGCATTACGCAATAACTAAGTCCCCAGAGTAGCAGTCACACAAAACATCATAGTCACATCCCACAGAGTACCAACATAGTCATAATACAAACATCTAAACAGCACAAAAGTCCTTAAGTTTATCTCCCATCATGTCTTCACGCCTACGGATACGGTACCCTCGGTTCATCTTCAGTCCACTCTATCTTGGCATTATCTGGGGGGAAAAAAATAAAGTGTGAGTGATAAAAATCACCCAGCAAGAATACAATAAACGACCATGAAATACATAAAGAGTCATAACATGAATGTATTACCCCAAAACCCCAAGTAATCATAATTCATACCTGCTCTTGGATCATGTACTTACTTGACGTTCGTCTTAAGCATGGTATTAGGGAAAATTATACCATTCCTGATTTTTGTATCCTGAACTTACTTGGCGTTCGGCTTAAGCATGTTTCTAAGTAATGCTATACCAATAGTAACTTATAAACATTAACTGTAACATGCGGCATGTCCTCATGATCGTGAGTTATGCAAGATGCAATGCATGATGTCATGTCATGCCATGTCAAAACATCATTTTGGCCCCATACAATAACGTGTCATAAAAACAGAGTGTCAGATCAATTAACCCCGGATCTGAGCGGGTCCAGAACAGATATCAGATCAATTAACCCCGGATCTGAGCGGGTCCAGAACAGATATCAGATCAATTAACCCCAGATCTGAGCGGGTCCAGAACAGATATCAGATCAATTAACCCCGGATCTGAGCGGGTCCAGAACAGATATCATGTCATCAGACCAATTAACCCCGGGTCTGGAGTCGGGTTAGTCGCATGCTTGGCCGGCAAAGGAATCATGAAGCTTTCTTTAAGACTTGGGACCGTAAAAACTTTTCATGTATAACGAAAAGATAATCACTTGTAAAACTTGCTTGCATCATAAAATCCATGAAAATCGGTTTCATGCTCATGCATAATACATGCCGTGATATGAAATGCAAGCCATGACATGAATAATCGTATGCATTCCCTATAACGTATCAACTTACATGAATTTGGAAGCTAAATATTTCCAAGACTTTTACTTCATTTTCATGCTCATGCATGATACATGTCGTGATATGAAATGCAAGCCATGACATGAATAATCGTATGCATTCCTTATAACGTATCAACTTACATGATTTTGGAAACTAAATATTTCCAAGACTTTTACTTCATTTTCATAGAACGGTTAGGCTAACCATTTAGGTCCATTTACGCGACTCTTTCATCACAAGTACGTAGGGTGAAATCATAGATACAAGTCGTAAAATTGGGAATTATTTTAAATAACCATAAGGGCTTACTTACTTACTTTACGATTTATCTTAAGTGCTGAGGCTGAGCTGACCGATTTTACTAAAAATTTAATTGTGACGAATCCGTAATGCCGTTTCCAGAAATTCCAACTCGTATGCGTTATAAACATGTGGGACTAGTATCTTACCGAAATTTAGCCCATTTGCATGTCTCTAAGTCCCTTTTCTAAGCCTGGAAAGTCGTTACAAATTTCAGGGTGGCTCCAGTAATTTCTGTTGAGCAGTTTTACCAAATAATTCATTAAAAATAATCCAGAACTTATTTTACTAAGAGTCCAACTGGCGTGTCCATTAGACTCATAGGACTATTACCATGCCAAAAATCAGCTTTATTGGTCATCTACAAGGTCCCTTTTCAAGTCAGTGAAAAGAAGTCACTATTCTGCTCAATTCCCGTTTTTCAGGTCTGACCAGTTTTACCAAAATATTTATTATAAATAAACCATAGCTCTTTTTACCAAAAATCCACCTGGCATCTCTACTAAACTCATAGGGCTACGTTTGTGCCAAAAATCAGAATTATTGAAGGTCCAAAAAGTCCTCTTTTAATTCGTTGAAGTAAATGGTCATTCCTGCCCAGCTCCAGAGTTTTCTGCTGGAGCGGTTTTACCGCGTAATTTCTTAAAATTAATTCTTAACTTATTTTAACATAATTCCAACTCATACATATCATAAGCTTGTAATAGTAGCATCCTACCGAAAATTAACCCATTTTCATGTCCCTAAGATTCGTTTTTGAGTCCACTAACTTGTTACTTAATTTCTGCTCTGTCCCAGTACTTCCCATTGAGCAGTGTTACCAATTAAATCATTAAAATTAATCCACAACTTGTTTTGCCATGATTCCAGCTGGAGTATTCACAGCACACCTGGTATTATCATCCTGCCAAAAATCAGATTTATTGAGCCACTACAAGGTCCTTTTTCATGTCATTCAAAAAGAGATGCAGTTCTGCTCAGTTCCAGGCTTTTCAGTCTGAGCAGCTTTACCAAATCTTTTATTAAAAATATTCTACAACTCCTTTTTCTAAAATTCCAACTTGCACATTTCCTATACACGTAATGGTATCATCACACCGAAAATTAGCCTTTTTGAACCTCTACAAGATCTCTTTTCAGGTCATGCAAAACATTACATCATTCTGTCCTGTTCCAGAATTTACAGCCCGAGCAGTCTCACCATTTATTTTATAAAAATTAAACCATAACTTATTTTACCAAAATTCCAACTCTCAGCTCTTATATACACATGGGGCTAGATCTGTGCCAAAAATCAGATTTATTGAAGGTTCAAAAGACCCTTTTTAAATTCGTTAAACTCAGTGGTCAATTCTGCCCTGCTCCAGAATTTCCTGCTGGAGCAGTTCTACTAAATATTTTATTAAAAATAATCTGTAACTTATTTTAACAAAATTCCAACTCTCACTTATGCTACACTCATAAGGCTAACTTGGTGCCAAAAATTAGCATCATTGAAGGTCTTTAAGGTTGGTTCTTAGGCCATTGAAGATGCCTTCCCATTCTGCCTAGCTCCAGTAGTTTGAGATTTTGTCATTGGTTCAAGTCAAAGGTCCACCCTTTCATCTTGTTCTTATAAGATATAATGCTAATCACTACTTAAACCTTAAAGCATCTCAAAACAGCCTTGTAACTAAATGCATGTCATAAAAGATTCCATCTTTGAGAGAATAAGCTACATGCAATGCATTGTTCCTAAGGAATCTATAAGGTATAATCTCCAACTTAGGATATTCAACTAGATATTGAATCTTAAGTACTTCTAGTCATTCAAGTCACAAACTCTTTAAATAAATCATGAGAGATCATTGTATACTTGCCTCTTCAAGCCAAAGTTTTTGCCTTTGCTTGGTTTTGGAGTGAGTTGAGTTGGAATCCTTCTCTTCCTACTCCCTTGAGCACACGGTTTTGGATGAAGAGGAAGGAAGAGGTTAGTCTCTCTTAAATAGTGAAAATAGAATCTTATTTGAGGCTAGAACATCTTACCAAAGTAGTCTTGAGATGGAGATTCAAGTTGTAGCAAGGTAGCTTCACCTAAGAGAGTTGAAATCTTCCACCTAGTTGGACAAGGAGGCCACGGTTTTGGGGTGGAGGAGAACACCCTTGTGAGCTTCATCATTTTGTATGAAATATCTACTTAAGAACTTTGGAATGAGACTTACCTAGAGGATCCTTGAGCTTGAAGAAGATGAAGCTTGATTGAGAATTTCTAGTCTTCAAGAAGGGAGGGGCCGAAAGTTGGTGATAGAAGGGGGATGGAGAATTTCCTTAAGTGTTTAGTAGGAGCTTTCTTAGGGAAATGTTCAAGACAAGATGGAAATGAGGTTGTCTTGAGAAATAAAAAGAGCTAGGGGGTAAGGGGGAGGCCGGCTTGTGCATGGGAGAAGGGGAAAAGAGGATCTAGGCCTTGCTTTTCTTACACACTAGATTCTTCTCTTCTTATTTTATTATTTCTTTTGCATGCAAGTTGCTATTTAATATTTGAATTATTATGTAATTTGTTAATTATAATTTATTTGGAAGAGTGTGGAGAATTCTAGATCCTCCCACTCCTTGGCCGAAATTATGAGGGTGTTGGGGGGTATTTTGGTCTTTTCACACTTATCATATCCAATACTTATATAATTTATAATGTTATTTATTTCGTTTAATTTTGATTTTAGTTTTACTTTGTGAGGATTGTTTATGTTTGTATTCTTACAAGAACGAGCTCGCTTCAAGGGTGATCAATGGCCCTTGGCCGAATTCTCAAGGTGTATCACACACCTCGTGACATTTGTTCGTATACTCATTTAGTGTTCGTCCTAAACGAACTTGAAGAATTTAAATAAGAATGCGATACATGTGACTTGAGTAACAGGCTCGTGAAGGAATCATCGCTTTTATTCTGTCACTTAATCATAGTCTCAAGTATACGGTTGTCGGGGTACAACAACGGCTATGCAATTGCTTCTAAATGGACTAAGTAAAAGTGAATCTAGCTATGTTTCAAATTGTTCTAGTGCTCAAGAGATGTGGAGAATTCTCGAAATGAAACACGAAGACACTAGTAAAGTAAAAGAGTCCAAGATTAACATGCTTATGTCCACACTCGAGTCACTTAAATTATTGCCAAATGAATCTATCGTTGATATGGATCTTCACTTGACTAACATTTACAATTCTCTTGAGTCTCTTGGAAAAGCCTTTACTATGCAGGAAAAGGTACAAAAGGTCTTGCCAAGACTTCCATCCGAGTGGGACCCTAAAGTAACGGCCATAGAAGAAAGCAAAGAAACTAAGTCAATTAATATGGAAGAATTAATTGGATCACTTAAGGTTTATGAGAACAAACTCACCATAAGGAAATCGGAATCATCAAAACAAGGTAAGGCTATTTTATTTAAATCAAATGAATACGTCTCTACTTCTTCCGATCACGTAGATGATAGTGATTCTGAAATAGATAACAATGACTTAATTTTATTGGCTAAAGGCTTAAGAAAATTCATGAGAAAGTCATTTAGTAACAAAACTAAGGCTACCTCGACTAAAAGAAATATGAACAAGACAAATGACAAGGATGTTAAATGTTACGAATGCGGTAAACTTGGACATCTATCATATGACTGTCCTAATAAGGACAAACAAATAAACACCCTGACAAGGAACGGAACAAGAATAGACTCGTCTCAGAACCTAAGCAAAGGAAAAGAGCTCTCAAGGCCTCCACTTGGAGTGATACATCTGATTCCGAGACCGAGACAGAAGAGGAGACTGCATAAGTATGCTTTGTGTTCAAAACATCAAACGAGGTATCATCTGACTTTGATTCTGACTCTGAGCCTTCTTATGATGATCTTTTTAGTCAGTACTTAGAATTGCATAAATTTACTAAGATTCTTGCGAAAAAAAAGAAGCGATTAATTGAAGACAAGAAGTTGTTAGAATCTTCTAACGAGAATCTTGTCGCTCAATTAAACGATTCAAAAGAAGAGTCGTCATGCATCGTTAATGCATTAAAGACAGAGATTTCATCATTGATCACGCAAAATAAGGAAATGAAATCCGAGATTTCAAATTTGAAATCAAGGAATGCGGACTTAGAGAAAATGATGAAACAGTTTGATACGGGATCTAACATGCTAGATCGTATTATTTTATCACAAAAGCATGATAGTGATAAAACCGGATTAGGATACATTGAAACAAATGAAGTATCAATTAAACCAACCAAGTTTGTATTGTCTAAGAAAGTAGACACTCCAAAAGCAAATACGACGTCTAAGATGACGCGAAGACCCCCTCTCCCCTCATCTCGTTTCACTTCTTCTTCATATCATGCGAAATATAATTTTGTGCCATATAGATATGAGAAGAAACAAGTAATGCATACACGACATTCATTTCATCCATTTAGATCACGCACTACGCACACTAACACAAGGACATATCAAAAACGTCCTCCATATAATGCGTATAAAGGAGTTCTTGGCCAAAGGCCCAAAGTGCACTCACCACATGTCTACTACATTGCACCTTCATCTACATTCTTGCCATTTGATAGACCGAGAAGGATCACCCAAGTATGGGTACCGAAATGTACTTTTACTAAGAGGTGAGTAACTAACTCGTAAGGACCCAAAATTAAAAGGGTACCTAAATCACTTTTGTACATTGCAGGGAACCAACACATCAAAAGATACATCTACTAAGTGGTTCCTTGACAGTGGTTACTCGAGGCACATGACGGGTGACCGAGCTTGTTCACTAAATTGAAGAAGATCACAAAAGGCGGATCCGTGACCTTTGGAGACAATAATGAAGGCAAGATCATCGGAAAAGGTACAATTGGAAACCCAAGCACCCTTCAAATTTCCAACGTCTTTTTGGTAAGCAACTTATCTAATAATCTTCTTAGCATTTCACAATTTATTGATAATGGTTTCGATGTGTGCTTTATTCATCCCTATTGTAATATCATAAATAAAAATGGAGAAATAGTGCTAAAAGGAAAACGGTAAGGAAACATCTTTACACTTTCTATGAATGATATGGTAGACGCTAAGGTTAAGTGTTTCATGTCAAATGAACCTAACATAAATTTATGGCATAGATGTCTAGGACACATTGACATTTCTACACTAGAAAAACTCCAACGAAAGAACCTAATACGAGGATTGCCTACACTTGATTTAGACAACTTTCAGTTGTGTGAATCTTGCATAAAAGGCAAACAAACACGCGAGTTACTTAAACCTAAGAATGAAATAAGCACGACTAGAGTCTTAGAATTATTACACATTGATTTGTTTGGTCCTGGTCGCACTACGAGTCTTGGTGGACGTCACTATGCTTGTGTGATTGTTGATGATTTTTCTCGTCATACTTGGACTTTATTTCTTGCACATAAAGATGATAGTGCCATTGAAATTGCGAAATTAATAAAACAACTTGAAAATCAATATGGTGTCAATGTGAAAAAGATAAAAAGAGATAGCGGCGGTGAATTTAAAAACAAGGACATGATTTCATTTTGTGAAGAAAAAGGAATTAAACACGAGTTTTCGCCACCTAGAACTCCACAATTAAATGGAGTAATAGAAAGAAAGAATATGACATTACAAGAAATTGCTAGAACCATGTTGTGTGAGAATAAATTGCCTGGATTTTTGTGGGTGGAAGCCGTAAACTGTGCATGCTACATAGTAAATCGCTTGTCCATTAGAAAGAAAATAAATAAGACGCCTTATGAGATATTAAATGATTGCATGCCTAAAATTGACTATTTTCGTGTGTTTGGATGCAAATGCTTTGTTTTAAATACAAAAGACAATTTAGATAAATTTGAATCTAAATCAATTGAATGCTTCTTTGTTGGGTATTCTGTGAATTCAAAATAGATGTTATGATCCTCTCACTAGACAAATTTTAGAATCTATTCATGTGAAGTTTAATGAATTTGGTGAGATTGATAAAGATAAAGAAAATGATGATGATTTTGAATTGAAACCCGTGTTGAATGATGATGATGGGACGTTTGATATGCATGATATGCATGATACACTAGAAATACATGATCACTTAGAAATGCATGAGAATGTAGAAAATAATCAACCAAGATGGCATAGAGATCACCCACATGATCTCATTATAGGCGATATCACTCACGGTGTGCGACCACGTAGAAGAATAAATCCGGATGAAATAAATCAATTTCATGCCATGATTTCCGAAATTGAACCTAAAAATGTGCATGATGCTTTGAGTGATTCTTCTTGGATTGATGCTATGCATGACGAACTTAATCAATTTCTTAGAAATGACGTATGGGATTTAGTGCCACGACCACAAGATAAGACCATAATAGGCACAAAGTGGGTGTTTAGAAATAAAATGAATGAAGAAGGAAAATTTGTTAGAAATACAGCTAGAATTGTAGCACAAGGATATAATCAAGAAGAAGGAATTGATTATGATGAAACATTTGCACCCGTAACACGTTTAGAAGCTATACGACTTTTACTTGCCATTGCTTGCATGAAAGATTTTAAACTTTATCAAATGGACGTGAAAAGTGCATTCTTAAATGGATTCATACAAGAAGAGGTATACGTGAAACAACCACCCGGTTTTGAAGATTTGAAATACCCCGATCACGTGTACAAACTAAAGAAGGCACTATACGGACTAAAGCAAGCACCTAGAGCATGGTATGATCGTTTTGCTACTTTTCTTTTAGAAAATGGTTTTAAAAGAGGCACTATAGATAGTACCTTATTTCTAAAACAAGATAAATCGGATTTACCTATTATTCAAATTTACGTTGATGACATTGTAGGATCTGCAGGGCACCACTAGAAGGGGGGGGGGTTGAATAGGTGGTGCGGAAAGTGTGGTTTTCAAAATTTGTTTAAACCTAAACAACTCAACTTCTGAAAACAGATTCTGTTTTCAGGATCAGTTTTAAAACATTTTTAAAACCAGGTTATAGGTCTCCAAAAATTCTGAAATTTTGAGAGAACTTAGCCTCAGATGTTATGAGGGTCCCCTAAAAATTTCAAATTAAAATTCAACCTTTAACCCCTTCAAAAACCGTTGGTGATCAGATTGCGCGAATATGCCAGAAACGGTAGACGGTTTTGAAAAATTTATTCCTATTTGTGTGTAAGTCCAAATGCTATGAAAATTTAACCACTAACTCCTTATATACTATATTCAAGTGGGTTGAAACAGTTTTGCAAAATTCTTTTGGGAAGTAGGTCAATTACAACCAAGGTCTCAACCTTTGCAAGTCTGAGAATCAGACTGCACTATTCTTAGAACTTTTGATGTTTGATCGACTTATACTTGTCCAAAAGAGTTGAAACTTGTGCCAAATTAACCCTAGAACGTGTGGCTATGTTTCTTGAAAGTTTTGTGATTTTTGAAAGTCGTTTACTATTTTTAAGGACTCCAAAAAAAAAAAATAAACTGTGCAGTAACAGAAAGTAAATGCTTAAAGTAAATGGCACCAAGAATTTTATACTGGTTCGGTTATAAACAACCTACTCCAGTCTTCAAGGAACACCTTCCTTGGTTCACACTAGTCACACACACGCAATACACCTTACCACAGGGTTGATGGAGTTACACACCAACTCCAACCCTTTACAAACCTTGTACGTTCAATACAATTTGCACGAACACCACCACCTCGCAAGAATGAAGATTGATCACACCTTGATCAATATTTTACAAAGATATGGAATATGTGGTGGTCTATATCAAGCCTATTCAAGATTGAAAGATATGAATACAATAGGCTTACAAGAAGAGAGAAAGAAGGAGAATGTAGAAGAAGAAGAGCTAGGCGTTTTGATCACTTTGATTTGCAATGCTTGTTCTTGTCTTGTTTTTGCTCAACTTCTTTCCTTTTAACCTTCGTCCCCTATGTGTGCTATCCCCCTCTTGAAAATTATCTTCTAAGTCCTTGGGAGAATGCAAGACATCATTGTGACATGGTCTTGCTTACTTGGCATCTTCTTATTGGATGATCATTTAAGCTTTGCTTACTTGGCACTTCATGATTGGTTGGATGTTGCCATCATTGATGACTTGGAAAAATCTGAGAATAACACTTAAAAAATGTGCCAAAATCATCACAAAATAATTTCCATAAAGCTCAAGATTATCACATAAATTGCAAGACAATATTTTCTTCCTTGCTAAGCCAAGAAATCGCCCATAATGTGGTGTTACCATGGTGAATTTTCAGCGTGTGACACATGGAGATAAAGTTCAAAATATTACCATTTTTCTTTGATTTTTCTTTTTAAAATGAATCACCAATTGATGGTAAATATTCTTATCACATGAGAAATGAACTTGGACACCTTTATGCTCAACAATTCGGCCATGACATGTCACACACATGCTGAAAAATTTCAGCATGTGTGATATGTAGAATATCACACTTTATTGAATTTAAATAATATTCAAATTATTTCCTTTTCTTCTCCGAATCAATCACACAATAAAAGATGATAAAATATATCACATTAATATGTAGGAATCGGCCAGCCATGCTAATACATGCTGAAATTTTCAGCATGTGTTATAAGTGAGACAAAGTTTGAATTCTTACCATTTGTAGCTTCTCTCTTTAATTCACCAACATTGTATGATTGATCCTTGACCAATCAATATTCCAACAAGGCTCCAAATAAGCTCCATCTCAGCTGTAGGGGCGTTTCAATGAGTATGTGGATGTGCTGAAATTTATATTTGCTAACTTTGTAAAATAGTGCACATTTAATAATACACACATGTTATATTCCAATCAGCCCTTAATTTAATTTTATAGAACACTTTAAGATGTATAACATATGTAAAAAGTGTCTAGATATGTGTCACATGATGTACCAAAAACGTTCCATGTGTTGTGTGCGTAGAAAACCGAATTTTCGATATTTATCGATTACCTGATTTTTCTCTAATTTAAATTCCAACTTTTGCACATGTTATATATATTATGTTATACATAATATATATAATATATACTTTAAATCTCAGCACTTGGATGGTCTAAAGTGGTACCATTAACATGTGACAAAATTAAACTTGGAATCTTCACATTTTGGCCTTAATGTGGAGTAATTTGTGTGTGCCAACATGGAAAGTATTTTTCGGCTGAATATTACATGTAACCCACGAAAATAATAATGATTTTTGAGATATAGGGGCTGGCCATCTATTTATGACAAGTACGTGACACGTTGGCGAAGTTTCGGCATTCGCCTGATACGACAATTTTTGGCTTAGAACCGTTTATCGTGTCGTATTTAATTTGTCATTACCATATCTTATATCATATGATATAAGACCTGAATATACTCATAAATATGAGTTAAGTATAGTGGTGTGACGTTAACGTACGTACGTAAAATATATAACGTGTCGGTAGTACGTTGGAATACATGTGTATGTGCCTTTTTCAAAAAATCTGAAAATATATGTATATAGGCGTGTATATATTTAAGGAGGGAGGAGGAGAAAACTTTCCTTCCTTAGCCTTGTTGCCTTTGTGCCTTTTCCAAATGTGGCTTCCTTTAATGAACTACTTAGTTTAATAAACTAAGTACTTCACTTAATGAACTAGTTTAGTTCATTAATAGTGGCACCTGAAAATAGTATAAACACAACAAATGTTTGCCATATGATGTAAGCTTTAACGCTTCATGGCTCGTTAGTCCGGAAACATTATATATAAGCTAAATAAGGCAAGTAATAGCAATGTATCATGCATACATGTATATATCATGCACGTTTGTGTATATATCATGCATTTAAGTCACTTATTTTGAAATCACTCAAACCCACTTTTCTCTACAATCTCCCCCTTTTGATGATTTTCAAAATAACTTATGTACATGATTTAAATGCCATCGCTCCCCCTTCAAACATGCACGAATTTGAAATTTGAATTTCAAATTTCAAATCCGGCTCCCCCTTGATTTGTGCATACAGTATAAATTAGTCTCTCTCAAATTAGTCTCTCTCTCCCCCTTAAATCATGCTTTCTCTCCCCCTTTATTTTGGAAAGTAAATCAAAAGATTCCAGTAAATAAGGAAAGAAAATCACGTCAAATCAAATCATATCAACGGGAATCATGCCTAATTTGGAGCGAAGAGATTCATACGTGGCTTGATTTAAGGCTTTTGGAAAGATATTCGCTACTTGTGCTTCTGTGCGTACGTGACCTATGATGATATCACCATTGTTTACGTGATCACGAAGAAAGTGATAGCGTACTTCTATATGCTTAGCCTTAGAGTGTAACACGGGGTTCTTAGACAAATTAATGGCACTCATATTATCACAATATATAGGAATTCTATTTACGGTAATTCCAAAGTCCGAGAGTTGTTGTTTTATCCACAACAACTGTGTGCAACAAAGGCTAAGTGCCATATACTCAGCCTCAGTAGTGGACAAAGCAACGCTTGCTTGCTTTTTGGAAAACCATGAAATGAGTGAGTTTCCTATAAATTGGCAAGTCCCACTCGTGCTTTTTCTATCTATTTTGCAGTCACCATAATCTGCATCAGTATAAGCATGTAAGTCAAATGTGGAATCCTTATTGTACCAAATTCCTAAGGTGGGCTAAGGTGGGCGTGTGCTTAATATAACGGAATATTCGTTTTACCGCATTATAATGAGACACCTTAGATTGACTCTGAAATCGTGCGCACATGCATACACTAAACATGATATCAGGCCTACTAGCAGTTAAATATAGCAAAGAACCTATCATAGATCGATATAAGCCATTATCAACGTCTTTGCCATGTTCGTCTTTGTCTAATTTAGTGGTGACACTCATAGGGGTGGGGGATGGTTTCAAATTTTCAAAGTTAAACTTTTTAATCATGTCATTGACATATTTTGCTTGACTTATGTGAATCGTTTTACTTGTTTGCTTAATCTGCAAGCCAAGAAAATAATTAAGTTCACCAACCATAGACATTTCAAATTCAGATTTCATGCACTTTTCAAAGTCTTCAACAAGTCTATGTGATGTAGAACCGAAAATAATGTCATCAACGTAGATTTGGATAATAAGTAAATCCGATTTATCTTGTTTCAAAAATAGTGTACTATCTATAGTACCTCGTTTAAAATCATTTTCTAAAAGAAAAGTAGCAAAACGATCATACCATGCTCTAGGTGCTTGCTTTAGCCCGTATAGTGCCTTCTTTAGTTTGTACACGTGATCGGGATGTTTCAAATCTTCAAAACCGGGTGGTTGCTTCACGTATACTTCTTCATGTATAAATCCATTTAGGAATGCACTTTTTACGTCCATTTGATATAATCTGAAATCTTTCATGCAAGCAATAACAAGTAATAGTCGTATCGCTTCTAAACGTGCTACGGGTGCAAATGTTTCATCGTAGTCAATTCCTTCTTCTTGATTATATCCTTGTGCTACAAGTCTCGCTTTATTTCTAACAACCTTTCCTTCTTCATTCATTTTATTCCTAAACACCCACTTTGTGCCTATTATAGTCTTGTCTTGTGGTCGTGGCACTAAATCCCATACATCGTTTCTAACAAATTGATTAAGTTCATCATGCATGGCATCAATCCAGGAAGAATCACTCAAAGCATCATGCACATTTTTAGGCTCAATTTAAGAAATCATAGCATGAAATTCATTTATTTCGTCCGAAGTAATTCTTCTACGTGGTCGCACACCGTGAGTGAGGTCGCCTATGATGAGATCATGTGGGTGATCTCTATGCCATCTTGGTTGATTATTTTCTATGTTATCATGCATTTCTATGTGGTCATGCATTTCTAGTGTGTCATTCATATCATGCATATCAAAAGAACCATCATCTTCATTCAACACGGGTTTCAATTCAAAGTCATCGTCATATTCTTTGTCTTTATCAATCTCACCAAATTCATTGAATTTCACATGAATAGATTCCATGATTTGTCTAGCGAGAGGATCATAACACCTATATGCCTTTGAATTTATAGAATATCCAACAAAAATGCACTCAATTGATTTGGATTCAAATTTGTCTAAATTATCTTTTGTATTTAAAACAAAGCATTTGCATCCAAACACACGAAAATAGTCAATCTTAGGCATGCGATGATTCAAAATCTCATAATGCGTCTTGTTTATTTTCTTTCTTATAGATAGGCGATTTATAATATAGCATGCACAATTTACGGCTTCCGCCCACAGAAATCTAGGCAATTTATTTTCGCATAACATAGTCCTAGCGATTTCTTGTAATGTACGATTCTTTCTTTCTACTACTCCATTTAATTGTGGAGTTCTAGGTGGCGAAAACTCATGCTTGATTCCTTTTTCTTCGCAAAATGAAATCATCTCTTTGTTTTTTAAACTCACCACCTCTATCACTTCTTATCTTTTTCAGACTTACACCGTATTGATTTTCAAGTTGTCTAATTAATTTTGCAATCTCAATGACGCTATCATCCTTATGTGCAAGAAATAAAGTCCAAGTATAACGAGAAAAATCATCAACAATCACGCATGCATAGTGGCGCCCACCAAGGCTCGTAGTGCGACTAGGACCAAAAAAATCAATATGTAATAGTTCTAAGACTCTAGTCGTGCTTATTTCATTTTTAAGCTTAAGTGACTCACGTGTTTGTTTGCCTTTTATGCAAGATTCACACAACTGAAAGTTGTCTAAATCAAGCTTGGGAAGTCCTCGTACTAGGTTCTTTCGTTGAAGTTTATCTAGTGTGGAGATACCAATATGTCCTAAACGTCTATGCCATAAATTATTGGGTTCGTTTGACATAAAGCACTTAACTCTAGCGTCTACCACATCATCCATAGAAAGCGTAAAAATATTACCTTCTCGTTTTCCTTTTAAAACGGTTTCTCCATTTTTATTTATTATATTGCAATAAGGGTGGGTGAAACACACATTAAAACCATTGTCAACAAATTGAGAAATGCTAAGAAGATTGTAAGATAAGTTGCTTACCAAAAAGACGTTGGAGATTTGGAGAGTACTTGGATCTCCAATCGTACCTTTTCCGATGATCTTGCCTTCGTTGTTGTCTCCAAAGGTCACGGATCTGCCTTTTGTGACCTTCTTTAATTTGGTGAACAAGCTTGGGTCACCCGTCATGTGCCTCGAGCATCCACTATCAAGGAACCACTTAATAGTTGTATCTTTCGATGTGTGGGCTCCCTGCAATGTGCAAAGATGACTTAGGTACCCTTTTAACTTTGGGTCCTTTCGAGTTAGTTAATCACCTCTTGGTAAAAGTACCTTTCGGTACCCATACTTGGGTGATCCTTCTCGGTCTATCAAATGGCAAGAATGAAGGTGCGATATAGTAGACATGTGGTGCATGCACTTTGGGCCTTTGCCCAAGGACTCCTTTATACTCACTAAATGAAGGACGTTTTCGATATGTCCTTTTGTGTGTGTGCGTAGTGCGTGGATGATATGAATTTCGTGTATGCATTATTCTTTTCTTTTCATATCTATATGGTACAAAGTTATATTTCACATGATATGAAGAAGAAGTGGGGCGTGATGAGGAAAGGGGCGCCTTTTGCGTCATCTTAGACGCCACTTGAGGCTTAGGGGTGTCTACTTTCTTAGACACCACAAACTTAGTTGGTTTGGTTGATACTTCATTTGTATCAACGTATCCCAAACCCGTTTTGTCGCTGTCATGCTTTTGTGATAATATAATGCGATGCAGCATGTTGGATCCCGTATCAAACTGTTTCATCATTTTCTCTAAATCGGTATTCCTTGATTTCAAATTTGAAATCTTGGATTTCATTTCATTATTTTGAGTGGTTAATGATGAAATCTCTGTCTTTAATGCAGTAATGATACATGATGACTCTTTCTTTGAATCGCTTAATTGAGCGACAAGATTCTCGTTAGAAGATTCTAACAGTTTCTTGTCTTCAATTAATCGCTTCTTTTCCTTAGCTAGAGTCTTAGTGAATTTATGCAGTTCTAAATACTGACTAAAAAGATCTTCATAAGAGGGTTCAGAGTCAGAGTCAGAATCAGATGATACCTCATTAGATGCTTTGGATGCAAAGCATACTTGTGCAGTCTCCTCTTCGGTCTCAGTTTCAGAATCCGATGAATCACTCCAGGTGGAGGCCTTTCGAGCACGTTTCCTTTGTTTGGGTTCTGAGACGAGTCTATTTTTGTTCCGCTCCTTGTCAGGGTATTTATTTGTTTGCTTTTCTTTATTGGGGCAGTCATATGATAAGTGTCCGAGTTTGCCACATTCATAACATTTAACGTCTTTATCATTTGACTTGTTCTTATTTCTCTTGGATGTAGTACCCTTATTTTTGTTTCTAAATGACCTTCTCATAAATTTTCTTAATCCTTTAGCCAATAGAATTAGGTCATCATTATCCGATTTAGAATCACTATCATCTACGTGATCGGAGGGAGGGGAGACGTATTCATTTGATTTAAAAGCAATAGCTTTACCTTGTTTAGATGATTCCGATTTCCATATGGTGAGTTTATTCTCATAAACTTTAAGTGATCCGATTAGTTCTTCCATCTTTATTGACTTAGTTTCCTTGCTTTCTTCTATTGCGGTCACTTTAGGATCCCATTCTGATGGAAGGCTTCGTAGGACTTTCTGTACCTTTTCCTGCGTGGTAAAAGCTTTACCAAGAGACTCAAGAGAGTTGTAGATGTTAGTCAAACGAAGATCCATATCAACAATAGACTCATTAGGCAACAATTTAAACGACTCAAGTGTGGACATAAGCATGTTTATTTTTGACTCTTTTTCTTGACTCGTGCCTTCGTGTTTCATTTCTAGTATCCTCCACATTTCTTGTGCACTTGAACAGTTTGACACATAACTAGACTCACTTTTTACTTAATCCGTTTAGGAGCAATTGCATAGCCTTAGCATTCATACTAAGTTTCTTTTTATCATCGCTCGTATATTCTTGTCTAGATTTAATGACTTCTAATGTGACTCCGTCTACGGTGGATAACTTAGATGGGACATAAGGACCATCTTCAATTATTGACCAAAGATCTATATCTATAGCCATAAGAAAAAGCTTCATTCTAAGTTTCCACTGAATAAACGACTCACCGTCAAAAAGTGGAGGCCTTTGGCTCGACATACCTTCTTGCTCGGTTTTGAGATTTGTGGTTGCCATCTCACTGAATCGTTGGATTCCTTGAAGTGAGTGTTCCTGCGGTCTGATACCACTTGTAGGATCTGCAAGGCACCACTAGAAGGAGGGGGGTTGAATAGGTGGTGCGGAAAGTGTGGTTTTCAAAATTTGTTTAAACCTAAACAACTCAACTTCTGAAAACAGATTCTGTTTTCAGGATCAGTTTTAAAACATTTTTAAAACCAGGTTATAGGTCTCCAAAAATTCTGAAATTTTGAGAGAACTTAGCCTCAGATGTTATGAGGGTCCCCTAAAAATTTCAAATTAAAATTCAACCTTTAACCCTTTCAAAAACCGTTGGTGATCAGATTGCGCGAATCTGCCAGAAACGGTAGACGGTTTTGAAAAATTTATTCCTATTTGTGTGTAAGTCCAAATGCTCTGAAAATTTAACCACTAACTCCTTATATACTATATTAAAGTGGGTTGAAACCGTTTTGCAAAATTCTTTTGGGAAGTTGTCAATTACAACCAAAGTCTCAACCTTTGCAAGTCTGAGAATCAGACTGCACTAGTCTCAGAACTTTTGACGTTTGATCGACTTATACTTGTCCAAAAGAGTTGAAACTTGTGCCAAATTAACCCTAGAACGTGTGGCTATGTTTCTGGAAACTTTTGTGATTTTTGAAAGTCATTTACTATTTTTAAAGACGCCAACAAAAAGAATAAACTGTGCAGTAACAGAAAGTAAATGCTGAAAGTAAATGGCACCAATAATTTTATACTGGTTCGGTTATAAACAACCTACTCCAGTCTTCAAGGAACACCTTCCTTGGTTCACACTAGTCACACACACGCAATACACCTTACCACAGGGTTGATGGAGTTACACACCAACTCCAACCCTTTACAAACCTTGTACGTTCAATACAATTTGCACGAACACCACCACCTCGCAAGAATGAAGACTGATCACACCTTGATCAATCTTTTACAAAGATATGGAATATGTGGTGGTCTATATCAAGCCTATTCAAGATTGAAAGATATGAATACAATAGGTTTACAAGAAGAGAGAAAGAAGGAGAATGTAGAAGAAGAAGAGCTAGGCGTTTTGATCACTTTGATTTGCAATGCTTGTTCTTGTCTTGTTTTTGCTCAACTTCTTTCCTTTTAACCTTGCATGGTCGTCCCCTATGTGTGCTATCCCCCTCTTGAAAATTATCTTCTAAGTCCTTGGGAGAATGTAAGACATCATTGTGACATGGTCTTGCTTACTTGGCATCTTCTTATTGGATGATCATTTAAGGTTTGCTTACTTGGAACTTCATGATTGGTTGGATGTTGCCATCATTGATGACTTGGAAAAATCTGAGAATAACACTTAAAACATGTGCCAAAATCATCACAAAATAATTTCCATAAAGCTCAAGATTATCACATAAATTGCAAGATAATATTTTCTTCCTTGCTAAGCCAAGAAATCGCCCATAATGTGGTGTTACCATGCTGAATTTTCAGCATGTGACACATGGGGATAAAGTTCAAAATATTACCATTTTTCTTTGATTTTTCTTTTTAAAATGAATCACCAATTGATGGTAAATATTCTTATCACATGAGAAATGAACTTGGACACCTTTATGCTCAACAATTCGGCCATGACATGTCACACACATGCTGAAAAATTTCAGCATGTGTGATATGTAGAATATCACACTTTATTGAATTTAAATAATATTCAAATTACTTCGTTCTCTTCTCCCAATCAATCACACAATAAAAGATGATAAAATATATCACATTAATATGTAGGAATCGGCCAGCCATGCTAATACATGCTGAAATTTTCAGCATGTGTTATAAGTGAGACAAAGTTTGAATTCTTACCATTTGTAGCTTCTCTCTTTAATTCACCAACATTGTATGATTGATCCTTGACCAATCAATATTCCAACAAGGCTCCAAACAAGCTCCATCTCAGCTGTAGGGGCGTTTCAATGAGTATGTGGATGTGCTGAAATTTATTTTTGCTAACTTTGTAAAATAGTGCACATTTAATAATACACACATGTTATATTCCAATCATCCCTTAATTTAATTTTCTAGAACACTTTAAGATGTATAACATATGTAAAAAGTGTCTAGATATGTGTCACATGATGTACCAAAAACGGTCCATGTGTTGTGTGCGTAGAAAACCGAATTTTCGATATTTATCGATTACCCGATTTCTCTCTAATTTAAATTCCAACTTTTGCACATGTTATATATATTATATTATACATAATATATATAATATATACTTTAAATCTCCGCACTTGGCTGGTCTAAAGTGGTACCATTAACATGTGACAAAATTAAACTTGGAATCTTCACATTTTGGCCTTAATGTGGAGTAATTTGTGTGTGCCAGCATGGAAAGTATTTTTTGGCTGAATATTACATGTAACCCACGAAAATAATAATGATTTTTGAGGTATAGGGGCTGGCCATCTATTTATGGCAAGTACGTGACACGTTGGCGAAGTTTCGGTATTCGCCCGATACGACAATTTTTGGCTTAGAACCTTTTATCATGTCGTATTTAATTTGTCATTACCATATCTTATATCATATGATATAAGACCTGAATATACTCATAAATATGAGTTAAGTATAGTAGTGTGACGTTAACGTACGTACGTAAAATATATAACGTGTCGGTAGTACGTTGGAATACATGTGTTTGTGCCTTTTTCAAAAAATCTGAAAATATATGTATATAGGCGTGTATATATTTAAGGAGGGAGGAGGAGAAAACTTTCCTTCCTTAGCCTTGTTGCCTTTGTGCCTTTTCCAAATGTGGCTTCCTTTAATGAACTACTTAGTTTAATAAACTAAGTACTTCACTTAATGAACTAGTTTAGTTCATTAATAGTGGCACCTGAAAATAGTATAAACACAACAAATGTTTGCCATATGATGTAAGCTTTAACGCTTCATGGCTCGTTAGTCTGGCAACATTATATATAAGCTAAATAAGGCAAGTAATAGCAATGTATCATGCATACATGTATATATCATGCACGTTTGTGTATATATCATGCATTTAAGTCACTTATTTTGAAATCACTCAAACCCCCTTTTCTCTACAGACATCATTTTTGGCTCCACTTCTCGTAAACTTGTTGAAGATTTTGAAAATTGCATGAAATCCGAATTTGAAATGTCTATGGTTGGTGAATTAAAGTACTTTCTTGGCTTGCAGATTAACAAACGAGTAAAGGCATCCACATAAGCCAAACTAAATATATAAATGATATGATTAAAAAGTTCAATTTTGAGAATTTAAAACCATCACTCACCCTTATGAGTGTCACTACTAAATTAGATAAAGATGAACATGGTAAGGATTTTGATAATGCCTTATATAGATCTATGATTGGCTCTTTGCTATATCTTACTGCTAGTAGGCCTGATATCATGTTCAGTGTATGTATGTGTGCACGTTTTTAAAGTCAACCTAAGGTATCTCGCTATAATGAGGTGAAAAGAATATTCCGATATATTAAGCACACCCCCACCTTAGGCATTTGGTATGATAAAGATTGTGACTTTAATTTGCATGCCTGCACTGACGCTGATTATGGTGTATGTAAAATAGATAGAAAAGGCACGAGTGGCACTTGCCAATTTATAGGAAACTCACTTATTTCATGGTTCTCCAAAAAGCAAGCAAGCGTAGCTTTATCCACCACTGAAGCTGAGTACATGGCACTTAGTCTCTGTTGCAGACAATTACTATGGATAAAAAAATAACTTTATGACTTTGGAATTACCGTAAATAAAATTCCTATATATTATGATAGTATGAGTGCTATCAACTTGTCTAAGAACCCCGTACTACACTCTAAGGCCAATCATATAGAAGTACGTTATCATTTCCTTCGTGATCACGTAAGTAATGGTGATATTGTCATAGACCACGTACGCACAGAGGCACAAGTAGTGGATATTTTCACTAATGCATTAAATTAAGCCACGTATGAAAATCTTCGTTCTAAATTAGGCATGATTTCTGCTGATTTGATTTGATTGTCTTTCCATATTTACATGCATTTTTGATTGACTTTCCAAAATAAAGGGGGAGAGAATGCATGATTTAAGGGGAGAGAGAAACTGATTGCATAAATCAAGGGGGAGCGATTTGAAATTTGAAATTCAAATTTTGAATTTATGCATAATTGGAGGGGGAGCGATAAGATTTAAATCATGAATGAAGGTTATTTTGTAAATCATCAAAAGGGGGAGATTGTAGAGAAAAAGGGGTTTGAGTGATTTCAAAATGCATGATTTAAATAACGTGTAATAAAGAAATGCATGACATGTTCTATGACATGACACGTTTTTACATGAAACTTGCCTTATATAGTTCATATATATTGTTGCTGTACTAACGAGCCATGAAGCTTTAAAGCTTACATCAAATGACAAGCATTTGTTGTGTTTGAACTATTTTCAGGTGCCATCATTAATGTACTAAACTAGTTCATTAAGTGAAGTACTTAGTTAATTAAACTAAGTAGTTCATTAAAGGAAGCCATATTTGGAAAAGGCACAAAGGCGACAAGTTGAAGAAAGGAAAGTCCTCTTCATCCCTCCTACACACCATTCACTATATATATATACATATATATTCAGATTTTTTTAAAAGGCACATGCACATATATTCCAACATACTACCGACACGTTATATATTTTACGTACGTACGTTAACATCACACCACTATACTTAATTCATATTTATGAGTATATTCAGGTCTTATATCATATCATATGAGTCATGGTGATGACAAATTTATTACGACACGTTAAAAGGTTCTAAACCAAAAATTGTCGTATTGTGTGAATACCGAAACTTCGCCAACGTGTCACGTACTTGCCATAAATAGATGGCCAGCTCCTACACTTCAAAAATGGCCACAAATTTCGTGGCTTACATGGTATGTGCAACCATAAAATCATTCCATGTTGGCACACACAAATTGCCCTTAATTAAGGCCAAATTGTAGAAATTCCAATTTTAATTTTGACACATGTTTGGGCGCCACTTTAATCAGCCTTGTGAGCTGAATATTGAAGTTTAATTTATGTATATTATGTGTAACATAATATATATAACATGTGCAAAAAGTTGGAATTTAATTAAAGCAAAAAGGGTAATCGATAAACGTCGAAAATTCGATTTTCTACGTACACGAGACATGGAACATTTTTGGCATGGCATATAACATGTATCTAGACACTTTTTACATACTTCATACATTTTAAAGTGTTCTAGAAAAATCAATTAAGGGCTGATTGGAATATAGCATGTGTGTATAATTAAATGTACACTATTTTACAAAGTTTGCAAAAATAAATTTCAGCACATGCACAATCCTTGTCACACGCCTAAACCAGCAATGTTGAAGCATATGTGGAGCTTTGTTGGCATCTTGATTGGCCAAGAATGAAGCATGAAATATTGATGACATAAAGAAAGGAGCTACACAAGGTAACATTTCAAACTTATGTCACATTTGTAACACATGCTGAAAATTTCAGCATGTGTGCATATGGCTGGCCGATTTTCTCAAGTTAATGAGCCATATTTTACTATCTTGAATCATATGGATTAATTGAAAGATGTTATGGCAAAGTTTTTAATATACTATGGAATAAATTTGGTGATATTTCAGCATGCGTGTAATGTATGTTGGCCGAATTCTAGGTACTATTGGTGATCAATTTTTATTCCAAAAATGATAAGAATGTCTTGTACTAAATGATGATTGCTTTCTTGGATTAAATCAAAGTAAACTTGGCAATATTTTGATACAAATGCAAATGTTAGACATGCTGAAATTTCAGCATGTGCAAGAGGAGTAATGGCCGAATTCTTGCATAATAAATTGGAGTTATTTGTCTTGCAAAATAAGTGGGATGATTATATGCTTTATGGAAATAATTTTATGGCTAATTGGCACATGCTTTTTGATGTTTAATTTCAGATTTATCTAGTCATCAAGTGATGACAACATCCATCCAATCAATGAGTGCCAAGTAAGCAAGAGCTTAATGATCATCCAATAAGGAGGTGCCAAGTAAGCAAGACAATGTCACAATGATGCAATACACTCTTCCAAGGACTTAGAAGATAATTTTCAAGAGGAGAAGAGCATCATAAGGGGCGGCCACCAATTTTAAAAGGAAAGAAGAGAGCAAGACAAAAATAACACAAGTCTTACAAGTATACAAGATTAAAAACGTTTTTCTAGTCTCTCTTTCTACACTTCTTTCTTTCTTCTCTCTAAAAGCCTATTGTATTCATATTCATACATCTTGAATAGGCTTCTTACATACCACCCTATACTCTTTATCATTGTAAAAGATTGATCAAGGTGTTATCAATCTTGCACTTGCAAGGTGGTGGTGTTCGTGATCATTGTATTCTCATACAAGGTTTGTAAAGGGTTGGAGTTGGTGTGTAACTCCATCAACCCTGTGGTAAGGTGCTATTTTGTATTGTGTGATTAGTGCTAACCGAGGAAGGTGTCCTCGAAGACTGGAGTAGGTTGTTTATAACCGAACCAGTATAAAATTCTTGGTGTTATTTACTTTCAACACTTAGTTTTAGTTTCAGCACTGTTTGTCATTCTTGATCACGTTGGTAAAAATAGTAATCGAATTTCAAAAATCACGAAACTTTCCAGAGTTATAGACACACGTTTTAAGGTTCTTTTGGAGCAAGTTTCAACCCTTTTGAACAAGTATAAGTCATCCAAACGCCCAAAGTTCTGAGACTAGTGCAGTCTGATTTTCAGACTTGCAAAGGTTGAGACTTTGATCGTATTTGACTAACTTCCCAAAAGAATTTTTCAAAACTGTTTCAACCCATATAAATAAAATAATAAGGGGTTAGTCATAAAATTTTCAGAGAATTTGGAGTTATGGACAAATAGGAATAAATTTTTCAAATCAGACTACCGGTTCTGACAGATTTACACAATCTGACCACCAATGATTTCAAGGGGTTAGAAGTTGAATTTTAATCTGCAATTTTTAGGAGATACTCAGAACATCTGAGGCTAAGTGCTCTCCAAATTTCAGAATTTTTGAAGATCTGCAACCTAGTTTTCAAAATGTTTTAAAACTAGTCCTGAAAAAAGAAACTGTTGGGTTTTTGGTTTAAAACTATTTTAAAAACCACATTTTCCGCACCCACTATTCATCCCCCCTTCTAGTGGTGCCTTGCAGATCCTACATTATAAAAATAGCTTTTGCATATTCTTGATACTAAAACATTGAACATACATCATGGATGATCCAGCTTTTATATGAACATATATACTTAGATATTTGAAACTCCACGAAGGATGTAGGAAGAGTACTTACCTTTCTCACTTAACCTTAGAATGAAAGTGAAGATTTCTTCACTTGACTTAAAGAAAACTTCCTTCTTTACCTTCTAAGCAGCCACGAGTTTGACACAAAAATTGGAAGAGTTAGTGAGCAACTTATGGAAATGGATAAATGGAAGAACTTAAACTCATCTGACATGAAGTTTTTACCTTGCTACTCCTTGGTTCTTGGCTCAACAAAGTTTGGTCTACTTGCTTCTTGGATGACGGAGGATGATTTAGCTTTTTTCTTGGATGATTGTGTGATGTGAAAAGAAGAAATTTCCTTCTTGTTTCTTCCATGTATACTCTCAACCAAAAGCAAGAAGATAGGGTTGAAGGACTTGTTTTCTAGCTTGGGAGAGGAAAGAAAGTTGTATGAAGATGGAAAGTCTTTGCTAAGTGCGAAGTGTGAAGAAAGAGGGAGTTCCCTCTTTCTATAGAGAGGGGGCGGGTGAGGTGGTTTGGAGTAGGGAGGAAGACTTCATCATGAAGTTTGAAGATTGATCGGAGAAGAGGGAATAGTTGTTGTCTTGAAGGTGCAACACAATGGAGTGATAGAACAGGAAAAATCTTCTCCACTCCTTGGACTAAAGTGACTGGCCATATGGAGGTTGGGAGGTTTGGTTTTGGTTTGTTGAATAATGTAAGAAGGATGTAAGAATGTGTAAGGGAGTGGAAGGCTTTTTGGTGAATGAAATGTTGAGTTTCTTGTGGAAGAAAAATCTTCTTCCCCTTTGTCTTATGCATGGCCGAAATTTGTGAGTGGGAGTGGATAGAATAGGACATAATTTTATCATTTGGTTTCTACGCAATTTTTTACACTTGGTATTTTATTGAGGTATTAACCTAACCACAATTCTCCTTCCCTTTTCTACCCTTGACCGGCCCATACTATGTATATATATACACATGCATATATATACACATACATACATACATACATACATATACACACGTATATATTATATAAAATTTTCTTCTTGTCTAAAATATCTACTCATGACTTGCTTTCATTTTCCTTTTATTTAAATAACCCAAATTTCTTGTGTCATGTGTTTTTGTTTTGATATGATTTATCCTAATATTTAAGTTGTTACATATTAGTCTTGTTTTAATTTTTATCATGTACCGTAACATTTGTTATCAAATTTCGTCGCATATCGATATATCACATGTTTTAACACATGCGAAGTCTCTAAGTACGATATTAAACTCATATCGACGTAACGAAATTTTTCGGGGCGTAGCATAACTACTAATTACTAATCGAAATGTAACGAAATTACTAATAAAATAATGAACCTTAAGTTTTTTCTTTAAGATTTTCTTGACTAGTTATGATCCAGTTGATTTTTTCCAAAAGAAATAACTTTTCCGATCTTCAACCAAAATAACAAATTAGTTTTTAATTCTTAATCGCTAAGGATAAAATCTCTTATTTTATGTTTACTCAATCCATTGGCATAAATATCTAATTTAATTTGACAAACTTCATATTCCTATGTGAATTTTAGTCAAACGAATTGCATTAAATACCTATGGAATTCTCTATTTTCAATAACCTTTTATTATTTAATATTACGACCTGCACCCTTGGGCTGGCTGGCAAGGGAGAACCAAGGGAATTACAAGAGAATCGGAATACGATCGTTGTGCCATACAAAGTAAACAAGGTAAAAATTTTGTCAGGCACCGGTACAAATAAATCGCAACACCCAGCAGTTACGAGATTCACACGATTAAATTAAATAGATACACATTAAGATACAATATCATTTCATAATTAGGTAAACATAAAAAGGAAAATGGGACATATGACAAATAGTAAGGGTAAAATTGTAATAATTATTTTCCAACCCTCCTTAGTTGGCCGCCACCTCCCAATCCCCACCTACACTTTCTTCCAACCATCCTATCATTCTTACACAAGTTTTTACTTTTCTTACACAATTACTTTTTTTCTTCCCAACCCACATATAAGACAAGACTTCCTTTCCTTTTTCCTAAAGCAATTTTCATCCATCTCCTTATACCAAGAAGAAAGAAGACAATTTTTTTACTATTCCTTTTCCCTTTGAATCATTTTTATCTCTTCCATTCTTACATTACTCCAACCAAAACAATGAAAAAACAATCTTTATTTTCTCCCAACTCCCTTCTAACTCACGGCAGCCCCACCCCCAGTTATGTAAGACAAATTTGTCTTACACACATCATCTTTCTTCCATCATTTCACTCTTTCTACTTGTCACAAGCATGCCTCTCCTTGCCAATTAGAATGCATGCACTCTTACAACTCTTCCTTTTTGTCTTTCCAACCAATCACTATCATGAAAAATCTTTCACTCCCCACCCCCTCTCACTCACGGTCACACACCCCAAAGTAGGAAAGACTCCTCGCAACTTCATCCATTTTCACCTTATTTTTATTTCTTCCTCTCTCACAACAAATTCTCTTCCTTCTCTCTATTTTTTTCCTTTCTCTCCCAAAGCCAAAATTCTCTCCTCTCCATTTCTCTCCTTCATCCGAATTCAACCGAAGGAGATACAAGGAGAATTCAAAGCCTTTTTCCATTCCACTTCATTCTCTACATCACTTTAATCCATTTCACTTTCCTTCATTCTCTCCTTACAACCAAGTTAGCTATCTCTCTCTTCTAAACCAAGTTCAAAATCTCTCAACTTCTCTCCATCTCCTTTTTCAGCCGTGACACCAAGAAGGCAAGAGGCCAAGCCTCACTTTCATTATTCACATTATCTTCTTCCTAATTCCTAAGGCCAAACGAAGAACACTCTTCTCTCATCTTGTCAAGACAAGAATCTAGCTGATCTCACCTTTTTGCTAAGATCCAACTATGGCCACCATAAGCAAGGAGAAAGATAAGTTCTTTAACAATCAAGGGTGAAGAACAAGCTTGCATGTGTAAGAATATCTAAGGTAAGATTCAAAACCATCATTTAAACACTCTTCCATCCTCCATCTACTAAAGAGATTCATCTTTTGTCTTCGTTATCTCATCTAACCGTGAGCTTGTGCATGATCCGAGCCACATCCTTGAGCAGCAGCCAGTGACTATTCATGAGGATGCTACCTACAAGGAGGCACTGATACACATAGTGGATCGTAAGGAGCAAATACTGAGAAGGAGGTCGATTCTATTCGTGAAGGTACAATGGAGTAATCATACTGAACGAGAAGCTACTTGGGAGCCAGAGCAGCAAATGCGGAAGCAGTATCAGCATCTTTTTGTACGAGGTACGTGTTGAGAAATATGTTTGGATGATTTTCAAGGTCATGATTTTAAGTGTTGAATACTTAAAAATGTCACACATGATGTTATGAATGATAAAAAGTTGAATAAATAAAGAAAAATGACATCGATATCTCAGGTTGGGACACATCTCGATAGATGTACATAGATCCCTCACATCGATCGTTCTAAGGTAGAGAAAAACTAAGACCTTAATGTGAGACATCGATCTCTAAACCTGAGACACATCAATTGATGTATACATCGATCCCTCATATCGATCAATCGATGTAGGTCAGAGACAAAATCTGAACCTTACTGTGAGACATCAATCTCTCAAGTAGAGACACTTTGATCGATTGATGTCTAGGCTTTTTAGAATATTTTTAAAATGTGATAAAATGATTGTTTTCATTTTTACATGATGCATATATGTTTATCATTTTGTTATTATATTTTTTTGATGAATATAAATGTCTTGTGACTAATGTGCTTTGGAAGTTTCTACAACTTACCAAAAAGGGGCAAAAGTGGTATTTTGAGTTCTTGTAGGTACTTGACATAGTGAAAATGATACATGGACTTTATTATCTCATATTCATCACTATGAAGGTGTTTTCATATCTATTTCTGACACCAGGGTCATTTTCAGAGTTTTCTATCACCAGGGGCATTTTGGTCATTTTACCCTCCAATGAGAGTTCTGTCATTTTACTCAAGGGCATCTGTTGAGTGTCTTATCATCGTCATTATGGAGTTCATTTATGGAATTCTTGAAGATTATTTGGTGCTTTTATATTCTATTCTCTTATTTGATGATATTATCGACGATAGCGGGATATGTGACGGTATTCAACGTCTCATTTTATTTTTTCTTGAAGACGTCTTATATATGTCATTGAAGATTCTTATTCATCATATTTCAGAGATTTTAATGGTGTTCTTGGTGCAAAATCCGTCACAAAGGAGAAAAATTGAGAATTTTGGACTATATAATGACATAGTCTTGTCAACTTTTATTTATTAATTTCTCTTCAAAATATCAGAGGTTGTACACTTATTTTCAGCTCAAAAACGTCCTCATAACTGGTGGAAAATGTGTTTTATCCATTTTATGACTTGTGTACAAGTGGACAAATCAAATACAAGCTAGTTGGCAAAAATTGCCAACTTGGAATTTCATTTGGAATGCAACGGCTAGTCAAAGGCTGTTTGGAGCTGCTTTATCCAAAATTTTTCAGCATCACACAGCCTATTCTTATTCCAAGGAGTTGAGGGATCCTTGTGATATATTCCCTTTCATATTATCTTCATTTTGCAAACTATTTTCATGTTATTTTTTATGACAAAAATCGGCCAAGATAAGGATGTCTAGGTGGACTAATTATTCTTCTTCATGTTTCCAAGTGCACAAGGTGATTATGCGGCTAATCAATGATGTGAAGACAACAAAGAATTGATGATGAAGGCTTTGACACATTGGAGGTCTTATCTTCAAGGCCTATTTCACACTATAAATAGGAGGCAAAGGTGAAGAAGAAGAACACACACTTGAAATCAAAAGTTGAAGATCATTCTTGCTATTCCCTTCTCTTGTTCTTGATTCTTTCTTTGTGTAGCCAAGGTACTCTATTGTCAGTTGTTGTATAGCTACACTACACGCCTCTCTTGGTGTTTTTGTAAGATTGATTAGCCAAATTTATATGGCTACATCAATACATGGTAAACGTGTTGCAACCAAGAGTTGCATAGAGGTGATCATCCAAGTCTTGAATGGGGTTGGTGTTTAACCCAAGAATCAAATTTGGTTCTTGTTGTATTGGTGTTCATTCCATAGTAAAATCCAAGGAAAGGTGTTCCTTGGGACTGGAGTAAGTCACATTGACCAAATCAGGAAAAATCCTTGGTGTTCTTGTCTTCTTCCTTTTTTTACTTTTTTCCTGCCCGTTTTCACTGCACTTTTCAACTAACTTCACACGTCTTGAGAAAATAGCAAAACATTTTCAAAATTCATGATTTTTGGTGGAATTATACTTCAGACTGCTAGCTTTCATTTGCAACAAGAATGACTTGATTTGAGCAAATCTTTAGTCTTTGAAAGATAACTGCTCCATTTTGGCTGTAATCTGACCAGTTTCAAGGAAACTTGAATTTTGAATTTATCAAGCATAGTTTCAGGTCAGATCCTTTTTGAAACTTAAACTAGACATCTTAATAAGTATTTTGACATAAAATCAACCTTTTTGGTTGAGTAATTAAAGAGAAACGCGTTTTCAAAATTCAGCACTATTCTGTCCAATTCTGTTCAGATTGACCATCTGAATCTTTTTATTTGTTCGAACGGCCAAACAATCTTATTTTTGTCTCCTTTTTGGACAGAGCCTAATCAAGACATTGAAATTAATTTCTGAAAAGTTCTATAATTTTTGGAGTTGTGTACAGAGTTTTGAATTTTTCAAATACGGGTACTGAATCTTAGTAGCTTACATATTCTGTTTTCAAAAGGGATTTTTATTCAAGGGTAGTAGTGTAATTTCTTCTAACCACTATTTACCTCCCTCTAGTGGTGTTTACTACAAGTGTACGATCTAACAATTGGTATCAGAGACAGACCAACACTACTATAAGAAGCAACATCAACACCGTTCTAAGAAGACAAGGCCAAGTCACAAGAATTCATAGATTCTTATCCCAAAACAAAGGTATATAAAATGGTCATTGTCTCTCAAAAAGTGAGTTGGAAGGTATGTCTACCCAACGGCCTCCTCTTTTAGATGGTAATAATTTTGTTCATTGGAAATATTACGATCCGCATCTATGGGCTAGTTGATAAGAAGAACGAAGGAAATCACGACAGAATTTAAATGCGCTCATTGTACCACACCTAGTGCTTTATGAATAGGTTACTTAAATAAAATAAAATTTAAGAACTACTAAGAAGTAACTTGATGGGTATAAAGAGTAGCTAAGGGAGCATATAAATAAATGGAACAAACTTTATCTAGGAATTAAATAAAGAAAAAAGGAAACTAAACATAAGGAAAATAAAGCAAGGCTAGAAGTGTAATTTCACCACTCACTTGACCCCCACCTTAAGAACTGGCCACCCTCCCTAATTTTTTCCAAAATTTTATTCTTCTTTCTTTTATTTTATTTCCCCATCATCACCATTCTTACACCATGTAAGAATGGCTACCAATCAAAATTACATGCAAAAACTTTTTCCCTCCACTCACCCCTCCAACCAAGGAATGCAATCATTACTCCCCCACTACCCCTAGCAATTTTGGCCATAAGAAGAAATGGGGTGTAAGATTTCAATCCATTTCATATCTTTCTCCTCTCAAATTCACTCCAAGCTCTCCACTCTCCAAATATTCTCTCCACTCTCCCTCTGTCACTTCAAGTATTTTTACCTCCATCCCCTACAACCAACTGTGAGTCACCCAACAAGAAGGAAGCAAAGCTTTTCCAATTTCAAGTGAAGATTCAAGCCTCCAAGCCTAAGAACCATCAAGTTAAAGCACCCTTTTGTTCTTCCTAAACATTTGTTTATCATCCATCTCTCAAAAGATTCACACTTCCACTCTCATAGGCCTCAAAACCGTTGGCTATACTGAGGATGGAGAAAGAACTTTCCAAGTTCAACAAGTAAGAATCTTCAAGTGTTCCAAGGGTAAGACCTCTTAGGATTGAATTTTTAAGCCTTCCTCAAGTTTTTCCCTAAAGAATTAACCATTATCCCTTCCATGTTGGCCAAGGGGGTCGTGAGATACCAAGCTTAGGGAAAAGATGACATCTTTCTCTCCTTAAGAGTAAGAATCAAAGAAGAAGACAAGTATTCTTCTTAGCTTCTTCAAGAATGTTTAAGAAATGAGTCTCCTATGTTCATATGAAAGGATGGATCATGCATGCATATGTTAAAATGAAATCTTTATCATTAAACTATGAAAAATGTATTTGCATGTTCAAACTATGTATGCATGAGTATTGTTTTATATAGTTCATGAATATTGCTAGTATGATATTCAAATAAGGCATGCATGGCAAAAATCCTAATATGCACATCCACTTGAGGACGTGCATGTCTAAGAAATGAAGAAGCAAACATGCAAGCATCAGCTTTCATGTAAAATATAGACAATTGAGTACACTTTCTTGAAAAGTGTACTAAGAACCTTATTAAACATCAATTTCTTACGAGCATGTTAGATGACCATCATTGACTTGTTTTCATATATATAAGAGTGCATTTGCATGATTATGGCCATGGTATAGCATGTTTACGGTGCAATATAACCTATACTACGATGCATGTCACAAAAGTTACCATCTTGGATGAACATCACCACAACGACACTGTTATTCTTCTAAGATGGGGATGTTTGAGCCCTCATCAAAGACCATGAATTCATCACCATCGTCATGATGTGTATTTTGATGATCATCATCTAAGGAGGTGTTTTTGCATAGGTGTTGTTCTCTTATGTACTTGCATGTAATGATAATATGAACATCCTTATAATATGGACCCTATGATCATATGATTATGAGATGTGACTTTGTTTCAAGTTTAGTATGTTGAAACCATGAAATTTATGCATCATCATAATATATATCCATGGTAAGTTATGGTACAAATGATTGTTATTTTTATTACATCTTGCATGTATGTAACAAGATGGACAAATCAATGATGATGGGTATATGGACTCTCGGCCATAAGGCCTTTTTGGTACCAATGGGATGATAACAATTAGATGATTTTATTTATATAAATATATGCATAAAAATACTTGATATATGTGGTAAATCAAGGAATGAACAAATTAATAGATTGGAAAAAGAATGAACCACTAAAAGAGGGTTGTTTTAGAGCATTTGACCAAAACTACTCTATAGGGGATATTTGGTAATTTCCACTTTAAGGATAAGGATATGTGGGCTGTTTTCGGAAGTTTCTAAATGTAAATGAATGTTGAATATATTAATAAAATAAAGTTGAAGTTAAAACACCAACAAGGGGCTATTTTAACCCCCAAAACCGAAATCCTCTTAAATGAAGACAAAAAGGGCAAAACGGTCAATTTGAACCACACATGATATAACCATGAATGAAATAAGAAACGTAGGAGATGAGTTGTTATAAGACCTTGGACCCGAGACCGAGCATTCTCATATGCATATGTCAGCATGATTTTTAAAGGCAAACAATTTTTATTTACGATCAAGTTTATGAACTGATTATTGCAAAGAAATGATTTAAAGAATTTCATGATTAAAGAATTGTACAACGAGACGAATGATTCCATACGACTTATGCATGTTTCTATTAGCTGAGTGCAACACCTTGTCGGGGACAAAGGATCCTGTCTTTCTGTTACGTCTACGACATTCTGTATGATGAGCTACCTAATGTCTGGTCCAGGGGGAGGGTATTAGGGGCAAAAGACGTAATGATTGAATGTAACACCGCGTCCAGGACTCGGGACCTCAGTCATAACGTATTAGCGTTAGTCCTAGGTACGTATGATGTAACACCATGGTTGGACCATTAGGATTCATAGACGGTACTGAAGGCTACTCGGGGAATCATTCAGCATGTCGTAGGTACCATTCTTATGTCACAAAAAGTGCTATAGCCAATTCATGTTCTGTCATATTTATGAATGTATGAAATGATATGTTTTCTGAAAGTTTTACAATTGCATGCATCATGAACATGTCACACGAACTCTTAGAACCCTTAAGTCGTGATTTCCTCTATACATTGCGATGTATGATCAAGCAAGCACATGAAACTGAACTTAAAAGGTGGTACTCAAGAATGACACAGATTATACGCTTGTTGAGAAATATGTTTGGATAATTTTCAAAGTCATGATTTTAAGTGGTGAATACTTAAGAATATCATACATGGTGTTATATGTGATTAAAAGTTGAAAAAGTTGACATCAATCTATCAGGTTGTTGCACTTCGATCGATCGATGTACTTCGATCTCTCACATCGATCGATCTATGTAAGGCAGTAAAAGTTCAAGACCTTACTGTGAGACATAGATCTCTAAACCTGAGACACATCGATCGATCGATGTACATCAAATCCTCACTGAGATAGATCGATGTAGGTCAGAGACTAATTCTGAGACTCACTGTGAGACATCGATCTCTGAAGCTGAGGCACTTCGATCGATCGATATCTAGAGTTTTTAGAAATATTTTTCTAAAATGTGATAAAATGGTTGTTTTCATTTGTATATGATTTATACATGTTCATTATGTGATTATTATGTGTTTTGGTGATTTTAAATGTATTGTGACTAATGTGCCTTGGAAGTTTCTACAACTTACCAAAAAGGGCAAAATTGGTATTTTGAGTTTTGTAGGAACATGATATGGTGGAAATAATTCAAGGACATATTCGTATCTTATGCATCATGACAAAAGTGTTATAATATTCATTTCTGACCATCGGGGTCATTTCTGGAGTTTTCTCACACCAGGGGCATTTTGGTCATTTCACTCCTTAGGTTATTTTTGGTATTTTCACTCAAGGAATCTCTTGAGTATATTCTTATCATCATTATGGAGTTGAACTATGATTATTTTGAAGATTATATGGTGATTTAATATTATTTCTCTTATATGATGATATTATCGACTATAGCGGGATACATGACGAGTTGTGAATGTCACATTCTATTTCTTTCTTGAAGACTCTTTTATATATGTTATTGGAGCATCATATTTCATAGAATATAAAGGTGTTCAAGGTGTTCAAATGATCACAACATACAAGAAGAAATATTGGGAATTTCAGTGTTACATGTTGACATAATCTTGTCAATTATTATTTGGTGATTCCTTCTTCAAAAATCTGAGTTGATATACATATATATTGGTCCGAAAATGTGTATAAACAGGTGGAATTGATGGTGTACTTATTTTATATCTTGGTGACAAGTGGACCAACCAAAAAGAAGCTAGTTGGCAAAAATTGCCAACTAGGATTTTTCAAATTGAACCTAATGGCTACTAGGCTATTTATGGTAGATTGTTTGAGTCAAATGGAAGCCTTTACATGCCCTATTCTTATGCAAGGAGTTGAGGGTATTTTGGTGGTATTATCCTCTCTTGTTATCTTCATTTTGCAAAGGATAATCAAAACTATTTTTGGAGCAAAAAATCGGCCAAATGGGTGTCCAAGGTGGACCAATTATGTTGTGTCATTTTGCCAAGTGTACAAGGCCAACCAATGATATGAAGACAACTTGGACTTGATGATGAAGATGGTGACACATGTGCATTCTTATCTGCAAGGCTCAATTCACACTATAAATAGGAAGCAATGGTGAAGAAGATGAAAGACACTTGAAGCTCTCTTGAAAGCATTTGTTGATTTGTCTAGCTATCATCTTCTTCTTGTTGTTCTTGTTTCATTCTTTGTAGAAAAAGTGTTCTTGTTGTATTTGTTGAGCTACAAGCCTCTTGAGCTTCATTTGTAAGATTGATTAGCCAATTCTATAAGGCTAAATCAATAGGTGGTAGAGGTGTTGCAACTAAGTGTTGCATAGAAGTTGTTCATCCAAGTCCTGAATAGAGTTGGTGTATAACCCAAGGATCAAGCTTGGTTCTTGTTGTAAGTTGATTCATACTATAGTGAAATCTAGGTAAAGGTGTTCCTTGGGACTGGAGTATGTCACATTGACCGAACCAGGATAAATCCTCGATGTTCTTGTCTTGTTTATACCTTCTAGTTTTCTGCCCGTTTTTACTACAGTTTTCACTTAATTTCTCATGATTTGAAAAAATAGCTAAGCACATTAGAAATTTGTGATTTTTGGTGGAGTTATACTTCAGACTGTTATCTTTCATTTGCAACAAGAATCACTTGATTTGAGCAAGGGAAAGTTAGTCTTTGAGTATTTGCAAGATAACTGCTCCAATCTGGCTACAACCTGACCAGTTTTGAGAAAACTTGAATTCTATATTAATCAAGAATTGTTCAAGTTCAGGGCCTCTCGGAAAAATAAACTAGACATCCTAAGGAGTGTTTTGACATAAAGTTCAACCTTTTAAGTGTTCAAAGAGAAAAAAGTTTTTCAATTTCAGCAACTTTTGTCCAATTCTGTCTAGATTGACTATCTGAATCTTTTTATTCGTTTGAAGGGTCAAAAAATCTTATTTTGGTCTGATGTTTGGACAGAGTCTTGTTAACACATTGAAGTTAAGTTTCGGAAATTTTCATAATTTTTGGAGTTGTGTACAAGGATTTGTGAATTTTTGAAAAAACGGGTTCTGAAACTGAGGTAGTCTCAGATTTTGTTTTCAAAGGGTTTTTAATTAAGGGTAGTAGTGTAATTTCCGCTAACTACCATTCAACCTCCCTCTAGTGGTGTTTATTGCAGGTGTACGGTCTAACAATGCTAAAGTAAAGCTGATGAAGGAAAGTAACTGTCTGATTTACTGTACTGTTTATTGATGTTGAGTTCTTTTATTTCCATGCATGTCATTCATATGATACCTGCTCTATGTTTCACTTTATTATCTCCACTACCCCAGTCCCCATGCATTATCCAATTGACAAATCTAGGCCGAAATACTTGCTTAGCGATTTGTTACCGCTCACGCATTTATTTTACCATGCAGACCCGCAGAACCCTGAGCCAGAGTTTATAAAGGATGAGCCCAGAGACTAGGTTCAGAGAGCTATTTTGTAGACTGTTGTGTCAGCTTTTGTATTTTAGATATTCAGCTCTGTACTTATGATATTTGTACTGATGATATAACTATGACGCTATCTCAAATGTAGTAGTTCGTACTCATGTCAATGCTTTATTTCTGTCTATGTTATGATGCTTCCGCTATTCGATACTTGTTTATGACGATGTGCATATAGATGATAATGAGGCCTTGTATTTCTCCTAGCAGAGTACGGCGACCCTAGTCCCAGGCGGGGGGCTACAGGAAACTTAGGATGAGGCTATTCTTAATGGCTATAGACATCGATTTATGGTCTATAGTTGAAGATGGGCCGTACATTCCAATGAACTTTGTACAAGTAAATAGTGTAACACAAGAAGTAGAAAAGTATAAAAGTGAATGGTCATATGAAGATAAAAAGAAAATGTCCATGAATGCTAAAGCTATGCAATTACTGTCAAACGGACTAACAGCTTCTGAAGAGGTTATGTTTCAAATTGCACTAGCGCACACAATATGTGGAAATCACTAGAATTAAAGCATGAAGGTACTAGTGGTGTAAAAGAGTCAAAAATAAACATGCTTATGTCTGAACTTAAACCTTTTAAAATGTTGGCGAACGAATCCATAACATCTATGGATTTGAGAATTACTAACATTTTCAATGCACTTGAAGCTTTAGGTAAATCTTTTTCCAACAATGAGAAGTAGGGGTGTTAAACAAACCGAGCCGTTCGCGAACTATTCGAGTTTGGTTCGTGTTCGGTTCGTATTCGTTCGTTAATTATTTGTTAACGAGCCGAATTCGAATAGGTATTCGAGTTCGTTTAGTTAAACGAGCCGAACTGTTCGCGAACAGTTCGGCTCGTTTAAACAGTTATAAGGTTATCGAGCCGAACTCGAACCAATTTTAAAGTTCGTTTAGCTAAACGAACCGAGCCGAACTATTCGTTTAGCTAAACGAATTCGAGTTCGAAAACTTAGTATTCGGTTCGGCTCGGTTCGTTAACACCCCTAATGAGAAGGTACAAAAAGTGCTACGAAGTCATCCTGCTGAATGTGATCCGAAGGTGACAGCAATTGAGGAGACAAAGTCAATAAATAAAATGGATGAATTGATTGGTTCACTTAGAGTTTATGAGGTAAAACTAAACCAACGAGAGTCTGAATCATCTAAATCATTCGGTAAGACTATTGCTTTCAAATCAACTGAGTCACATATAAATAATGATCAAATTAATAGCGATAATGAATTAGACGATGATTTAATATTAATAGCTAGAAAACGTAGAAAGTTTTTCAAACGGCCTAATAGGAATGGAAAAAAATCTTCTTCTTCTAATTCTTCTCAACTTAGGAAAAATAATTCAAATAAAAATAGTGACAATTGGTATAATAAACAGTTAAAGTGCTACGAATGCGGTCAAAGAAGGACACATCTCTTACGATTGTCCGACAAAGAAAATAAATAATAATAATAATAAACAAGTCAAAGATAAGGAGCTGCAACGGTCCAAGGCAAAGGAGCCAAAGGCAAGAAATGGCAAAAGGCTATGAAGGCGAGCACGTGGAGTGACTCCTTCGACTCGAAATCAGAAAATGAAGAAACTCAAGTCTGCTTCGTAACCAACAAGGTAATTCCTTCTTTCGATGTAGATTCTGATAATGAAATGACATTTGATGAAATGTATGAAGAGTTCTTAAAGATGCATGATCACTATAAAGGGCTGTCAAAAGAGAAAAAGAAACTAACTGAAGAAAATGACAAGTTGAAGACATCCAACTTGGAATTTTCCGATCAGTTAGAATCCTTTAGACAAGAGTCTACCAATACTCTTGATTCGTTAAAGATTAAAATTGAATCTTATCGGAAAAATGAGCATACTTTAAAAACTGAAAATAGCCTGTTAAAATCTAAAGTAGAAAATTGTGAAAATGAAATATTACAACTTAAAACATCAAAATTAGACTTATAAAAATTGTTTGAACAATTTAAGTCTGGAACCAACATGCTAGACACACTTATATCGTCACAAAAATATGAAAACGAAAAACTAGTTTAGGATATATAGAAGAAAATGACAAGTTAGGCAAGAAGACTAACTTTGTATCATCTAAGTTTAAATTACCATATAGTACAACTAAATCAAAGTACACATTTTGCCTGCTACTTCTTCTTCTACTCATTCTAAGGTATAGATACAACATGCACCCACAAAAGAAACTAGGCAAAACTTTGCATCTAGATAACCTATAAACTATGCCTATATGTATACAAATGTGACTAGACATAGTAAACAACATCCAACTCATTTTGTGTTGTACCCATCATAAAACTATTATGTACCCCCGATGTATATGAAGTGGCTTAATAAAAATCCTATTTATCAATTACAATTTTCTACATTCCAATTATTTTCTTTCTTTTATAGGTCCCTTAAGATAAATAATATTCTATAAGTAAATACCTAAATTATATGTATGGATAATGCTTCATGGTGAAATACCAATTATGCCCTCCCAATATTTCAAAAAAAAGAAGAAAGGGAATTCATCAATTTACTTCCCTATCATGATTGTGTTTCAAGACAAGTGAAGAGTCCTCCCTTTTTCCCCCCTTTTTACATTCGGCCAACTGCCCCCCTTGAAGCCTCCATGGATTTTCCTTCAACTCCATAACAAGAAAGCTCCATTCCATCCACATTTCATCCACTTAACTCCTCACAAGACAATATCTAAACACTTGAGATTCAAACACTCAAGAAACCTCTTGACCGAAGGTGTTCTTAGAAGTACTCTAAGACCATCTCATTGAACTCTCAAGCTTCAAGATAGGTAAGAAAATCTCTTAAAGACAAGTGAAGAGTCCTCCCTTTTCCCCCCTTTTTACATTCGGCCAACTGCCCCCCTTGAAGCCTCCATGGATTTTCCTTCAACTCCATAACAAGCAAGCTCCATTCCATCCACATTCCATCCACTTAACTCCTCACAAGACAATATCTAAACACTTAAAGAGATTCAAACACTCAAGAAACCTCTTGACCGAAGGTGTTCTTAGAAGTACTCCAAGACCATCTCATTCAACTCTCAAGCTTCAAGCTAGGTAAGAAAGTCTCTTAAACATCTCCTTTAATCCTAAGATATCAACTTGTGAAGCACACTTTGTTCTCCATTCCTCCCCCAAAAACCGTGGCCTTGCATATGCCCCTAGGTGAGGAATATTCAAGCTCCTTGGCGTAGGAGTCCTTCCAGTAAACCATTGCAACTCTAGTTCCATATTGGTAAGGATTCTAGACCTCTATATGTCCATTCTAACTCCCCATGAAGCTTAAATTCGGATGCTCCCTAACCCCCATAAACCGTGAGTCTTAGGAAGCAAAGGAAGGTGATATCTTCAAGCTCTCAAGGAGTGGTGATAGTTTGGTGGCTAGGTTGCAACACTAAGCTATTTTGGTAAGAAAATCTATCTTGAATATAGTTCATTTACCTTTGGGTTTGAGGATGATGCTAACCTCCATCTTTGACTTCAAAACCGTGTACACCACGGTCAAGTAGGAGGAGATTTCAAGCTATTTGATCCACTCTAAGCTAAGAAGAATTTTGAACTCAACAAGAGGCAAGTATACTCTAGACTTTCATGATTTATTTAAGGAGTTAATGACTTGAATGTTTAGTCATAGTAAGGTATGATTTTTAGATAACATGGTAAGCATGAAATAGTAAAGTTTATGAACCTTGATGAATCATTAGTATGAAAGTTTACCCTTTGGCTTGTGTTACTTGATGGATATGTTAAGACCCCTCTTTTTAGCATGTAATACGTTGTATAATTCTTATATTCGGGCTGCAATGGTAACATAACAAGGAATGGTATGAATCTTGTATGTTGCGTGCTCCATGATACTTCAATAGCCAAAATGTCAAGATAAGTGGACTATTTTGGAATTCTTTGAAAAACAGCCTTAGAAGATATTTGAAGGTATTAATGGGCATTATAATAAGGTACTATGGTCCATAAGAATGTTGGTCTAGTCACCATTGATGAACTATGTTGAGAATAGTGTTAAATCATGAGTTGTGGATGAGTATGTTTGTGTGTGCTAGTCCGGCCTTAATAGGGTCTAATAGGAAATGGATGGTGTTTATTTTTCTTTATTTAGGAGCATGTTTAGGACCTATTCTCATAATGATTTATGGCTGGAAAATTTGGATACCGTATGCTAAGTGCAGTCTATGTGTTCCAAGTTGTGCTATAGAGGTTAAAAGTGAAATTAGTCATGGTGTTGGTATTTGTGAGGTTGCTTGATTTCATCACCGTGTGTATCTATAATAGTGACCCTATAATCTAAGAATAGATACTTTGGCTATGCGTTATTGTGGGTAATAAATAGGATTAAAGGATTAAGGGGTAAATAATGCGTGTGACAAGGGACAAGGAGTGGTTTTAGAAAAATTCCAGAAACAGAACTGGTTTGAGTGTCATAATGATTGGCCTTGAAATGAACCTTGTGATTGTGCAAATAACCACAAATTTGGTGTGCTGGTACGCCATTATGTATATTAAGTGTGTGTGGTGGTAGATTGATAAAAAGACTAGTTTTATAATCTTAAAGGAACCTTAGGGTGAACCTGTGCAAAACAGAATTCAGGGCGTATATGTTCTGGGAAAATAATTGTTTAGCCACAATAAATGTCTTTGATTTCCTTGAAATTTTCATGTGAGTCACTTAAAGCATTGGGTCAGATGTCTATGTAAAGAAATTGGATAAAAGCATTCATTTGTGGGGTTAACAACCGATGGGAAATCGGATGAACGTTTCTGGGAATCTGGACGGAATATTGGGTCATAATGTTTGGACTTATCCTTAATTGTTTAGGCGTGAAGATGATGTTTGGGCTTAAGAAAATTATTCCCCAGTATGTTAGCTTTATTTTCCAGGTGGTATATGTGAATAATTGATGATTTAAAAGTCATGAAAACGGAATGGAATAGGTACTACACAGCAGACAATTCGGATGCGCCATGTCATGTTGAAACCCGGATTTGAACCCCTTATGTTTATTGGATTGTTACAAAATTTTTATGGTTGATAGCTAGGACCCTGATGTGCATGCTGTATAAAAAGGTTCACGGAATAAGTTGTCTTGATTGCATTTTGAGTCAAGGAAAATGTGTGCGATCTGCTTGAAAGTTAATGTCAACCTATGGGGTTGTACCTATGTCATGTCTTTTTAAGATGATTCTGCCATGACTCTCATTGCATTTCATCTCATGTATCATGCATGACCATGTGCATTACGAATCTGATTTTTCTTTAAGTTTTCCTTATGCAACCAAGTTCTTTTCAAGTAAATAGGGGTGTTAACGAACCGAGCCGAACCGAATACTAAGTTTTCGAACTCGAATTCGTTTAGCTAAACGAATAGTTCGGCTCGGTTCGTTTAGCTAAACGAACTTTAAAATTGGTTCGAGTTCGGCTCGATAACCTTATAACTGTTTAAACGAGCCAAACTATTCGCGAACAGTTCGGCTCGTTTAACTAAACGAACTCGAATACCTATTCGAATTCGGCTCGTTAACAAATAATTAACGAACGAATAAGAACCGAACACGAACCAAACTCGAATAGTTTGCGAACGGCTCGGTTTGTTTAACACCCCTACAAGTAAGCAAGTTTTCTTTATTCAAGTAAGTTATTTATGGTCCCATGATTTTCAAAAGAAATGGTCTATGATTTCCTTGCCGACTAAGCATGCTCATAACCCGAGCAAGACCTGGGGTTAATAGGTCTGATGACATGATATGTTCTGGACCCATTCCGGACCTAGGGTTAATTGGTCTGATGATATGTTCTGGACCCAGCCCAGGCCCGGGGTTAATCGGCCTGATGACATGTTCTGGACCCGTCCCAGACACGGGGTTAATTGGTCTGACGACATGTTCTGGACTCGCTCAGATCTGGGGTTAATTGATCTGACACTTTGTTTTCATTTATGCCTGCTTTATGGGACCAAATGATGATTTTGCCACGACATGACATCATGCATTGCATCTTGCATATTTCATATGCACTTTGCATGTTAGAACGGTTAAGTTAGGAAGTGATATGCTAATGCCAGAAGAGTATTACTTGAATTATGATTAGGTTATATCTTCTGCGGATCAAGGATTAAAGGCCAGGTATGAATTAATGTTGGTTCGGGGGGATTTGCATTCATGTTATGATTCTTTATTTATTTCATGATGGTTTATTGTATGCTTGTTTGGTGATTTTATCACTCATACCTCTACTTTTCCCCCAGAGCCCGAGAATGCCAATGTTGAGTGGATCGATGATGAGCCAAGAGTGCCATACCCCGTAGTCAAGAAGCTGAGAGGAGACAATGCTTAAGGACTTTTGTGCCGACATGATATTTGTTCTATGGACTATGTTTGGAACTTTTGGGATTTCAGTTTTACCTCGTTTTGTTAGGCCGATGTTTTGGACCTAATATTTTCGGCAAGCATGTTTATTTCGAAGTTTTTAATTCTACCTAAATTTTGCTACTATGTTAAATGTTAACATGGTAGTCCATGACTCAGTTATGGATTTTTACATGTTATGCATGACGCTTTGTACTCTCCGTAGTGAAGTACGGCGGGTGCACCGCATTCGAACAAGGTCCGGTGCAGGGAGCTACAGGTGGTATCAGAGCCCAGGCTCTAGATTTCGGGCAGAACGTAGAACTAAGTTATGATCTTAGAAATCTAAGTTTGATCTTAGACCTAAGTCATGATTTTGGGTGAGCGATGGCCTTAGACTAGGGCAACGTAGACCAGATTTAGGATTTGCTTCAAGATTTAATCCTGATCCATAGAATCCGGATCTCTATACTAAGATATGTCTTTACTCTTCCTCATTTGAGTTTTTTTGAGAATTATGATCTTTAGCCAAAATAATCTGGTTTTATCCAAACATTTGTATAAATTTTGACACTCCATAGTGCAGATGGCTCGACCTCGTGGCAGACCTCTTAGGGCTCAACCGGATGCACAGGGGCCAGTCTCTCCTCAGCCACAAGGCCATGTTCCTCCTCCACCGGCTCAAGTCCCTCCGCCACCACCACAGGATCAGAATCCTCCTGTTCAGAATAATCCACCTCCACCACCGCAAGCACCCATTCCTCTGGTGATTCCTGATGTTAACGCCTTTCAGACCTTTTGCCAAATGGTCACACAGATAGGTCAAGGCCTAATTCATCAGAATGCTCCACCCCAGCCACATGAGCCAGTGAGAGATGCCCAGTATAATTTTGAGAAGTTAAAAAGGGCTAATGTACCACCATTCGAGGGAAATCCAGATCCGGACATAGCTGAGAAGTGGTTAAATGAGGTCGAGAACTGTTTTGAGCTAATCCAAGCCCCTGATGAGATGAAAGCTCAAGCCGTGAGGCCCTTCCTGTTAAGTGAAGCAAATCAATGGTGGAAGACTAACCTGCACTCCTTGCCAAGACCAATTTGTAGGATCTGCAAGGCACCACTAGAAGGGGGGGGGGGTTGAATAGTTGGTGCGGAAAGTGTGGTTTTTAAAATTGTTTAAAACCAAAAACTCAACTTCTGAAAACAGATTCTGTTTTTAGGACCAGTTTTAAAACGTTTTTAAAACTAGGTTGTAGGTCTTCAAAAATTCTGAAATTTTTAAATAACTTAGCCTCAGATGTTATGAGTGTCTCATAAAAATTTCAGATTTAAATTCAACCTTTAACCCCTTCAAAAATCGTTGGTGGTCAGATTGCGCGAATCTGCCAGAAACGGTATACTGTTTTGAAAAATTTATTCCTATTTGTTCTTAACTCCAATTGCTCTGAAATTTTAACCACTAACCCCTTAAATGTTGTATTTAAATGGGTTGAAACAGTTTTGAAAACTTCTTTTGGGAAGTTAGTCAAATACAATCAAAGTCTCAACCTTTGCAAGCCTGAAAATCAGACTGCACTAGTCTCAGAACTTTGGATGTTTGATTGACTTATACTTATCCAAAAGGGTTGAAACTTGTCCCAAATTAACCCTAAGATGTGTGGCTATGTTTCTGGAAATTTTAGTAATTTTTGAAAATCGTTTACTATTTTTACGAACGTAAACAAAAAGAGTAAACAGTGCTGAAACAGAATATAAGTGCAGAAAGTAAATGACACCGAGAATTTTATACTGGTTCGGTTATAAAAAACCTACTCCAGTCTTCGAGGAACACCTTCCTCGATTCACACTAGTCACACACGCAAATACACCTTACCACAGGATTGATGGAGTTACACACCAACTCCAACCCTTTACAAACCTTGTACGATGAATACAATTCGCACGAACACCATCACCTTGCAAGAATGAAGATTGATCACACCTTGATCAATCTTTTACAAAGATATAGAATGTGTGGTGGTCTAAGATAAGCCTATTCAAGAATAAGAATATGAGTACAATAGGCTTTCAAGAAAGAAGAAAGAAAGAGAGTGTAGAAGAAAGGAGTGCTAGGCGTTTTTGATCCTTGAATTTGCAATGCTTGTTCTTGTGTTGTGTTTTTGTTCATCTCCTTTCCTTTTAAGCAACATGGCCATCCCCCCTGATGCTCTCCCCTCTTGAAAATTGTCTTCTAAGTCCTAGGAGAATGTGTGGCATCATTGTGACATGATCTTGCTTACTTGGCACCTTCTCATTAGATGATCATTTAACCTTTGCTTACTTGGCACTTCATGATTGGTTGAATGTTGTCATCATTTGATGACTTGAAAAATCTGAAAATCCCACTAAACGCATGTGCCAAAATCAACATAAATTAGTTGCCATAACTCATAAGATTATCATCCAAATCAAGCAAGATAATATTTCTCCACACAAGGTTACAAAAATCGGCCATAAGTGCACTTGACATGCTGAAATTTCAGCATGTGATACATGGTGATAAAATTCAAAATACTTCCAAATTTTCATTGATTTTTCTTTTAAAATAAATCACCAATTAGTTGCAAATATTCTCATCATTTTGGAAATGACATTTGGACAATAATAAGGCCATGAACTCGGCCAAGGTTCATTCCACACATGCTGAAAAATTTCAGCATGTGTGATATTCAAGATATCACACTTTTATGGATTTGTATTTCATTCAAATTAATTCCATTTCTTCTTCCAATTAACCACATGTTTCAAGACACCAATTATATGCTCATTAATCCCAAAAATCGGCCAGCCTAGTATTTACATGCTGAAATTTTCAGCATGTGTTTCAAATGAGATAAAGTTTGAAACATTACCTTTTGTAGCTTCTTTCTTTAAATCACCAACATTGTATGATTAATTCTTGACCAATCAATATGCCAAAAAGGCTCCACATATGCTCCATCTCAGCTGTAGGGGGCGTGTCTAACATGTATTGCATGTGCTGAATTTTAGTTTTGCAAACTTTGTAAAATAGTGCACATTTAATAATACACACATGTTATATTCCAATCGGACCTTAATTTTAATTTTCTAGAACACTTTAAGATGTATGACATATGTAAAAAGTGTCTAGATATGTGTCGTATGATGTTCCAAAAATGTTCCATGTATTGTGTACGTAGAAAACCAATTTTCGATGTTTATCGATTACCCGATTTTTCTCTAATTAAATTCCAAATTTTTGCACATGTTATATATATTATGTTACACATAATATATATAATATAAACTTTAATTCTCAGCTCTTGTCTGGTCTAAAGTGGTGTCATTAACATGTGACAAAATTGAAATCGGAATCTCCACAATTTGGCCTTAATGTGGGATGATTTGTGTGTACTAACATGGAATGATTTTATGGCTGGAATTTACATCATAGCCACGAAATGTTTGAGCATGTTTGAAGTGTAGGGGCTGGCCATCTATTTATGGCAAGTACGTGACACGTTGGCGAAGTTTCGGTATTCGCCCGATATGACAATTTTCGGTTTAGAACCTTTTAACATGCCGTATTTAATTTGTCATCACCATGACTTATATCATATAATATAAGACCTGAATATACTCATAAATATGAGTTAAGTATGGTGGTGTGACGTTAACGTACGTACGTAAAATATATAACGTGTTTGTAGTACGTTGGAATACATGTGTTTGTGCCTTTTTCAAAAAGTTTGAAAATATATATTTATATATGTATATGGCCGTGTATATTGATGAAGAGAGGAGGAGGAGACTTTCCTTTCTTAGTCTTGTTGCCTTTGTGCCTTTTCCAAATGTAGCTTCCTTTAATGGACTACTTAGTTTAATTAACTAAGTACTTCACTTAATGAACTAGTTTAGTTCATTAATGGTGGCACCTGAAAATAGTATAAACACAACAAATGTTTGCCATTTGATGTAAGATTTAAAGCTTCATGGCTCGTTAGTACGGCAACATTATATATGAACTATATAAGGCAAGTAATATGCAATATATCATGCACATTTATCTTATGCACGTTTTTAAGCTCATTTTATTCATATATTTTGAAATCACTCATACCCCCTTTTTTTCTACACAATTGCCTGGGAAAGATTCCTGCAAGAATTCCATAAGTTCTACATTCTTCCGTCGATGAAGTTGCAGAAGAGGCATGAGTTTGAGTCATTAAAGCAAGAGCCCGGTATGACCGTTGCAGATTATGCCAATAAGTTCATTGCATTGGAAAGATTTCAGCCATCCACTATGAATGACGAAGAGACGAAAATGTTGAAATTTGAAAGAGGGTTGAACCCAAGGATTAGAACATGGTTGGTGAATGCAAATCCTGCAAATTTTGGAGCCCTTTTTGATGCCTGTTATAGGATCGAGAGAGATATCATCCGTCGAGACGATGTGAGACAGAAAAAGGAAAGGCAAGCAACTGGAAATGAGAAGTTCATGAAGGTGGACAAGAAGAATTTCAGAGGACCTGCTCATCAAGGGAGATCACAGGGTCAGAATCAGCGCCGCTAGTAGCATCAAGCAAATCAACAAAGGAATCAAGATCCACCCCAGCAGCCAGCTATACCAGTGTGGCCTCACTGCCAGAAGAGACATATGGGTGAGTGTCGATGGAAGACTGGATAGTGTTTTGGATGCGGTAAGGACGACCACCTGATTAGAGATTGCCCAGACAAAGGAGCTCAGCAGCAGCAGCAACAGCCAAGGAACCAACGACCGCGTGCAAATGCAAGGGTGCACGTCATGACAGATGCAGATGTTGATGAGACGGCAGACATAGTGACTAGTATGATTTAAAGTTTTATGCCTTAAATATGTTTTATTTACGTATGCCTATGCTGTTACTTAGCTAAATATGCATGATTCAGGAGCTATCATAGTATGTAGCATACCTGCGAATTTATTGTTCGACAGTGGCACCAGCCACTCATTTATCTCCAGAAACTTTGCTAAGAATATCGATCATAACCCAGTCCGGTTAGAATCACCCTATAGAGTACAAGCAGCCGGTGATCAGGTGCTTGTCTCTCATCATATCTTCAGAAATTTCGCGCTTGCGTTTGATGATCAGTGGTTTGAAGCCAATTTAATCCCCATATCCATGAGTGATTTCGATGTAATTCTTGGAATGGATTGGCTCTCGAAAAACCATGCTCACATTGATTGCCGGAGTAGGCAAGTTGTAATCAAGGACCCAGCTCGAGATGAAGTATCATTCCAAGGAGGAGCCAAGTTGAAGAAACCATCCAGAAAGGTTTATGTTGATACGGCTCGTGCCAGCCAAGCATTGAAGAAAGGCCATGAAGGATTCTTCGTTTATATCCTAAGTGCTGAGCAAATGAGTCCCACCCTTGCTCAAGTTCCTGTTATTAACGAATACCTTGATGTTTTCCCAGATGAATTACCCGGGTTGCCTCCCTACCGCGAAATTGCCTTTGAAATAAACCTTGTTTCAGGAGCAGAACCCATATCGAAAGCACCATATCAGATTGCACCTGTGGAACTGAAAGAACTAAAGGAGCAGTTGCACGAGCTGTTAGAGAAGAAGCTTATTCGCCCCAGCGTTTCACCTTTGGGTGCCCCTGTGCTATTCGTAAAGAAGAAAGATGGAAGCATGCATTTATGCATCGATTACCAGGAACTTAACAAAATCACCATAAAGAATAAGTACCCACTGGCCAGATCGACGATTTATTTGAGCAACTCAGGGTACGTAATTAACAAGTCTTATTTCAACTAAGGTTTAAATTTTCCAAAAACCCTGTCTAAAGTATCTTAATGCAGGGATCTTGGGTTTTCAGTAAGATAGACCTGTGATCTGGATATTTCCAATTGAAGATTAAGGCTAAAGACATTCCTATGACTGCTTTCAGAACATGCTATGGACACTACGAATTCCTTGTCATGCCATTCGGTTTGACCAACGCTCCTGCCACTTTTATGGACCTCATGAATCGAGTCTTTCAGAATTAGTTAGGCAAGTTCGTAGTGGTCTTCATAGATGATATCTTGATCTATTCACCAAATGAAGAAACTCATGCAGCCCATTTGAGGACGGTTTTGAATATTTTAAGAGAAAGACGCTTATATGCGAAATGTAGCAAATGCGAGTTCTAGCTGCATAGTGTATCCTTCCTCGACTATGTCATATCAAAAGAGGGGATTTCTATGGATCCCAAGAAAATTGAGGCCATTACGGAATGGCCCATACCAACTAATGTTACAGAAGTGAGAAGTTTCCTTGTACTGGCAGGGTATTATCGAAAGTTTGTTGAAGGGTTCTCAAGCATAGCTGTTCCTCTCACCAAATTGACACAGAAGAAAACAAAGTTTGAGTGGAACGCTGATTGTGAAAGGAGCTTTTCAGAGTTAAAAGCGAAGTTGACATTCGCCCCTGTTTTAGCTCAGCCCATTCCTGGCGAAAAATATGTTGTGTATAGTGATGCCTCAAAGAACGGTCTTGGATGTGTTCTTATGCAGAAGGATAGAGTAATAGCCTATGCATCCCGACAGTTGAAGCCATTTGAGCAAAACTATCCCATTCATTATCTTGAGCTTGCCGCAGTGGTATTTGCTTTAAAGATATGGAGGCATTACTTGTATGGTGAGAAATGTGAGATCTTTACAGATCACAAAAGCCTAAAGTATATCTTTACCCAGAAAGAACTAAATATGCGGCAGCACAGATGGCTTGAGTTGATTAAAGATTATGACCTCTCAATTAAATATCACCCTGGGAAAGCTAATAAAGTTGCTGATGCATTGAGTCGGAAGACAAGCCACCCACGTCAACCACCTCTTCAGCGGGACATGGAAGAATTTGGCCTTGAAAAAGTTGATTCCGTGGATGAAGTTCTCGCCAAATTGGTTCTCATTCCTTCACTGATTGATAGGATCAAGGAAGCTCAAGGAGATGATGAAGCGTTGAGGAAGATCAAGGATAGAATGAAAGATAAGCCATTGAATGATTTTGAAGTTCGTAGTGATGGCAGTTTATGGTTCAGATGACGGTTATGTGTACCTCAGGATAATAAGATTAGGGATGAAGTCTTGATGGAAGCTTATAACTCACGCTTATCTATTCACCCTGGAGCTAACAAGATGTATCAGGACCTCAAGAAAAAGTTTTGGTGGCACGGCATGAAGAACCGAATAGCTGAATTTGTTGAGGGATGCCTTGTTTGTCAAAGGATAAAAGCTGAGCACCAAAGGCCTGCCGGGTTATTACAACCTCTAAAAGTTCCTGAATGGAAGTGGGACCGCGTCACCATGGACTTCGTGACTGACCTACCGAGGACAAAGTATGGAAATGATGCTATATGGGTCGCTATGGACCGTTTGACCAAGTCCGTGCGTTTCATGGCCATGTCGATTAAAGCATCTATGGAGAAGTTAGCTTATATGTATATAGATCAGATTGTCTGCTTGCATGGTTACCCATAAGCATTGTTTGTAATCGTGACCCCCGTTTTACCTTTAGATTTTGGACAGCCTTTCAAAAGGCAATGGCACTGAGATCAGAATGAGTTCTGCTTTCCATCCTCACACTGATGGTTAATCAGAAAGGACGATCCAAACGCTTGAAGACATGCTTCGTGCTTGCATTCTTGATTTTGGAGGAAGCTCGGATAAGAGTCTTAAGCTAGTTGAATTTTCTTACAATAACAGTTTTCACAGATCTATTAGGATGGCACCCTAGGAAGCCTTGTACGGGAGGAAATGCCGGTCCCCACTCTATTGGGACAAAATTGGAGACTAGATATATGCGGGACCCGACATTGTAGAGCAAACTCGAGAAAAGGTAAAGATCGTTAGCAAAGGTTGAAGGAGGCACAAGATAGGAGTAAGATTTGGGCTGATGAAAGACTTAGACCCTTAGAATTTCAAGGAGAAAAAGTTTTCTTAAAGGTCTCTCCATCTAAGGGAGTTAAGAAATTTGGCATTAAAGGGAAGTTGAGCCTAAGATTCATTGGACCATATGAAATTCTGGAGAGAATTGGTGAAGTTGCGTATCGCTTGGCGTTTCCCCCATCACTGTCCCAGTTGCATGATGTGTTCCACGTCTCCCAACTTCGTCGGTATGTTTATGATCCAAGCCACATTCTTGAAGATCAGCAGCTGAAGATTGAAGAGGATACATCTTATGTAGAGGAGCCCTTAAAGATCATAGATTGGAAAGAAAAAAAGTTGAGGAAGAGATCCATACCTATGGTGAAAGTCCAATGGAAACACCATTCTGGAGATGAAGCCACTTGGGAAACTGAGGAAGGCATGAGGAATCAATACCCACATCTTTTTGGCTAGTTCTCTTAAGTTTAAAGGACGAAACTTATGTTAAGGGGGAAGGATGTTGTACCCATCGTAAAACTATTATGGCTTAATAAAAATCCTATTTCCCAATTACAATTTTCTACATTCCAATTATTTTCTTTCTTTTATAGGTCCCTTAAGATAAATAATATTCTATAAGTAAATACCTAAATTATAAGTATAGATAATGCTTCATGGTGAAATGCCAATTATGCCCTCCAAACATTTCAAAAAAAAAGAAGAAAGGGGAAAGAAAATCGGCCCATGCCTAAGAGGATCTAGAACCATCCTCTTTTAATAACCTAACTAACCCACTAAAAAGATTTTTTTTAAACTAACCCTCAAAAGCTTCAACTTCTATTAAGTAGCCAACATCAATTTACTTCCCTCTCATGATTGTGTTTCAAGACAAGTGAAGAGTCCTCCCTTTTTCCCCCTTTTTACATTCGGCTAGCTGCCCCCCTTGAAGCCTCCATGGATTTTCTTTCAACTCCATAACAAGCAAGCTCCATTCCATCCACATTCCATCCACTTAACTCCTCACAAGACAATATCTAAACACTTCAAGAGATTCAAACACTCAAGAAACCTCTTGACCAAAGGTGTTCTTAGAAGTACTCCAAGACCATCTCATTCAACTCTCAAGCTTCAAGCTAGGTGAGCAAGTCTCTTAAACATCTCCTTTAATCCTAAAATATCAACTTGTGAAGCTCACTTTGTTCTCCATTCCTCCCCAAACCCGTGGCCTTGCATGTGCCCCCTAGGTGAGGAATCTTTAAGCTCCTTGGCGTAAGAGTCCTTCAAGTAAACCATTCCAACTCAAGTTCCATATCGGTAAGGATTCTAGACCTTTATATGTCCATTCTAACTCCCTATGAAGCTCAAATTCGGATGCTCCCTAACCCCCCTAAACCGTGAGTCTTAGGAAGCAAAGGAAGGTGATATCTTCAAGCTCTCAAGGAGTGGTGATAGTTTGGTGGCTAGGTTGCAACACTAAGTTATTTTGGTAAGAAAATATATCTTGAATATAGTTCATTTACCTTTGGGTTTGAGGATAATGCTAACCTCCATCTTTGACTTCAAAACCGTGTACACCACGGTGAAGTAGGAGGAGATTTCAAGCTATTTGATCCACTCTAAGCTAAGAAGAATTTTGGACTCAACAAGAGACAAGTATACTCTAGACTTTCATGATTTATTTAAGGAGTTAATGACTTGAATGTTTAGTCGTAGTAAGGTATGATTTTTAGATGACATGATAAGCATGAAATAGTAAAGTTTATGAACCTTGATGAATCATTAGTATGAAAGTTTACCCTTTGGCTTGTGTTACTTGATGGATATGTTAAGACCCCTCTTTTTAGCATGTAAAACGTTGTATAATTCTTATATTCGGGCTGCAATGGTGACATAACAAGGAATGGTATGAATCTTGTATGTTGCATGCTCCATGATGCTTAAATAGCAAAAATGACAAGATAAGTGGACTGTTTTGGAATTCTTTGAAAACAGCCTTAGAAGATATTTGAAGGTATTAATGGGCATTATAATAAGGTACTATGGTCCATAAGAATGTTGGTCTAATCACCCTTGATGAACTATGTTGAGAATAGTGTTAAATCATGAGTTGTGGATGAGTATGTTTGTGTGCGCTAGTTCGGCCTTAATAGGGTCTAATAGGAAACGGATTGTGTTTATTTTTCTTTATTTAGGAGCATTTTAGGACCTATTCTCATAATGATTTATTGCTGGAAAATTTGGATACCGTATGCTAAGTGAAGTCTATGTGTTCCAAGTTATGCTATAGAGGTTAAAAGTGAAATAAGTCATGATGTTGGTATTTGTGAGGTTGCTTGATTTCATCACTGTGTGTATCTATAATAATGACCCTATAATCTAAGAATAGATACTTTGGCTATGAGTTATTGTGGGTAATAAGTAGGATTAAAGGATCAAGGAGTAAATAATGTGTGTGACAAGGGACAAGGATTGGTTTAAGAAAAATTCCAGAAACAGAACTGTTTTGAGTGTCATGATGATTGGCCTCGAAATGAACCTTCGGATTGTGCAAATAACCTCAAATTTGGTGTGCTGGTAGGCCATTATGTATATTAAGTGTATGTGGGGGTAGATTGATAAAAAGACTATTTTATAATCTTAAAGGAACCTTAAGGTGAACCTCTGCAAAATAGAATTCTGGGCGTATATGTTCTGGGAAAATAATTGTTTAGCCACATTAAATGTCTTGGATTGCCTTGAAATTTTCATGGGAGTCACTTAAAGCATTGAGTCAGATGTCTATGTAAATAAATTGGCTAAAAGCATTCATTTGAGGGGTTAACAACCAAAGGGAAGTCGGATGAACGTTTCTGGGAATCTGGACAGAATATTGGGTCATAATGTTTGGACTTATCCTGAATTGTTTAGGCGTGAAGATGGTGTTTGGGCTTAAGAAAATTATTCTCCAGTATGTTAGCTTTATTTTCCACGTGGTATATGTGAATAATTGATGATTTAAGGGTCATGAAAACGGAATGGAACAGGTACTACACAGCAGAAAGTTTGGTTGTGCCATGTCATGTTGAAACCCGGATTTGAACCCCTTATGTTTATTGGATTGTTACGAAATTTTTATGGTTGATAGCTAGGACCCTAATGTGCATGCCGTATAAAAAGGTTCAGGGAATAAGTTGTCTTGGTCGCATTTTGAGTCAAGAAAAATGTGTGCGATCTGCTTGAAAGTTATTGTTAGCGTTTGGGTTTGTACCTATGTCATGTACTAAGGGATTTTCAAGATGATTCATGCCATGACTCTCATTGTATTTCATCCCATGTATCACGCATGACCATGTGCATTACGAATCTGATTTTTCTCTAAGTTTTCCTTATGCAAGCAAGTTCTTTTCAAGTAAGCAAGTTTTCTTTATGCAAGTAAGTTATTTATGGTCCCATGATTTTCAAAAGGAATGCTCTATGATTTTGTTGTCGGCTAAGCATGCTCATAACCCGAGCCAGACCTGGGGTTAATAGGTCTGATGACATGATATGTTCTGGACCCATTCCGGATCCGGGGTTAATTGGTCTGATGATATGTTCTGGGCCCGACCCAGGCCTTGAGTTAATCGGCCTGATGACACGTTCTGGATCCGTCTCAGACCCTGGGTTAATTGGTCTGACGACATGTTCTGGACCCGCTCAGATCCGGGGTTAATTGATCTGACACTCTGTTTTCATTTATGCCTGCTTTATAGGACCAAATGATGATTTTGCCACGACATGACATCATGCATTGCATCTTGCATATTTCATGTGCACTTTGCATGTTAGAACGGTTAAGTTAGGAAGTGATATGATAATGCCAGAAGAGTATTACTTGAGTTATGATTATGTTATATCTTCTGCGGATCAAGGATTAAAGGCCATGTATGAATTAATGTTGGTTCGTGGGGATTTGCATTCATGTTATGATTCTTTATTTATTTCATGATGGTTTATTGTATGCTTGCTGGGTCATTTTATCACTCATACCTTTACTTTTCCCCCAGAGCCCGAGAATGCCAATGTTGAGTGGATCGATGATGAACCAAGAGTGCCATACCCGTAGTCAAGAAGCCGAGGGGAGACAATGCTTAAGGACTTTTGTGCTGACATGATATTTGTACTATGGACTATGTTTGGAACTTTTGGGATTTCAGTTTTACCTCGTTTTGTTAGGCCGATCTTTTGGACCTAATATTTTCGGCAAGCATGTTTATTTCGAAGTTTTTAATTCTGCCTAAATTTTGCTACTCTGTTAAATGTTAACATGGTAGTCCATGACTCAGTTATGGATTTTTACATGTTATGCATGACGCTTTGTACTCTCCGTAATGAAGTACGGCGGGTGCACCGCATTCGGACGAGGTCCGGTGCGGGGCGCTACATTTTGATATATACAAACCAAAATATAGGCAAATTCCTTATAAGGCTTACAAGAATACTTGTGATTATACTTATAAGGCACCGGTTAAGAAACAATATTATATGCCTTATACACACTATCGAAATCGGCCACTTCATAATGCATATAGACCAACGTATAACTTGTATAAACATACTTCTCCATTTAAATGGAATGATAAAACATTTGTTAATCCCTTGTATTATTCAACTTATAATAATGCCAAATATCTGCCCAGAAGGTACATTCAAGTTTGGATACTGAAAGGGCATATAAACGAGGGTGGTGCCCCTAACATTGAAGGACTCAAATAAAGGGTACCTATAACTTTGTCTCCGTTGTAAGTAAATGTCAAAGAAGGCGAAAAGGAGACAAAACCAAAGAATCTAAAAACTAAGTGGTTTTTAGATAGGGGTGTTCACCGAACTGAAGCAAATCGAGAAAGGAGGAAATGTGACATTCGGTGATAACAACAAAGGAAAGGTTGTTGGAAAAGTTACAATTGGGGACTCTAACACATTTCAAATACGAAATGTGTTGTTAGTAAGTAATCTTTCATATGACTTAGTATTTTGCAACTTATTGATTGTGGATATAATGTTTCACTTCCTACTTCTTGTGATATAATAAATGATAAGGGAGAAATTGTATTAAAAGAAAATAGGGACGGTAACATTTATACCCTTTCCTTAGGTAACATGTTAGATGCTAATATTAAGTGTTTAATATCACATGACTTAGATATGAACTTATGACATAGACGACTAGGCCGTATAGGGATTTCAACTATTGAAAAATTATCTAAGAAGAACCTAATTAGAGGAATGCCTAAGTTAGACTTAGATAATTTTCAGCTATGTGAAACATGTATTAAAGGAAAACATATTAAAGAAACGTTAAAACCAAAACATGAAGTGAGTACTAGTCTTGTACTAGAATTGCTTCACTTAGACTTATTTGGACCGAGTAGGACCAGAAGTCTAGGTGGACACAACTATGTGTGTGGCATAGTAGGTGATTACTCATGATACACATGGACATTGTTCTTAACCTACAAAGACGATGCTCCATTGACAATCGAAAATCTTATTAAGCAACTTGAAAATCTATACGAAGAAAATGTTAAAAGAATTAGGAGTGATAAAAGTGGAGAATATAAAAACAAAGATGAAATTAAGTTTTGTGAATTACATGGAATAAAACATGAATTCTCTCCACCTAGAACACCACAACTCAATGGAGTTGTTGAATGCAAATATAGAATAATACAAGAAATAACTAGGACAATGTTATGTGAAAATAAAGTACAAAAATTCTTATGGGCTGAAGCTGTTAGTTGTGCATGTTATATTATAAATAGGCTTTCAATTAGAAAGAAGTTAAACCAAACACCTTATGAATTATTAAACAATAGACAACGTAAGGTAGATTATCTTAGAGTTTTTGGATGTAAGTGTTTTATGTTGAACAATAAGGATAATCTAGACAAATTTGAACAAAAGTCCATTGAATGTATTTTTGTTGGCTATTCAACTAACTCAAGAGAATATAGGTGTTATAATCCAACATCTAGAAAGATAATTGAATCCATACATGTGAAATTCAATGAGAATGCATATTTTGAAGTAAGTGATAAAACTCAACATAAACAAGAGAATAATGTTGAAAATATGTTTGATGATGATGACTTGTTACTTGAGCCTGTACTTGATCATCTAGAACCAACCCCCTCTAAACAAGATATGCATGAACCCTTAGGTGAAATAAATGAAGAAATTTTGCAATTGGAAGATAATACAACTAACTTGCAAGATGTTCCGATTGTAGGTGATAATCTTCACACTAATGAAACATTTGAACAAGATGAGAGTGAACCTAGTCAACCTAGGAATTGGTAGCTTATAAAAGATAAACATGAACACCCTAAAGAGTTAATCATTGGAAATCCATGTGATGGGGTTAGAACATATAGAAACATAAGTCAAGCCAAAGGACATATCTTAATCTCACACTTAGAACCTAAGAATATAAAGAAATCTTTGGGTGATATATCATGGATAGATGCCATGCATGAGGAGTTAAACCAATTTACCCGAAATAATGTATGGGATTTAGTTCCTAAACCTGAAAATAAATCCATTATAGGGACGAAATGGGTATTTAGAAACAAAATAGATGAACAAGGAAACATCATATGAAATAATGCTAGGCTAGTCGCGTAAGGATATTATCAACAAGAAGGAACATATTATGAAGAAACCTTTGCTTCCGTTGCATGATTAGAAGCAATAAGATTGTTACTTGCTATTGCAAGTCTAAGTAACATCAAACTCTTCCAAATGGATGTCAAGTGTGTGTTCTTGAATGGATACATCCAAGAAGAGGTCTTTGTTAAGCAACCCCCTGGATTCGAAGATCTAAAGAATCCTAACCATTTATATAAGCTTAAGAAAGCTTTATATGGTTTCAAACAAGCTCCAAGAGCTTGATATGATAGATTTGCAAACTTTCTTATTGCAAATAATTATCAAAGAGGGACCACAGAAAACACATTATTCCTAAGAAGAAAAGATAGTGACATATTAATAGTTCAAATCTATGTAGATGACATCATCCTTGATTCAACTAACCCTACCCTAGTAAAGGATTTTGAAGAATAAACGAAGTCAGAATTTGAAATGTCGATGGTAGGAGAATTGAACTACTTCGTAGGGTTACAAATCAAACAAAGACCTCAAGATATACACATTAGCCAACTTAAGTATATTAATGATATGATTAAGAAGTTTGGCTTTGAAGAGTTGGAACCAACACCTACCCCCATGAGCATTAGCACCAAAATAAACAAGGATGAAAATGGTAAACCTTTTGATGGCACACTATATAGGTCTATGATTGGGTCATTGTTATACTTAACCGCATCTAGACCAGATATAATGTTTAGTGTATGACTGTGTGCTAGGTTTCAATCTTGTCATAAAGTATCTCATTACAATACGGTGAAAAAGATATTTAGATATATTATACATACACCTCATTTAGGACTTTGGTATGATAGAAGGCTAAGTTTGAATTGTTTGCTTTTAGTGATACTGATTATGGTGGTTGCAAAATAGATAGAAAATCCACTAGCGGAACTTGTCAATTTATTGGAACCAACTTGATTTCATGGTTTTCAAAGAAACAAGCTAGTGTAGCTCTTTCTACCTCCGAAGCCAAGTATATAGCCTTAAGTTATGCACCACCCAAATACTTTGACTTAAACAACAACTTAGTGATTTTGGCATTATAATAAATAAGATTCTAATTTTCTGTGATAGCACGAGTGCGATCAATCTTTCTCAGAATCCGGTACTTCATTCCAAGGCCAAACACATTGAGATAAGATACCATTTTCTCCGTGACCATGTTCAAAATGGAAACATAACTATAGATCACATAAGAACTGATCATCAAGTAGCTGATATTTTCACCAAACCCCTTAGTCGAAGCTACTTTTGAAACTTTACGAGCCAAGTTAGGTACGATGGCCTACGATACAATTTCGTAATTCTATCTTTTGCATGATTTGCAAAATAAAGGGAGAGATAGAATAAGAACATGATTTTAGATTTTAAGGTTGAATAATGAGTGAAGTTCAATTGGTGTAAGTTTTAATTGTTGTTAAATTAGCTTGGAGCATAGGTTAAGCGGGAGAGTATAAGTTAAGGGGGAGCATGATTGTTAAAAACGTGTATCTAAGAAGAATTTGAGAGTTTGAAAACAATTGGTATAGAATTAGTGAGTTTTTCCAAAACAATTCAATTGGTATAGAGTTGGTAAATATGTGTTAAAAAATTGGTAGAAATTTATGACATTAAAATCATGTAAGGTTATTTTGAAAATCATCCAAAAGGGGGAGAATGTTGAGAAATATGTTTGGATAATTTTCAAGGTCATGATTTTAAGTGTTGAATACTTAAAAATGTCACACATGATGTTATGAATGATAAAAAGTTGAATAAGTGAAGAAAAATGACATCGATCTCTCAAGTTGGTACACATCTCGATAGATGTACATAGATCCCTCACATCGATCGATCGATGTAAGGTAGAGAAAAACCAAGACCTTACTGTGAGACATCGATCTCTAAACCTGAGACACATCGATCCCTCACATCGATCGTTCGATGTAGGTCAGAGACAAAATATGAACCATACTGTGAGACATCGATCTCTCAAGCAAAGACACTTCGATCGATCGCTGTCTAGGCTTTTTAGAAAAATTTTTAAAATGTGATGAAATGATTGTTTTTATTTTTTCATGATGCATACATGTTTATCATTTTGTTATTATGTGTTTTTGATGAATATAAATGTCTTGTGACTAATGTGCCTTGAAAGTTTCTACAACTTACCAAAAAGGGCAAAAGTGGTATTTTGAGTTCTTGTAGGTACTTGACATGGTAAAAATGATACAAGGACTTTATTATCTCATAGTCATCACTATGAAGGTGTTTTCATATTTATTTCTGACCACCAGAGTCATTTTCGGAGTTTTCTCTCACCAGAGGCATTTTGGTCATTTTACCCTCCAATGACAGTTTCGTCATTTTACTCAAGGACATCCATTGAGTATCTTATCATATTCATTATGGAATTCATTTATGGTATTCTTGAAGATTATTTGGTGGTTTTATATTCTATTCTCTTATTTGATGATATTATCGACGGTAGAGGGATATGTGATGGTATTCGACGTCACATTCTATTTTTTCTTGAAGAACCTCTTATATATGTCATTGGAGCTTCTTATTCATCATTTTTCAGAGATTTTAATGGTGTTCTTGGTGCAAAATTCATCACAAAGGAGAAAAGTGGGAATTTTGGACTATATAATGACATAGTCTTGTCAACTTTTATTTATTAATTTCTCTTCAAGATATCTGAGGTTGTACACTTATTTTTAGCTCAAAAACGTCCTCATAACCGGTGGAAAAGGTGTTTTATCCTTTTTATGACTTGTGTACAAGTGGACAAATCAAATACAAGCTAGTTGGCAAAAATAGCCAACTGTAATTTCATTTTGAATGCAACGACTAGTCAAAGGCTGTTTGGAGCTGTTTTATCCGCAATTTTTCATCATCACATGGCCTATTCTTCTGTCAAGGAGTTGAGGGATTCTTGTGGTATATTCCCTTCCATATTATCTTCATTTTGCAAACTATTTCCATGTCATTTTTTATGACAAAAATCGGCCAAGATAAGGATGTCTAGGTGGACCAATTATTCTTCTTGATGTTGCCAAGTGTACAAGGTGATTATGTGGCTAACCAATGATGTGAAGACAAATATGACTTGATGATGAAGGCTTTGACACATTGGAGGTCTTATCTTCAAGGGCTATTTCACACTATAAATAGGAGGCAAGGGTGAAGAAGAAGAACACACACTTGAAAGCAAAAGTTGAAGATCCTTCTTGCTATTCTCTTCTCTTGTTCTTGATTCTTTCTTTGTGTAACCAAGGTGCTCCACTATTAGTTTTTGTATAGCTACACTACACACCTCTCTTGGTGTTTTTGTAAGATTGATTAGCCAAATTTATAAGGCTACATCAATAGGTGGTAGAGGTGTTGCAACCAAGAGTTACATAGATGTGATCATCCAAGTCTTGAATAGGGTTGGTGTTTAACCAAAGGATCAGACTTGGTTCTTGTTGTATTGGTGTTCATTCCATAGTAAAATCAAAGAAAATGTGTTCCTTGGGACTGGAGTAGGTCACACTGACCAAACCAGGATTAATCCTTGGTGTTCTTGTCTTCTTCCTTTCTTTACTGTATTCTGCCCGTTTTCACTGCACTTTTCACCTAATTTCACATGTCTTGAAATAACACAACATTTCAAAATTCGTGATTTTTGGTGGAGTTATACTTCAGACTGTTAGCTTTTATTCTCAAAAAGAATAACTTGATTTGAGCAAAGGAAAGTTAGTCTTTCACTCTTTGAAAGATAACTGCTCCATTCTTGCTGTAACCTGACCACTTTCAAGGAAACTTGCATTCTAACTTTATCAAACATAGTTTCAGGTCAAGGCCTATTGAAACTTAAACTACAAATCATAAAGAGTGTTTTGAAATAAAGATCAACCTTTTTGGTTGAGTAATTAAAGAGAAACACGTTTTCAAAGTTCAGCACTATTATGTCTAATTCTGTCCAGATTGATCATCTCAATCTTTTTATTTGTTTGAACAGTCAAACGATCTTAATTTTGTCTCAATTTGGACAGAGCCTAGTCAAGACATTGAAATTAATTTCTCGAAAGTTTCATAATTTTTGGAGTTGTGTCTAATGAGTTTTGAGTTTTTCAAAGACGGGTATTGAATCTGAGTAGCTCTCAGATTCTGTTTTCAAAGGGGATTTTTATTCAAGGGTAGTAGTGTAATTTCCGCTAACCACTATTCACTCTCTCTAGTGGTGTTTACTGTAGGTGTACGGTCCAACAGTATGTAAGCTTCGAGGACGAACTTTTTATAAAGAGGGAGAATGTTAGGTCCCGAAAACTTTTTCACTGCGTCGTAACATTTTCGGCACTGTAAGTTTAAATTCATCGATATATGTTCTGTAAATTCTTTGGTATGTTGAAACCCTCACGAATTCGATAACAAAAGTTATCCAACATACGATGAAACTTAAATAAATTTCATCGTAACAACTTAAGTATTAGGTTAAATTAAATCGAATGAAAATACATAACGCGATGAATTCAATACTTAAACAAAATGGAAAATAAAACAAGACATAATTAAATATCTTGGACAAGATGAAAAATAAAATGAACATACATAGATACACATATGTTTACACGGTTTTAGGGGGGAAAAGTAAGAAGGAATTGTGGTTAGGAAAGTACCCCAACAAAATACCAAGCGTAGAAAATTGTGTAGAAACCAAATAATGGTATTTTGTCCTATTCTACCCACCCAAATCATGTAATGGCCGAATTTTCCTCCATGTAGGAAGAAAAGATTTCTTCCATTTTTTACTCTAATACACAACAAAACCCTACATACTTTTATCCCATTTACCACATTTTCTTCTACTTTATCCAACAAAGCAAACAAGACAAAATTTCCCCCTTCCCCAACCTATTTAGGCCGGCCACCCTTGAGCCAAAAAGGGACAAGACTTCTACTTTTTCCTTCCTTCTTACACACATCACTTTCCCTATCATTATACCTACAATCAAGCCACCCTATGCCAATCATTCAATCAACAAAAATCTTCCCTCTTTCCCTCCTTTACATCCTTGGCTGAAGGACAAGAAAAGGGGAGAATCCCTTTCATTTCTTCCCACTTCACACTCCAAATCTCTTCTACATTCATCCATACCCTCTTACCTCTCTCCTAAGAAAAACACAAGTCTTCCACTCTTTTCTTTCCCTTCCATTTGGCCGAGCTCTTCAACAAAAAAAGAGAAGAACTTTTTTTCATTCCATCCGAACCCACATCATTCAAGGTTAAGTTCCAAAAAACCCTCCATCCTTCAAGAGTACTTCAAGGAGGTTGTAGATCCTAGAATCAATAGAAAACAAGGGAAGAATATTCAGGTAACTTAAGTTGGATTTTTCTATCTATGTAGCTTCATAAGTTGCTCACTAACCCTACCATTTTTGCCATCCAAAATGTGGCTACCAAGAAGGAGGAAGAAGTGTTTTCTTCCAAAATCAAGTGAAGAAACCCTCATCTTAAGTGTAAGAAAAGTGAACTAAGGCAAGTACTCTTCCTAGATTATTCATGGATTTTCAAAAATTAAGTATTTAAGTTTATATCAAAGTTGGATCATCATATAGTATGTTCAAGTTTTCACCATAAGAACATGAAAAATCTATGTTTTATGTGATATACATATAGATACATATATATATACATACATATATATATATATATATAAGATTTACTTTCATTGTTACACTTTCTGAGCTATTTGTTTATAAACTGGTTGCCTTGTACACGCTGGGTAATAAGCCTCATTGAAGAGCAATAGATCATGTATGCATCAAGGTGTTGGTAGCCAGAATATAAACATATCTTAAGAAAGTATTACAAATTGAAGAAATGTTTAATAGATCTGCTTCATTTAGCTCTACATCAAATACAGATGCGAATAAGGTAGTTAAGAAGAAGTAATAATAGAAAATTGTGATAAAGCTGTAAAAAATTGGGCCATTACAAATGTAGCGCCCCGTACCCGGCCTGCCCGAATACGGTGCACCCATCGTACTTCACTTCGCAGAGTACCAGGCGCCAACGCTTAACATGTCATAATCCATAATAAATCTTATGGACTTCCATGCTTACGTATCAACAGGTAAGCAAAATTTAGGCATAATAAAAACTTTTAAATAAACATTCCGAATAACGTCTACAACCACGTCCACAAAATAAAAAAAAAGATCAATCTGGAAAGTTTGTTCCAACATAAGTTCATCAACAAAAACCATCATGAACAAAAGTCCTTAAGCTGCCATCCTCTCTATCTCTCGTCTATGGATACGAAACTCTAGGCTCATCATCAATCCACTCTAACCTTTTTCCTGCAGGCTCTGGGAGAAAAATAAGAGGGTGAGTGAAAAAGTCACCAGCAAGTAAACCATAAACAGCCAAGAATTAAATGAAAGTATACACAAGAACCAAATCCCCAGAATTTGGACTTCCCACATACCTGATCCTCAATTCATTGTCTATCAAAAGAATTAAGATCGTAACTTATGCGACTATACGATCATAACTTAAGTTACTGTACATAGTAAGGTTGTAACCTAAGAAGTAACACACATAGCATTTGACTGACGGTTAAATGCAACATGCATGAATATGCACATGTGATGCATCATGATGAAAATGAGGATAAATTTGTTTATTCTTTCTTTCAAAACATCATCGTAAATAAAACGAGAACAGAGAGTAACCAGATCTATTATCTCTGGATTTGAGGCGGTCATATCATTCCCTTCGGATCTATTATTTCTGGACCCAAAAACGGTTGTAAAATCAATCATCGTGATCAGGTCTATTCTCTCCGCGCCTGAAAGGTCATGATCATCATCAGGTCTATTCTCTCCTGGCCTGAACGGTTATAATCATCATCAGGTCTATTCTCTCTGGGCCTGAATGGTCATAATCATCATCAGGTCTATTCTCTCTGGCCTGGACGGTCATAAACATCATCATCGGGTCTATTCTCTCCAGACCTGAACGGTCATAATCATCATCTTCATATCAATTAACCCCAGATCTGGAGCGGGTCATACTGCCCAGGAATTAATGGTACCAATAAGAGTCATTCTTTCAAAAACGGAAATCATTCTTTCAAAAATAGTTTTTCTTCATTTCCTTGGTATAAAATTAATCTTATGAATCATGCAGATGGGGACAATGCAATGCATGACGTGCAACATGAAATTCATGATTAAACACATCTCACGAAACATATACGGCCTTGTTCCTTAAGCTATGAAAATATTCCAGCAATAACACTCTGTTCCTGCGGCCACCAATCAACCATTTCGGCCCTATTTTCATAAACGTATGCCACATGTATGCATCATGAAGTATTATCTACATGCCATAAAAATCCCGTAACATTACGAGGTAGATAAAACCATCAAATCATTAATTTACTAAAAAGGGTACTGTTGAATCCAACAGTGTTGTACCCGTTCTTTCCTTAGTTCAATGGGTCGTAAGGCCTTATCCAATTAAGGCTAAAACCTGTAACATAATCAATACCCTAAGAAGTCACTTACAAGCCCAATTAAATTGTATTAAGGCCTCAACAAAACACCATACCACACGACCCTATTTTGCAGATTTTGTACCATGATTTCCCCTTAATGTTTACCTCGTAAAATCAGTAATTTTAAGCAATTTCCTCCCATGAACATATTCCTCTATGTCTTAGGTAAGTACTGTAAAATGTTCAAGGCAATCCAATACACATAAGGGAGTCAAATAATTCTCTTTCTAAGTTAAGGTATTTATCGAAACCGCAGTGACACACTTCTATTAACAATTTTATTAAGGACAAACCACAAGTCCTTTTACCAAAATTCCACCTCTACTTTTACTAAACATATGAGGCTACTACCCTACCAAATTTTAGCTAAATTGCATGTTCCTAGAGTTCATTTTCTGACCATGCAATATACAACTTAAAACTGTCCAGCTCCAGTAGTTTTTCTTTTTACCACTTTGTCTTGTCCATGGTTATCCAAATAACCTTATTTCTCTAAGGTGGCTTACTAATCATTAAATACAAATTTTGACATGGTTATTTCCAGATTAATAATTGACTTAGGCTTCATACAAATCATAATAAAACAGCCTTGCCGTTTTATTCACAACACACGCCATCTTCATGCATCTTACTCTTCTTGTGGTCAAATCTTACAAGATTATTTATTCCTCCGACACTTGTTATACAACCCATTCCTTGCACATGGTGGGGGTCATGTCACATCTTGATTTGAGCACAAACATAGACATGTAGTAAATCATACACCTAGATAACATCTTTTCTTTGAAATCTCTAAGTTCTTGTGCCTAGTTCTTAGAATATTCGACTACCATTCCCATCTTAGAGAAAACTAGTCATTCAAGCTTATACTTTGCAAATAAGCCAAGGTTTCTTAGGGTGTACTTGCCTCTTTGAGTAAGAACTTCCCTTAGATTGAGTCTTGGTTGAAAAAGGTTGAAGATTTCCTCCACCCAAAAATGGGCTTGAGATGGATTCCACCCACCAACAATGCTAGCTTCCCTAGTAGCTTGAGAAATCTTCTCCTAGTGTTCCTTGAAGGTCACGGTTTTTAGGCAAGACAAGAACCAAAATGTAAGCTTCACTTTTTAGAGAAATGGACTCTACCTTTAGAATCTAAGGTGTCACTTACCTAGATGAAGCTTGAACTTTGAAGATGATTCTTGAATCTCCTTGGCCCAAGGTTATCCGTGTGAGAGAATGTGAGGGAGGGTTTGCTCAAGTATGTGAGGAGTCTTGGATCTTTTGGTTTGGGTGATCTCTTGAGTGGTTCGAATGTTGTATGTAGAAGAAGCTTCTAGGTTCTTTGGAAATGATCTTCTTCAAATGCTAGGGGGTGCCGTTGGAAACCTTAAGGAAGAGAAGATCATTCATTTGCATGGATCCATAATGAGCTTCTTACACCATTTACTACCTTGAGTTACTTTTGAAGTGTGGTTAAGAAAAAGTAACTATCGTAATTGTTCCAAAGTGTTCCATGACTCCACCATGGTTCACATCCGGCGGTTGAGGTTTGGTTGGGTTTAATTAGCCCTTAGTTTCCTTCTTTAATATACCTTGAGTTACCTTTTTAGGATGGTTAACCAAAAAGTAACTAGAGTAATTGTTTTAGGGGTTACCATGGATTATCCATGGTAAATCCGGTGGTAGGGCTTCCATTGGCCCTTTGTTCTTAAATTTCTTTATGAGGGTAACTAAAAAAAGGTTGTCTCAACTAAAAGTGGTTAGTTGGACTATTATGGTGAAATTGATCCCATGGTTTATCCCCTTTATGGTGCATCCGGCCTATATGAGGAAAAGAAGAGAAAATCATAATTCTTAAATCAATACTCTCCTTCCCTTTATGTGTAAGGCTCTTGGAATTTCTTTAAGAAATCCATAAAGTAATTAGTTGGGGTATTTAACCAAAAAGTTCTTCATGGGTGCCCTACTATGGCCTTACCCGGTGGTTGGGGGAGGGAAAAGTGCAGAACTTTTTCCTTAACCTTTTAACCCGATTTAGTAGGGTACTTAATGGTAGTGGAAGCTTTATTGTCTTTACTTTTAGGGAAATCATTAAAGACTAATTGTCTTGTAAGGAAGGAATATCCTAGAGTATTTTAAGACCCTTATGGCCGATTTTCTCAACATCTTGGGAGGGCAAAATGGTCATTTCACATGTTTCATATGACCTACTTGGATCATTATACTATCTCTTATAGTATTCAATTTAAGGAAAAATAAATAAAGAGGCATAATAAAACTTAATAAGAAGTACTTGGAAATAGTAACATGTTATTACACCACTTCATACGGGTCTCAAGTATAGTACGATTTTTGTTGGGTACAACATCCTCCCCCCTTTATTACAAGTTTCGTCCTTGAAACTTAAGAGCACTGATCGAAAAGGTGAGGGTACCAGTTCTTCATATGTTCTTCCGTTTCCCAAGTGGCTTCATCAACTGAGTGGTGCGTCCATTGCACTTTAACCATGGGAATGGATCGTTTCCTTAGGATCTTTTCCTTCCGGTCAATGATTCTTTCCAGTTCTTCTTCATATGACACGTCAGCTTTAATTTTCAAAGGCTGCTCCTCAATGATATGACTAGGCTCATGCATGTACCGGCGAAGCTGAGATACATGAAATACATCATGTAATTGAGACAATGATGGCGGTAATGCTAGCCGGTACGCAACTTCTCCAATTCTTTCAAGAATCTCGTATGGCCCGATAAACCTTGGACTTAGTTTACCTTTTATGCCAAATCTTTTCACCCCCTTTGAAGGCGACACCTTTAAGAATACTTTTTCACCAACATGAAACTCCACTGGTCGCTGCTTTTCGTCAGCCCAAGGTTTACTTCTATCCTGGGCCGCTTTCTGTTAGTGTATGTGCCCTAGGCCATGATTTGGATATTTATGTTATGCATTTATTATTAATAAAAGAGGTTTTATTATCATTATTGTTGGTTAGTATGTTACACAATTTTGATATATGTCCCTGATTCATTATTGTTATGGAGATAAAATAATTTATAATCAGTATGAGTATTGATTTGATAATCATGAGATGATTATGTGTATGGTGATACGAATCAATCTCATAGATACTTGTTAGAGAACAGTGTATTGGATAGACCCATCATGAGATTCTTACATAGATTAGTGTCATAAGTAAATCTCATGATAGTCATGTTTTAATCCTTTGACTTGAGATTGTCATAGTTTCCAACATAAGGACTATTATATTTTGACTTGATCAAACATTATCCGTAACTGGATAATAATAAAGGTCATGATTGAATGTGATAGAAATTATGTAGAGGATATTGAACAATCAAGATAGAATTTGTCCCTCTCTTTTGAGAGAGATATCTTTGGGCCCCTCGATTAGTGAGACCGTGAAATGCATGGCCGTGCTCAAATGAATTGATAGTGTGATCAATATCATTTGTTTTATCAGTCTACTTAGAGATCGAGTAATCATATGTTTGAACTATATAAGTATGACGCTGACCATGACTTGTGTTCAAACTAGATATCGTGTGACAAAGGGATTAATGCATGTACTATTATTAGGCTAGTTGGACTTTACTCGTATTAATTGGGTAGTTGTAATGCCTTGCTAGAGGCCAATTACGACTTGGTGGTTTAATAGAGATTTAATCAACTGCCAATTAATATGGGCCTATCGGGTCACACACAAGAATGCGTAAGGCTGAGATTAATAATATTAATAATATTAATATTGGATATTAATTATTATTATTATTATTATTATTATCGTTTTTAATATTAATAATATTAATATTGGATGTTAATTATTATTATTATTATTTTCGTTTTTTTGGTGATTATATATATGTGTATTATCGGATAATAACGAGAGAATCCATATCTGATACGGATTTTGAATATCCTGATAGAATCCGTATCTGATATGGATTTTGATTGGCATCAACTAATCCGATTAGGACTCGGATTTTGATGTCTACGTATGTGTATATATATTTGTGTATCTCGTATACACTACACACGAAAAATATACAGAATCATCAAAGAAACCCTAGAGCCGTTTTTGTGAAAAACCGAGTTCTTCAGCCGCGCTGTTTGAAGAGCTAGCACTCCGGACGGAAGCGTTCGTGTGGATACCGACAAAGGGTGATCGTATTTTCGCACCTGCTTCATCTGCGTAATTCGGATCTACAAAGGTAATTTTCGAGTTTCTTTTGTCGAATTAAACGAACAACATGGATACTTGGTAGGAAATCAGAGATCAAGTTTTGTTTTTCCGCTGCGCGTTTTGCAGAGATCTCGTTTGATTTCCTAACACTTTCAACCTCTGCTTAACAACTATTACTTTCTCTCGGGTCTGCTCCACCAAATCAGGTCCTAAAAGAATTTTATCTCCGATTTCATCCCAATAAAGTGGAGACCGGCACTTTCTTCCATAAAGGGCTTCATAAAGAGCCATTCCAATAGATCGATGGTAGCTGTTATTGTAGGAAAATTCCACGAGTTTGAGACTCTTGTCCCAGCTTCCTCCAAAATCAAATATGCAAGCTCGTAGCATATCTTCCAGTGTTTGGATGGTCCTTTCTGATTGACCATCAGTCGGAGGTTGAAATGCTGAACTCATCCGTATCTCAGTGCCCGTCGCTTTTTGGAAAGTTGTCCAAAATCGGGAAGTAAAACAAGGGTCGCGATCGCAAACGACACTCATGGGTATTCCGTGCAGACACACAATCTGATCTATGTACATTGAAGCCAGCTTCTCTAACGAGGCTTTAATTGACATCGCCATGAAATGGGCGGACTTAGTCAAACGATCTACTATAACCCAAATAGCATCATGCCCATTCTTTGTCCTTGGCAGATCGGTCACAAAGTCCATAGTAATATGGTCATTTCCATTCTAGGACTTTAAGAGGCTGTAATAACCCGGCGGGTCTTTGGTGTTCTGCTTTCACTCTCTAGCAAACAAGGCATTTCTCCACGAATTCGGCTATTTGTTTCTTCATGCCCTACCACTAGAACTTCTGTTTCAAATCTTGATACATTTTATTGGCTCCGGGATGAATATATAGACGAGAACTATGAGCTTCCTGAAGAACTTCATTCTTTATATCTCCATCATCAGGTACGCACAATCGACTTCTGAACCACAGGCTGTCATCGTTTTCGACCTCGAAGTCTTCAGAAGGCTTTGTTTTCAGCCTGTCCTTAATTTTCTTCAAGGCTTCATCTTTTTCTTGACCTTCTTTAATTTTGTCAATTAATGAAGGAACCAAAACTAACTTAGCCAGTATATTATTGATGGAATCAACTATCTCCAGCTCGAACTCTTCCATGTCACGCTGTAGAGGGGGTTGACGTGGATGACTTGTTTTCCAACTCAAGGCGTCGGCTACCTTGTTGGCTTTCCCCGGGTGATACTGGATAGAAAGGTCGTAATCCTTCATCAATTCTATCCATCGGTGTTGGCGCATACTCAGTTCCTTCTGGGCGAAAAGGTACTTAAGACTTTTGTGATCCGTAAAGATTTTGAACCTTTCACCATACGGGTAATGTCTCCATATTTTTAGGGCAAAGACTACAGCTGCAAGCTCAAGATTGTGTACTGGATAATTCTGTTCAAACGACTTTAACTGTTGTGACACATACGCAATCACTCGATCTTTCTGCATTAATACACATCCAAGGCCGTTCTTCGAAGCATCACTATACACCACAAAACTTTCACCCGAAGTTGGCTGAGCTAAAACCAGAGCAGATGTTAATTTCCCCTTCAACTCAGTAAAGCTCCTTTCGTAGTCTGAAGTCCATTCGAACTTCGTCTTTTTCAGTGTCAATCGGGTGAGAGGCATAGCAATCTGAGAGAATCCTTCTACAAATTTGCGATAGTAGCCGGCGAGACCAAGAAAACTTCGTACTTCCGTAACGTTGGTTGGCATTGGCCATTCTGTGATCACTTCAATCTTTTTGGGATCTACTGATATCCCATCTTAAGATATAACGTGGCCAAGGAACGCTACACTCTGTAGCCAAAATTCGCAATTACTGAATTTTGAGTACAACTGCTTCCTCTATATATGTCAAGGACGATCCTTAAATGGGCTGTATGGGACTCTTCGTCTGGTGAGTAAATCAAAATATCATCAATGAAAACTACCACAAACTTGTCCAATTGCTCTTGAAACACTCGGTTCATGAGATTCATGAATGCCGCGGGGGCATTTGTCAATCTGAAGGGCATCACAAGGAATTCATAATGTCCATACCGCTTTCTGAATGCGTTTTTCGGAATATCTTCTTCCTTGATTTTCAATTGAAAGTATCCGAAACGAATATCAATTTTACTGAAAACTCGGGCTCCCCGAAGCTGATCGAACAAATCGTCGATCCTAGGCAATGGGTACTTGTTCTTTATGGTAATCTTGTTGAGCTCTCTATAATCGATACACAAATGCATGCTTCCATCCTTTTTCTTCACAAATAGTACGGGAGCCCCCCAAGGCGAGACGCTTGGGCGGATAAGTTTCTTTTCCAATAATTCACGTAAGTGCTCCTTCAGTTCTTTCAATTCAGTAGGGGCCATTCGGTAAGGGGCCTTCGATATTGGCTCGGCTCTCGGAATTAAATTGATTTCGAATGCGATCTCTCTATCTGGCGAAAGGCTCGGCAACTCTTCTGGAAAAACATCAGGATATTCCTGAACTACCGGTACTTGAGAAAGGTTAGATGGTGCTTGATCAGCACTTAAGGCATAAACTAGGAATCCTTCGTGTCCTTTCTTCAGCGCCCTACAGGCATGGATCGTGTTTAAGTAGACATTCTTGGGGGATTTCTTCAGCTTTGAACCTCCCTGAAAAGTCACTTCTTTCTGTTCTGGGGTCTTAATGATGACTCGTCTTTTGCGACAATCAATGTGCGTGCAATTCTTGGAAAGACAATCCATTCCAAGAATTATGTCAAAATCTTTCATGCTTATCAAGATCAAATCCGCCGAAAATTGTTGTTCCTCGAACTTAACCTCGCAGTTCTTATACAACTGGTGAGATACAAGCACCTGATCACCAGATGCTTGGACTCTATGATTGTGTAACATACTCTAGATTTTATGTTTCATATGTGCTACTCTTAATCGTTGTCTTTTCTCTACCATATTACTGACTATGTACCAGTCTTCCCTACTGTTCCTTATCTCGCTGTTTTTATTCTATCTTTGGTACAACCTTCTATAATTAGGTATTAGACAAAATAGAACACTAGGTACTATACGCTTAAATTTCGTAACTTGGGCGTACCTGTTTATGTGCTTGAGGTTTCGGGGTTCTCCGAGTCAGGCACTCTCTGATCTAGATTTGTGTTCTTGGTCGTCCTTTTGTTCACCCTACGCGGATAAGGCTCCCCTCTCCTTCTTCGTTCCTTAATGTGTTTGTTGAGTCTTCTGTTTCATCCTTCAGTTAGTTTGGTATCGCGTTCTGCTCTGTCACAGTCCTTTAGTAATTCTTCAAAAGTCTTTGAATACACACTGACTAGCCAAATCTTGATTTGAAGGTCTAGGCAGCGTACAAACCTAATCACCTTATGCTTTTCATCTTCCATGATCCAAGAAACATACCGTCCTAACATGGTGAACCGACGAGCGTATTCTAGGACAGTGGTGCCGGGCTCTTGTCTCAGTGTGTGGAATTCCTCAACCCTCTTTGTGATTAAATCTGGAGAGAGGAAAAACTCACAAAACTCTTCCAAAAACTTTGCCCAAGTTACTGGCCGAGGCACTGGCTGGATACAAGTCCTCCACCACTGGCTGGCCTTACCATTTAGAAACGGCCGGACAATCTGTGCCTTTATCCTCTCAGGCACCTGTGTCAGTACTAAGTTACCTTCCACTTCATTCAACCATGCTTCTGCCTCCTCTGGACTTGTTTCCCCACCAAACCTCGGAATACATGCTCTTACTAGCTGTCGATAGTAAAAACCACTGCTTCCTGGGGGTCACAGCGATAATGCCTTTTTACCAGATCGCGATGCCATCTGCACTACGAAGCGTCGAATTTCATTCAAGGTGGAAATTTCGAATTGACGGAAATAAATTCATAATAAAATTTAACGAATATTCGAGTCAAATTCTATGACATTTTTTTTTAAAATTCCATTGGCTAGGGTTTTATCTTAGGTTGAAACCCTAATTCCAGTCTAGATCATCTTAGTTTCGGTTCAACACTCGTCTAAGATCGTAGCTTAAGTCTAAGATCAAACTTAGATCTTCTAAAATCATCACTGAATTCTATAGTCTGCCCGAATTTAGAGTCTGGGCTTTGATACCACCTGTAGCGCCCTGTACCCAGCCTGCCCGAATACAGTGCGCCCGCCGTACTTCACTACGGAGAGTACCAGGTGTCAACGCTTAACATGTCATAATCCATAATAAATCTTATGGACTTCCATGCTTACATATCAACAGGTAAACAAAATTTAGGCAGAATAAAAACTTTTAAATAAACATTCCGAATAACGTCTACAACCACGTCCACAAAATAAAAAAAAAGATAAATCCAGAATGTTTGTTCCAATATAAGTTCATCAACAAAAACCATCATGAAGAAAAGTCCTTAAGCTGCCATTCTCTCTCTCTCTCGTCTATGGATACGGAACTCTAGGCTCATCGTCAATCCACTCTACCCCGTTTCCTGCAGGCTCTGAGAGAAAAACAAGGGGGTAAGTGACAAAGTCACAAACAAGTAAACCATAAACAGCCAAGAATTAAATGAAAGTATACACAAGAACCAAATCCCCAGAATTTGGACTTCCCACATACCTGATCCTCAATTCATTGTCCGTCAAAAGAATTAAGATCGTAACTTATGCGACAATACGATCACAACTTAAGTTACTGTACATAGTAAGGTTGTAACCTAAGCAGTAGCACACATAGCATTTGACTGACGGTGAAATGCAACATGTATGAATATGCACATGTGATGCAGCATGATGAAAATGAGGATAAATTCGTTCATTCTTTCTTTCAAAACATCATCGTAAATAAAACTAGAACAGAGAGTAATCAGATCTATTATCTCCGGATCTAAGGCAGTCATATCATTCCCTTCGGATCTATTATTTCCGGACTCGAAAACGGTCGTACAATCAATCATCGTGATCAGATCTATTCTATCCGGGCCTGAACGGTCATAATCATCATCAGGTCTATTCTCTCCGGGCATGAACGGTCATAATCGTCATCAGGTCTATTCTCTCTAGGCCTGGACGGTCATAAACATCATCATCAGGTCTATTCTCTCCAGACCTGAACGGTCATAATCATCATCTTCAGATCAATTAACCCCAGATCTGGAGCGGGTCATACTACCCAGGAATTAATGGTACCAACAGGAGTCATTCTTTCAAAAACGGAAATCATTCTTTCAAAAATAGTTTTTCTTCATTTCCTTGGTATAAAATTAATCTTATGAATCATGCAGATGGGGGCAATGCAATGCATGACGTGCAACATGAAATTCATGATTAAACACATCTCACGAAACATATACGGCCTTGTTCCTTAAGCTATGAAAATATTCCAGCAATAACACTCTGTTCCTGCGGCCACCAATCAACCATTTCAGCCCTATTTTCATAAACTTATGCCACATGTAAGTCTTATCTACATGCCATAAAAATCCCATAACATTACGAGGTAGATAAAACCATCAAATCACTAATTCTAAAAAGGGTACAGCTAAGTCCAGCAGTGTTGTACCCGTTCTTTCCTTAGTTCAATGGGTCGTAAGGCCTTATCCAAATAAGGCTAAAACCTGCAACATAATCAATACCCTAAGAAGTAATATTGTAAAGGCTCAACATCAATTACAAGCCCAATTAAATTGTATTAAGGCCTCAACAAAACGCCATACCACACGTCCCTATTTTCCAGATTTTGTACCATGATTTCCCCTTAATTTTTACCTCGTAAAATCAGTAATTTTAAGCAATTTCCTCCCATGAACATATTCCTCCATGTCTTAGGTAAGTACTGTAAAATTTTCAAGGCAATCCAATACACATAAGGGAGTCAAATAATTCTCTTTCTAAGTTAAGGTATTTATCGAAACTGCAGTGACACACTTCTATTAACAATTTTATTAAGGACAAACCACAAGTCCTTTTACCAAAATTCCACCTCTCACTTTTACTAAACATATGAGGCTACCAGCCAACCAAATTTTAAGTAAATTTCACGTTCCTAGGGTTCATTTTATGACCATGCAATATACCACATAAAACTGTCCAGCTCTAGTAGTTTTTCTTTTTGCCACTTTGTCTTGTCCATGGTTATCCAAATAACCTTATTTCTCTAAGGTGGCTTACTAATCATTAAATACATATTTTGACATGGTTATTTCCAGATTAATAATTGACTCAGGCTTCATACAAATCACAGTAAAATAGTCTTGCTGTTTTATTCACAACACACGCCATCTTCATGCATCTTACTCTTCTTGTGGTCAAATCTTACAAGATTATTTAACAAAAGGTCAAGAGACAATATTAGATATGTTAAAATATATAGAAGATCCTAGAATACGGAAAAAACTTCTTGACAAAATTATAGACAAGACTTTTAAAGAATAAGATATACCAAAAACTACATTATTGCCAAATATAGCTTCTAGTCACTATGATCTTATGAAAATATTAAATAAACATAAACAAAAAAAGATACAAAATATATCTATCCCAGAATTACAAAAGGAAATAAAAGAAGTTAAAATTGAGTTAAAAGAACTAAAAGAAAAATAAAAACAAGATTCTGAAGTCATAAAAATCCTTCTAAAAAAGATTTTAGAAGAATCTGATACAAAACTAGAACAGAATATACCTCCTAACGAGGATCCAAACATAATAGAAAATGTTACAAATATACCATCTGATTTTGTATTCGCACTAAGAGAAATAACTTCTAGGAAATATCTAATACGAGTCAAAATTAAATTTTCAAACACTTATGATATAGATACAATAGCTTTGTTCGATACAGGAGCTGATCTAAATTGCATTAAAACAAGCCTAGTTCCTAGTTGTTATAGAGAATCTACAACAACTAGACTTTCGGCAGCAAATAATTCTAAACTTAAAGTCAAATATAACAGTGAAGCCTTTGTTATAAATTCAAACACTTCTATAAAGACACAATTTTTGGTTGTTGATGATATTCATCACGGTGTTATATTATGAACTCCATTTATGAATTTAATAACACCATATAATGTAGACAATAGATTTATTACTTTTAAAATACAAAATAAAAGACTTAGGTTTGAAATTTTAGAAAAACCTAAAACAAAAAATCTAGATCTAATTAAGGCATGTTCAATACATAGTGAACAAATTAACACAATCACACAAAGTAAAAATTTCCAATTATGTTATTTTAAAGATATAGTATCTGCAGCTAAAATTCAAAAATCCTTAGAAAATCAAGTTAACAGGATCTACAAAAAGTATTTAAAAATAACTTTTTTCAGAACTTCCAAAACGCATTCTGGTCAAGAAAACAACATATTGTGAAGTTGAAAATAAAGGTCTAATACAGAAGTCCGGATCCCCATGGAGTTGTGCAGCCCTTTATGTAAATAAAAGCTCTGAAATAGAAAGAGGTTCGTCATGACTAGTAATCAACTATAAACATTGAAATAAAGCCTTAAAATGGATAAGATATCCTATACCGAATAAAAAAGGTCTATTACCAAAATTACATTCAACATTTATATATTCAAAATTCGATATGAAATCAGGATTTTGGCAAATATAGATATCAAAAAAAGACCGATATAAAACAGCATTTACAGTTCTATTTGGACAGTATGAATGGAAAGCAATGCCGTTCGGTTTAAAAAATGCCCCACAAGAATTTCAAAGAATAATGAATAACATATTTATGGATTACTCGGATTTTTATATTGTCTATATAGATGATGTACTAATATTCTCTAGATCATTAGAAGAACATTTTAAACATTTAAAAACTTTTTTCTACATAGCGAAGAAAAATGGCCTTGTATTATCAAAAACAAAAATGTCCTTGTTTTAAACAAAAATAAGATTTTTAGGCCCTATCTACATCAAGGAATGATTTTACCAATAGAACGATCTTTAATATTTGCTTCTAAATTTCCAGATAAGATATTAGACAAAAATCAATTACAAAGATTTCTTGGATCACTAAGTTATGTTGTTGACTTTGTTCCCGATATAATGAAATTTTCAAAACCATTGCATAATAGATTAAAGAAGAATCTTCCTCAGTGGACTGAAGAACATACTTCAGTCGTTAAGAAAATCAAAGAACTTGTATCAGAAATACATTGTTTATACAATGCAGATCCTAATCTGCCAAAAATAGTAGAAACTGATGCGTCTGATATAGGATATGGAGGTATTCTAAAACAAATATGTGAAGGAAAAGATTCAATAGTTCAGTATACTTCTGGTCATTGGAATGACACACAAAAATCATACTCTACTATTAAAAATAAAATATTGAGCATTGTGTTATGCATTCATAAATTTCAAAGTGATTTACTATATCAAAAATTTCTTTTACGCATAGACTGCAAGTCTGCAAAAGAGGTTTTACAAAAAAAAAGTCAAAACCCTAGCTTCAAAACAAATCTTTACCAGATGGCAAGCATTATTGAGTATATAAGATTTTGATATTTAATTTATTAAGGGAGATATAAATTCTGCCCCAGATTTTCTGACACGAGAATTTCTCCAAAAACAGACATAATGCCAAGAAAAATCAAGGATAAAGGAAAGCTACCAGCTTCTACTACACCACGAAAAACATGGGCCGACAAGGTCGAAGAAGAGACTGCAAGTCTCCAAACACCAATACCAACCACCCCTATAACCCAAATAAATCACAAGTTAGATATTATCGCCTCTCCAAATAATCCTACTGCAAAAATTCCCAATGCTTTCTCTATGCTTGAGAATTTGTCTCAAAGTGCAGAATTCCAAGATTGGTTTGGGAAATATCAACTCAATATATTTAAAACGCAAACTCCTACTGTCGTAGAGAAAAAGCCAGTTTCTCAAAAAATATTTTTTCCTAGCACAAGTCAAATACAAACTGCTACTTTTCTTACCTATAAAAAAGTAGTACATAAAACAACTTTATGAAAAAAACTATTTTTTCAATATGTTACTACAGTGGAAAATTCCTTTTTTTCATGAGGATCCTATGATTGCCTTGCCAAAATATTTTGGTAAGAAATTTTATTATAAATTGTGGGATTCACCAAAGACTACAGATTATTACCAAACTATATTAATTATGACCAAAACTATTGAAATAAAACGTAGTTTTTCAAAAGAAAGCCAAAATGAATTTGCTTATTCAAGCTTCATAATATCATATATAATTTGTCGTGAAGAATGGATAAAAGATACGGTTCCTTGACATATGAAATTGGTTTTCCAACCCACTACTCTACGTTACCATTTTTTACCACAGATTTCAATTACTAGGATTATCAACGGGCCTAGCATAATTCTTTCTATATTCAAAATTCCAGATGTTTACATACCTGGTTAATATATTTTGATACAATACATATCAAAATAAAAAATATTCTGTTGTGGTTCAATAGTTGGTGGGAACATTTTGGATCTTGTACATAATATCTCATTGGACAAGATTCAGTAAAAACATCTTTTGATATTTTCTCAAAAACCTATATCCCATCGGAAGGAGAAAAATATTTTTCGAGACTCCAAATATTTCATATGAAGTTCTATCTACCATGGGTTATGCAATGGCGAGTTAAATATACGACAAGCATGGTTCCTGTAATAAAGAGAGAATTTTATATCAAGTGGTGGACGACCTTCAATATACCAAATAGCTTTAATCCCTCCACGGCTATGGAGTAAATTACTTTATGGAACTCAAAACTGAAGACTCTTGCACCTTTGGTTAAACCAGGAGAAGACAATTTCTTAATAATGAAGCACAGGATACAAGCCCAGTTGGCATCCGCCAAAAAACAAGAGGAAATGGAAGAAGTTTTGGAACACTTTGCTCCCTATATCCAATCATCAAAATCCTCATCAGCATCAGATACTCTTGAAATTGAAGAGGAAATTGACTTATTAGCAACATGAAAAAAATTAAAAGGAATCAAATCAAATCATCAGCATTCATTACCAGCAATGAAGGACAAGACTAGCAATATCAAGTCTATCAAGGATAAAACTATAAATAGCAAGACTTCAATAACTAGACAAATCTCTCATCAGTGGTGAAGATTTACATGATGAACATGAAGATAATGCGACAACAACAATAACCAACAATGAAGACTCCTGAGCATCTTGGTCAACAACGAAGATATCACGACCAAATATGAAGACAATAAGACCTATAAAGAAAATGAAGACGCAAAAAATATCAATGATCATGCAATACTCATATTCAGGGAATAACAAGATGAAGACAAAAGATGAAGATGAAGACAATTTGTAATAGTTACTTTTTTATTTTTTCTATACTTAAAAAAGCAATTATTGATTACACTCCCTCTATAAAAGGAAGGGCAACGGTCATACCAAACACAAGTTTTTCTTCCCTCAGATAGAAGACTCTCTCCCCCTTTACATCTCTCATCTCTTATCCCTTATCTCTCCACCTTCTTCTTCTTCTTCCTCTTCCCAGAATACTCCCATAACCTCCGATTGTATCCAAGAATCCCAGAAGCCTTTTAATATTTGTATCTCCAATATTTCAAGAAATATATGGTATGATTTGATTCTTTTTAAATTTATGTTATTTATATTTTGAGTTCTTTAATATTCTGTTATTATATATATTTTATGCATTTGCCCGGTTATATACCGCCTAATTATAATTATTAGAGTATATATATATATAATTTTTTTAAAAGAAATTTTATTATGAAAACCCACGCTTGTGGCGGAGGAAAACCTTATTACATCCAAAAGAACAAGATAGAACGTAGAAGTATATGATTATCAACATCCAAGCCATATATGATATGCCGCGTTAAAACCTTGCCAAGTAAAACCACCCTTGTGGATAAAACCTAGGCGAAGGAAAAAGCGTACATATTTATATAGATGGACAGTTGATATGCGCTATCGTGTAATGAAAAACAAATTGGAATCCAAATATTACACAAACGTAATGAAACAAAAGGCCATGTGAATGTCCGCACATGATGGGTTCCTCGTGCCCAGTCGATATACACTTCAACACCCAAGAAAAGGAGCGCGAGCCCTGTTTCCGTCCATGTACCCCAAGAAATAGCCGACCAACGTAGATAATGATGCCTGGTCCGGGTGATATCCGCATGAAATGAATGGATTGGAAGAGCGATCCATGTCCTCGTCCACGCACGACAGAAATTTAGGGTTGAGTAAAGCAGAAGTCCAAGACATAATGAGACCTGAGAGTTGAGCTGGGGGTAAGTCATACCTGAGCTGCCGGCACAACCCAAGGTGCCGGCAGACATATCGGATACATGCCAATCCATGTGGAAGACTTGCAATAATAGGCAACATGGTGTGTGATTCAATGACGTCAGGTGGTGATTATGATGGGGAAAGCCATGCGCATAAAGAAAAGGTCTCGCATCAGCGGGCAAGGACCACCAAGATGTTGCCATCCTTACACCAAATAGCGATTTCAAGTGATGGGTGGTAATGCGATGGTGATGTACACGTATGAAGAAAACAAACAGCACCGTCAACGGGTGGAAAATGACATAGAAGAACCAGCATAATGAAAGAAAAGCAAGCGTACCGAGGCTGCCTGTACATATTAAAGTACATGCAGATAAACTTTGACGTAGCCAATCCGTATGGAAAACTTTAGGTGTGTGAGGTCGGCGGCATCGCGCCAAGGGGTTAGTGCAGTTCTGGTGTCGGCCATTGTTATCGGGAAAACGGGCAGTAGTAAGTATGATGAGGATATGAAAGATACAGCAGTGAGTGAAAAGAATGCAATGCGTACCGCGGCTGCCCGTAACCGTTATGGTACGGGCAGAATATGTGAAAAATTGCCAATCCATGAGGAAGACTAAAGAGTCAGCCTGTGCGCAAGCTCGCCGATGTGAGATCCAAAAGAAGTGATGCACGGACCAAAGTTGGGAGATTGTGTTTGTTGAAAACACTTGTCGCAGGATGCAGCATCGTGTGTTGAGCAAGATAATGAGCTTGCATATTAGCCTCACGATATGTGTGAATGACCTCCAGTCGATGTTGATGAAGCAGTGTATGTAGGAGGCATAGATGATAGTTTCCAGAAACATGTTGTGACTGATGCAGCCGTGACAACATTTGAGCACAATCAGATTCAATTATGATCGAACGATAGAATGGGAGAAAATATATCAATCCAAAAAGAGTAGCATGAATCTCTGCCTGCAAAGGTGTACTTGGAGGCAAACGGAATGAGATGGCCCGCACACAACGACCCTCTTGATCACGCAATATTGCCCCACCTACGGCGTAGTGCCGGCCAACTGCGGCATCAACATTTAATTTGTGTCTACCTGTAGGAGGAGTTTGCCACCGAATAATGTGTAGACGCAGAGGGCGAATCCGGGGGATCCAGGAGAAATAGAGAGTTGGTCCCGCTGCAAGTTTTGATCCCTAGATCTTCTGTATCCACATGTGAACATCAAAGTGTATGGAATTGCATAGGCCCGCAGTCGAAAAGGTTGTAGAGTCACCATATACTAATTGCGCATAGTGACGCCAAATGTTTGAAACCATAATTGCCGGAATGACTATATTTAAGACCCCAAATAATGATGAAAAAGTGGATCGGTACCACCAAGCTAATAAATACTGACGCAGAGATAGTGACGTCGGAGGTATGCCATGCAACTCTGCCGCAAAAAAAACCCCATAAATGGCGAATGCGACTACAGTAAATGAAGATATGATCCACTGTGGCTGAGTGTTCTCTGCAAAAAGGACATTGCGTGGGACGTGCCACCAAATACCGTCCCATATAGTCTTCAAATGGCATGGCTGAATGAAAGAGGCGCCACAACAATAGTCTTGTGGATGGGGAATGTTGCTTGAACCAAATAAATTTTGTAAAGAGCTGTGTTGGTCGTGACTACCGACAAATATCATAGGCGGACTTGAGAGTAAATTCGCCTGTAGGCGTAGATGTCCATGAAAGAAAGGATCCCGTACCGGTTGTATGAGAGATACAAGTGTTGTGAATTCGACATATGAGTTTCCATACGGCTGAGTCAGGAAGCCGCGGATGATAATCACCTCGCCTTCCGTATTTCAAATGCATATACTGACTCCATAAAGTATTTTAATTTTGATATGTCCACCAAATCTGACACTGATATTGTTGTACCCCACTCAAAGTTAGCATGGCAACCAGGGTTAGGAGCAGAACACGACCAGATAGTGAGACCTCAAAAAGGAAACACATTACCAAATCACCTATGGATATGAAGAACCTAAGGTAAGACACCAAGTATAAGCGTAAAATGAGAAAAGCAGACAGGTACTAAAGAGCTAATAGAAAAAGTATTACGTTGACAACCATGAAAAGCTAGCAATAAGGGCGTACATCTAAAAGTACACTACAAGTAAGCCTAGCTAAGTCAAATAATCGGGGATGGGGCGTAAGTATGTATGGAGACGAATGTATCCATAGAATCAAGATATACACCGCGACAGAATAAATACGCTCTGTGTATGCATGAGCATGCACTTAGTGTTGCCCGGCATAATGAGTATTTCCTCTAAGGCTTAGGACTTGTCCTGAAAAGGGAGCATATATGAATATATACACAAATGTACCGGTCACATGGATACAAGGGAAGCATAGTGGATTACGAAAAGACATTAAAATAATTAAAATAAGAGGCAAATACTTATAAACCCACAATTATAGGCATTACTAAGGGGAGACATGTGTAAGGAATTAGGCCATATTCGGCTAAGGAAGTAGAGGGGATGAACTTATACATGTACAAGTCTAACAAAAGACCATGCATGAACCTTATGGGTGGGAAAAGTAATGAGTTAGTTAGGGAGTGAATGCCACTTAAAGAAAGACCCTCCACCTCCCCATAGGAATCGCCTGCAGCAAAGGGGGGAAATTTAATTCCTCCCTTGATACAAGAGAACCTTTCCCTATGCACTTGAATGTAGAACATTCAAGAGGTTAGCTTCAAACCAAGAAGTGGCTCCTCTTTCTTCTCTAGGAGTCGGCGGGAACAAGGGCACAGAGGGAGTCCAAGCCTCTTCAACCTTAAAATATCTAGGTAAGACTCCTTTATGCTCTTGGCAAGCTATGTATTAAAAAGAAGAAAGATCCTATAACCCTCCTTTTGTGACAAAGCCGTAGGGTTCCACGGTTCTAGGCCAAGGAATCGCTCTAAACATCAACACAAAAGAGAAGGCTTCTCTCAACCCTCAAGGTGTAATGGTAAGAACCTTTCACTCCTCCTATAAGATGTATTGCATAATCTAAGGAATGGCTAACCAAAGCCCTATGACCGTGCATAATAGGAAAAAGGAAGGGGAAGAGCTTCTTATGTGAACCAAAATACGCAAAGTGCCCCAAAGGCAAGTACACTATACTTTTTATGGTTTGAATGTGAAAGTGTGTGCATGAATGACTAGAAAAGATATAAGATTTGATCTTAGTTGTGAAAAGGTGAGTTTTAAGCCAAAATCTTTCGGCCCTATGCATGTAAGGGTGTAGGAGGAGCACTTTATTCTAAAGATGAGTTCTTTGATGACTTTATGCATGTTTATGTCCTAATCTAGGCTTGAATGTGTTAAAGATTTCTTCTTTTATGGTGAAAGGGCCATGGTGGAAGGGATAAGGGGAAGTGGGGTGAAGTTGCATGTAAAATAACAACATAGTAAGGAAATGAGGGCAAGATTTGATCTTGTGCATGTTAGGCTTGAAATACTTTTGATTGTGGTCATTTTTACACTAACATCAAATAATGATGCTGACGTGGTGTGTGTATGTGTTCATCTTAAGGTTGATACCAAGTATGGGTGACGAAAAGGTGAGCCAAGAACATTTAGGAAGAATATATGTCCAATGGGAAAATTCTGGAGCTGGATTAGAAATTAGGCTGATTTGGGAAGCCAGAAAAGGGACCTTAGGGACCTTCGATTTCATTTAATTTTGGTATGCTAATAGTTTTATGTGTTTGTTAGGAGTGAGAGTTAGAATCATCTTAAAAAGAGCCAGGGTTTATTTTTAATGAATTTCCCACTAAGATTGGTCTTGCTGGAAATTTGTACTGGACAGAATCTAAGCAACATGTTTAGTAGCCTAAACATGGACCTTAGGGGTGTGCAAATCCACTAATTTTCGGCATGGTACTAGCCTCATGAATAAAGAAGAAATGGCAGTTGGAGATATATCAAAATAAGTTGTGGTTTATTTTTAATTAATTTTCTACTAAAACTGGCCAAACCGAATTGGGCTGGATAGACAGAATTTATGACCCACTTTGCGTGATCTGGAAAAAGGCCTTAAAGAATTGGTCTTGGGCTAAACATTGGCAGGATGCTATCCCAATGAGTTTATGAAGTTAGGGAGTTGGAATTTCCAGAAAAAGATCAAAGGATTGGCCACAACAAATTTTATAGTAAAATATGGTCGTTTCAGAATTTAAATTGCATTGATTCATGAAAAGGAGTAAATGGGTCTCTTAATGACATCGTAAGCTCACAACGCATGCATGGCATTCGCTTATGACAGTCACGGATGAGTACATGGGATTAAACGGGTCTAACACGTGCAATTTAGCAAGAAATTCCTTAGAAGAAGTGAATGATACGAAGCTGGAAAATTCCAGCATTGTTAACGAGACATGCCCGTTCTTGTGTCATGTGTCATGTTATAGTTTGCACGTTACATGTCATACATTGCATCATCGCCACATGCATGATTTTATGGTATGGATTTTACGTGAAAGAATGATGAAAAGCGTTTTCAAAAGGATGACTTCGTTTTGTTTTCTTAAAACGCTTCCCCACCAGTACTGTGTGTGAGTATGAACTGGCCAGTATGAACCTGAGCAGATCCGGGTTAAGTGATCTGAAAGAATGATGACGTTACCGTTCCAAATTCGGGAATAATAAATTCGAAGGGGAGAAGTTACCGCCTCAGATCTGGGAAGATAGATATGAAAGAAGGATGACGTTACCGATCCGAATCCGGGAATAATAGATTCGAAGGGGAGAAGTTACCGCCTCAGATCCGGGAAGATATATCTGAACACTCTATGGTTTTATGACAATGATGTTTTTGAAAGTAAAGTATGAAAAGGCATTTTCTCATTTTATCATGACGCATTACATGTGCATATGCATGCATGTCACTCGTGGAGTCGTAACGTAGCGACACATGCTACTTAGAATGAGTTTGTCACGATTTTTGTATATCCTAAGTAATGATGATTATTGTGTTATTAATCAATGCATGTTACAGTCTCCTTATGTATGTTTCACTCTATCTAGTGATGTTATTAAGTTACGATCTTATTAAGCGATGATCCTTATCAAATGTTGATCGGAGGACAGGTATGTTTCATAACCGAATATTATTTGGGGTTCGGTTCTTTCTTGCACTTTCCATTTAACTCATGATTATTATAGTATACTTGCTGGTGACGTTGCCACTCACCCTATTTTTTTCTCCAGAGGTGGCAGGAGATAAAGTTGAATGGATTGATGACGAGCCTAGGGTTCCCTACCCGTGAGTGCGTTGGAGGATGGCCAGGATTAGTAGACCGAGCGTACCAGCATTAAGGATGATGATGTTTTGTAATTGTGATGGAAAACAATTTACTTTTGTCATTTTCTGCTACAATTATGTGGGATGTAAACTTCAACTGCTTCTGATGGTGCTTTCATTTGAAGATTTAAATTCTGCCACGGTTTCGCTTACTTAATTGCGCGTAAGCACGAAAATCCATGCAATTCTATCATGGATCACGACGCGTATGGATGACGTCTAGTACTCTCCTTAGTGAAGTACGGTGGGTGCACCGACTTCGGCAGGGCCGGGGTGCGGGGCGCCACAGATATTCCTGCTGTAAGTCACATAGATTACGAAGGCCTAAGCCTCCTTCTTCAACAGGTGTTGTGATGTGTTTCCATGCCACCCAATGATGCCTATACCCCCAATAAAATGCTGACATCTTTCTGTCTATCATTCGAATAACAGACTTGGGCAAGCGCCTGCTGCCAGGACATGAAGCGGAAGCGCTGCAACCACTGAACGTAAAAGTACTAATCTTCCCGCCGAGGAGAGAAGACGAGAATGCCAGCCGTGTAAACGGCCATCAATATGTTGTAAGAGGGTCGAACAATATCTAGACCGAACGATGCCCTTATGAAGATATGATCCAAGATATCTAAAAGGCAGAGTTGTTGCGCGCATGCCTAGTATGTCTTTGAATATGCGACATTGACTTGAAGTGACACTGGAGGATGGTATGAAACTGCTTTTATGAAAATTTACCTTTTGTCCTGATGCATTTTCATATATATTGAGGAATGAGTGGAAACGTCTGAGATTGCGCTGTGTACCTTGTAAAAAAATAAGCAAGTCATCCGCATAGGCCAAGTGAGAGATGGCCATAGGTATTCTCCCCAGGCGAAATGATTGTATGTTTCCCGCTGCAACTAGCGCCTTCAATCCTCTGCTGAATCCTTCAGATGATAGAATAAATAGTAAGGGTGACAAGGGATCACCCTGCTTGACTCCTCTAAAAGGCCGAAAAGATGTCGATGGCTGCCCATTGATTAAGACTGACAATCTTGTGGCACTTAGGTGGTTGATGATAATCCGAATGAAGAAATCCGAAAAGCCAAATTTGCGCAAGAGCAGTTCAAGATATTCCCAACTTACCCGATCGAAAGCCTTCATCATGTCCAATTTCAAACATAATTGAGATCCCCCTCTATCCATTATGTGTACCATTTCTCGGGCCAATAGAATTTGAGTCGAAATATCATGACCAGGAAGAAAACCTGTTTGTTCCGGTGAAATTAACTGTGGTAGCAGCCGACCCAAACGAGTGGCAATGATACGAGTGCAAACCTTGCTCAGGAAATTTGTAAGACAAATAGGGCGAAAATCTCCAAAAGTCTGTGGTGACTGTGTTTTCGGGATCAACGTAAGTAAAGCACCAGCCATGACAGTCGGCTGTGGTACTCCAATGAAAAACTCCTGCACCGCTTGTAGAACATCCAAATGTATTATAGTCCAGCATGGACGGTAGAAATTTCCATGAAAACCATCTGGTCCTGCTGCACTCTGCGGGTCTAAGCTCCATACAACCGCTTTTACCTCTGACTCCAATGGTAACTGTGTAAGCATGTGATTATCTGCTTCAGATATTAGATGTGGAATGTGTTATAGTATAGCTGAGTGATTATTCGTAGGCGCACGAGCGAATAAGTCCTTGTAAAAAGCGACAGCAGATGTCATAATGTCGTCCGGATGTGTCAACAGTGTGCCCTGCGAGTCCTGAAGCTGTCGAATACATAGCTGTGACCGTTTACCTTTGACGAGTGAGTGGAATTATCGGGTATTCGCATCGCCCTCTTGTAACCATTTTACCCGTGCCTTTTGCTTCCAGTATTGCAATTCATAATTGGAGGCGAGCAAATAATGTGCTTTGGCCTGATAAAACCCTCGCGTGTCTCTTCCGTAGGGCTAGCGTCCCAAGTACTTTCTGCCCTATTAAGATGTTCCTCTGCATGCTTCAGAGTGCTGGAAATGTTCCCAATTATATTCTTATTCCAGAGTTGAATGTCTTTCTTAAGGGAAAATAATTTCGTATAGAAACCACACATGCCGCCTGTAGTTGGATATGACATCCATGCATTCTTCACATAAGTATGAAAATCTGGGTGGTGAAGCCATGCATCTAAAAAACGAAATGAGCGACGGGTAGACTGTGTGCTTAGTTGACATTGTATCAGAAGTGGAGTGTGATCCGATGTGACGCGTGGTAAATGAGAAAGCTGCAAAGCGTCAAACATGTCATGCATCAAAGAATTGACAGAAAGCCAGTCCAACCGTCGTCGAACACGTCCAAGACCGCGGCCTTCAGCCCAAGTAAAGCGCGAACCTTGATATGGTGGCGACATAAGAGAACATGCTTCTATACAATCATTAAAGTGTTGTAAAGCCGATAAAGAAGGTGTGGAGCGTCCGCTATGATCATCAAGGGCGCGAAACGTATTGAAATCTCCGCCAACCATCCAAGGTAACTGTAACCCCGTGGAGAAATCACATAGTGTGCGCCATAAGTGTTGACGCTGCGAAGCAGTATGTTTTGCATAGACTAAAGAGAGAACAAAAGTGTGCTGTAGTGAAACCGATGACAAAGTCAGATGGATCACTTGATCTTGATCCTGTGTGGCAAGGAAACGAAACTCATTATCATGCCAGAAAAACCAGATATGTTCCTATAGTGAAGCATAGCAGTGTGAAAATCCAAGACGCAAACCAAATGTATGTACTTGTGATGGAGTATGCTTAGGTTCTATTAAAGCAACTAAATTTAAACGATGTTCTCTAATCAACTGTTGTAATCGAGGTAATGACGTACGCATGCCTCGAATGTTCCATATTAATATATTCATTGAGTAAGGTTAGAGACACTTCCCTGGATGATTTGAGACGCACTGCGCGTCAGAATGGTCGATGGCGGCAGGGGGAGGTCCTTACGGGCTCGGCGTTTCCTACGGGGGACGACTGCTATAAATGGCGCCTCCTCGGGCTGATCCTGCAGTCTGGATATTAATATTTGATCATCAGGCGATGATTCAAGCAATTGCATGCGACGTGCAACTTCTTCAGGTACCATAGGGATGTCCTCAGCATGGACATCAGCCGGCAAATCATTATCCGACAAATGTCCAATATCCATATATGTGACGTCATCTGGCATTTGATGATCTGCGACATCACAAAAAGTGTCTTGCAACTGGCCCTCTTCCTCATCTTCTGGCTTATCGCAGGTGGCGTGCAGAGGAGCATCCGATGGAGGCATCTCAGCAGGTGGCATGTCAGGCATAGAAGTTTGAGGTGGCAGGGAAGATGATAGCGCCGTAGGAGGTGGTGCTGTGGATTTCTTCTTTACAGGCGTCCATTGTTGTTTTGGCGGGCGAGACGGCGGTGGCAGTGGAGGCGGTGGAACTGACGAAGGTGTTGATAGTTTTGACGGACAAGACGCTTGATCATGCCCAAGACGATGGCAAGTAGTACAAAACTTGGGCAAATCTTCATAGATCACCGACTGCAGTATGAGTCTGTTCTTTGCTTGTAAATAAATTTTTTGCGGCAGATCCTGCGAGACATCAACCTCAACACATATTCATGCCACGGATGGCCTGAGACCGTTAGAGGTTGCGACATCTAGCTTGAGTGGACAGCCAATCGGTTTCACTATTTCAAAGAGAGCATCGCGACAATGCAGATGGATTGGCAAGCCAGGTAGGGCAACCCAGACTGGAACAATGGGTACATCAGCGGATGGATCAAAATCAACAGTCCATTTGGTTATACGCATATGACATCCTGATATAAGCCATGATCTACGATAAAAACATCTGAGGTAATCGGCCTCATGGCGAAAATTTAAAAGAATGTGTGTTTGATCAATGAGAGTTATACGTAAATCTTGATGAAATCCAATTTTTTCAAAAACATCCCGTATCACCTTCAACGGAGGTCGTCCATGCCAAAACATGCCAACCAAGGAATGTTTGAATGGCGCGGCTAGAGCATTGATTTCAGAATCGAGAAATGAGATCATAGGAATACCTTTTTGTCGTGAAACGGTTTTGGGCAAAATATTAATCTTTTGTGCGGATGTGTCGCCGGCGACAATATCGGCGAAAGATGGCGGCTTGAATGTCGACATTATGGAAGAGTGAATGACGTTGTAATTGTATGGCAAAGACGGCGGGATGAAGCAGCAGAAAATTGACGGGGGTGAAAAGTGTGAAAACGGGAAATCGCCAGAAGCCCTGCGCCATATTGGAAAAATCGTGTGTTATATATCAAAAAAATATTATATATATATATACATATATATATATATACATATATATATATACATATATATATATAAATATTATTAATGTGTAAGCCCTCACTTGTGGCGGAGGAATACCGTGGTTACATTATTGATGCTATCTATGGAGGGAGACTCTCCCAAACCAAACAGTAAAGACAATCAAATATATATAAAAACCGTAAAATACAAGACAACAATAAACTATATATTCATGAATCCTCAAAGGCGAATGTATGCTGTAGTAATATCTGTCTGCACCCCACTCCGTGTCATAGGAGGGAGATCTGAGGGAGTGGTAAATGTGCACAACTCCCGCCGCAGTAGTCTGTGTTGTGCTAGCGCATGGGCAACTGAATTGCCTTCCCGTGGGACGTGTGATATAGTGGCATGAATGAGGGACAAATGTTGTTGAAGGCGAGCATAATCTATACCTAGACAGCTTGATAGCATGATGGAAGTAGTGATCAATGACACCAAGTTTTGACAGTCAATCTCAATATGCAGCTCCATGTAGCCCAACGTCGTAAAATAAATAAGAGAAATGAGCATAGCCTGTAACTCAGCGTGCAGAGGCGGCAATACTGGCAATGGAAAACAAATAGCTATGATCAGCTGACCATGTTGATTACGCAGGACAGCCCCTCCAGCTGCCCCTCGATGACCTGTCGCTGCATCAATATTAAGTTTCAACTTCCCCGTTGGTGGTAATCTCCACCTTATGATTCGGATTCAGCTGGAGCGCAAAGGAGGGGAATAATGAGCATGTGCCAGCGACGGAAGAGAAGTAGCAAATTTGGTTCCAGAGATTGATGAACACCATGAGAATACTCCTACATATATGCGCTCTCTAAGACAAAACAATGAAAAATCGTCATCCCCAAATGTTACTGCTGCGTATTCTTTCCAGATGGCCCATGAGGCCAATTGTGGGACCACCGTAGAAAGCTGTCCAATCATAATGGATGTACGGGCTTAGCTCCACCACTCACATAAATATAAAAAACAGAGAGAGTTGTCCCCATATCGTACGAAGCACTAGACATGTATAGAAGATATGACGTTAGACCACTGAATCTTGCCTACAACAAAGACAGCACGTCGGCTGAGATACTAGCTAGGTAGCAACATTGTCCGGTAGAGGGAGGCCGTTAAACCATAATTGCCATAAACAAACTTGTCCATGCGCAGGAGCACTCTTCCACCAGGTATAACAGCTGATTGGAAACTGGCTACCTGGCTATCGACATGATTTATATGCTACACGAAGGCTAAACTGCCCGTGCACGTCTTCTATCCATGATAATCCATCCGGTGAATCTTGAGCATGCATGAAACAGAAAGAATGTATACGGCATAATCTTTTCTAGTCAGAGGAATCATAAACAAATGCACGCATCTCGTGTCGAGCCCCATATTTGTGTCTGACATAACGTGCCCAAATGGAAGTCGATGTCTTGTATGTCCACCACATTTACATTCATAAGCCTTTTGTAGCACATCTAGATTGCGTATCCCAAGACCACCCTCCTTCTTCGGTTGACATACTGCCGGCCATGCGCGCAAACGATGTCTTTGTCGCCACAAGAAATTAGACATCTTTCGATTTAGGTCGGTGATAACACTTTTGGGTAGTCACGCAGTTGCCATTATATGCAAAGGCATTACACTGACAACTGATTTAATAAGTGTTATTCTGCCTGCCATGCTCAAAATCCTTTGTGACCAACCTGTCAAACGCGCATCGAAATGGGCAAGTAACGTTGTACAATATTGTGAACGATTAATACCTTTGAAGAGACAGGAGCACAAATATTTTATGGGTAAAGAAGATTGCCGCATGCTTAGGATGGAAGCCACTCTAGAAGCCGAAATACCACCTCCAACTACAATCTGATTTTATGATAATTGATTAATTGATCCGATGCCAATTGATATTGCTCCAGAAAGGTTCTAAAAATGTGCAGGTTCTGACAGGAACCGTTTAGAAATATTAACAAGTCATCCGCAAAACCAAGATGTGAAACCACTGGGGAACGGCCACTCTGAAAGCCCCTTAACAGCCTATTCTGGAATAAAACATTGAGTCCTCTAGAAAATCCTTCAAAAGCAAGAATAAAGAGTATAGGCGATAAAGGATCACCTTGCTTCACCCCCCGTGATGGCCGAAAATATCCACAAGGTTTGTCATGAACCAATACCGAACAACGTTTAGACTCCAAATTATTCATAATGAGCCTAACATACCTGGCGTGAAAACCAAACCGCAAGAGTATTTGTTCCAAATAATACCAAGACACTCGATCAAATGCCTTGGCCATGTCCAACTTAATCATAACCTGTCCACCATGACACTTACGGTCCAAAATATAGACCATTTCCTTCGCCATTAGGACTTGTTCAGCGATACCACGTCCTGGCATAAATCCTGCTTGTTCCGGAGAGATCAAGCGAGGCAATAACTTGGTGACACGGGATGTGAGAATGCGGGTGACCACTTTAGAGAGAAAGTTGGTTAAACATATGTGCCTATAATCAGCAAATGTACCTGGGTTGGTAATTTTAGGGATCAAGAAAATCAAAGATGCCGCCATTACATTTGGAACTCGAATGCCCAAAAACAATTCTTGCACCGCAAGGAGCACGTCCAAATCTAAGATATCCTAGAAATATCTATAAAAAGATCCAGGAAAGCCGTCTGGACAAGAAGCACTGGACGGGCTTAACTGCCACGCAGCCCTCTGGACCTCATCAGGTTGCAGCAATATCAAAAGGTCTTCATTCTCGTTCTGCATCAATATCTTGGGTATATGCTGCAATAAAGTGTCATGATCATACGTGGGTTCCGCACTAAACAGCCAACTGAAAAAATCATTTGCCTCATCTTGAATTGATTGAGATGTCTCGCATTCAGTTCCATCCGATCTTCTAATAGTGAGAATTGCCTGACGTTGCCGCCTTGCCTTGACCACTTGATGGAAATAAGCAGTATTAACATCGCCTTCTTTTATCCACCGAACATTGGCTTTTTGCTTCCAATAATGATGTACCCGAGTCTATGTCGTGAGAAGGTGTGCTTTGGCCAAGTGATATGCTACACGATTATCTACCATAGGTGAGGCATCATAGACCCGCTCAGCATGCACTGTCTCCTGCTCCGCTACCAATAAATCACTAAAAATGTTTCTAAATATTTCTTTATTCCACTGCCGCAAATCCGCCTTTAATTGTCATAGCTTGTTATAAAAGCCATACATACCTCCTGCAGTTGGATATGATCTCCAATATGATCGTACAAAGCCTACAAAATCATCATGCGTCAACCAGGCATCCAAATATCAAAAAGCAGATGGGCCTGATGATTCCACCGACGTGCACTGACGTAAAAGAGGAGAATGATCAGATGTAGCCCGATGTAGAGTTTGAACTAAGGTATTACCAAATATATCAGAGAATCCCTGTGTAGAAAGGAAGCGATCCAAGCGGCGCCAACTTGACCCAGGCCCCACCCATCAGTCCAAGTAAACCGTGATCCTTGAAGTGGGATGTCAAGCAGTTCAGAAGATTCAACAAAATGCTTGAAATTAGATAGAGTTTGCAAAGCTGGAGGAGACACACCCTTATGTTCATCCAGAGAGAGAAATGTGTTGAAGTCTCCCCCAAGCAGCCAAGGAATTGTGCTTCCCGTTCAGAACAATAGTAAATCCTCCCATAGAGGTCGACGGGCTGCTACTGCATGTCGAGCATAAACTGCTGTTAAGTGTAAAGACATATTTTGTATACCATGCTGAGTATCAAGAAGATCGAAAAAGGATTCCCTCCAGAAAATCAAAATATTTTCATCAGTAGAAGAGTAAGCATGTGAAAAATCAAACTGTAATCGGAGATATTCCAATCTTGTTTGTCGAAGTTTAGGTTTAATAAGAATCAAAATGTGTAGACTATGTTGCCGAATTAAAGAAAGTATATGAGTAAGAGAGGTGCGAATCCCTCGAGCATTCCAAAGTAATACCTTCATTGGGACTCATGTGAAAGGAATTTAGTGGAAGAACGCTGCAAGGCACCATGCGTAACAACCAAAGTGGGAGGTGCTGCAGGCACTTCCCCTTTCTTTCGACGCGGACGTCTAGTACGTATTTGCAACAAGTTATCCACAGTATGAGCAACATCTGGGTGCTCCAGATTTAGGGAGCCATCATCGAGTGGAGGTGTGTTAGATACCACTTTAGTGACATCCAATACTGCAGTACGCAATTCTTGTGTATCAATCAGGTGATCATCATGGATCTCAGAATCTGAGGCATGTGATAAAACTGGATCTGGATCCTCCTCTACATTAGCAACCACCGTTGCTGAAGTGCATAGTAGGCGATCTAAGTCTTGAGCATGTGAAACCTCAGCAAGTGGTATATTAAACGAGCTTGATTGTTCATCGGGTATTATCATAGAAGGCACAGGGGAATGAGTGATTGGGTGGGCACTGTCATTCATAGCTGGATTTGGCATCCCCTAAATCGGCTGCTCTATTACTGGAGCAGGATCATCTTCTGCAACGGTAGTCGTAGCAACGGTAGTGGGAGCAATGGTAGTCTCAGCAGGATGTTTCTTAGGGGTCCAGCATTGAGCGGGCTGAGCATCATTTAATTTTGATTTAGGCGGCATGTTAGAGACCATCATTGGCGTCTGCTCAGATGGAGCATCCATACGCTTATGCACTGTATAGGAACTGGCGAACTGCCTTAGCAGCCGACATAATGTGCAATAGGCAGGCTAGGATTCATATTCAACTGTCTAGAAACAATTATAATCATCACATTGAATATATAAGCGTTGAGGCAATTCATGTGACACGTCAATTTCAACGCATATACGAGAGACCGACGGACGAAGAAGCTGCATGGTTGCTGATTCGGCCTTCAGCGGGGTTGCAATCATTTTAGCAATCTCAAACAATGCCTCTTTTTTATGGATATAAATAGGCAACCCAGGCAAAGAGATCCACACAGGCACAATAGGAGTATCAACTGTAGGATTATAATCATACGACCATTTAGTAACACGCATGTGATAACCTAAAACAGTCCACGTACGACGCGCAAAACACCGTTAATAATCTGCCTTGGAATCGAATTTCATAAGAATGTGTGTTGAATCCAACAGAGTTATCGTAACCGAAGCCATGAAGCCAATTCTTTCAAAACATTTACGTATAGCATCAATCTTTGGACGGCCATACCAAAAACTTCCCACAAGACAGTATTTGAAAGATTCTGCTAATGCATTAACATCCTCGCATGTAAATTCAATAGATGGCATGCCTTTGAATCGAGCTATATCGTGGGGAGGGAGACTGAGCACCAGAGCCGTTAGGATTGAAGCTAACGATCGCTTCTCAGAAGCCATGGTGGCACCGTATATTTCGGAAGTTCGCAATCCAGCGATTGCGCAATGAAGAACAGGGGGATGAAGGAGCACAGACGAAACAATAAATAGCAGATCGAACAAACAGAATTGCCAGGCAAGCAAGCATCATACCGCCACCGAGAATCGCCGCTGTCGCCAGAGAAGAGCCATCCATATATTATATATTTTTTTATCAACAATGTAACATTTTATTAAAATGCCTCACTTATGGCGGAGGAACACCATATTACAAGAGATCATCATACGAAAAGAGATAGTGTAAATATCTAATGAGGGCTAATTTCCAGTCGCATATGATATGCCGCATTAAAACCATACCAAGTAAAACCACCCTTGTGGATAAAATCTTGGCGAAGGAAAAAGCGTGCATATTTATGTGTCCGGAATGTTTAGCCAATAATACATAAAGAATGATAAAACGCTGATGTCGAGATGATGCTGCACAAAGAATCCGCCTGTAGATAGTCTTCCAAAGAACAATGTCAGCACCCATTTGCATTGATGAATGAAATGATCCTCGCTGACAAAGTGTGAAAAATTAAGCATAGGCAAGCTGTTGTGAGATAAAGCAACCATGTGTCATAGGAGAAAGTACATACACATATCGCCTTGATTCTGGTCGAACCAAGGCGTTCCATCTATGTCTTGCCTTTCTCCGCAATGTGGTTGTTGATGGCCTGTGTTCGTTGGCCGCCTCTTCGTTTTATACCGCATCAATGTCATGGCAGCCACGTTTAACCAAAGATTTGACAAGAAAGCAAAGTTTAATTTATCGCATATAATCACCAGGAAAATAACGAAGACAAGCTTAAGAAAGGGGAAAGCGCACCAATGTTGCATGTGTTGTAAGAAAACACATGCCACTTTTTTGTTTATGAAGCCAGCATATATTGACCCTCAATGTCGAAATGTAGGTAGTTGCACATCCGTGAGAATTGCACCCCGCACTTCCCAAGGAAGGCTTTGTAGCGAGTGAAATTCTTGAAGACCTGCTGCTCTATGTCCATGTCTTGCAAGTGTATGGGCTGCTGTGTTCGCTTCCCTTGGGCAATGTTGAATTGTTGATTGATTTAAAGAGAGAAATGTTATCACTCTAGCAAATTTTGCAGCCAAGACCCCTGTATGTATTCCGGTTAACTGATTTACAAGTGACCTACAGTTGGTTTCAACATTCATACTGTCATATCTCTGTGCATAATGCATCAAGGCAAATGTCAGCGTAAGTAGCTCTGGTCGTAAGGGACTAACTGATTGTAACGCAAAGCAAACAGCGGAAACCAAAAGGCCCTGGTCATTCCGCAATATGGCACCTCCGGCAGCTTGGAATCTACCTACTGTCGCATCAACATTAAGTTTCATCCTTCCTGACGGTGGCGGTTCCCATCGAACAACCCGCAATCGCTTAGTTCACATGGGAGAGTAGTAAACCGAATTAACCAATTGTGGAACCGTTGTTGCAAATTTCTTACCATTCATCGATAGGCACCATGTGTATACTGATTTTCGAACGTTAGTCAACACTCTTGAGTTGCCAAAGGACTCTTCTCCAAACCGTATGGATGTGTATTCCTTCCAGATTGTCCATGCCACCATAGAAGGAACAACAACTTTTAATTGACCGATCATCGTTGTTGCATTCGACTGATGCCACCACCTGAATAAATAGCTTTTGAAAGGGCGTGCAACAGGCATAGGCCCTGAGAAGAGGATTCATAATTTTGTCCATAATGGTTTAGTACAAGGACAGTGAAGGAAAAGATGATCCTGAGTATCCGAGCTTTGTCGACAAAACGCGCATTGTGAGGGAAATATGGTTTGCCAACTTCATACATTGTCTACTAATGGCAGAGAGTGCATCCAGAGTCTCCATATAAACACACGTATCGCTGGCGGAGAAGTTGGCCACCAAAAAATGTAGCGATATTCTGGAAAATATGCATCCGTTGCCGATATAACAGTGTAAGCCGATTTTATTGTGAATTGACCATTAGCATCTGGGAGCCAAGATATGTCATCCAACACATGCTCTATGTTCGACTCCATATAATCATTTATGCTGCATACACGCTTCCATCCTGGCGAATCATAGATGTGTGCATAAATAGATGGTCTATTACCATATTTATGTTGACAATAAACCACCCATAGAGTTGAAGAGTGAAAGTATTTCCACCAAAGTTGACAATCATATGCTTTCTATATATGTATCAAGCTCCGAATACTTAATCCTCCAGCTTCAATGTGCATGCACAAAGATGGCCACGCTCGCCAATGATGTTGCCCTTTCCAAAGAAATGATGCCATTTTTTTATGAAGAACATCTATGACGCTTTTTGGCAGTCTTGAGCTTGCAATAATATGTATAGGCATAGAACTCAAGACGTGTTTTAATAATACTAGCCTTCCCGCCATTGTTAGTAATTTGTTTGACCATACCGATAGCTTAGCCTCAAAATGAGAAATAAGAGATGTGCAGTACCTAGAACGATTTATACCTTTATAAAGGAATGATCCAAGATATTTAACGGGTAGAGAAGATGATCGCATACGCAGTATCGATGATGCATCACTACGTACCCCTTGGCTGGCTACCACTTGGCTATTATGATAATTGACCAACTGGCCAGAAGCTTACTGATATTCCGTTAAGAACTTGCCAAACTTTAACAAGTTGGATGTTTGACCATTTAAAAATATTAATAAGTCATCCGCAAAGGCCAAATGTGAAATACAGGGGACTCGGCCAGCGGCAAATCATTTTAGCTCTCCTGATTGTGACAACGCTTTCATGCCACGCGAGAATCCTTCTGATGATAAAATAAACAGCAATGGCGACAATGGATCTCCTTGTTTCACACCACGACTTATTGAAAATGTATCTGTATGCTTACCATTAAGTATGATTGAACAACGAGTAGTGCGCAGATTGTTTAGCATAATTCGAACCAGTCTCACATTAAATCCAAAATGCTGTAATAGAAGCTCAAGATGCCTCCAATTAACTCTGTCGAAGACTTTGTCCATATCAAGCTTGACCATCACATGGCCTCCCCTGACGCACTTATCTAATAAATGCACCATCTCCTGCTCTAACAGAATTTGTTCCGTAATGCCTTGACCCTTCATAAAGCCAGCCTGCTCAGGTGAAATTAAACGAGGCAACAATTTACCCAGTCTAGTGGCCATCAAGTTTGTAATGACTTTGGATATAAAATTTGTCAAACAGATGGGCCTGAAATCTCCAAAGGTCTGCCGATTAGATATTTTTAGGATCAAAATGATGGTAGTGGCTGCTACTGTCTGTGGTACTCTGACTCCCAAATAAAATTCCTGCACTGCTTTAAGGACATCAAGTTGCAGAATTGACCGAAAATGTCGATAAAATGAACCGGGGTAGCCATCAGGCCCCGCCGCGCTTAAGGGGCTAAGATCCCATACTGCCATCTTTGTTTCCTCCAATGTGGGGATTGTCATCATCATTGCATTATCTTCGTCTGAGAGAAGCATTGGGATATATCGAAGGATTGACTCATAGCTTATAGTCGTCTCTTCTGCGAAAATAGCCGAAAATATGCAGTTGCTTCTGCAGCAATTTCATCATCCTGCAAACAGTATGTGCCATCTGCTCTTAAGATCCTACGGATTATTTTACGTCTGCGTTTGTCCTTAACGGTATGATGATAGTAAGATGTATTAGCATCACCATCTTTCAGCCATTTCACATTAGCTTTTATGCTTCCAGTATAAAAAAGCGCGTGTTTGAGCCAACTTTAATTTAGCCATACTTTGATGGTATCTTTCTCTACACATTGGTGAGGGATCATTATCAAATTCCCTCTCATGAATTGCAACTTCCTCTTCAGCCTGAGCCAATGCATCAAATATATTGCCAAATACATCCTTATGCCACTATTTTAATTGTTGACGTAGGCGGCGCAGTTTATCCGACAAACCCCATATACCGCCCACAGTTGGAAAAGACCGCCAATGATGTTTAACAAATGCCTCAAAATTTGGATGTGTGGCCCAAACATCTAGATATCTGAAAGAGGACGGGGCCCTGGGTCCGTCAACTTCACAAGTCAAATATAATGGCGCATGATCAGATGAAGCACGAGAAAGATGTTGTAAGCGTGTAATGGGAAACATATCCAGAAATGATTGCGAGCACAACAATCGATCTAATCGTCGTTGGACACGACCCAATCCACGACCATCAGACCATATATATATAGAACCCTGATAGGAGATCTCCTAGAGCTCACAATGGGCGATGCAATCATTGAAGTCTTGTAATGTGCATAGGCTAGGCGTCAACCTTCCGATGTTCCTCCAAGGTGCGGAAAGTATTAAAATCGCCTCCCACTAGCCATGGTAAGGACAGTGTTGAGTGAAAGAACTGCAAATCTGTCCACAGTGGACACATTGCTGCCACAGAATGATGTCCATATACCACCATCAGCCAAAATGACTCTCCCGTTCCTACCCATTCCAAATGAAGAGAATGATTTTGAAGTCCAGCCCAGTCACCTTCCAGAGAAAATAGAGAATCCTTCCAAAAAACCAAATATGATTATCAAAGGAAGCTAAAGCTTTTGAGAAACCAAACTGTAGTTTGTAATATGTTAATAGTGTGCTCCGTGACTTTGGCTCTATTATGATTAGTATATGCAAATGATATCGCCTATTAAGTTAATGTATACGATGCATTGAGGTACGAATACCCCTGACATTCCATATTAATATCTTCATTGAGATAAATTGTCTAACGCGCTAGAGGGTTGCGATGAACGTGACCTTGTGACTCGGGAATGCCAGCATACGGTGCGCCCGCCATACTTCGCTACGGAGAGTACTAGGCGTCAATGCATAATATGTCATAATCCATAACAAAACTTATGGACTTTAATGCCTACATCTTAACAGGTAAACAAAATTTAGGCAGAATAAAAACTTTTAAACAAAATGTTCTGAACATCCGACATAATGTTTACAACCATGTCTGCAAAATAAAGGAAATCCGAAATCAATGTTCCGTCACAAGTCCATCAAAACATAGACCCATCAAAATAAAAATTATTAAGCTGCCATCGTCAATCCACTCTACCCTGTTCCCTGCAGGCTCTGGGGGGAAAAATAAAAGGGTGAGTGACAAAGTCACCAGCAAGTACACAATAAACAATCAAGAATTAAGTGGAAAGTATACACAATAACCAAATCCCAAGAATTTGGATTCCCAACATACCTGACCTTCAATCCATTATCTGCAGGGGAAATAAAATCATAACTTATGTAGAGAAAGATAATAAGATCATAAATGTGACCCAACATGATAAGATGAGGATAAATTTGATCATTCTTTCCTTCAAAACATCATCGTCATAAAAACGAAAATAGAGGGTGTTCAGATCTATTATCTCCGGATCTGAGGTGGTCACATCAATCCCTTCGGATCTATTATTTCCAGATCCGAAAACGGTCATACAATCAATCATCAATTCAGGGCCTATTTTAATAGACTTACGCCACACATATGCATAATGGAATCTTATATACATGCCATAAAAATTTCGTGACATTTCTAGGTGATTAAAACCCTCAAGTCATTAAATTACTAAAAAGTGGTACTGCTGAATCCAGCAGTGCAGTACCCTCCCTTACCTCAGTTTCATGGGCCATAAATCCCTATCCAATTAAGACTAATGCCTGGAGACATAGTAAATACACTAAGAAGTAATATTCAAAGGCCCAAACATCACATACAAGTCCAATTACATAAGATTGAGGCCTCAACAAAAACCATACCATGCGGCCCCGTTTTTCAGTTTTGTACCACGATGTTCACCTTAATTGTTACCCCATAAAAACAGTAATTTCAAGCAATTTCATTGCATGAACATATTCATCTATGTCTTAGGTAAGTACTGTAAAACTTTCAAGGCAAACCAATATACTTAAGGGGGTCAATTAATTTTCTTTCTCAGTCAAGGTATTTACTGGAACCGCGGTGACCTAATCCCACAAAAAATTTTATTAAGGTCAAACCATAAGTCCTTTTACCAAAATTCCTCCTGCAACTTTCACTAAACATACAAGGCTACCATTCTACCAAAATTTATCTAAATTTCATGTTCCTAAGGTTTGTTTTCAGGTCATAAAATACACCACTCAAAACTGTCTAGCTCCAGTAGATTTTCCTTTTATCACTTTTCTTGTCCAATACTTTCCAACTAGCTTTATTTCTCTAAAATGACTTACTAACCACTAAATACCTATTTTTGACATAATCATTCCAAGTTTCATAATGGTCTTTTGGCTACATATAACTCACGCCAAAACAGCCTTGCCATTCTACACATAGCACACGCCATTTTCATCCATTTCACACCTCAAAAAGTCTATTCTTAACAAGACTAATTCATGCATCCAATAATCCTCATAACAGCCCGTTTCTTGAACAAGTAGGTCTCATGTCACATTTTGGTTTGAGCATAAGCATATCCATGTTGTAAATCATACAATCATGACAACACTTGTTCTTAAAATCACTAAGTTCTCATGTTTAGTACTTAGAATATTCAACTAAGATTCGCATCTTAGAGAGGCTAGTCATTCAAGCATACACTTCACAAATAAGTCAAGGTTGCTTAGAGTGTACTTGCCTCTTTGAGCGTAGATCTTTCTCTAGCTTGTGCCTTGGTTGAAATGGAGTGGAATTTCCTCCAACCTCTTCCTATGGCATATGGTTTTGAGAGAGAAAGTGGAAGTAGATGTTAGCTACTATTTAAAGACATAATACAGCTAGTTTAGAGCTAGATTAGCTTACCAAAAATAGTGTTCAAAGGGGATTGCAAGAGGTTCAACCCACCAAATGCTTAGTACCACCTAGTAGCTTGGAGGAGCTTCACCTAGTGACCCTTTGAAGGCCACAGTTTTGGTGAGGAAAATAAACCAAAATGTGAGTTTTACATTTTAGAGAAAATGGAATCCACTTTAGAAGCTAAGAGGTTACTCACCTAGACGAAACTTGGATCTTGAAGATGACCTTGGATCTCCCTAATCCAATGCTAGCCGAAAGAAGATGGTGGAAGATTAGTCTAAGTGTGCAAGAGTCTTTAGTGGTTGTCTTGGAGAAAACCTTTGAGTGTATTGTGAGGTAGGGTTGAGAGGAAGCTTCTAGGACCTTTTTGAAAATGTTTTCTTGTAATCCAAGAGGGGTTGCCGTCGGTTTAAAGAAGGAGGATAAGAGATTTTTCTCCTTTGCAAGGACACCATCATGAGACTCATTTAGTGCCTAACCTCAATTACTACATGAGTTACTTTTTGAGGTGGGGTTAAGAAAAGTAACTGTGATTGTTGATGAAGTCTTCTTGGCTTAACCCTAGTAGGAATAACCGGCAGTTGGGGTGAGGTTAGGCTCATTTAGTCCTTAGTTGTCTTGCCTCAATTACTCCTTAAGTTACTTTTTAGGTTGAGTTAAGAAAAGTAACTAAGGTTGTTAAAGAGAGTTACCATGGATTAGCCATGTGTATATCTGGCGGTTGGGGGGTTCTTTTAGGCTCCTTTATTCCTTAATTGCCTTTTGAGGATAGTTAGCAAAAGTTGTTTCAAGTAAAAGTGGTTGGTTGGAATTATTATGATGAAAATGATCCTATGGATCCTTCATTACTTGCATCCTACGGCTTTAAGGGTGGAAAGGAAGAAAAATATTCAATCTTGAAATAACATCCTATTTCACTTCATGTGTAAGACCTTTTGAATTTCTTTAAGAGACCATAAAGTGACTAGTTGGAGTATTAAGTTAAAAGGTGGTCTCATGGGGCTTTACCCTTAAATGCCCGGCTGTTGGGGACGGAAAAAGTGGAAAGCTTTTCCCTTAAACCTTTTTAAACACATTTAGTAGGATACTTAATTTTTGTGTAGGCTTTTAGTCTGCTTTTAAAAAGACAGTTAAAGGCTAGTTATCTCGTAAAGGAAGAATATTCTAGAGTCCTTCAAGACCCTTATGGCCGAAATTCTCAAATATCTTGGGAGGGCAAAATGGTCATTTCACATGCTTCATATGACATGCTTGGAGTACTATACTATTTCTTATAGTATTAATTTTCAGGAAAATAGTTAAAGAGAAGTGATAAAACTTAATAAAATGCACTTGGAAGATCTAATATTTTATTGAATCACTTTATACGAGTCTCAAGTACAATACAATTTTCGTTGGGTACAACAGATTATACACTGCCTAATCCTATTCCCTTCTCCCCTTTTATTTACTGTTTATAATGGCTAGAATTAGTTCCGCCTAATTCTATCCTCTTCCCTTTTATATTTCTGTTCTTTATTTATCTTCTTTAGGAGTTTAGTCACCACCAATTTTTTAATGTCTTTATTTTATTTTTAGTTTTTATTTGTTCTTGCTTTATCTTTGGTATATCAGGACAACAAATTATTCCATATTCAATCTATACTTACAGAGAATTGATAAGTATACTACAGAAGGAAGGTTTAAGAATTTCCCAGGATATTAAATTACAAAGTAGTCTTAAAAAGGAATTAAGACAAAGTAAGTCCGAATTAGGCACCTTTTGTAAACAATTTGACAATGAGCCTTATCAATCTTATAAAAAAGAATATAAAAAAATTGTTCTAAGAAAAAACAAATATAATAAACGACCATATCAAAATAGATACAATAGGAATAATAGATATAATAAAAATTTTACAAAATTTCAAACATACAAAAAGAACTATACAAAAAAGCCCTATAGGAAAATAAACTATAAGAAATCTACAAATACAAAAGATTTCACAAATATTGAGTACTACAAATGTCATAAAAAGGACATACTGCAAATTAATGCAGATTTAATACAAAGTTACAAGAACTAAATCTAGATGAATCAATTCTTGATAAAATCTCTAATATTCTAATAGGTTCCTCTGAATCAGAAACATCTCAATCATCTTTTGAAACTAAAGAAGCTCTTCAGGTTGATGAGATTAACACCTCCTCAGAATCTTCTGATACTGATAACATTATATTTGTTTAACAAAGGATTAAGAGACAATGTTGTTGAGGAAAAGAGTTTGAGTGATTCACAAAATGCATGATTTAAATAACATGTGTTAAAGAAATGCATGACACAATTTATTACTTGACATGTTTTTGCGACAAACTTGCCTTATATACTTTATATATAATGTTGCCGTACTAACAAGCCATGAAGCTTTAAAGCTTACATCAATTGGCAAACATTTGTTGTGTTTGAACTATTTTTAGGTGACACCATTAATGAACTAAACTAGTTCATTAAATGAAGCACTTAGTTGAATGAACTAAGTAGTTCATTAAATGGAGATATATTTGAAGAAGGCATGATGGCAACAAATTGAAGAATCAAAAGACTCCTTCTACACTCATTCACACGTTTTTGATATATATTATATATATATATATATATTCAGATTTTCTTTAAAGGCACAATACACATATATTCCGACATACTTCCGACACGTTACATTTATTACGAACGTATATCAACATCATACCACTATACTTACCTCATATTTATGAGTATATTCAGGTATTATATCATATGATATAAGTCATGGTGATGAAAAAATTATTACGACGTGTCACAAAGTTGCAAACCAAAAATTATCGTATCGGGTGACTACTGAAACTTCGCAACGTGTCACGTACTTACCATACATAGATGGTCATCCCCTACACTTCAAAAATGGACACAAATTTCGTGGCTAAAATGGTACACTCAGCCATAAAATTATTTCATGATGGCACACACAAATCATCCCCAATTAATGCCAAATTGTGGAGATTCCAAATTCACTTTTTAAGCACATGTTGGCGCCACTTTAATCAGCCATTAGAGCTGAATATTCAAGTTATTTTATGTACATTATGTGTGACATAATAGATATAACATGTGCAAAAATTTTGAATTTAATCGGAGAAAAATCGCGTAATCAACAAAAGTCGAAAATTCGGTTTTCTACGAACATAACACATGGAACGTTTTTGGCATGATATGTAACATGTATCTAGACACTTTTTACATATTCAAGACATATTAAAGTGTTCTAGAATATTAAAATTAGGGCTGATTGGAATTTACCATATATGTGCATTATTTGACAAAGCTTACTAAAGTAAAATTTCAGCACATGCACATTGGTTCTACACGCCATTCTCAGCTATGATAGAGCCTAGATGGAGCTTATTTGGCACTTATTTGGCCCCTAAGTAGTGGACAATAAGCCACACATTATTGGTGACATTTAAGAAGGCAACACACAAGGAAACAATTCAAAATACAACACATTCTGAAATTTCAGCACATGTTGCTTTTTATGGTGGAATTTCAGCATTATTTTGTCTTCAATTTGAGTCCAAAATTGAAGGGATTGAATGGTGATTGTTAATATTTTGAATACTTTTTGGCACATGTTTTGTAAGTTTATTTCAGTTTTTACAGCTCATTAAAGGATGCCAAGGTGGACCAATCATCAAGTGACAAGTAAGCAAAGCCAAGTCATCCATCCAATCAAGTTGTGCAAAGTGAGCAAGATGGTGTCATATCTACACAAGGCAATCTTCCAAGGGCATTAAAGAGAATTCTCAAGGATGGAAGAGCCCTAAGGGCGGCGGCCATGAGGTGATTAAAAAGAAGAGAAAAGAGCAAACAAAGTCAAGACAACTCTCATAATCTCCCAAGTGCAAAAAGTGTCTTCTACTCTTTTCTTCTACATTTCTTTCTTCTTCTTCTTCTCTCAAGCCTATTGTTCTTATATTCAATATGTTGAATATGTTTTGATTAGACCACCATACACGTTTTAAATTGCAAAAGGTTGATCAAGGTGTGATCAAACCTTCATCCGTTCGGTAGTGGTGTTCGTGATTCGTGTGATTGCTTGTATTATTTGTGAAAGGGTAGAGTTGTTGTATAACTCCAGAAACCCTTATGGTAAGGTGCTTTTTGGTGTTTAGTGATAATCAAGAAAGGTGTCCTCGAAGACTGGAGTAGGTTGTTTTAACCAAACCAGTATAAAATGCTTGGTGTTCTTACTTTCAGCACTTTACTTTCAGTTTCTTGCATTTTACATCGTTTTATTGCAATAGTAAAAATAGTAAACGAATTTCAAAAATCGTAAAATTTTGCAAAAACATAGACACACCTCCTAGTGTTCATTTGGCGCAAGTTTCAACTCATTTGGATAAGTATAAGTCAATCCAATATGAATAGTTCTAAGACTAGTGCAATCTGATATTCAGAGTTGCAAAGGTTGATAACATCAATGTGATTGATGTACTTCCAAAAAGAATTTTTGAAAACTGTTTCAACCCATTGAAATAAATATATTTAGGGTCTTTTAATTAAACTTTCAGATCATTTGGAGTTACAAAATAATCGGAATAAAATTTTCAAGTCGGAGTATGGTTTCTGGCAGATTCACGCAGTCTGACCAAAAACGTATTTGCAAGGGGTTAGGAGTGGTATTTTAATCTGAAATTTTTAGGAGATACTCAGAACATCCGAGAGTAGATTCTCACCAAATTTCATAATTTTTGGAGGTCTCTAACTATGTCATTTAATTGTTTCAAATCAGGATCTGAAAACAGGAGCTGTTTTTAGAAGTGAGGTTTTTGGTTGAAAAGTTTTCAAAAACCAAATCTTCCGCACCCACTATTCAACCCCACCCCTTCTAGTGGTGCCTTACAGGTCCTACAAGTGGTATCAGAGTCCAGGCACACTCACGACAAGAAGATCCAACGATCTTAGTGAGATGGCAACCACTAGACACAAAACCGAACAAGAAGGTGTGTCAAGCCAAAGGCCTCCGGTTCTTGATAGTGAGGTACATTCTGATTCCGATTCCGATTCCGATTCTAAACCATCATATCATGATTTGTATGTTCAATATCTTGAATTGCATAAGTTTGCTAACACTCTTGCAAAAGAAAAGAAATGCTTAAAAGATGACAAGAAATCATTAGAATCTTCTAACACAAATCTTGTGTCTCAATTAAACGATTCAAAAGAAGAATCGTCTTGCATCATAAATTCATTAAGGTCTGAAATTTCATCGTTGACATTCGAGAACACTGAACCGAAAGCCGAGATTTCAAATTTGAAATCAAGAAACGAAGATCTAGAAAAGACGATAAAACAATTCGATAGAGGTACTTGCATGTTAGATCGTCTCATTTCTTCGCAAAAACATGAAACTGACAAAACCGGATTAGGGTATATTGAAAATAATCAGGTACAAAACAAATCTACAAGTTTTGTTTTATCTTCATCTAAGCGACAACATGTACGTAAAAAGATCGTAAAACCTAAGAAGGTGACAATACAATCTAGCGAGCCCCACGTTGCATTTCATCGCACTACTTCTTTGTCATCAAGTGGAAAGTATAATTATGTGGCATATAGACATAAAAGAAAGCCATTGATACATATGCGATATTCATATCATACAAATGCATCTAAATTACGAACCATACACACAAACAGAAAGGCATATCAAAAACAAAGATCATACTATGTGCATGATGGGATTCTCGGCCAAAGGCCAAACACATACCTAATAAAGTCTATTATGTTGCTTCTTCATCTCTTTTCTCACCTTTTGAAAGACCTAGAAAGGTCACCCAAATTTGGGTACCAAAAGGGACATTTGCAAAGGGTTGAATAAATAACCCTTAAGAACGCACTTTTGATATTATTGCACAATACACTTGAAATGCATGATTTTTGTTGTTATACTAATTGCTATTTTTTCTTACATGCATTTTTGATTTTATTTCCAAAATAAAGGGGGAGAGAGAGTGCATGATTTAAGGGGGAGCGAGAGTGATTGATTGCACAAATCAAGGGTGAGAGAATTTAAAATTCAAAATTTGAATTTGTGCACGATTGAAGGGGGAGAGGTTAAATTTAAATCATGAACTAAGGTTATTTTGTAAATCATCAAAAGGGAGAGATTGTTGAGAAAAAGAGTTTGAGTGATTCACAAAATACAAGATTTAAATAACGTGTGTTAAAGAAATGCATGACACAATTTATTACTTGACACATTTTTGCGACAAACTTGCCTTATATACTTTATATATAATGTTGTTGTACTAACAAGCCATGAAGCTTTAAAGCTTACATCAAATGGCAAAAATTTGTTTGTTTGAACTATTTTCAGGTGCCACCATTAATGAACTAAACTAGTTCATTAAGTGAACTACTTAGTTAAATAAACTAAGTAGTTCATTAAATAGAGATATGTTTGGAGAAGGTATGATGGCAACAAATTGAAGAATGGAAAGTCTCCTTCTACACTCATTCACACATTTTTTATATATTATATATATATATATACATTCAGATTTTCTTTAAAGTCACAATACACATATATTCCGACGTACTACAGACACGTTACATATATTACGAACGTATGTCAACGTCTTACCACTATACTTACCTCATATTTATGAGTATATTCAGGTCTTATATCATATGATATAGGTCATGGTGATGACAAAATTATTATGATGCGTTACAAGGTTGTAAACCAAAAATTGTCGTATCGGGTGACTACTGAAACTTCGCAACGTGTCACGTACTTGCCATATATAGATGGCCAGCCCATATACTTCAAAAATGGCTACAAATTTCGTGTCTAACATGTTATACTCAGTCATGAAATCATTCCATGTTGGCACACACAAATCACCCCCAATTAAGACCAAATTGTGGAGATTACAAATTCAACTTATTTTGTAACATGTGGGCGCCATTTTGTCTCAGACATTAAGAGCTGAATATTAAAGTTATGTTATGCATATTATGTGTGACATAATATATATAACATGTGCAAAAATTTTGAATTAAATCGAAGAAAAATCGTGTAATCGACAAAAGTTGAAAATTCGGTTTTCTACGAACATAACACATGGAACGTTTTTGGCATGACATGTAACATGTATCTAGACACTTTCTACATATTCAAGACATATTAAAGTGTTCTAGAATATTCAAATTAGGGCTGATTGGAATTTACCATATATGTGCATTATTTGACAAAGCTTACAAAAGTAAAATTTCAGCACATGCACATTGGTTCTACACGCCATTCTCAGCTATGATGGAGCCTAGATGGAGCTTATTCGGCACTTATTTGGCACTTTAAGTGGTGGAAAATAAGCCACACATGATTGGTGACATTGAGGAAGGCAACACACAAGGAAACAATTCAAAATACAACACATTCTGAAATTTCAGCACATGTTGCTTTTTATGGCCGAATTTCAGCATTATTTTGTCTTCAATTTGAGTCCAAAATTGAAGGGATTGAATGGTGATTGGTAATATTTTGAATACTTTTTGGCACATGTTTTGTAAGTTTATTTCAGTTTTTACAGCTTATTAAAGGAGGCCAAGTTGGGCCAATCATCAAGTGACAAGTAAGCAAAGCCAAGTCATCCATCCAATCATGTTGTGCCAAGTGAGCAAGATGGTGTCATATCTACACAAGGAAATCTTTAAGGGCATTAAAGAGAATTCTCAAGGATGGAAGAGCCCTAAGGGGGGCAGCCATGAGGTGATTAAAAAGAAGAGAAAAGAGCAAACAAAGTCAAGACAACTCTCATAATCTCACAAGTGCAAAAAGTGTATTCTACTCTCTTCTTCTACATTTCTTTCTTCATCTTCTTCTTCTCTCAAGCCTATTGTTCTTATATTCAATATATTGAATAGGATTTGATTAAACCACCAAATACGTTTTAAATTGTAAAAGGTTGATCAAGGTGTGATCAAACCTTCATATGTTCGGTGGTGGTGTTCGTGATTCGTGTGATTACTTGTATTGTTTGTGAAAGTATGGAATTGGTGTGTAACTCCATCAACCCTTGTGGTAAGGCATTTTTTGGTGTTTAGTGATAACCAAGGAAGGTGTCCTCGAAGACTGGAATAGGTTATTTTAACCGAACTAGTATAAAATGCTTGGTGTTCTTACTTTCAGCACTTCACTTTCAGTTTCCTGTATTTTGCATCGTTTTTATTGCAATAATAAAAATAGTAAACGAATTTAAAAAATTGTTAACTTTTGCAAAAATATAGCTGCACCTCCTAGTTTTTATTTGGCGCAAGTTTCAACTCATTTGGATAAGTATAAGTCAATCAAACTTGAATAGATCTAAGACTAGTGCAAGCTGATTTTCAGAGTTGCAAAGGTTGAGAACATCAACGTGATTGATATACTTCCCAAAGAAATTTTTGAAAACTGTTTCAATCCATTGAAACACATATATTTAGGGTCTTGTCATTAAAGTTTCATATCATTTGGAGTTACAAATTAATCGGAATAAAATTTTCAAGTCGGAGTATGGTTTCTGGCAGATTCGCAGTCTGAACAAAAACGTATTCTCAAGAGGTTAGGAGTGGTATTTTAATCTGAAATTTTTAGGAGATACTCAAAACATCTGAGAGTAGATTTTCACCGAATTTCATAATTTTTGGAGGTGTCTAACTAGGTTGTTTAATTGTTTCAAATCAGGATCTAAAAACAGGAACTGTTTTCAGAAGTGAGGTTTTTGGTTAAAAAGTTTTTAAAAACCAAATTTTCCGCACCCACTATTCAACCTCTCCCCCCTTCTAGTGGTGCCTTACAGGTCCTACAAATATTAGATATGTTGAAATATATAGAAGATTCTAGAATACAGAAAGAACTTCATGACAAAATTATAGACAAAACTTCTAAAGAAAAAGATATACCAAAAACTACATTATTTCCAAATATAGCGTATGGTCATTATGCTCTTACAAAAATATTAAATAAACATAAACAAGAAAAGATAAAAAGTATAACTATCCCATAATTACAAAAGGAAAGAAAAGAAGCTAAAATTGAGTTAAAAGAACTAAAAGGAAAACAAAAACAAGATTCTGAAGTCATAAAAATCCTTCTAAAAAAGATAGCAGAAGAATCTGATACAGAATTAGAACAAAATATACCTCCTAATGAGGATACAAACATAATAGAAAATCTTACAAATATACCATCTGATTTTTATTTGCACTAAGAGAAATAACTTCTAGAAAATATCCCATACGAGTCAATATTAAATTTTCAAACACTTATGATATAGATAAAATTGCTTTGTTCGATACAGGAGCTGATCTAAATTGCATTAAAACAGACCTAGTTCCTAGTTGTTATAGAGAATCTATAACATCTAGACTTTTGGCAGCGAATAATTCTAAACTTAAAGTCAAATATAAAACTGAAGCCTTTGTTATAAATTCAAACACTTTATAAAGACAGTTTTTGGTTGTTGATGATATTCATCACTGTGTTATATTAGGAACTCCATTTATGAATTTAACAACACCATATAATGTAGACAATAGATTCATTACTTTTAAAATACAAAATAAAAGACTTTGGTTTGAATTTTAAGAAAAACCTAAAACAAAAAATCTAAATCTAATTAAGGCATGTTCAATACATAATGAACAGATTAACGCAATCATACAAAGTAAAACTTTCCAATTATGTTATCTTAAAGATATAGTAACTACAGCTAAAATTCAAAAATCCTTAGAAAATCCAGTTATAAAAAATAAAATACAGGATCTACAAAAATTATTTGAAAAAGAACTTTGTTCAGAACTTCCAAACCATTCTGGTCAAGAAAACTATTACGACCCGCACTCCCGAACAAAGAAAATTATGCCCAAACCCAAAATACGGTTGTTGCGCCACTTGAAGCGTCGGGATAAAATTTTGTTGAACACCGGTGCAAATAAACCACAACCTTAGACAGTTACGAGATTCACAGATTAAATTAAATAGATACATATTAGAACACAAATTTATTAAATAAACCTAAAAAAGAAATAGGGACTTCAAAATAATAACAAAAGTCTAAATTTCCATTTCCTATCCTATTATACCCGGCCAACGCCCTCCTACGGTGGCATGTTCTTTGTAGCGCCCCGCACCCTGGTCTAGCTAGATACGGTGCGCCTGTTGTACTTCACTACGGAGAGTACCGGCGTCAGTCCATAACATAACAAAGTCCAGAATAATATATGTGGACTTTCATGCTTACACGTAAACAAGTAAGCAAAACCGAGGAAGAATAAAAAACGTTTAAAATAAAAACGTCTAAGCAACCATCATTAGTCTTACAACATAATCATAAAGTACGAAAATCCCAAAAGTAAATGTTTCCATCATAAGTTCATAACAAGATCATCAATCATAACCATCTCGTCAAGTCTCTTAAGTCGTCCACCTCTCGCGCTTTACGGGTAAGGAACCCTAGGTTCATCTTCGATCCATTCAACTCTATGTCATGCGGGTTCTGGGAGGAAAAATAGGGGGTGAGTGACAACATCACCAGCAAGTAAACTATAAATAATCGTGAATTAAATGGAAAGTACATACAAGAACCGAACCCCAAAAATTCAGTTTAGAAACATACCTGACCTTCCATCCAATACCTGCAAGTAATCAACTTATATGTTATCGGAGATCATAACTTATCAAAGATCATAACTTATTAAAGATCATTACTTACTAAAGATCATAACTCAATAAAGATCATAACTTAGGAGCTACCAAGTCATAACAACTTAGTCTAAGTAACATGTACCAAATATTCGATGACTCGTTAAATGCAACATGCATGAGTATGTACATGTGATGCATCGTGATAAAAAATGAAGATAAGTTCTTCCGTTCTTTCTTTTAAAAACACATCATCAATGAAAACAAGAGAGTGTTCAGATCTATTCTCTCCGGAGCTGAGGCGGTCATACTCTTCTCTTTGAATCTATTATTCCCGGATTTGGAACGATCATATCATCAATCATAATCACCAGGTCTATTCTCTCCGGGCCTGTACGGTCATTATCATAATCAGGTCTATTCTCTCCGGGCCTGAACGGTCATTATCATCAGATCAATATAATCATACCATACACATGCATAATGAAGTCTTAGACACACGCCATAAAAATTTCGTAACATTCCGAAATGTATGGCGACCTCAAACATCAACTATCGTCAAAGGGTACTGTTGAAATCAGCAGGGTAGTACTCGCCTAACCTCATTTATATTGATCATAAAACCTTATTCAATTTGATCCATCACCTGGAAAGCATATTTAACATACCAAGGAACAATATTCATAAGGCCAAACATCACGTTCAAGCTTAAATGAGCAAGATCAAAGCCTTACAACTTATGTCATCAAACTGTCCTGTTTTCTAGTTTTGTACCGCTAACTTCAACTCAGTTGTTAACCATCAAAATGGTTGTTTTATGCTTTTTTCTTTACATGAACATGTACATCCATGACTTAGGTAATTACCATAAACATTCCAAGGCAATCCAACAAGTTTAAGGGGGTCATCTAATTACTTTCCAAGTCTAGGTACACCCAGAACCTGGAATGGCCAGTTTTACCACGAATTTCATTGTGACCAAACCACCACTCTTTTTACCAAAATTCTAACTCATAGGTTTGATACACAGACCAAACTATCATCATACCAAAAATCAGTTCATTTTCACATTCCTAAGATGCATTTTCGAGCCAAAAAACTTGCTACTAAAAACTGCCCAGTTCCAGCGAACTCTGTTTGATAATTGTCATTAAAAATTACATTCAGGTCAAACCACAAATCCTTTTACCAATATTCCAACTCACACATTTACCAACATACCAAGCTAATATCATAGCAAAAATCAACTCATTTTCACGTTCCTAAGATTCACTTTCAAGCAAAACAACTTGCTACTCAAAACTGTCCAGTTCCAGCAAACTCTGTAGGACCAGTTTTACCAAAAATTCCATTAAGGATAATCCACAACTTCTTTTACAAAAATTCCAACTCACACATTTCATAAACACATAAGACTATCATCATACCATTAGCCAATTTTTACACCCCTAAGGTTCGTTTTCAGGTCATACAACACGCCACATAAAACTGTCCTGCTCCAATAATTCTGTCTGACCTGTTACCACTAAAAACTTCATTAAGGACAAACCACATCTTCTTTTATCAAAATTCCAACTCACACATTTAATAAACATATGAGTCTGTCATCACACCAAAAATTAGCCATTTTGAACACTCCTATGGTTCGTTTTCAGGTCACACAATCAGCTACACAAATCTGTCCAGCTCCAGTAGTTCCAGCACTACTTCACCTTTTATGGTTCAAACATTTCCAATCAACTTCATTCTTTAAAGTGACTTAATAACCCTTAAATGCACACTTCAACATAATCTTTTCAAGCCTCATAACATGCTTTAAACCATAGATAAACTGTACATGAGCCATATCAAAACAGTCACAACACATTCATATAACAAATCATTCATTCATGCCATCACTTTTCTTATAAAAACTACTTTTCATGTTTTGTACTTAGACTCTTCAACTAGGATTCATAGCTTAAAAATGGCTAGACATTCAAGTATATACTTCACAAATAAGTCAAGAACGTTTATAGTGTACTTGCCTTTCTCAAACTTACACCTTTCCCTTGCTTGGAATGAGTATGAAATGAGTGAAGTCTTCCTCCTTTCAACTACATATACCCCACGGTTTGGAGGGGAAAAAGAAAAAACATTAGCTTTTATTCTAAGTAAGAGATAAAACCAAATGGAGGCTTATATGGTCTTACCAAAGTGATTCTTGAAGGTGGAGATGGTCCTAACCAACCAAAGGTCAATCTTCCTTAGTTCTTCAAAATTCTTCTCCTAGTAACTCCTTGGAGGTCACGGTTTTTGGAGAAAGAAAAGGAGCAACATGAGCTTCACTCTATGTAAAATGTAGAAATTCCCTTGAAGAGTTGAGGATTTACTTACCTAGACCAAGTTTGCACTTGGGTGAATCTTGAATCCCCTTGGTTCTCTTTGGTCGTGTGGTTTGGGAAGAAGAAGAGAGAAAACTTTCTTGCTCTTTGTGGGTTCTTTGAGGGTTGGAAGTAGGAGAGTATTCTAGGGTTCTCTTGGGATGAATTTTCCTTATTAGGCTAAGGTGTTAGTTGTTGGGGGTAAGAGGGGGGATAAGGGATTACCATTGTATAGTTAAGGTAATTAACCTTGGTTACTTTAGTTAATCAAGGTTACTTTATGACTAACTTGAGTTACTTTAATGCAACTAGAGTTACTTTAATGCAACTAGGGTTACTTTAAAGTTTAACTTGAGTTACTTTAACCTTGTGGTTAAGGTAAAGTAATCATGGTAAAATTTTGAAATCCTCCTTGGTTAATCATATAGGTAATCCGGCGGTTTGGGGTATTAATTGGCCCTTAACACACTTAATTCTCTTTCCAAGTGGGTATAATAAAAGCCATGTAGGTAATTGTCTTTTTACCAATTATTTCCCTCTTATTTTAAAGATAAAATTAGGGAAAATCTTGAGTTATTTTGGGCTAAGGGCCGAAATTTGTGAGAGTTGGGGGAAAAATTGCCCACTACTTACAACTCCTTAATTTCCATTTGGGCTTATTTTAAGAAGGCCCTTAAGACTAACCTCCTTATAATTTGGAAAAACCCTTTAAGGCCCTTTTTAAACCTTATGGCCGAAATCTCTTAAGCCCTTAGGGTGAATTGGTCATGGTCCATAACTCATGCTTGAATGATTATATTATTTGCTTCATCAACATAAAATGTAAAGAAGCACTATTAGAACTTAGTGAGATGCACTTGAAGGATGCAACTTTATTAATTCACTTATACAAGTCTTCAAGTACAATATGTCTTTTCGTTAGGGTACAACATTCTCCCCTCCTTAACATAAGTTTTGTCCTCGAAACTTCAGAGACTTAGTTAAAAAGATGGGAGTATCTACTCCTAATGTCTCCTTCCGTTTCCCATGTGGCTTCTCCTCCAGGATGATACTTCAACTAACCCTTTACCATAGGTATGGATCTCATTCTCAACTTCTTTCCCTTCGACTCAACTATCTTTAGGGGCTCCTTTCTTACCCTTAGGTAAATAAGACAGAATAAAGTGTCTATCTAGTTCCCTCAGAACTGCTTCGTCCAATTCGTCTTAGAGGTCTCACCAAAACTTATTCTTAATTTTATAGAGGTGTTACCGTAACCCATCTCATATCTTAAGCACTTTCAATCTAGTTACTACATACTTATAATGGTATCCATTCCGGGTTAGCATGATCATGAAATGCTTGTAATTTACTTTTTCATAAAGCTTGGCAGAGATCATTAACTCTGGGATATAGATCATTAGCTCTTTTCTGTAAACATCCTTTCTGTAATCATGTAACGGTCATCCTACGTATGAAACAGCATCAAACGACATCCAGAATAATTCCCATGCTCTTCACAAAGTATGTGCCGCATTCATCCGTTTCGCTGATCGCCTTACTACGTAATAACTTTTACTTTCGCGATCATTTCATAAAATCGAACTAGAAGTTATGGTTTCTCCTTTGAAACTTATGTCCTATTTATGACATTTCAAATGTTTCTTGTTCATCATACATCCTTGTTTTCTCTTTTGATACTTGAAAACATGCACGTATCACTATTTGCATGTTCATAAAACATCTGGAACATCATGCTATACATATGAAATGAGGATATGCCAAGTTGTAACGTCTCTGCTGGAGTGTGTTAGATATTCTCAACTTATAACTTCTTGATCCAAACGTTATATCTTATGGGATTCCCCATTCCGCCTCTCAAGTGGCCATTGTTTTAGATTTCTCCTAAACAGTCCCGTAACGCTTCATCATCTTATCACATTTCTATGAATTCCTCCTTGAGAAATACCAACAGGCAAGTTAACTAAGCGAATTACCTGACTTCCAAACAATACACCACTTGTCAATTGCTTATTCTAAGCTGGTTAAATAGATTATTGATCTTAGTCAGAGGGTACTTATTCTTATGGCGACCATGTTCAGTCCTTTATGATCTACGCAAGGACGCATGCCTCCATCCTTCTTCTCTACGAATAACAGGGGAGCACCCCAGGCGAAATGTTGGGGTGGATAAGTTCCTCCCTTAAAAGCTCAGGCACTTGTTCCTTTTTGGTTCAGCAAGAGCCCTTCGGTGAGTTGTCTTCATCGACTTAGGGAATTCTTAATCATCCTCCTAAGGTGGCCTGTTCTCATAAAACATGATTTTCATAATCATGGCCTGCTTTCCATAGATTGCCTAACATGGTGCTTTCATATCGTGATGTCATAACGTGTTCTAATTTGGCTATAGTACTCTTGATAAGAATAATAGCACATGATACGCCGATCGATTCCCCATATAGTCCATGTACAACAAAACATGTACATGTGCCAACAATGACGCATAGTGGCAGAGACCCCGAGTCTCAAACATGGTGTTATACTCGGTCATACTACCATTAATAACCTTACTTACTTCCTTGTGGTCTACTCATCATAACTTAATGAAAACTATCATAATCACTCATACATGGTTAATGGGAAGTAGGACATAGGTACCTCACATTTAACTTGTGCATTTAGGGATACTTTGGTTGTTTCTTTGTTATCTGCATAAGTTAGCCTTATGCGGATACGGCTCCCACCTCCTACGTCGTTTCCTAGTACGCTCGTTAAGTTGTTTGTTTCGTCCTTCCGTTCTCTTACTATCACGTTCCGCCCTATGGCGGTCCTCCAATGATTCGTTAAAAGTTCTTGAATATGCCTGGACTAGCTGAATTTTGATCTGGAGGTCTAAACCAAATACAAATCTAATCACCTTAAACTTTTCATCTTCTATGATCAAAGGAACATACCGACCCAAAGTAGCGAACCGACGAGCGTACTCTAAGACGGTGATGCATGACCCTTGTTTTAATGAGTCAAATTCCTCAGCCCTTCTCGTGATTAAGTCCTGAGAGAGGAAGAACTCACAAAACTCCTCTAGAACTTTGACCAAGTCATCTATCGGGGTAGTGGCTGGATACAAGTCCTTTACCACTGTCTATCCTTACCGTTCAACAACGGCCGGAGAATCCGTGCCCTTATCCTATCCAGCACCAGTATCAGCATGAAGTTACCTTCAACTTCACTTAACCATCTTTCTGCCTTCTCTAAACTAGATTCCCCCTCCAACTTCGGAATACGTACTCTTACTAACTGTCGATAGTGAAGAATACTGCTTCCTGAAGGTGACAGTGATGATGTCGTTTTACTGAATCGTGATGCCATCCGCACCACAAAGTGTCGGAGTCTTACCCGAAGTATAAATACTCAAATATGCGACAAAATTTAATTGTAATCCAAATAAGATCTCAAAGGCATGCAAGTAGGCATGTTTACATCTTATAAATTGTCATCACTAGGGCTTTATCATCAGATCGAAACCTTAATTTCCAGTCTAAGTCATCCTAGTCTAAAGTCAACTCACATCTAGGATCATGACTTAGATCTAAGATCAAACTTAGTTTGCTAAAATCATAACTTAATTCTATATTCTGCCCAGATCTAGAGCCTCGGCTCTGATACCACCTGTAGCGCGCCGCACCCCGGCCTAGCCGGATACGGTGCGCCCGCCGTACTTCACTACGGAGAGTACCAGGCGTCAGTCCATAACATAACAAAGTCCTGAATAATATATGTGGACTTTCATGCTTACACGTCAACAAGTAAGCAAAACTGAGGCAGAATAAAAAAACTTTTAAAATAAAAACGTCTAAGCAACCATCATTAGTCTTACAACATGATCATAAAATACGGAAATCCCAAAAGTAAATGTTTCCATCAAAAGTTCATAACAAGATCATCAATCATAACCATCTCGTCAAGTCTCTTAAGTCGTCCACCTCTCGCGCTTTACGGTTAAGGAACCCTAGGTTCATCTTCGATCCATTCAACTCTATGTCCTGCGGGTTCTGGGAGGAAAAATTGTGGGTGAGTGACAACGTCCCCAGCAAGTAAACTATAAATAATCGTTAATTAAATGGAAAGTACATACAAGAACCGAACCCCAAAAATTCAGTTTAGAAACATACCTGACCTTCCATCCGATACCCGCAAGTAATCAACTTATATCTTATCGGAGATCATAACTTATCAAAGATCATAACTTATTGAAGATCATTACTTACTAAAGATCATAATTTAGGAGCTACCAAGTCATAACAACTTAGTCTAAGTAACATGTACCAAATATTCGATGACTCATTAAATGCAACATGCATGAGTATGTACATGTGATGCATCGTGATAAAAAATGAAGATAAGTTCTTCCGTTCTTTCTTTTAAAAACACATCATCAATGAAAACAAGAGAGTGTTCAGATCTATTCTCTCTGGATCTGAGGCAGTCATATTCTTCTCTTCGAATCTATTATTCTCGGATTCGGAACAGTCACGTCATCAATCATAATCACTAGGTCTATTCTCTCCGGGACTGTACGGTCATTATCATAATTAGGTCTATTCTCTCCGGGCCTGAACGATCATTATCATCAGATCAATTAACCCCGGATCTGGAACGGGTCCTGCTCATCAGATCAATTAACCCCGGATCTGGAACAGGTCCTGCTCATCAGTTCAATTAACCTCGGATCTAGAACGGGTCCTGCTCATCAAATCAATTAACCCCAGATCTGGAACGGGTCCTGCTGGCCAGAAATAAATGGTACCATAGGAGTCTTTCTTTTAAAATCGTAAACTTCTCTTTCAAAGATCTTTCTTTTAAAACTGAAAACTTCTTTTTTAAAAGATCTTTCTCATCATTCTTTGACATAAAATAAGTTTCATAAACTGTATGAACATGGACAATGCAATGCATGATATGCAACATGCGACTCGTGAACAAATACATCATAACATGCATGCACGGACTTGTCTCTCAAGCTGGAGAAACTGTCCAGCAATCACATTCTGTTCATACAGCCTCATGCTCACTTTCATATACTCATACCATACACATGCATAATGAAGTCTTAGTCACACACCATAAAAATTTCGTAACATTCCGAAATGTATGACGACCTCAAACATCAACTATCATCAAACGGTACTGCTGAAATCAACAGGGTAGTACTCGCCTAACCTCATTTTCATGGATCATAAAACCTTATTCAATTTGATCCATCACCTGGAAAGCATAGTTAACATACCAAGGAACAATATTCATAAGTCCAAACATCACGTTCAAGCTTAAATGAGCAAGATCAAAGCCTTACAACTTATGTCATCAAACTGTCCTGTTTTCCAGTTTTGTACCGCTAACTTCAACTCAGTTGTTAACCATCAAAATGGTGGTTTTATGCTGGTTTCTTTACATGAACATGTACATCCATGCCTTAGGTAATTACCATAAAAATGCCAAGGCAATCCAACAAGTTTAAGGGGGTCATCTAATTACTTTCCAAGTCTAGGTACACGCAGAACCTGGAATGGCCAGTTTTACCACGAATTTCATTGTGACCAAACCACTACTCCTTTTTGAAAAATTCCAACTCATAGGTTTGCTACACACACCAAACTATCATCATACCAAAAATCAGTTCATTTTCACATTCCTAAGATGCTTTTTCGAGCCAAAAAACTTGCTACTAAAAACTGCCCAGTTCCAGCGAACTCTGTTTGATAATTCTCATTAAAAATTATATTCAGGTCAAACCACAAATCTTTTTACCAATATTCCAACTCACACATTTACCACACATACCAAGATAACATCATATCAAAAATCAACTCATTTTCAAGTTCCTAAGATTCACTTTCAAGCCAAACAACTTTCTACTCAAAACTGTCCAGTTCCAGCAAACTCTGTAGGACCAGTTTTACCAAAAATTCCATTAAGGATAATCCACAACTTCTTTTACAAAAATTCCAACTCCCACATTTCATAAACACACAATAATATCATCATACCAAAAATTATCCAATTTTTACACCCCTAAGGTTCGTTTTCAGGTCATACAACACGCCACATAAACTGTCCAGCTCCAGTAATTCTGTCTGACCTGTTGTCACTAAAAACTTCATTAAGGACAAACCACATCTCCTTTTATCACAATTCCAACTCACACATTTAATAAACATATGAGGTTGTTATCACACAAAAAATTAGCCATTTTGAACACTCCTAAGGTTCGTTTTCAGGTCACACAATCAGCTACACAAATCTGTCCAGCTCCAGTAGTTCCAGCACTTCTTCACATTTTATGGTTCAAGCATTTCCAATCAACTTCATTCTTTAAAGTGACTTAATAACCCTCAAATGCACACTTCAACATAATCTTTTCGAGCCTCATAACATGCTTTAAACCATAGATAAACTGTACATGAGCCATATCAAAACAGTCACAACACATTCATATAACAAATCATTCATTCATGCCATCACTTTTCTTATAACAACTAGTTTTCATGTCTTGTACTTAGACTCTTCAACTAGGATTCATAGCTTAAAAATGGCTAGACATTCAAGTATATACTTCACAAATAAGTCAAGAACATTTATAGTGTACTTGCCTTTCTCAAGCTTACACCTTTCCCTTGCTTGGAATGAGTATGAAATGAGTGAAGTCTTCCTCCTCTCCACTACATATACCCCACGGTTTGGAGGGAGAAAAAGAACAAACATTAGCTTTTATTCTAAGTAAGAGATAAAACCAAATGGAGGCTTAGATGGTCTTACCAAAGTGATTCTTGAAGGTGGAGATGGTCCTAACCAACCAAAGGTCAATCTTCCTTAGTTCTTCAAAATTCTTCTCCTAGTAACTCCTTGGAGGTCACAGTTTTTGGAGCAAGAAAAGGAGCAACATGAGCTTCACTCTATGTAAAATGTAGAAATTCCCTTGAAGAGTTGAGGATTTACTTACCTAGACCAATTTTGCACTTGGGTGAATCTTGAATCCCCTTGGTTCTCTTTGGCCGTGTGCTTTGGGGAGAAGAAGAGAGAAAACTTTCTTGCTCTTTGTGGGTTGGAAGTAGGAGAGTATTCTAGGGTCCTCTTGGGATGAATTTTCCTTATTAGGCTAAGGTGTTAGCCGTTGGGGGTAAGAGGGGGGACAAGGGATTACCATGGTATGGTTAAGGTAATTAACCTTGGTTACTTTAGTTAATCGAGGTTACTTTATGACTAACTTGAGTTACTTTAATGCAACTAGAGTTACTTTAATGCAACTAGGGTTACTTTAAGGTTTAACTTAAGTTACTTTGACCTTGTGGTTAAGGTAAAGTAATTATGGTAAAATTTTGAAATCCTCCTTGGTCAATCATATAGGTAATCCGGCGGTTTGGGGTATTAATTGGCCCTTAACACACTTAATTCTCTTTCCAAGTGGGTATAATAAAAGCCATGTAGGTAATTGTCTTTTTACCAATTATTTCCCCCTTATTTTAAAAATAAAATTAGGGAAAATCTTGAGTTATTTTGGGCTAAGGGCCGAAATTTGTGAGAGTTGGGGGAAAAATTGCCCACTACTTACAACTCCTTAATTTCCATTTGGGCTTATTTTAAGAAGGCCCTTAAGACTAACCTCCTTATAATTCGGAAAAACCCTTTAAGGCCCTTTTTAAACCTTATGGCCGAAATCTCTTAAGCCCTTAGGGTGAATTGGCCATGGTCCATAACTCATGCTTGAATGATTATATTATTTGCTTCATCAACATAAAATGTAAAGAAGCACTATTAGAACTTAGTGATATGCACTTGAAGGATGCAACTTTATTAATTCACTTATACAAGTCTTCAAGTACAATATGTCTTTTCGTTGGGGTACAACATTCTTTTTCTTAAACACACCCATCATCTCACTTCTTACACCCAATTGTACTTTCTTGCACCATTGCTTTTCCTTTTTCCCAACCACACCACAAGACATGATTTCTGCCTTTTTTCCCTCCCTACCCCATTCGGCCATCCCCATGCTTCAAGAGGAAGAAGACAACTCCATGTACTATCTTTTCTTCATCTTTCCCATCTCCTTTATCCTTACACCCTTACAGTAAGCCTAACATAGCCATAATAGGAATTCTCTTTCCTCCATCCTTGAGGAATCGGCTGACAAGGAAGAGAAAAGGAGGAATTGGTTTAAAATCTCACTCCATCTCAATTCCGATTTTACATCATACCTTTCCCTCAACCAATGGATATTCATGCCCCTCACACATCAATGCCTTCTTACACAATCTAAACCTTTTTCTTACATCTATCTTTTCTCCACTTCTTCCAAACCCATCACAAGACCACACTCCCCATGCTTCTCTCTCTTAACCTCGGGTGATGGCAAGAGAAAGGGACAAACATTTCTTCCTCCCAATGCACTCCATCCTTTTCTTGCATCAATTATTCCTTCATTCTCCAACCAAGAAAAAAAAGAAATTTCCAATTTCCTCCCTCCTAATCTCGGCCACATAGGACAACAAAGATGAAAATTTGTATTCCTTCCTATGCCCTTTTCTACACCAATCATCTCTCATGCATGCCATTGTTTTCTCACACACTTCTATTTCTCCATAAAACCATCATGAAGATTCCCATTTTTTCCAAACCCCTCAACCTCGGCTAACCCAAGGAGAAAACCAAAGAATAAAGATCCAACTCAAGACAACCTCTTCATTTTTTTCTTCTCCAATTTTCCTACTTCATCCTCTTACTAAAACATTTTCTTTGTACTCTCTCTCTCTCTCACCAAAGCTCTCCTTTCTTCTCTATCTATTACCCAACCGTGGGTGTCTTAGCCAAAAAGAAAAAGAGCTCTTTTCATTCCAAGTAAGAATCAAGCATCCTATTCAAGAATCTTTAAAGGTGAGAATCATATCATCACTATTACACATCTTTCTTTTCCCTATCTTCTTTAAGGATTCAAACTTTTCCTCCCCTAGGTCCCTTTAAGCCATGAGTTACAACAAGGGAGAAGGAAGTTCTCTAAGTTGAACAAGTGAAAATCTTCAAGTTTAAGAAAAGAGTGTAGGACCTGTAAAGCACCACTAGAAGGGGGAGGGGTTGAATAGTGAGTGCGAAAAAATTGGTTTTTAAAACTTTTTGGAACAAAAACTCACTTCTGAAAACAATTTCTATTTTCGGATCCTGATTTGATTAATCTAGATGACCTGATTGTAGACCTTCAAAAATTATGAAATTTGTTAAGGATGTGTTCTCAAATGTTATGAGTGTCTCACAAAAAGTTCAGATTAAAATTCCAATCCTAACCCCTTGAAAACACATTTTTGTACAGATCGCGTCAATCTGCCAGAAACTGTACTTGGAATTGAAAATTTTAGTCCTATTAATTGGGAACACTAAATGACTTAAAACGTTTATGGTATGACCCTCAAGATATTTATTTTAATGGGTTAAAACAGTTTTTCAAAATTCCCTTGGTAACTATGTCAATCACGTTGATGTTCTCAACCTTTGCAAATCTAAGAATCAGATTGCACTAGTCTAAGAACTATTAATGTTTGACTGACTTATACTTATCCAAATGAGATGCAACTTATGCCAAATAAAATCTAGGACGTGTGGCCATGTTTCTGCAAAATTTTATGATTTTTGAAAATCGTTTGCTATTTTTACTGTGCCAATAAAAACGATGCAGAAAACATGAACTAAAAGTAAAAGTGCTGAAAAGTAAGAACACCGAGATTTTTATACTGTTTCGGTTAAAACAACCTACTCCAGTCTTCGAGGACAACTTCTTCAATTTTCACTAAACACAAAAACACCTTAACACAAGGGTGACTGGAGTTAAACACCAACTCCACCCTTATACAATCAAACAAACAAACAAACCAACACAAACACCACTACTAATCGAATGAAGGCTTGATCACACCTTGATCAACCTTTTACAAAAAATCAAATGTATGTGGGTGGTATAATCAAAGCCTATATAATATATGGAATATAAGAATGATAGGCTTGAGGCTACGAGCAAGAGAAAAGAATGGAAGAAGAAGAGAGTAGTCTTACTTTGGAATTTTAAGAATATCTGTTGTACCCAACGAGGAACCACCTTGTACTTGAGACATATCTAAGAGAATTTATGAAAAGTTGTATCTTCAAGTACAATTTATTTAGTTTGATGATTACTTCTCTAGTTAGACTTCCAATAAGGAAAAATATTGTGTAGTAATTCAAGCATGAATTATGGATTATGTGAAGTGACCAATATACCCATAAGGGCCTAGGAGATTTCGGCCACAAGGATAAAAAGGGCCTTAGAAGGTTTTCCTTGAAATCAAAAGAAGGACAATTATAAGGGCCACCTTTAATTGAGCCCAAATGGCAATTAAACAATTTTAAGTAGTGGGCAAATTTTTCCCAACACTTACATAAATCTCGGCCCTTAGCCCAAAAGAACTCAAGATTTTCCCTAGTTTCATATTTAAAAAAAAGGAAAATAATTAAGTAAAAAGGTAGGCAACCACCACATGATTGTTTTAATAAAGAGAACTAGGCATGGTTAGGGTCATTAAGACCCCAACCACCGGATACCCTCAAGTGGGCAACCAAGGAGAATTTTGAATCCTACCACGGTTACTTTTATTAACCCCAAGGTTAAAGTAACCAAGGTTAGCCTAAAAGTAACTATGATTGGAATAAAGTAACCCAAGTTAATCATAAAATAACCTTGATTAACTAAAGTAACCAAGGTTAATTGCCATAACCTTACTATGGTAATCCCTTACTCCCCTCTCTTACCCTCCCAACGGCTAACACCTTAGCCTAAGAAGGAAAATTCATTCCAAGAGCAATCTAGAATCCTCTCATACTTCCAACCCTCAAAGGACCACCAAGAGCAAGAAAGTTTTCCTCTTCTCCCTTCCAAAACACACGGCCAAAGAGAATCAAGGGAACTCAAGATTCACCCAAGTGCAAACTTGGTCTAGGTAAGTAAATACTCCACTCTTCAACGGATTTTTACATTTTACATAGCTTGAAGCTCATGTTACCCCTTTTCCTTGCTCATAAACGTGACCTCCATGGTCACTAGGTTCAAGTTTTCAAAGCTTTTAGGAGGGGTTAGTTGCTTAAGAGGTTTGAGCAACGTCCAAGTTCCATCTTGGTAAGTTAATCTAAGCCCCCATTTGGTTTTATCCTTGCCTAGAATAAAAGATAATGTTTATTCTTTTTCTTTCCCCCCAAACCGTGGGGGTGTATAGTGAAAAGGAGAAGGATTTCACTCATCTTCCAAGCCAAGGAAAGGACTAAGTTTGAAAAAGGCAAGTACAGTATACATACTCATGACTTGGGTGTGAAAGTGCATGATTGAATGTCTAGATGCTATTAAGTTTTAATCTTAGATGTGAAATGCTAAGTTTATTGCATGAAACTTTCGGATCCTTAAGTAAAGTGGCTTGCATGTGTGAGATTTGCTCCATAGGTGGATTCTTTGTTGTTTTTAAGTATGAATGTGAGGTAAATCTAAGATGAATGTGACAAATATCTCTTCTTTGACATGTATGGGGGACGGTTGGATGAAGGAGGGGGAAATAAATGTAGTTCTTGTAATAAATTGCCACTTGTGGGGTAAAGGTGTGAACAAGATGTGTGCTTTTTGTGTTAAGCTTAATATGTTCATCACAGAGATATGATTTTTGCCCTTGCATGCGTATAGACGGTCGGTTTTGGGGGTAGGGTACGTATACACCCATTCATACCAAGAATGGATTCTAGTATGAACATGATGTGCAAGGCCAAAGGAATGAAATGTGTATCATTCAAACTGCTTTGAAGTGATGTGTAGATGACTTTTAGAATATGTTAGAACCTGCAAAACCACATGCTCAAGGTGTACTTGATGTTTAATAAGGTGGTTAAGTCAAACAACTCAAGTTGGGACATTATAGTAGGGAAATGGGATAAAATTAGAATTTACTGGAACAGGGCAGATTATTGTGACGTTTTGTAAGACCTGAAAAGGGGCCTTAGAAGTATTCAATTAAGCTAATTTTTGGTGTAACACTAGCTCTATGTGTTTAGTAAATATGAGAATTGGAATTTTGTAAAAAGGAGTTACGGTTTATTTTTAACGGAATTTTTAGTAAACCTGGTCAAGCTGGAAATTACTGGACTGAACAGATTTTATGTGACATAATGAATAACCGGAAATAGACCTTAGAAATATGCAATTGGGCTGCTTTTTGGTAGGATGCTAGCCCTATGTGTATGCTAAGTTTGTGAGTCGGATTTTTTTGCACATGTTATATATATTATGTCACACATAATATACATAGAATAACTTGAATATTCAGCTCTAAAGGCTGAGTAAAGTGGAGCCCCATGTGCTAAAAATGTTGAATTTGAAATCTCCACAATTTGGCCTTAATTGAGGGTGATTTGCGTGTGCCAACATGGAATGATTTTATGGATGAATATACCATGTGAGCCACAAAATTTGTGGCCATTTTTGAAGTGTAGGGGCTGGCCATATATATATGGCAAGTACGTGACACGTTGGCGAAGTTTCGGTTGTCACCCGATACGACAATTTTTAGTTTAGAACCTTGTAACGTATAATAATTTTGTCATCACCATAACTTATATCATATGATATAAGACCTGAATATACTCATAAACATGAGGTAAATATAGTGGTGTGACGTTGACGTACGTTCGTAAAATATATAACGTGTCGGTAGTACGTTGGAAATATGTGTATAGTGCGTTTTAAAAAAATCTGAATATATATTTTTTTTATGGAAAGTGATATTTTATTAGAAAATCCTCACTTATGGTGGAGGGAAACCATATTACAATGATTCTGCATAAGAAAATAGATGATGAAGTGAGCTAAGGAGTTTCAACCTCCAATCATATATGATATGTCGCATTAAAACCTTGCCAAGTAAAACCACCCTTGTGGATAAAACCTTGGCGAAGGAAAAAGCGTGCATATTTATATGATTGGAGCGATGAAATAATACAGTTGAAGATGAAAATAAATACATATATGAAATACAATAATTGTGGGACAAGGAAAAGATTATCAATGCCACCACCGATGCTCTGTTGATAAAATAGTGCCAAATGATGAAGCGGCGCTTGCCCCCTTGGTGTTGGCGATGTGGCTTCAGAAGCGCAAATTCCAGTTGAAGTGATGTAGCATTGCACAGTATGGTGTGGCAGTCCTTGCTAGTGTTTATGCTCCAAGTCAGTGTGACATAGGTAATGCTGAGGATCAACGCAGTTGAGAATGGCTCCCAAAAAGAATTTGCAGCCTTTATCACCTCATGAAGGAGGAAAAAAGCAGTTAGGAGTAACACAAGAATAATAGAAAGATATGAGCGTAATGGATCCCAGAACATACTGGAGTCGTCTTGGCATAAGTTGAGCCAAGACGACAAAATACGATAATTGCCTCTGGGTGTGGGTGATGCCCCGATATATATTTTAGATGCAATCCTCATTGCATCCTCTGTGAGTATGCACCGTGGCCAAGCAAATACAAGCGCAAAAGACAACAAATATGAGTGTATCGAACGGTGGCATAAAGACTATCATGCGAAATGAACAAAGGCAAGAGAAGGAAACGCACCCATGTTGTCTGTGTTATAGAACACAGACAACAGTAGAGAAATATGACTGTCATGTGTTAAGCTCGGAAAACCGGCAGCTGATGGTCCGTGTGTATTGTGCCTCTCACTTCACACGGTAATGCTTGAGAAGTGCTGTAGATAGTCAGTCCTGCTGAATGATAGCCGTATCTTGCTAACCGATGGGCTGCTGAGTTTGCTTCCCTTGGACAATATTGAATGGTGGAGTTATTAAGAAGGAGAAATTGTTTTGCTCTTGTGACGTCCAATGCTAAAGAGCCTGTGATGTGACTGTTTTCAGCCAGCAAGGTAATCATGGATTGACAATCCGTCTCCACTACTAGGCTTTCGTAAAGCCGTGCGTAATACATTAGTGCCATCGTCACAGCATGGAGTTCTGCCCTCAGCAGACGTAAGGAAGGCAACGGGAAACATATGGCTGAAATAAATCCACCTTGATCCGATCTAAGTATAGCTCCGCCTGCCGAGAGATGTTTGCCAATAGCGGCATCTACATTAAGTTTCAACTTGCCAAAAGGTGGGAATCGCCAGCGGATTATAGATAGCCTTTTCATTCGCAGAGGGGGAGAGAATTGCTGAGCAACCAGATGTGGTATTGTTTGCGCGTATTTTTCCCTTTTATTGAGCAGCACCATGTGTATATCGACTCTTTTACTCGCCTCTATAATATATCATAGTCAAAACGTTCTTTGCCAAATCTGCATGCTGCATAAGTTTTCCATGTTTCCCATACTACAATAGAAGGAACGATTGATTTGAGCTGTCCCAACATGGTTGTTTGTGACGATGTATACCACCAGCGGAGCAAATGAGTTCTTATTGTACCGGATTGGGGCATTGGGCTTGAAAAGATTAGTGACATGTTCACCCAAAGTGGACGAATGACAGAGCAATGCAAGAACACATGATCTTGTATGTCGTGACTTTGGCGACAAAAAGCACACTGTGAGGGGAAAGCCATCATCCAGCCACGTAAATTATCGACCATTGGAAGAGAGCGTGTCCATAGCCTCCACATGAAGATTTTCTGACCAGCAGGCGCAGTTTTCCACCAAATATACCGGGACTCTCCCTTCGTTTCTTCGTGAGGAGCGATAAGTGAATAAGCCGTGCGAATAGAGAACTGCCCATTTTCATCAGGAGTCCAGTGAAGCATATTATGTGAGGTGTAGGTAAGCATCTCCATAAATGCATTGATGTTACAAATTCTTTTCCATGTTGGGAATCATATATATGCGAATATAGTGATTGACGTTGGCCATACTTTGCCCGAAAATATTCCGCCCATATTGTAGAGGAATGGAAATACTTCCACCATATTTGGCAATCATACGCTTTTTGCACATACGAAAGATGTCGAATGCCTAGCCCACCAACTTCAATGGGACGGCACACTGAAGGCCAGGATTGCCAGTGATGCCGTCCTTTCTAAAGAAAAGAAGCCATTGCATGGCTTAATGTGTGAACGACTCCTTTTGGCAGTCTAGAGCTAGCGATTAGGTGTGTGGGCAGTGTGTCGAGCACATGCTTGATGAGAATAAACCTCCCTGCCATCGATAAAAACACAGACGACCACGACGACAATTTTGAGTCAAAGTGATTAAGTAGTGCAGAACAGTACCTTGCTTTATTTATCCCCTTATACAGGAATGATCCCAGATATTTGATAAGTAACGATGTCGATCTCATGCCTAAGGCTGCCGTAGATGCTGAAATTGAGACCCCTTGACCCGCAACAAACTGGCTTTTATGGTAATTAACCAATTGCCCCGAAGCCCGCTGATATGTGTCTAGAAATTTGCAAAATTTCACCAAGTTACGTGACTCACCGTTAAGGAAGATTAACAAGTCAACTGCAAAGGCCAGATGTGAGACACATGGTGTACGACCTGCCTTGAACCCGATAATGTTACCCATACGGACATGGTGATTGAGCCCTCTTGTAAAGCCTTCAGAGGATAATATGAATAGTAGGGGCGATAGTGGGTCTCCTTGCTTGACTCCCCGACCAACCGAGAAAGATTCTATTAGACAACCGTTGAGAAGAATAGAGCACCTTGTGTCACTCAGATTGTTTATGATGATGCGTACTAGACGGTCATCCATGCCCATGCAGCGTAGTAGTTGTTGTAAATACCTCCAACTGACACGGTCGAATGCCTTGGCCATGTCTAGCTTGATGATTGCTTGCCCGCCTCCTGTTCTTCTATCTAAGACATGAATCATTTCTTGCGCTAAAAGTACATGTTCAGTAATGTCCCTGCCTTTCATGAAACCCGCCTGCTCTGGCGATATTATTTTAGGCAAAATTTTCCCCAGTCTGGACGCTAGTAAGCACGTAATAGTTTTGGAAATGAAGTTGGTAAGACATATAGGACGGTAATCTGCAAAAGTTTGGGGATTGCTCACCTTCAGGATAAGGATGATAGATGCCGCTGCCACTGATCTTGGCATTCGAATACCCAATTAAAATTCTTGAACTGCCTTAAGTACATCATGCTGAATCAAGTGCCAGAAATGCCTGTAGAATGACCCTGGGAAGCCATCCGGTCCCGCGTCACTTGAAGGGCTGAGGTCCCAAATAGCTGCTTTAACTTCAAGAAGTAGCGGGATCTCCTTCAAGGCCCTATTGTCATCTGATGTGATCAGGGATGGTATGTGCTGCAAGATTAAATCGCAGTCCGAAACTGGCCCTTCAGCGAAGAGAGAAGAAAAAAATCGTACAGCTTCATCTTTGATTTCACTAGGCTGGTCAAGCTCAGTACCATCCGGTTTTTGAATGCTGCGAATTAGCTGGTGGCATCTCTTATGCTTAACTGTTTGATGGAAAAAGGAGGTGTTGGCATCTATTGGCCTTCTGCTTCCAGTATAAATAGGCACGTTTCTGAGCAAGATTTAATTCGGCCATTCTCTTATGATATTGTGCCCGAGAGGAGTCTGTAGGATTAACATCATAGGCTTGTTCTGCCAATTTGACTTCGGCTTCGGCAAGAGAAACTGCATCAAATATATTCCCAAATATATCTTTATTCCAATGTCTCAAATCTTTGCGAAGGAGAGATAGTTTGCGGTGCAATCCCCACATTCCTCCAACTGTTGAGTATGATTGCCATTTGTGTGTGACAAAATTATCAAAATTGGCATGTGTTGTCCACACGTCTAAGTAGCGAAAAAGAGATGGTGCTCTTAGGGTGTCAATATCAGAAGTCAATAATAATGGCGCATGATCCGATGTTGCGCGGGATAGATGTTGAACTTGTGTGAAGGCGAATATATCCGAAAAGGAAGATGAGCTTAAAAAGCGGTCAAGACGCCGCCATACTCTTCCTAATCTTCGGCCATCCGACCACGTGAATTTTGATCCTTGAAATGAAATTTCTTGTAACTGACAATGCTGAATGAAATCATTAAAATCTTGTAATGTACACAATGATGGGTTTGACCTTCCACGGTGTTCATCTAGAGTTCTAAATGTATTAAAATCTCCACCGATGAGCCATGGAGTAGTATTGGACATATGAAAATGTGTCAATTCGTCCCATAAAATACGCTGTTACAAAATGGAGTGGCGTCTGTATACTCCCGTCAACCAAAAATATTCACCTGTGGCAAGCCAACTAAACTTCATGGAATGATGCTGATGTCCAGGTTGTTCATCTTCCAGTTTGACTAGTGTATCCTTCCAAAAAAACCAGATTTGATCGTTATATACAGAGGTAGCTTTAGAAAAACCAAGCTTTAATTGATACAACTGTAAGGCAGTAGAACGTAGCTTTGGTTCAATTACTCTGACGATATAAACATTATGCTTTCGAACTAATGAAAGTAGTCTATTAAATGAATTACGTATTCCACGTACATTCCACAACAGAATCTTCATTGGGATAATACATCAGAAGAGTTAGAGATGTGCGTGGCACATGACCTGGTTAAACGGGGAGATATGGGAGGGTTTCGTCTTAATATGCGTGGCCCTAGACTTGGATTGTTAGCGGTAGGATCATCATCTGCAGATTCCATAGCAGTATTTGCATAGTCAGTCACATGGTTATCAACATATGTAGCTTCAATTAAGTTTACGATATCATTGCATTGTCTCTCCTCATGTTCTGCCAATAAAATGTCTGCTAACGCGGGTTCTTGTTCGTTATCCGAGTGAGAGAACAATACTGATGTCCCTGGTAAATCTCGTAGAAGACAATCGTCAGCTCCTTTTAGCCTAGAAACATCCTGTACATCTGAAACTGTTTGTCCGATGACCATTTTCGGCGACACTGGAATTGGTATTTCACTCTCTGATGGGACTGGAGGGTGACCAGTTGATGGGGAAACAATCTTTTTGGGAGTCCAGCGTTGTTTCTTGTTTTTGTCAGATGGATGTACCTTAGGGTTATCCAATGGTGCATTCTCTTTTTCCATCGGCGGCTTAAGAGTATCATGCTGTTTTCCGCAGTCTGCGGCAACATGACCGAGACGGTAACAAGTTGCACAATAGCGAGGGAGATCTTCATACTCTACATTCTTCGTAATTATTCTTGATGATGTCTGAATAAAAACTCTTTGCGGCAATTCTTTAGATACGTCCAACTCAATGCAAACCCATGCAACTGAAGGTCGGTTTAACGTTGCTGTTGCGGCATCGAGTTTCAAAGGCTCACCTAGCATAGACGCAACCTGAAAGATCACATCTTTTCGCTGCATATGTATTGGAAGTCCCAGAAAAGATACCCATATGGGAACGATTGGCACTTCAATGGCCGGATCATAATCCGGCGTCCATTTTGTGATTCGCATTTGCTTGCAAGAGATTATCAATCCATGGCGGGTAAAGCACCGAGTATAATCTTGCTCAAGGTCGAAGTGTAGAACAATGTGTGTAGAATCTAAAAGGCCAACCTTGACGTGCCCTGCGAAACCTATTTTGTCAATGGCGGCACGTATTGTTGCTATCGGTGGCCGTCCATACCAAAATGTACCAACCAATGTGAAACGGTATGCGGCGGCAAGTGATTGAACTTCCTCATCAGTGAATGAAATCATAGGGCTGCCCTTGAATTTCTATATTGGTTTGGGTTGTATGTGCGTTGTAGGAGTAGTAAAAAGCGACGCAAAAGAACGATCTGGTGCGATTTCCGGCACCGCTATATTGTTTGAATTGATCGCCATAACGAAAATGTGGATGAAAGATTGGGTAATGTAGAAGAAGATGAGAGAGGAAGGAGTGTATCAAGAGGAGCCGGCGAGAAGCTTGCGAGCGGCAGCTACGCCGCCCGCCAGGCGGAATCGCTGGAGAAGAAGACCTGCATCCGATATAATCTGAATATATATATATATATATATATATATATATATATATATATATATATATTATGAAGAGAGTATCTTATTTAATGTCTCACTTGTGGCGGAGAAAACCATATTACAAAAAGTCAGTATATGCAAAAACATAATACAGAAATCGAATGATTGCGCGTCTCCAGTCGAATATGATATGCCGCATTAAAACCTTGTCAAGTAAAACCACCCTTGTGGATAAAACCTTGACGAAGGAAAAAGCGTACATATTTATTCGACCGGGAATTGCGCAGAACGTATATGTATAGGAATACATGAATGGAATAATGTGAAATGCTATGTAAATTGGGATGTTGGCGATGTAGCCTGGATGCACTGCATGGCCGCACATACTCTTGTGAAATGGCTGAGAGAGCTTGCCAAGAACTTGTGGAGGCGTAATGTGTTGTACCTCAGCAACAGGGAGAAAAGGCGTTAGGAGTAGTAAATTGGATGAGGACAGCAGCCAACCAAATGAAGAAGAAAACATACCGAAGTCGTCTTGGCAAGATAACCAAGACGACCAAACGCAAATGAGAGCCATGCAAAATTCCTTATCCAGTCGGCGGGATGTGCGCAGATAGCTCCTTGTGGACAACATGCGGATGTGCCACCATGAAAAAATAGACACCAAAGCAAAAATGAACCGAGACAATGTAAAATCAATCATAAATGTGGCATGCCAAAGAATCAGACAGACTAAGGGAACACGCACCGTGGTTGCCTGCGTTCGAAAACACAGGCAACAACCAAAGAAGTATGCTGGCATGATCAAAGTCGAAGAGTTGGTAGATGACGGTCCACATACAATGCACCTCGTACCTCACACGGTAAGGCTTGGACCGAAGAGTAGCGAGTGAGACCGGGAGAATGATATCCATATCTTGCGAGCTTATGTGGTGCCATGTTTGCTTCTCTTGGGCAATATTGAAGAGTAGAGCTATTAAGTATGAGAAATTGTGATGCTCGGGCAATATCCAATCGTAGCTCTCCGGTGATGCGTTCAGGATTAGCTAACAAGGTAAGTAAGGATTGACAATCCGTTTCAATTATAAGACTGTCATGATGCTGAGCGTAGTACATAAGAGCAATTGTCAAAGCATGAATTTCAGCTCGGAGGGGACTCAAAAGTGGCAAAGGAAAACTAAGAGCCGAATGAAAGGAACCTTGGCACGTCCTAAGTATGGCCGCACCCGCTGACATGTGTTTACCTACAGCCGCATCCACATTTAATTTTAATTTACCTGAGGGTGGAAGTGTCCAACGTACAATAGTGGCGCGTTTCATGCGCAAAGGAGGAGAGAAGTGTTGTGCCACAAGATGCGGCATGTTGCGAGCAAACTTCTTCCCATTAACCAAAGAACACCATATGTAGATTGAGCTCTTGACTTTCAGATAAAGCTGCCCATAATCAAAACTTTCTTCTCCAAACCTGCAGGAAGTATACATTTTCCATATTTCCCACACCACAATAGATGGAACAACAGCAAGAAGCTGTCCTGCCATCGTTCCGGATGATGATCTATGCCACCAGCGAAGCAAATGACACTTGATTGTACGCGAAGAAGGCATCGGACCATGGAATGTAATAGACATGTCAACCCAAAGTGGACGAATAAGCGCGCAATGTAAGAAGACATGATTTTGGGAATCATGAGATTGCCGACAAAATACACATTGGGATGGATAAACTGTGAGCCAGCCGCTGAAGTTGTCCACCATCGGGAGCGAGCAATGCCAAAGACGCCAAAGAAAAACCTTTTGTCTTGGGTGTGTATTTTTCCACCAAATGTACTTAGCCTCGTCTTTAGGCAACCTAGCTGAAATCAAGTTATATGCAGACCGAATTGAAAATTGTCCATTTTCCTCTGGTGTCCAATGTAACTGCCCATTCGTTAAGGTAGTATGATCCTCCATGAAGTCATGCATGCGTGTTATGCGTTTCCATGTAGATGAGTCGTAAATATGTGAGTAGATAGATGGGCGATGTCCATATTCGGACCTACAAAAGGCTGTCCAAAGATTGCTGGAAGTGAAATATATCCACCAAATTTGACAATCATATGCCTGCTGGACATGCAAAAGAGACCGAACGCCTAATCCACCCGCTTCACGTGATTGGCATATAGCAGCCCATGATTGCCAATGATGACGACCTTTCCACAGAAATGACGCCATTCACTAATGCAGAGTATGTATGATGCTCTTAGGCAATCTAGAGCTTGCGATGAGGTGTGTGGGAAAAGTATTAAGGACATGCTTGATAAGAGTTAGTCTGCCCGCCATGGACAAGAAACTGGTAGACCAATACGATAACTTAGCATCAAAATGAGCGAGAAGATTGGAGCAATAGCTGGCCTTATTATTCCCTTGTATAAATATGATCCCAAGTACTTAAGGGGCAACGATGTAGAACGCATACCTAAAGCAGTGGATGCTTGAGCCAATGAGGTTCCTTGTCCCACAATAAATTGACTTTTATGATAATTTACCAACTGACCTGAAGCTTGCTGGTATATATCCAAATACTGCTGAAATTTAGATAAGTTACGTGGATGACCATTTAGAAAAATCAATAAGTCGTCTGCAAACCCCAAATGCGAGATACAAGGAGTGCGGCCTGCTCTAAATCCCTTAAGCTCCCCCATTCTTATAAGATGGTTCAGCCCTCGGCTGAATCCTTCAGAGGACAAAATAAAAAGTAATGGGGATAGAGGATCCCCTTGCTTGACCCCTCTACCGATAGGGAATGATTCTGTCAAAGAGCCATTGAGCAAAACTGAACATGACGTGCTGCGCAAGTTATTGATAATAATACGAACCATCCGAGCATCCATACCCATGCATTGCATGATACGCTGAAGATATGTCCAACTCACTCTATCAAAAGCTTTTGCCATATCTAATTTGATAATAACTTGGCCTCCCCGTGTTTTCTTGTCGAGGACATGAACCATTTCCTGCGCTAATAGAATCTGCTCTGTTATATTGCGTCCCTTCATAAAACCCGCTTGTTCAGGAGATATTAGCTTGGGAAAGATACGTCCCAGCCTAGTTGCAATCAGTCGTGTGATGACTTTAGAAATAAAATTTGTGAGGCATATTGGCCTGTAATCGGCGAAGGATTGGGGATTGCTAATCTTGGGTATCAAGATTACGGATGCGGTTGCCACTACTTTAGGCATTCGGATACCCAAGAAGAACTCTTGAAAGGCTTTGTGAACATCGTTCTGGATATGTGGCCAAAACCGCCTGTAAAAAGAGCCCGGATACCCATCCGGACCTGCTGCACTGGTCGGACTGAGATCCCATACCGAATCCTTAACCTCAGACATCAAAGGAATGGCAGTCAACATGGTGTTATCTTCAGCCGTTATTAATGAAGGGATGTAGCGAAGAATTGAGTCACAGTCTGAGATAGGTTCCTCTGCAAAGAGATTAGAAAAATATCTAACAGCCTCTGCTTGGATGTCGTTGTGTTGTTCTAAGATTGTCCCATCCTGTTTAGTTATCTTGCGTATCATCTGGTGGCATCGCTTACGCTTCACTGTATGATGGAAGAAGGATGTGTTAGCATCCCCATCTTTCAACCATTTAATGTTTGCCTTTTGTTTCCAATAGAGGTACGCGCGTTTTTGAGCCAATTGCAACTCAGCCATATGTTGATGATATACAGATCGCGTAGAATCCGTTGGATTAGAATCATACTCGTGTGCTGCACATTTAACTTTAGTTTCTGCGAGGGAGACTGCATCAAAAATGTTGCCAAATATATCCTTATTCCATTGACGCAAATCTTTACTTAAAAGAGATAATTTGCGATTTAAGCCCCACATGCCGCCTACAGTGGGGTATGATTGCCATCTATGTATCACAAAACCGTCAAAATCAGCATGGGTTGCCCAAACATCAAGATATCTAAACCGGGATGGAGTTCTTGGGATATCCAAGCCACACGTTAGAAGCAAAGGAGAGTGATCCGAGGTGGCACGCGAGAGATGTTGGACTTGCATGTATGGAAAGAGATCTATAAGAGAATCTGAATTGAAGAGCCGGTCTAAGCGACGCCACACTCGTCCTAGACCTCTTCCATCTGTCCATGTAAAGGATGAGCCTTGAAATTGTATTTCATGTAGTTGACAATGCAAAATAAAATCATTGAAATCCTGCAATGTACGCAGAGATGGCTGTGATCTGCCCTTATGTTCATCCAGCGTTCGAAATGTATTAAAGTCACCTCCGATAAGCCAAGGGACATCAATTGATGAATAAAAATGCCGTAATTCATCCCATAAAATTCTCCGCTGTAGTAGTGTATGTTTCCCATAGACCCATTAAACCAAAAGCATTGGCCTGTAATACTCCATTGGAATTTTACGGAATGATGCTGACTGCCATAATCGTCGCTTTCTCTAGCAAGAAATGTATCCTTCCAAAAAAACCACATTTGATCATTACACACGAATATGGCATTAGAAAATCCAAATTGCAACTGGTATTGTAAGGCACTGGATCGAAGTTTAGGTTCGATGATAACTAGCAAGTGGACATTATGTTTACGAATTAATGAGAGTAATCTGTGAAATGAACTACCTCTAACATTCCATAATAAGCACTTCATTGGGAAAGAGGATCAAAAGAGTTAGAGATGTGAGCGGCACGTAACCTGGTCAAGCGGGGAGAGGTCGGCTGAGCGCGTTTGGGCCGAGGCCCCTGGCTCAAGTGAGAATCTGGACGCGAGGTGGATGCGCGTTCATCTATTTCGACATTTGCTGGATCAATGGTAGCATAAGTTATCAAGTCTGCCACCGCTGGATCTTCAGTAGCTCTTGAATCAATATATGCTGCTTCAATTAAGTCGGCTAATTGATCTGTCGCTGTTCGATCTTGTGCTTCTGAGCAGGGGTCTGCTTCTACATCCGAATGGGAGTCAAGTGTTGTGGGCTTATGAACTTCTCCTATAATTAAATCATCGACACTTTTCAAACGTGATATATCCTGGATATTGGATATAGGATTGACAGCAATCATATCTGGGGAAGAAGACAATTCATTTATGCATGGGTCCAGTTGCATGTCTGTTGAATGGTGATTATCAGATTCAATGATCTGATCAGCCGTTGAAGTACCCACCTTTTTGGGCGTCCAGCGTTGCCTCTGTGTATTTGTTGATTTCTTTGAACGCAGAATTTCTGTCGGAGCACTCTCCTGCACGGGCGGCTGTGTAGGGTTTTCAGTGCCACATTCAGAAATAACGTGTCCGAGTTTGTAGCAGGAGGAACAGTATTTCGGGAGATCTTCATACTCAACATTCTGCATGATGACGCGAGATGGTGTCTGGATGAAAATCCTTTGGGGGCAATTCTTTGGAGACGTCCAACTCAACACAGACTCGTGCCAGGGACGGACGATTCATCGAGGCTGTTGCCGCATCCAGTTTAAGCGGCGTGCCTAGCATTGCCGCAATTTGAAAGAGCGAATCTTTGCAATGCATGTGGAGAGGTAAACCTGGAAATATGACCCAAATCGGAACCACTGGAACTTCTTTTGTTGGATCGTAATCTGCCGTCCATTTTGTTATTCGCATCTGTTTGCCTGATATAATCCATCCTCTTCTGGAAAAGCATCTGATGTAGTCAAGCTCTTGATCAAAATGAAGGACGATATGCGTGGGATCTAAAAGTCCCACCTTTACCGCTCCAACGAAGCCAATTCGATCAATGGCCGAACGTATGGTAGCTAATGGCGGACGGCCATACCAGAATGTGCCTACCAATGTATAACGAAAAGGAGCTGCTAAAGAATTGATTTCTTCTTCTGAAAAAGTGATCATGGGGCTGCCTTTGTAGCGCTGAACAGGTTTCGGTTGGAGTGGGGATGCGGGTGTAAAGAGAGACGCAAAGGAACGTTTGGGTGAAGCCGCAACGGCGGCTGCAGAGTCAGTCATGGTGGTAGACGGAGGGGTTGAGGAAGGCGGTGATCGGAAGCAGGCAACTTGCGGCGGTGGCGGCTACGCCACCAGCCGAGGGATTCGCTGCAAGGGCATGGCCGAAAGTTTTTTCATTTAGATCATATATATATATACACACACATATATATATATGTGTGTGTGTGTGTATGTAAAAACGTGTGATATGATAAGGAGAGAAGACTTTCCATTCTTCAATTTGTTGCCTTCATGCCTTTTCCAAATATATTTCTATTTGATGAACTACTTATTTATCCAACGAAATCGTACTATACTTGAGACCCGCGGGAAGTGGTGTAATAACATGCTAGTATTTCCAAGATATTTTTTATTAAATTTATTATGTCTCTTTAATTATTTTCCTTAAATTGAATACTATAAGAGATAGTATAATATTCTAAGTAGGTCATATGAAGCATGTGAAATGACCATTTTGCCCTCCCAAGATTTTTGAGAAAATCGGCCATAAGGGTCTTAAAATACTCTAGAATATTATTCCCTTACAAGATAATTAGTCTTTAATGATTTCCTTAAAAGTAAATGCAATAAAGCTTCCACTACAATTAAGTACCCTACTAAATGGGGTTTAAAAAGTTAAGGGAAAAAGTTTTACACTTTTCCCTCCCCCAACGGCCGGGTAAGGCCATAGTAAGGCATCCATGAAGAACTTTTTGTTAAATACCTCAACTAATTACTTTATGGATCTTAAAGAAATTCCAAGAGTCTTACACATAAAGGGAAGGAGAGAATTAATCTAAGATTATGATTTCCTCTTCTTCTCCTTATATAGGCCGGATGCACCATAAAGGGGATAATCTGTAGCGCCCTGCACCCCGGCCTAGCCGGATACGGTGTGCCTGCCGTACTTCCCTACGGAGAGTACCAGGCGTCAATCCATAACATGTCTTGGTCCATCACAAAATATGTGGACCTTCATGTTTACACGTTAACAAGTAAGCGAAACCGAGGCAGAATAAAAACTTTTAAGATAAAAGCGTCTAAACATCCATCATAAGTTTTACAAACATGCTCACAAATGCGGAAATCCAAAAGTCAATGTTTTCAACACAAGTTCATAAATAGTTCATCAATCATGACCATCATGGCAAAAACCCTTAAGTCTTCCTTCTTTCGCTCTTCTACGGATAGGGAACCCTAGACTCATCCTCGATCCACTCGACCCTATTTCGTGCGGGTTCTGGGAGGAAAAATAAGGAGTGAGTGACAACGTCACCAGCAAGTAAACCATAAATAATTATGAATTAAATGGAAATTACATACAAGAACAAAACTCCAAAAGTTTTGGTTTAGTAACATACATGACCTTCCATCCAACATCCGTAAGTAACAAGCTCATAACTTATTAAAAATCATAACTTAGGAACTATCAAGTCATAACATCTTAGCCTAAGTAACAATGTACCAAATATTCGACGAACCATTAAATGCAACAGGCATGAGAATTCACATGCGATGCATCATGATCAAAATGAGGATAAGTTCTTTCTTTCTTTCTTTCAAAACATCATCGTCAATAAAAACAAGAAAGTGTTCAGATTTATTCTATCCGGATTTGAGGCGGTCATATTCTTCCCTTCTGATCTATTATTTCTAGATCCGAAAACTGTCACATCATCAATCATAGTCATCAGGTCCATTCTCTCCGGGCATGTATGGTCTTAATCGTCATAATCAGGTCTATTCTCTCCGGGCATGTACGGTCATAATCATCATAATCAGGTCTATTCTCTCCGGGCCTGAACGATCATAACCATCAGATCAATTAACCCCAGATCTGGAGCGGGTCATGCTGGCTATAAATATACGATACTGATGGAAAGCGTTCTTTGCAAAACGGAATCTTTTCTTTAAAAAGTTTTTTTCATCATTCTTTTCATAAAATCAGTTTCATAAATCATGTAAGTGACGATGATGCAATGTATGACATGTACCATGCAACTTGTGACATAATGTGTTTCATGCATACAAGTACGATTTCATTTTTTAGGCTGGAAAAATTTCCAGAATTATCGTTCAGTTTACACGGCCTCAAAACCTCATATTTTATGCACATTATCCTGATTTCTTGACATACATATGCATAAGGGTTTCTTTTCTACTTGCCATAAAATTTTCGTAACGTTTCGAGATATGTAAGATCCTTAAACTATTAAATTACCAAACAGGATACTGTTGAATTCAGCAGTGCAGTACCTCTCTTTTTATCTTTCTTTCAAGCCCAATAAGTCTTACTTAATTTGGGCCAAACCTGGAAAAGACTGAAAACATGCCAAGAATCAATATTCATAAGCCCAAGTCGTTCGAACAAGTCTAAACCACAAGAACGAAGTCTCCCAACTAGTTCCGTAATTCAGCCCAGTTTTCCAGTTTGGTAGTGCTTACTTAGTTTCAGTAGTTACCCCTTAAATAATAATTTCAAGATGAATAATTTACATGGATATACTCATCTATGTCCTAAGTAATTGTCATAAAATTTCCGGAGTAATATAATAACTTTTAAGGGGTCACTTACTCACTTTTCCAAAAACGGGTACACGCTGATTCTGGAGTGGCCAGTTTTGCTACGAATTTTATTGTGACCAAACCGTAAGCCCTTTTTCAAAAATTCCAACTCATAGACTTAGTAAACAAATAGGGCTAGCATCCTTCCAAAAATCAGCTCATTTGCATATTTCTAAGGTCCATTTTTGGGTCAATTAATACATCACTTAAATTCTCTCTAGTCCAGTAATTCCAGCTTGACCAGTTTTACTAAAAATTCCATCAAGGACAAACCATAACTTCTTTTACCAAAATTCCAACTCTCATATTTACTATACACATAGGGCTAGTTCCATGCCAAAAAAATAGCTTAATTGAATACTTCTAAGATCCCTTTTCAGGTCATACAAAACGTCACAATATTCTGCCCTGTTCCAGTAATTTCCATTTTTTGTCTCTTTTATTGATAAATTGTACGAACAAAGATTATTCTTCAAGGATGGCTTACTAACCTTCATATACACTTTTAACATAAACGTTACAGGTTCTAATACATTCCAAAGGTCACCTACACATCACTTCACAACGATTTTGAAGGTTACACATAGCACACCTTGAATTTACACATTTTGTACATAGTAAAGTCCATTGATGGCACATCTAGTTTGTGTGTCCTATACCCCAAAACAGCCCGTTTCACTCACATGCAAGGGCTTAAATTTCATTTCCATAATGAACATTTTACACCTAAGTCATAGAGCATACAACTTATATGCCTCCTTTTCCCCACAAGTCACAATCTTTAACAAGAACAATATTTACCCACACATTTCATCCAACCGTCCCCCTTACATGCCAAAGAAGAGAACTTTGCCACACTTATCGTAGACAAGCATCATATTCATACTCAAAAAGGGCAAAGAATCCACCTTTGAAAGAATCCCATACATGCAAGCCACTTTTCTTAAGGAAACAGAAATTTTCATGCTTCAAGCTTCACATTTTCCATCTAAGATTAAAACTTAGTAACATCTAGACATTCAAGCATATACTTTCACACACAAGCCAAGAATATTAATAGTGTACTTTCCTCTTCAAGCTTAACCTTTCCTTAGCTTGGAAAATGAAGTGAAGTCTCCCTCCTCTTCAACATATGAACCCCACGGTTTTGGAGGAGGAAAAAGAACAATAGTTAGCCATTATCTTAAGTGAAAGATAAACTAAATAGAGGCTAGATTGGCTTACCAAGATGAAGCTTGAATGGTGTTCAAACCTCTTAAGAGACTAGTACCACTTAAGAGCTTGAGCTTGAACATAGTGACCATGGGGGTCATGGTTTTTGAGCAAGAAAAAGGTAGAAATATGAGCTTCACTCCATGTAAGATACAAAATTCTCTTAAGGAATTTAGAGTGTACTTACCTAGACCAAGTTTAAAATTGGATGAATCTTAAATCTTCTTGGTTCAAATTGCCATGTGCCTTGAGGGAAAAAGAGGGAAGTCTCTTGCTCCTTGTGAATTCTTGAAGGAGAGTGTTCTAAGTTTCTTGGAGAGGAATTTCTTCACTAGGATAAGTGGTTTAGCCGTTGGGGAGCAAGATGGAAGAAGGGGTTACCTTGGCTTGGTTAGGCTAATTAGATTTAATTAACTTAAGTTACTTTGGCTAACCAAGGTTACTTTAATGTTAACTTGGTTACTTTATCCAACTAGAGTTACTTTAAGGCTAACTTGGGTTACTTTAACCCTGTGGTTAACATAAAGTAACCATAGTAAGATTTGAAAGGCTTCTTGGTTATTCCATGGAGGGAAATCCGGCGGGTAGGGCATTAGTAGCCATTACCATGCTTAAGTCACTTTCCAAGTGTGTTTAATAAAAAGCTATTTGGATAGTTGCCCCCTTTTTATTAATTATTTTCCCCTTTTTCTTCATTTAAAATGAAATTAGGGAAATCTTGAACTCTTTTGGGCTAAAGGGCCGAATATTAGTGAAGGTTGGGGAAAATTGCCCCACAACTTAAAACCCCTGAATTGCTATTTGGGCTTGTCTTAAGGTGGCCCTTAAGATTAACCTCCTTATAATTTGAAAAAAAACCCCTTTAAGGCCTTTTTAAACCTTGTGGCTGAAATCTCTTAAGCCCTTGGGGTGAATTGGCCATGGTCTATAACTCGTGCTTGAATGATTATAATATTTGCTTTATCAAAATAAAATAAAAGAAGCACTACTAAAACTTAGTAAAATGCACTTGAAGGATGCCACTTTATTAGTTCACTTATACAAGTCTTCAAGTACAATATAACTTTTCGTTGGGTACAACATCCTCCCCCCCTTATTACAAGTTTCATCCTCGAAACTTAAAAGCGCTACCCAAAAAGGTGAGGGTACAAGTTCTTCATGTTTTCTTCCATCTCCCAAGTAGCTTCATCAATCGAATGGTGTTTCCATTGCACCTTAACCATAGGTATGGATCGTTTCCTTAATGTCTTTTCCTTACGATCAACAATCCTTTCTGGTTCTTCTACGTAGGTCGCGTCGGCTTCAACTTTCAAAGGTTGTTCCTCTATGATATGGCTAGGCTCATGCACATACCGATGAAGTTGTGATATGTGAAATACATCGTGCAATTGAGATAGCGACGGCGGTAGTGCTAGCCGGTAAGCGACTTCTCCAATTCTTTCAAGAATCTCATACGGTCCAATAAACCTGTGACTTAACTTTCCTTTGATACCAAACCTCTTAACTCCTTTAGATGGCGACACTTTCAAGAACACCTTTTCTCTTGCTTGAAATTCCAATGGCCGCCATTTCTCGTCTGCCTAAATCTTACTTCTATCTTGGGCCGCTTGTAACCTTTGTTTTATGATCATTATTTTCTCACGTTTGTTCTATTAGGTCAGGTCCTGTGAAAACTTTCTCTCCGATTTCATCCCAATAAAGTGGAGAGCGGCACTTTCTTCCGTAGAGTGCTTCATACTGAGCCATCCCAATAGATCGATGATAACTGTTGTTATAAGACATCTCCACCAATTTGAGATTCTTGTCCCAACTCCCTCCAAAATCAATTGTACAAGTTCGCAACATGTCTTCCAGCGTTTGGATGGTCCTCTCCGATTGACCATCCGTCTGAGGGTGAAATGTAGAGCTCATTCGTATCTCGGTGCCCATCGCTTTTTGAAAAGCTGTCCAAAATCGTGATGTAAAGCGAGGGTCGCGGTCACATACAATGCTTATGTGTACTCCATGAAGGCTCACAATTTGATCAATATACATCATAGCCAACTTCTCCATAGGAGCCTTGATCGTCATAGCCATAAAGTGAGCGGATTTTGTTAGACGATCAACAACCACCCAAATGGCATCATGTCCATTCTTTGTCCTTGGTAAGTCAGTCACGAAATCCATAGTAATATGATCTCACTTCCACCGGGGACTTCAAGAGGTTGTAGTAATCCGGCGGATCTCTGATGTTCTGCTTTCACCTTCTGGCAAACAAGGCATTTCGCTACGAACTCCGCAATTTGTCTTTTCATGCCATGCCACAAGAATCTTTATTTTAAGTCTTGCTATATTTTGTTGGCTCCAAGATGGATAGACAAACGTGTATTATGAGCTTCACGAAGAATTTCGTTCCTTATATCATCGTCATTGGGTACGCACAATCTTTCTTGAAACCACAAGCTATCATCATCCCTGATCTTAAAATCCTCAGATGGTTTCGTTCTCAACCTGTCCTTTATTTTCTTCAAAGTTTCATCCTTTTCTTGACCCTCCTTAATCTTGTCAATCAGCGAAGGAATCAATACCAACTTTACGAGCATGCCATCAATGGAATCAACCTCCTCAAGATCAAATTCTTCCATATCACGCTGCAGAGGTGGTTGACGCAGATGGCTTGTCTTTCTAGTCAGAGCGTCGGCAACTTTATTGGCTTTTCCCGGATGATACTGAATAGAAAGTCGTAGTCCTTCATCAACTCTAGCCATCTGCGTTGACGCATATTTAACTCTTTTTGGGTGAAGAGGTATTTAAGGCTCTTGTGATCTGTGAAGATTTCGCGCCTCTCACCGTACAAATAATGTCTCGATATCTTTAGGGCAAAGACTACGGCTGCTAATTCAAGATCGTGTACCGGGTAATTTTGTTCAAATGGTTTTAGCTGTCTAGATGCATACGCAATCACTCGATCTTTCTGCATTAGTACACATCCAAGTCCATTCTTAGAGGCATCACTTTACACCACAAATTTTTTACCCGGAATAGGTTGTGCCAAAATTGGGACAGAAGTTAGCTTCTCCTTTAATTCAGTAAAACTCCTTTCACAATTTGAGGTCTATTCGAACTTGGTCTTTTTCTGTGTCAAACCGGTGAGACGCATGGCGATTCGAGAAAACCCCTCAACAAACTTACGATAGTAGCCGGCGAGACCGAGAAAACTCCATACTTCTGTAACGTTGGTCGGTCTTGGCTACTCTGTGATTGCCTCGATTTTCTTGGGATCTACGGATATATCATCCTTAGATATCACATGTCCCATAAAGGATACACTGCGTAGCCAGAATTCGCATTTACTAAATCTGGCATACAGTTGTTTTCCCCTTAGGATGTCGAGGACGGTCCTTAAATGGGTCACATGGGTCTCTTCATCAGATGAGTAGATCAAGATGTCATCGATAAAAAAAAACAACAAATTTGTCCAGTTGTTCTTGAAATACTCGATTCATCAGATCCATAAACGCCGCGGGGGCATTGGTCAGTCTGAATGGCTTTACCAAAAATTCGTAATGTCCATAACGTGTTCTGAATGTAGTTTTCGGGACATCCTCAGCTTTGATCTTCAATCGGAAGTATCCCGAGCGAAGATCAATCTTACTGATAATTCGTGCCCCCTACATCACGATATTTTTAGGTAGTGTTCATAATAGACTTATTATTGAAATAAAACTTTGAATCGCTTACCCGAAGCTGATCGAATAGGTCGTCAATCCTAGGCAATGGGTATTTGTTCTTTATTGTGATCTTGTTGAGTTCTCTATAGTCAATGCATAAACGCATACTCCCATCCTTTTTCTTTACAAACAGTACAGGGGCACCCCAAGGCGAAACACTTGGGCGAATAGTTTCTTCTCTAACAAATCACGTAACTGTTCCTTCAACTCTTTTAATTCCACAGTTGCCATTCGACAGGGAGCCTTCGATATTGGCTCAGCTCCTGGAATTAGATTAATTTCGAAGGATATTTCTCGATCTGGAGGAAGACCCGGTAATTCCTCTAGAAAAACATCTGGATATTCTCAGAATACCGAGACTTGAGAAAGATCGGAGGGTGCTTGATCAACATATATGGCATAAACGAGAAACCCTTCGTGTCCTTTCTTTAACGCCTTACTAGCGTGGATTGCATTTACATAAACATTCTTGGGACACTTCCTTAATTTTGAACATCCCTGAAAGTTTACTTCCTTACGAGTGGGCTCCTTAAAAGTAACCCGCTTTTTACGGTAATCGATGTGGGCAAAATTCTTGGAGAGCCAATCCATCCCAAGTATCACATCAAAATCCGTCATGGGTATTGGAATTAAGTTGGCATCAAACCAGTAATCATCGAACTCAAGTTCGCAATTTCTGAAAATGTGATGAGACACAAGCACCTGATCCCCAGCTGCTTGAACCCTATAGGGCGTGTCACTATGGGTTGGGGTGTGATCAATATTCTTTGCGAATTTCTTTGAGATAAATGAGTGGCTAGCGCCACTATCAAATAGTACACTGGCAGGTACTGAGCATACTAAAATAGCTCCTGGATATGCGAGATTTACTAAGCAATAGCAGGGCAATGACAAAAATCTAAGTATTGCATAAACTTTAAATTGTACCTGCCACCATATCATTGGCCTCTTCAGCAGCTGCGTCTGTCATAGCATGGACTCTTGCATTTGTACGCTGACGCTGGTTCTTAGGTTGTTGCTGCTGTGGGGCCCCTTTCTCTAGGCAATCTTTGACCATGTGTCCTGCTTTTCCACAGCCAAAGCATGTGGTTCCCTTATCCGGACAGTCTTTGAGGATGTGGCACACCTTGCCACACCCGAAGCACTTTCCTTCCTGAAAGTAGCACTCCCCAACGTGAAGCTTATTGCAGTGAGAGCAGTTTGGAATGGCTGACTACTGGGCTTGATTCTTTGACTGATTCTTTTGAGAACGGTGTTGGAATCGATTCTTTCCTTGTCGTCATGGGCCTCTTGAGTTCTGCTTTGTGGCTTTACGGGATCCTCCATTCCCTGATGTCTCTCTTCCTCTTTTCTGTCCTATCTCATCACGGTGAATAATATCCCTTTCCATTCTGTAGCAAGCGTCCAATAGTGCACCAAAATTGGTCGGGTTTGCATTGACCAGCCAGGTCCTGATCCTAGGGTTTAACCCTCTCTCAAACTTCAACAATTTAGTCTCTTCATCGTTCATTGTAGATGGTTGAAATCTTCCCAGGGCTATGAACTTGTTAGCATACTGTGCAACTGTCATTCCTTGCTCTTGTACTAATGATTCGAACTCACGTCTCTTCTGCAACTTGACTGATGGTGGTATGTAAAATTTTTTAAATTCTTGGAGAAATCTTTCCCATGGAATCGGCCTTGGCGGGGATTGCATGTTGACCTTCCACCACTGGTTGGCCTCCCCAAGTAGGAACGACCTGATAGCTTGAGTCTTTACTTCCTCAGGTGCTCGGATCAACTCAAAACAATTTTCCACTTCGTCCAGCTACTTTTCAGCGGCATCTGAGTCTGATTTTCCTTCGAAGGGTGGAACATTAGCTCTTTTTAATTTTTCAAAATAGTATTGAGCATCCCTGACTGGCTCATGAGGCTGAGGAACATTCTGCTGTAACATTACCTGACTGATTTGGGTTACGATCTGGCAGAAATTCTGAAAAGCATTTATGTCTGGAATCATTTGTGGTAAAGGCCCCTGGGGTTGGGGAATATTCTGAGCCGGGGTGGATTTTGATCTTGTGGTGGCGGTGGTGGAGGAACCTGACAGGTGGAGGAGGAATAGGCTCCTGCACCTCTGGTCTGGCTCTAGCAGGTCTGCCTCGTGGTCGTGCCATCTGCATTATGAAGTGTCGGGGTTTTTATTCAAGGCTAATATGTGACAGAATTCAATTCATCATTCAATAGAACTTTAAATGGATAACTCAAGAAGATATAAAATTTCATTAGACTAGGATTTTTGTTATTAAGTCATGACTCTAATTTCTAGTCTAAGTCATCCTAGTCTAAGGTCATCCCTCATATAAGATCATGACTTACATCTAAGATCAATCTTAGATTTCTAAAATCATAGCTTAATTCTATATTCTGCACGGATCTAGAGCCTCTGCTCTGATACCACCTGTAGCGCCCCGCACCCCGGCCTAGCCGGATACAGTGCGCCCGCCGTACTTCACTACGGAGAGTAACAGGCGTCAATCCATAACATGTCTTGGTCTATCACAAAATATGTGGACCTTCATGCTTACACATTAACAAGTAAGTGAAACCGAAGCAGAATAAAAACTTTTAAGATAAAAGCGTCTAAACATCCATCATAAGTTTTACAAACATGCTCACAAATGCGGAAATCCGAAAGTCAATGTTTTCAACACAAGTTCATAAATAGTTCATCAATCATGACCATCATGGCAAAAACCCTTAAGTCGTCCTTCTTTCGCTCTTCTACGGATAGGGAACCCTAGGCTCATCCTCGATCCACTCGACCCTATTTCGTGCAGGTTCTGGGAGGAAAAATAAGGAGTGAGTGACAACGTCACCAGCAAGTAAACCATAAATAATTATGAATTAAATGGAAAGTACATACAAGAACAAAACTCCAAAAGTTTTGGTTTAGTAACATACCTGACCTTCCATCCAACATCCGTAAGTAACAAGCTCATACTTATTAAAAATCATAACTTAGGAGCTATCAAGTCATAACATCTTAGCCCAAGTAACAATGTACCAAATATTCGACGAACCATTAAATGCAACATGCATGAGAATGCACATGCGATGCATCATGATCAAAATGAGGATAAGTTCTTTCTTTCTTTCTGTCAAAACATCATCGTCAATAAAAAAAGAGAGTGTTCAGATCTATTCTATCTGGATCTGAGGCGGTCATATTCTTCCCTTCAGATCTATTAAATCCAGATTCGAAAACGGTCACATCATCAATCATAGTCATCAGGTCTATTCTCTCCGGGCTTGTACGGTCATAATCGTCATAATCATGTCTATTCTCTCTGGGCCTGTACGGTCATAATCATCATAATCAGGTCTACTCTCCCCGGGCCTGAACGGTCATAACCATCAGATCAATTAATCCCGGATCTGGAGCGGGTCATGCTGGCCAGAAATATACGGTACCGATGGAAAACGTTTTTTTCAAAACAGAATCTTTTCTTTGAAAATGTTTTTTTTCATCATTCTTTGTCATAAAATCAGTTTCATAAATCATGTAAGTGACGATGATGCAATGTATGACATGTACCATGCAACTCGTGACATAATGCGTTTCATGCATACAAGTACGATTTTATTCTTTAGGCTGGAAAAATTTCCAGAATTATCGTTCCGTTTGCACGGCCTCAAAACATCATATTTTACGCCCATTATCCTGATTTCTTGACATACATATGCATAAGGGTGTCTTTTCTACTTGCCATAAAATTTTCGTAGAGTTTCGAGATATGTAAGACCCTTAAATTATTAAATTACCAAACAGGGTACTGCTGAATTCAGCAGTGCAGTACCCCTCTTTTTATCTTTCTTTCAAGCCCAATAAGTCTTACTTAATTTGGTCCAAACCTGGAAAATACTGCAAACATGACAAGAATCAACATTCATAAGCCCAAGCCGTTCGAACAAGTCTAAACCACAAGAACGAAGTTTCCCAACTAGTTCCGTAATTCAGCCCAGTTTTCCAGTTTAGTAGTGCTTACTTAGTTTCAGTAGTTACCCCTTAAATAATAATTTCAAGACGAATAAGTTACATGGATATACTCATCTATATCCTAAGTAAATGTCATAAAATTTCCGGAGTAATATAATAACTTTTAAGGGTCATTTACTCACTTTTCCAAAAACGGGTACATGCTGATTCTGGAGTGGCCAGTTTTACTACGAATTTTATTGTGACCAAACCGTAAGTCCTTTTTCAAAATTTCCAACTCACAGACTTAGTAAACACATAGTGCTAGCATCCTTCCAAAATCAACCCATTTGTATATTTCTAAGGTCCATTTTCAGGTCAATTAATACATCACTTAAATTTTGTCCAGTCCAGTAATCCCAGCTTGACCAGTTTTACTAAAACTTCCATCAAGGACTTACCAAAATTCCAAATCTCATATTTACTATACACATAGGGCTAGTGCCATGCCAAAAAATTAGCTTAATTTAGTACTTCTAAGATCCCTTTTCAGGTCATACAAAACGTCACATTATTCTGCCATGTTCCAGTAATTTCCATTTTTTTGTCTCTTTTCTTGATAAATTGTACGGACAAAGATTATTCTTCAAGGATGGCTTACTAGCCTTCATATACACTTTAACATAAACTTTACAGGTTCTAATACATTCCAAAGGTTACCTACACATCACTTCACAACGATTTTGAAGGTTACACATAGCACACCTTGAATTTGCACATTTTGTACATAGTAAAGTCCATTCATGGCACATCTCGTTTTTGTGTCCCATACCCCAAAACAGCCCGTTTCACTCACATGCAAGGGCTTAAATTTCATTTCCATAATGAACATTTTACACCTAAGTCATAGAGCATACAACTTATATGCCTCATTTACCCCACAAGTCACAATCTTTAACAAGAACAACATTTACCCACACATTTCATCCAACCGTCCCCCTTACATGCCAAAGAAGAGAACTTTGCCACACTTATCTTAGACAAGCATCATATTCATACTCAAAAAGGGCAAAGAATCCACCTTTGACGGAATCCCATACATGCAAGCCACTTTTCTTAAGGAAACCGAAATTTTCATGCTTCAAGCTTCACATTTTCCATCTAAGATTAAAACTTAGTAACATCTAGACATTCAAGCATATACTTTCACACACAAGCCAAGAATATTTATAGTGTACTTGCCTCTTCAAGCTTAACCTTTCCTTAGCTTGGAAAATGAAGTGAAGTCTCCCTCCTCTTCAACATATGAACCCCATGGTTTTGGAGGAGGAAAAAGAACAATAGTTAGCCATTATCTTAAGTGAAAGATAAACTAAATAGAGGCTAGATTGGCTTACCAAGTTGAAGCTTGAATGGTGTTCAAACCTCTTAAGAGACTAGTACCACTTAAGAGCTTGAAAGCTTGAACCTAGTGACCATGGAGGCCACGGTTTTTGAGCAAGAAAAAGGTAGAAATGTGAGCTTCACTCCATGTAAGATACAAAATTCTCTTAAGGAATTTAGAGTGTACTTACCTAGACCAGGTTTGAAATTGGATGAATCTTAAATCTTCTTGCTTCAAGTTGCCGTGTGCCTTGAGGGAAAAAGAGGGAAGTCTCTTGCTCCTTGTGAATTCTTTAGGGAGAGTGTTATAGAGTTTCTTGGAGAGGAATTTCTTCACTAGGCTAAGTGGTTTAGCCGTTGGGGAGCAAGAGGGAAGAAGTGGTTACCTTGGCTTGGTAAGGCTAATTAGAGTTAATTGACTTAAGTTACTTTAGCTAACCAAGGTTACTTTAATGTTAACTTGGGTTACTTTATCCAACTAGAGTTACTTTAAGGCTAACTTGGGTTACTTTAACCTTGTGGTTAACATAAAGTAACCATAGTAAGATTTGAAAGGCTTCTTGGTTATTCCATGGAGGGAAATCCGGCGGGTAGGGCATTAGTATCCATTACCATGCTTAAGTCACTTTCCAAGTGTGTTTAATGAAAAGCTATTTGGGTAGTTGCCCCCTTTTTATTAATTATTTTCCCCTTTTCTTGATTTAAAATGAAATTAGGGAAATCTTGAATTCTTTTGGGCTAAAGGGCCGAATATTTGTGAGGGTTGGGGAAAATTTGCCCCACAACTTAAAACCCCTTAATTGCTCTTTGGGCTTGTCTTAAGGTGGCCCTTAAGATTAACCTCCTTATAATTTGAAAAAAAACCCTTTAAGGCCCTTTTTAAACCTTGTGGCCGAAATCTCTTAAGCCCTTGGAGTGAATTGGCCATGGTCCATAACTCATGCTTGAATGATTATAATATTTGATTTATCAAAATAAAATAAAAGAAGCACTACTAAAACTTAGTAAAATGCACTTGAAGGATGCCACTTCATTAGTTCACTTATACAAGTCTTCAAGTACAATATAACTTTTCGTTGGGTACAACATAATCCATGGATCATTATTTTATCATAATAGTCCAACTAACCACTTTTAGTTAAGACAACTTTCTCTAATTATCCTCAAGAAACAATTAGGGAATAAGGAGCCAATGGGAGGCCTACCACCGGATTATCATGGATAATCCATGGTAACCCCTAAAACAATTACTCTAGTTACTTTTTGTTAACCACCCTAAAAAGGTAACTTTAGGTGTATTAACAAAGGTAACTGAGGGTTAATTGAACCTAACCACACCCCAACCACCGGATGTGTACCATGGTGAAGCCATGAGACACCTTGAAACAATTACTATAGTTACTTTTTCTTAACCACACCTCAAAAGTAACTCAAGGTAGTAATGGTGTAAGACACTCATTATGAATCCATGCAAATGAAGAGTCTTCTTCTTCTTCTTCTTCCTTAAGGGTTCCAACGGCACCCCCCAGCATTTGAAGAAAACCATCTCCAAAGATCCTAAAAACTTCTTCTACATTCAACATTCAAACCACTCAAGAGCTCACCCAAACTAAAAGATCCAAGATTTCCTCACATACTTGAGCAAGCCCTCCCTCACCTTCTCTCACACGGATAACCTTGGGCCAATGAGATTCAAGAATCATCTTCAAAGTTCAAGCTTCATCTAGGTAAGTGATACCTTAGATTCTAAAGGTAGAGTCCATTTCTCTAAAAAGTGAAGGTTACATTTTGGTCCTTTTCTTGCCTAAAAACCGTGACCTTCAATGGCCATTAGGAGGAGATTTTTCAAGCCACTAGGGAAGCTAGCATTGTTGGTGGGTGGAATCCATCTCAAGTTCCATTTTGGGTAAGGAAATCTTAACATTAAGCTAGTTGTTCTTCATTCAAAATAGTAGCTAATATCCATATCTCTCCCCTACCCCAAAACCGTGTGCTATGTGTCAAGGTTGGAAGAAAGCTTCAACCTTTTTCAACCAAGACTCAATCTAAGGGAAGTTCATACTCAAAGAGGCAAGTACACCCCATGCAACCTTGGCTTATTTGCAAAGTATATGCTTGAATGACTAGCTCTCTAAGATGTGAATAATAGTCGAATGTTCTAAGAGCTACGCCTAAGAACTTAGAGATTTTAAAGAAAAGGTGTTGTCTTGATGTATGGTTCACTACATGTTTATGTTTGTGCTCAAATCGAAATGTGACATGACCCCCATTATGTGCAAGGAACGGGCTGTATGACAAGTGTTGGAGGAATAAGTTAATCTTGTTAAGATTAGACCACATGAAGTGTGGAATGCATGAGGATGGCGTGTGTTGTGTATAAAACGGCAAGGCTGCTTTATTATGAATTGTGTGTAGCCTAAGATTATTATTAATCTTGAAATAACTATGTCAAAATAGGTAATTAATGGTTATTAACCCACCTTAGAGAAATAAGGTTATTTGGATGGTCATGGACAAAATAAATTGGTAAAAAGCAAAATTACTGGAGCTGGACAGTTTTAAGTAGTATATTGCATGGTCAGAAAATGAACCATAGGAACGTGCAATGTTGCTAAACTTTGGTAGGATGGTACCCTAATATGTTTAGTAAAAGTGAGAGGTGGAATTTCGGCAAAAGGACTTGTGGTTTGTCCTTAATAAATTTTTTAGTAGAAGTGGGTCACTGCGGTTCCAGTAAATACTTTAACTTAGAAAGAAAATTATTTGACCGCCTTATGTGTATTGGATTGCCTTGAAAATTTTAATGTACTTACCTAAGACATGGAGGAGTATGTTTATGGAAGGAAGTTGCTTAAAATTATTAATTTTACGTGGTAACAATTAAAGGGAAGTCACGGTACAAATCTGGAAAAATAGGGCCGCAGGGTATAGTGTTTTGTTGAGGCCTTAATACAATTTAATTGGACTTGTATGTGATGTTGGGCCTTTAATTATTACTTCCTAGTGTATTGGCTATGTATCCAGGTATTAGCCTTAATTGGATAAGGCCTTATGGCCAACGAAACAGAAGTAAGAACGGGTACTGCACTGCTGGACTAGCAGCACCCCTTTTAGTAAATTATGATTCGATGGTTTTATCTACCTCGTAAGGCTATGGAATTTTTATGGCATATAGACAAGACTTCATTGTACATGTGTGGCATAAGTTTAGGAAGACATGCCCTAAATTGATGATTAGTGGCCGCATGAACAGAATGTTAGTGCTGGGATACATTTTCCCGCTTAAGGGACAAGTCGTATAGATCAGGTGTGATGTATTTAATCATGCATATCACATTGCACACCATGCATTGCATTGTCTCCATTTGCATGATTCATAAGATTGATTTTAGGCTAAAGAAATGAAGGAAAGCTATTTTTGAAAGACAGATTTCCGTTTTTGAAAGAATGACTCCTATTGGTACCATTAATTCCTGGCCAGCATGACCCGCTCCAGATCTGGGGTTAATTGATCTGAAGATGATTATGACCGTCGAGGCCCAGAGAGAATAGACCTGATGATGATGTTTATGACCGTTCAGGCCCGGAGAGAATAGACCTTATGATAATTATGACCGTTCAGGCACGGAGAAAATAGACCTGGTTATGATGATTGACTATATGACCGTTTTCGGATCCGGAAATAATAGATCCGAAGGAAGGATATGAGTGCCTCAGATCCGGAGATAATACATCTAAATACTCTCTATTCTCGTTTTATTTACGATGATGTTTTGAAAGAATGAAAGAATGAAGTTATCCTCATTATATCATGCTGCATCACATATGCGTAATCATGCATGTTGCATTTAATAGTCAGTCAAATGCTATGTGTACTTCTACTTAGGTTACGACCTTATTATGTACGGTAACTTAAGTTATGATCTTATTGTTGCATAAGTTACGATCGTAATTCTTTTGACGGCCAATGGATTGAGGATCATGCATGTCGAAAAACCAAATTCTTTGGGATTTGGTTCTTGTGTATACTTTCCATTTAATTCTTGGTTGTTTATGGTTTACTTGCTGGTGACTATGTCACTCACCCCTTATTTTGCCTCCCAGAGCCTGCAAAGAACAGGGTAGAGAGGATTGAAGATGAGCCTAGAGTTCCAAATCCATAGACGAGAGAGAGAAGGGCAGCTTAAGGACTTTTCTTTATGATGGTTTATGTTTGATGACTCATGTTGGAACAAACATTTCAGATTACTCTTTTTAATTCGTGGACATGGATGTAGACGATATGTCGGATAATTCGGATTGTTTTATTTAAAAGTTTTTATTATGCCTAAATTTTGCTTACCTGTTGATATGTAAGCATGGAAGTCCATAAGATCTATTATGGACTATGACATTTTATACGTTGACGTCTGGTACTCTCCATAGTGAAGTACGGCTGGCACACCATATTCGGGTAGGCCGGGTACGGGGCGCTACAGGTGTTATCAGAGCCCAGGCTCAAGATTTGGATAGAATATAGAATTAATTGATGATTTTTAGAAGATCTAAGTTTGACCTTAGACTTAAGTCGTGATCTTAGAAGAGTATTGAATCGAAATTAGGATGGTCTAGACTGAAATTAGGGTTTCAACCTAATGATAAAAAAACCCTAGCCAATGAAATTTTAAAGTGTCACAGAATTTAACTCGAATATTCGTTAAATTTTATTATGAATTTATTTCCGTCAATTTGATACTTCCACCTTGAATGAAATTTGACCCTTCGTATTGCAGATGGCATCGCGATCCGATAAAAAGGCATTATCGCTATCACCCCTAGGAAGCAGAGGTTTTTACTATCGACATCTAGTAAGAGCATGTGTTCTGGGGTTTGGTGGGGAATCAAGTCCAAAGGAGGCAGAAGCATGGTTGAATGAAGTAGAAGGTAACTTCATGCTGACCCAGGTGCCTGAGGGGATAAAGGCACAGATAGTCCGGCCGTTTCTGAACGGTAAGGCCAGCCAGTGGTGGAAGACCTGTATCCAGCCACTGCCTCAGCCAGTAAATTGGGCTAAGTTTCTGGAAGAGTTTTGTGAGTGTTTCCTCCCTCGAGATTTAATCACAAAGAGGGTTGAGGAATTCGACACACTGAGACAAGAGCCAGGCACCACCGTCTTAGAGTACGCTCGTCGGTTCACTATGTTAGGACAGTATGTTCCTTTGATCATGGAAGATGAAAAGCATAAGGTGATTAGATTTGTACGTGGCTTAGACCTTCAGATCAAGATTTGGCTAGTTAATGCATATTCAAAGACTTTTGCAGAATTACTAAAGGACTGTTACAGAGCAGAACATGATAGCAAACTAACAGAAGACCGAAATAGAAGACTCAATAAGCATATTAAGGAACGAAGAAGGAGATGGGAGCCCTACCCGTGTAGGGTCAATAAAGGAACGACCAAGAACACCAATCTAGACCAGAGAGTACCTGATCTGAAGATTCCTGAAACCCCAAGCACATAAACAGGTACGTCCAAGTTACGAAATTTAAACATATAGTACCTAGTGTTCTACTTTGCCTAGTACCCAAGCATAGAAGGTCGTACCAAAGATAGAATTAGAACAGTGAGATAAGGAACCGTAGGGAAGACTGATACATAGTCAGTAATACGGTAGATAAAAGAAAACGATTAAGAGTAGCACGTATGAAACATGGAAGCTGGAGTATGTTATGCAATTGTTTTTATAGAGTCCAAGCAGCTGGCGATCAGGTGCTTGTATCTCACCAGCTGTATAAGCACTGTGAAATTGAGTTCGACGAGCAACAATTTTCGGTGGATTTGATCCTGATGTTTTTCCAGAAGAGTTGCCAGATCTTCCGCCAGATAGAGAGATCCCGTTCGAAATCAATTTAATTCCAGGAACCGAGACGATATCAAAGGCTCCTTCTGAATTGAAAGAACTTAAGGAGCAATTACGTGAATTATTGGAGAAGAAACTTATCCGCCCAAGTGTCTCGCCTTGGGGTGCTCCCGTACTGTTTGTGAAGAAAAAGGATGGAAGCATGCGTTTGTGTATCGATTACAGAGAACTCAACAAAATTACCATAAAGAATAAGTACCCGTTGACTAGGATCGATGATCTGTTCGATCAGCTTCAGGGAGCCCGAGTTTTAACTAAAATTGATCTTCGTTCCGGATACTTTCAACTGAAAATCAAGGCAGAGGATATTCCAAAAACCGCGTTCAGAACGCGGTATGGACATTATGAATTCCTTGTGATGCCCTTCGAATTGACGAATGGCCCCGCGGCATTCATGGATCGTATGAACCCTGTGTTTCAAGAGCAATTGGACAAGTTTGTGGTAGTTTTCATTGATGATATCTTGATTTACTCACCGGACGAAGAGTCCCATGCAGCCCACTTAAGGATCGTCCTTGACATATTACGGAGGAAGAAGTTGTACCCAAAATTCAGTAAATGCGAATTTTGGCTGCACAGTGTACCGTTCCTTGGCCATGTTATATCTGAGGATGGGATAGCAGTAGATCCCAAAAAGATTGAAGCAATCACAGGATGGCCAAGGCCAACCAACGTTACAGACGTACAAAGTTTTTTTGGCCTCGCTGGCTACTATCGCAAGTTTGTGGAAGGTTTCTCTCGGATTGCTATGCCTCTCACCCGATTGACACAAAAAAAGACGAAGTTTGAATGAATTGAAGGAGAAATTGACATCTGCACCGGTTTTGGGTCAGCCAATTTCGGGTGAAAGTTTCGTAGTATACAGTGATGCTTCAAAGAACGGGCTTAGATGTGTGTTAATGCAAAAGGATCGAGTGATTGCTTATGCGTCACGACAGTTGAAGTCGTTCGAGCAGAATTATCTAGTACATGATCTCGAGCTTGCAGCTGTAGTATTTGCCCTAAAGATATGGAGACATTATCTGTACGGTGAAAGGTGCGAAATCTTCACGGATCACAAAAGTCTTAAGTACCTTTTCACCCAGAAGGAACTGAATATGTGCCCACGCCGATGGCTAGAATTGATGAAAGATTACAACCTTTCTATCCAATATCACCCGGGAAAAGCCAACAAAGTTGTCGATGCCTTGAGTCAGAAAACAAGTCATCCACGTCAACCACCTCTACAACGTGACATGGAAGAGTTCGATTTGGAGATAGTTGATTCCATCGATAATATATTGGCTAAGTTAGTTTTGGTCCATTCATTAATTGACAAAATTAAAGAAGGTCAAGAAAAAGATGAAGCTTTGAAGAAAATTAAGGATAAGTTGAAACGAAGCCTTCTTAAGGCTTCAAGGTCAAAAATGATAATAGCTTGTGGTTCAGAAATCGATCATGCGTACCCAATGATGGGGATCTAAGGAATGAAGTTCTTTGGGAAGCTCATAGTTCTCGTCTATCTATTCATCCTGAAGCCAACAAAATGTATCAAGATTGAAAGCAGAAGTTCTGGTGGTAGGGCATGAAGAAATAAATTACCGAGTTCGTAGAGAAATGACTCGTTTGCCAGAGAGTGAAAGCAGAACATCAAAGACCCTCCAGGTTATTACAACCTCTTGAAGTCCCAGAGTGGAAATGGGATCATATCACTATGGACTTTGTGACTGATCTGCCAAGGACAAAGAATGGGCATGATGCTATTTGGGTGATAGTAGATCGTTTGACTAAGTCCGCCCATTTCATGGCTATGTCAATTAAAGCCTCATTGGAAAAGTTGGCCTCAATGTACATAGATCAGATTGGGTGTCTGCATGGAATGCCCATGAATATCGTTTGCGATCGCGACCCTCGCTTTACTTCTTGATTTTGGACAGCTTTCAAAAAGCGATGGGCACTGAGATATGGATGAGTTCAGCGTTTCACCCCCAGACTGATGGTCAATCAGAAAGAACAATCCAAACATTGAAAGATATGTTACAGTCTTGCATACTTTATTTCGGAGGAAGTGGGGACAAGAGTCTCAAGCTCGTGGAGTTTTCCTACAATAACAACTACCATCGATCTATTGGAATGGCTCCCTATGAAGCACTTTATGGAAGAAAGTGCCGATCTCCACTTTATTGGGATGAAATCGGAGATAAAATTCTTTCAGGACCGGACTTGGTGAAGCAGACACGAGAGAAAGTAATAATTGTTAAGCAGAGGTTGAAAGCAGCCCAGGATAGAAGCAAAGTTTGGGCTGACGAAAAGCGGTGACCAGTGGAATTTCAGGCAGGCGAAAAAGTATTTTTAAAAGTGTCGCCATCAAAGGGAGTGAAAAGATTTGGCATAAAAGGGAAACTAAGTCCAAGGTTTATCGGGCCATATGAGATTCTTGAAAGAATAGGAGAAGTCGCTTACTGGCTAGCGTTACCGCCATCACTGTCTCAGTTACATGACGTATTTCATGTATCCCAGCTTCGCCGGTACGTGCATGAGCCCAGTCATATCATTAAGGTGCAGCCATTGAAAATTGAAGCCGACGTGTCATATGAAGAAGAACCAGAAGGAATCATTGACCGGAAGGAAAAGGTCCTAAGGAAACGATCCATTCCCATGGTTAAAGTGCAATGGGAGCACCGATCAGTTGATGAAGCCACTTGGGAGACGGAAGAACATGTGAAGAACTTGTACCCCTATCTTCGATTAGTGCTTTTAAGTTTCGAGGACGAAACTTGTAATAAGGGGGGAAGGATGTTGTATCCAACGAAAATCGTACTATACTTGAGACCCGCAGGAAGTGGTGTAATAACATGCTAGTATTTCCAAGAACTCTTTTATTAAGTTTATTATGTCTCTTTAATTATTTTTCCTTAAATTGAATACTATAAGAGATAGTATAATATTCCAAGTAGGTCATATGAAGCATGTGAAATGACCATTTTGCCCTCCCAAGATTTTTTAGAAAATCGGTCATAAGGGTCTTAAAATACTCTAGAATATTCTTCCCTTACAAGATAATTAGTCTTTAATGATTTCCTTAAAAGTAAAGGCAATAAAGATTCCACTACTATTAAGTACCCTACTAAATGGGGTTTAAAAAGTTAAGGGAAAAAGTTTTACAATTTTCCCTCCCCCAACCGCCGGGTAAGGCCATAGTAAGGCATCCATGAAGAACTTTTTGTTAAATACCTAAACTAATTACTTTATGGTTCTTAAAGAAATTCCAAGAGTCTTACATATAAAGGGAAGGAGAGAATTAATCTAAGATTATGATTTCCTCTTCTTCTCCTTATATAGGCCGGATGCACCATAAAAGGGATAATCCATGGGATCATTTTTTTATCATAATAGTCCAACTAACCACTTTTAGTTGAGACAACTTTCTCTAATTATCCTCAAGAAACAAGTAGGTAATAAGGATCCAATGGGAGGCCTACCACCGGATTACCATGGATAATCCATGGTAACCCCTAAAACAATTACTCTAGTTACTTTTTGTTAACCACCCTAGAAAGATAACTCAAGGTTTATTAACAAAGGTAACTGAGGGTTAATTGAACCCAACCACACCCCAACCGCCGGATGTGTACCATGGTGAAGCCATGAGACACCTTGAAACAATTACTATAGTTACTTTTTCTTAACCACACCTCAAAACTAACTCAAGGTAGTAATGGTGTAAGACACTCATTATGAATCCATGCAAATGAAGGGTCTTCTTCTTCTTCTTCCTTAAGGGTTCCAACGGCACCCCCCAGCATTTGAAGAAAACCATCTCCAAAGATCCAAGAAACTTCTTCTACATTCAACATTCAAACCACTCAAGAGCTCACTCAAACCAAAAGATCCAAGATTTTCTCATATACTTGAGCTAACCCTCCCTCACCTTCTCTCACACGGATAACCTTGGGCCAAGGAGATTCAAGAATCATCTTCAAAGTTCAAGCTTCATCTAGGTAAGTGACACCATAGATTCTAAAGGTAGAGTCCATTTCTCTAAAAAGTGAAGCTTACATTTTGGTCCTTTTCTTGCCTAAAAACCGTGACCTTCAATGGCCACTAGGAGGAGATTTTTCAAGCCACTAGGGAAGCTAGCATTGCTGGTGGGTGGAATCCATCTCAAGCTCCATTTTGGGTAAGGAAATCTTAACATTAAGCTAGTTGTTCTTCTTTCAAAATAGTAGCTAATATCCATATCTCTCCCCTATCCCAAAACCGTGTGCTATGTGTCAAGTCTGGAAGAAAGCTTCAACCTTTTTCAACCAAGACTCAATCTAAGGGAAGTTCATACTCAAAGAGGCAAGTACACCCTAAGCAACCTTGACTTATTTGCAAAGTATATGCTTGAATGACTAGCTCTCTAAGATGTGAATAATAGTCGAATGTTCTAAGAGCTACGCCTAAGAACTTAGAGATTTTAAAAAAAAGGTGTTGTCTTGATGTATAATTCACTACATGTTTATGTTTGTGCTTAAATCAAAATGTGACATGACCCCCATTATGTGCAAGGAACGGGCTGTATGACAAGTGTTGGAGGAATAAGTTAATCTTGTTAAGGTTAGACCACATGAAGTGTGGAGTGGATGAGGATGGCGTGTGTTGTGTATAAAACAGCAAGGCTGATTTATTATGAATTGTGTGTGGCCTAAGATTATTATTAATCTGGAAATAACTATGTCAAAATAGGTAATTAGTGGTTAGTAACCCACCTTAGAGAAATAAAGTTATTTGGATGGTCATGGACAAAATAAATTGGTAAAAGCAAAACTACTGGAGCTGGACAGTTTTATGTAGTATATTGCATGGTCAGAAAATGAACCCTAGGAACGTGCAATTTAGCTAAAGTTTGGTAGGATGGTAGAATCATATGTTTAGTAAAAGTGAGAGGTGGAATTTTGGCAAAAGGACTTGTGGTTTGTCCTTAATAAATTTTTTAGTAGAAGTGGGTCACTGCGGTTCCAGTAAATACCTTAACTTAGAAAGAAAATTATTTGACCACCTTATGTGTATTGGATTGCCTTGAAAATTTTACAGTACTTACCTAAGACATGGAGGAGTATGTTTATGGAAGGAAGTTGCTTAAAATTATTGATTTTACGGGGTAACAATTAAAGGGAAATCACGGTACAAATCTGGAAAAATAGGGCCGCAGGGTTTTGTTGAGGCCTTAATACAATTTAATTGGACTTGTATGTGATGTTGGACATTTAATTATTACTTCCTAGTGTATTGGCTATGTATCCAGGTGTTAGCCTTAATTGGATAAGGCCTTATGGCCCACGAAATAGAGGTAAGAACGAGTACTGCACTGCTGGACCGACAGTACCCCTTTTAGTAAATTATGATTCGATGGTTTTATCTACCTCGTAAGGCTATGGAATTTTTATGGCATATAGACAAGACTTCATTGTGCATGTGTGGCATAAGTTTAGGAAGACATGCCCTAAACTGATGATCAGTGGCCGAATGAACAGAATGTTAATGCTGGGATATATTTTCCCGCTTAAGGTACAAGTCGTATAGATCCGGTGTGATGTATTTAATCATGCATGTCACGTTGCACACCATGCATTGCATTGTCCCCATTTACATGATTCATAAGATTGATTTTATGCCAAAGAAATGAAGGAAATCTATTTTTGAAAGAAAAATTTCCGTTTTTGAAAGAATGACTCCTGTTGGTAGCATTAATTCCTGGCCAGCATGACCCGCTCCAGATTCGGGGTTAATTAATCTGAAGATGATTATAACCGTCCAGGCCCAGAGAGAATAGGCCTGATGATGATGTTTATGACCGTTCAGGCCCAGAGAGAATAGACCTGAGGATAATTATCACCGTTCAGTCCTAGAGAGAATAGACCTGATGATGATTATGACCGTTCAGGCCCGGAGAGAATAGACCTGGTTACGATGATTGACTGTATGACCGTTTTTGGCTCCAAAAATAATAGATCCGAAGGGAAGGATATGACCGCCTTAGATCCGGAGATGATAGTTATGAATACTCTCTATTCTCGTTTTATTTACGATGATGTTTTGAAAGAAGAAAGAACAAAGTTATCCTCATTATATCATGCTACATCACATATGCATAATCATGTATGTTGCATTTAATAGTCAGTCGAATGCTATGTGTACTGCTACTTAGGTTACGACCTTATTATGTACGGTAACTTAAGTTATGATCTTATTGTCGCATAAGTTACGATCTTAATTCTTTTGACAGCCAATGAATTGAGGATCAGGTATGTGGAAAATCCAAATTCTTGGGATTTGGTTCTTGTGTATACTTTCCATTTATTTCCTGGCTGTTTATGGTTTTCTTGCTGGTGACTATGTCACTCACCCCTTATTTTTCCTCTCAGAGCCTGCAGGGAACAGGGTAGAGTGGATTGAAGATGAGCCTATAGTTTCGTATCCATAGACGAGAGCGAGAAGGGCATCTTAAGGACTTTTCTTTATGATGGTTTATGTTTGATGACTCATGTTGGAACAATATTTCGGATTACTCTTTTTATTTTGTGGACATGGATGTAGACGATATGTCAGATAATTCGGAATGCTTTATTTAAAAGTTTTTATTCTGCCTAAATTTTTCTTACCTGTTGATATGTAAGCATGGAAGTCCATAAGATTTATTATGGACTATAACATGTTATGCGTTGATGCCTGGTACTCTCTGTAATGAAGTACGGCGGGTGCACCGTATTCGGGTAGGCCAGGTACAGGGCGCTACAGGATGCATTTTTATGATGTTGATTTCTCATATGCATCAATGGCTTCTTTTCATACTTGTATGACAGAAAATTATATCTCATATGATATGAAGATGAAGCACGTTGAAATGACATAGGGGGATCTAGGCGTCTTCTTAGGCGCCACATATGTCTTAGACGCATCTATTTTCTTAGCCGGAATGAATTTTGTTGATTTATTTAATGTTTCGTTTTTCTCAACGCATCCTAATCCGGTTTTGTCGCTATCATGCTTTTGTGAAGAAATGATGTGATCTAGCATGTTTTTACCCATGTCAAATTGTTTTACCATTTTTTCTAGATCTATATTCCTTGATTTCAAGTTTGAAATCTCGGATTTCATTTCATCATTTTGTGTTGTTAATGATGAGATCTCTAATTTTAATGCATTTATCATGCAAGATGACTCTTCTTTTGAATCGTTTAATTGAGAAACATGGTTTGTGTTAGAGGATTCTAACAACTTCTTGTCTTCAATTAATCGTTTCTTTTCTTTTGCAAGACTCTTTGAGAACTTATGCAACTTTAAATATTGACTAAATAAATCATCATAAGAACATTCAGAATCAGAATCAGAGTCGTAGGATACCTCATTCGATGCCTTAGATGTAAAGCATACTTGTGTCGTTTGTTCTTCTGTATCAGTCTCAGAGTCGGATGTGTCACTCCAAGTGGAGGCCTTGAGAGCTCTTCTCCTTTGTTTAGGTTCTGAGACGAGTCTAGTTTTGGTTCGATCCTTGTCAAGGTGTTTGTTTGTTTGTTTGTCCTTATTCAGGCAGTCATATAATATATGTCCAAGTTTCCCGCATTCATAGCACTTTATATCTTCATTATTTTTATTTCTATGATCCTTAGATGAAGTAAGCTTATGTTTGTTTTTAATCGATTTTCTCAAGATCTTTCTTAATCTTTTAGCCATCGTGATTAAATCTTCATCATCGGAATCTATGTCACTATCATCTATGCGATCATAAGAGGTAGAGACGTATTCATTTGATTTAAAAGCAATAGCCTTATCATGTTTAGAACTAAATTCAGAATTTCTTAAAGTGAGTTTGTTTTCATATACCTTTAATGATCCGATCAATTCCTCCATTTTTATCGATTTAGTATCCTTACTTTCTTCGATTGCAGTGACTTTTGAATCACATTCGGATGGGAGACTCCTTAACACCTTTTGAACCTTTTCTTGTGTAGAAAAAGATTTGCCAAGAGACTGAAGAGAATTATAGATGTTAGTCAATCGTAAATCCATGTCAACAATAGACTCACTTGGCAATAATTTGAAAGACTCAAGTGTGGACATAAGCATATTGATCTTAGACTCGTTTACTTGGCTAGTCCCTTCATGTTTCATCTCAAGAATTTTCCACATCTCTTGGGCACTAGAGCAATTAGGTACGTAACTAGATTCACTTTTGCTTAGCCCATTTAAGAGTAGTTGCATGGCTTTAGCATTCATACTCAACTTCTTTTTATCATCACTAGTGTATTCTTGTTTCGTTTTTAGAACCTCTAGTGTGACACCATCAACAGTAGATAGCTTAAATAGAACGAATGGACCCTCTTCTATAATAGACCACATATTAATATCAATAGCCATAAGAAATAGTTTCATTCTAAGTTTCCATTGAATAAAGGATTCACCATCAAAAAGAGGAGGCCTTACGGTGGACATTCCTTCTTGCACGGTTTTGTAGCTAGTGGTTGCCATCTCACTAAGATCGTTGGATCTCCTTGTTGTGAGTGTGCCTGCACTCTGATACCACTTTTAGGACCTGCACGGCACCACTAGAAGGGGGGTTGAATAGTGGGTGCGGAGAATTTGGTTTTTCAAAATGTTTTAATAAAAAACCCAACTTCTGAAAATAGTTTCTATTTTTAGGACCAGTTTTGCAACGTTTGAAAAACTAGGTTACAGGCCTTCCAAAATTCTGAAATTTGGAGCGATTGTAGTCTCAAATGTTTTGAGTATCTCCTAAAAATTTCAAATTAAAATTCAACCTTTAACCCTTTGAAAAACTTTTGGTGGTCAGATTGCGCAAATCTGCCAGAAACGGTAGTCTGAGTTAAAAAATTTATTTCGATTAAACAGTAGCTCCAAATGGTCTGAAAATTTAATGATTAACCCCTTATTATATGTATTTAATTATTTTGAAACAGTTTTGAAAAATGCCTTTGGGAAGTATGTAAAATATGTTCAAAGTCTCAACCTTTGCAAGTCTTAAAATCAGACTGCACTAGTCTCAAAACTATTGACATTTGAATGACTTATACTAATCCAAAAGGGTTGAAACTTGCACCAAATGAAACTTAAAACGTGTGGCTATGTTTTTGGAAATTTTCGTGATTTTTGAAATTCGTATAATATTTGGAAGATCGCGATGAAAATGATGCACTGTGCTGGAAACTAAAAGTACTATGCAGAAAAGTAGAGAACACAAGGAATTTTATACTAGTTCGGTTAAATCAACCTACTCCAGCCTTCTAGGACACCTTCCTCGGTTATCACTAAACAAAATAACACCTTACCACATAGGGTTGATGGAGTTATACACCAACTCTAACCATTTACAATCAAAACAAGCAATCACAATGATCTCGAACACCATCACCGAGCGGATGAAAGTTTGATCACACCTTGATCAACCTTTCACAATGATAGGGCATGTATGGTGGTATGAATGAAGCCTATACAATGTATTTGAATATAGATACAATAGGCTTTGAGAGAGAAGAAGAAAGAAAGGTAGAAGAAGAAAGTCTAGAAAACGTTTTTCACTTTTGCACTTGTGAGACTTGTCTTGTTTTTGATTTGCTCTTCTTCTCTTCTTTTTATCAAGTGTGGCCACCCCCCTCTTGGCTTTTCTTCCCCTTGGAAATTATCGTTTAAGTCCTTGGAAGAATACCTTGCATAATTGTGACATCCAATTGCTTACTTGGCAACACTTCATTGGATGATCATCTTGGCCTTGCTTACTCGGCACTCATTGATTGGATGAGATTTGTCATCATTTGGTGACTGTATAAATCTGAAAATGAAGAGGCAAATATATCACAATTAAGATGCAATTTTCGGCCAACTTAATGTACACATGCTGAAATTTTCAGCATGTGTCAAATATGTGACAGTTTAAAACATTACCTTGTGTAGCTCCCTCCTTCATGTCACTAACCTTGTATACTCCATTCTTGGCCAATCAAGATGCCAACTAGGCTCCACATGAGCTCAATCAAGGCTGAGCTAGGCGTGTAACAAAGCTTGAACATGTGCTGAATTCATTTTTGCAAACTTTGTAAAATAGTGCACAATAATTAAACATTTGGTATATTCCAATCAGCCCTAAATTGATTTTTATAGAACACTTTAGTATGTATTGAATATGTTAAAAGTGTCTAGATACATGCTAAATGTCATGCCAAGAAAATGTTCCATGTGTCGTGTTCGTAGAAAACCTAATTTTCGACTTTTGTCGATTTTGTGATTTTTCTCCGATTGAATTCAAAATTTTTGCACATGTTATATATATTATGTCACACATAATATACATAGAATAACTTGAATATTCAGCTCTAAAGGCTGAGTAAAGTGGCGCCCTATGTGCTAAAAATGTTGAATTTTAAATCTCCACAATTTGGCCTTAATTGGGGGTGATTTGTGTGTGCCAACATGGAATGATTTTATGGATGAATATACCATGTGAGCCACGAAATTTGTGGCCATTTTTGAAGTGTAGGGGCTGACCATCTATATATGGCAAGTACGTGATACGTTGCCGAAGTTTTGGTTGTCACCCGATATGACAATTTTTGGTTTAGAACCTTGTAATGTGTCGTAATAATTTTGTCATCACCATAACTTATATCATATGATATAAGACCTGAATATACTCATAAACATGAGGTAAATATAGTGGTGTGACGTTGATGTACGTTCGTAAAATATATAACGTGTCGGTAGTACGTTAGAATATATGTGTATAGTGCCTTTTAAAAAAATCTGAATATTTTTTTTAAACCAAAGAGATTGATTTCATTGATATAGCCCTCACTTGTGGCGGAGGAATACCTTGATACATATTACATGTCATCATATGCAAAATGTGAGTATAGCGCTATGATAATCTGTAATCTCCAATCATATATGATATGTCGCATTAAAACCTTGCCAAGTAAAACCACCCTTGTGGATAAAACCTTGGCAAAGGAAAAAGCGTGCATATTTATATGAAAGGAGTCTATATCTATATGATGTTTTCGAATATAATAAAATTGAAAGTACGTAGCCGTAGCCCTGTCGTGTGTAAAGAGATAAAGAGAATTTGATTTGTATAGCCCAAGAATGTTGCTTCTTCCTGTGCGTGGAGGTGAGCTCCGTTCTTTTGATTGCCATTGATCATAATATCTCCTCCAGCGAGCTCGGCGCCAACACATGCTTGTGATGAGAAACATTGTAAGTAACAGAGAATAACTCATATCAAAGAGAGCGAATCCATAATATGAGAAAGTACTACCCGTGTTGCCTGTATACAATGATACAGACAACCAGCCAGCAATACACGCACTCAAAGCTATAGCAAGCGAGCATACCCGGGTTGCCTATACCAGTTCAAGGCATGGGCAACGATCAGAAGTAAAGTTTTCATCCATGTCGCAAATTGGGAATATTAAAACCTTGCCAAGTAAAGCCACCCTTGTGGATAAAACCTTGGCGAAGGAAAAAGCGTACATATTTATATGATTGGAGAGATGACTCAATGAATACATCAAGGAATTTAAGTACAATTTGTAGTTGCTCTGCACCCATGGTTGTAGCATGCAAGGATCCTGAGATATTGCAATGATCTGCGAATGCCGAAAACACTACCTTGTACTGTAGCGAAATCTATAAGCCTGCCAAACTGAATGAAATGGCGGATGCACTAGCCCGGGCCATGTAAGCAGTCCAATTTCCTCAGCAAACCAACAAAAATGCCCCGTGTAAGTAGTATTGTAGTCATAGCAAAATAAGATTAAAAAGAAAGGAATAAATTTCATGAAATCATACCAACGTTGCCTATGTCCGTAGACACAGGCAACCATTCTTGTCATGTGCCAACCAATTGGGAGACTTGATTTAGAATTGTAAATGAGGCATAGACATATCCAAAGTGAGTGCACCGCGGACTTCACATGGCAAACTTGACTTTGAATAAACCGTGACCCCCACCGATCGTAAGCCATGCGACGCTAATAAGTGTGCCACCGTATTTGCCTCACGAGGACAATATTGTATTGTTGAAGCATTCAACCGTAAGAATATAGTAAGCCGCTGCAACTCTGAGGCATAGCATCCCGTGAATGTTTCCACGATTGATATGTTGTGCAGTAAAACACTACAATCTGTTTCAACAATGAGATGATCATATGTCTGAGAATAATACATTAGCGAGTATAACACAGCCATGAGCTCCGCACGTAGAGGTATCACCGGAGGTAAACAAAAACAGATGGCAGATACAATTTCCCCGTTGTGAGTACGCAAAATAGCACCCGCTGCAGCTGATTTCCGCTTGACTGTGGCATCTACATTCAACTTTAATTTTCCAACTGGGGGTGTTATCCAACGTATAACCCGTGGTACACGGCACCTCATACGTGGTGCAAAAGATAGTGAAACCAAATGTGGTAAACTTTGTGAAAACTTACGGCCTTGCGTTGCTGAAAACCATGTGAAAACATGATCTCGAACTCGCTCAAATAATCTCCTGTATGTGTATATTCCGCTGGAATTACCGCATGCAATTGTCCTTGCATTGTCGATGAGGACGCCAATCGCCACCAACTCAATAAGTAAGTCCGAATTGTTGTACATCTTGGTAATGGCCCAGCAAAGAGAATAGATATATCTTGCCACAGAGGCTTGATAACGGGACAATTGAGGAAGATATGATGTAGTTGCTCAGAATCATGCTTACAAAATGCACATTGCGTAGGGTATATATACTGCCACCTATTCAAATTATCAGAAATAGGCAATGCTTGATGCCAGAGTTTCCATAAGAGAATCCTCCCTCCCAAAGGTAGCGTGTGCCAGAAATTGAATTTTGCGTACGGACACATGGCCTCTGTGTTAAGAATCCCATAAACTGATTTTAGAGAGAATTGACCTAGCTTATCCGGGGTCCAATGTAACCCCTCTGGTGTAATCTGGACATGTTGCTGCATGAATACATTAACTCTAGAAATGCGCTTCCATACTGATGAATCATAAATCTGAACTTGCATTTGTGGTCGACTGCCATATTTGGTACGAAGAAATTGTGCCCATAATGATGTTGAGTGATGATATGCCCACCATAGTTTACCATCATAAGCTTGCTGCAATAGTGACAAATTTCGAATATCCAAACCTCCCATTTCTTTGGGAGTACAAATTTTATCCCAAGCTTTCCAATGATGTCCCCCATTCCACAAAAAGTTTGCCATTTTCTGCTTAGAGTGTGGAGTACACTTTTGGGCAAACGTGAACTGGCGATGATATGAGTAGGCATGGAACTCAGTACATGTCTTAATAAAATAATGCGACCCGCCATGGAGAGCAATTTAGATGACCATGAATTTAACTTTGCATCAAAGTGATCAATCAGCGAAGTACAATACGATGCGCGATTAATGCCTTTATACAAATGTGAACCCAAATATTTCATTGGTAACGTTGTGAGATTCATACCTAGGGTTGTTGATACACGAGTCCCATCAACTGTTGCTCCAGTAATTACTTGACTTTTATGAAGATTAATTAACTGGCCCGAGGCTTGCTGATAGTCATTCAAGAAATAACGAAAGCGCTGTAAATTTCGGACTGCTCCGTTCAAGAAGATAACTAGATCATCAGCAAATCCCAAGGGAGTCACCCTTGGCACTCGACCTGCTTGAAACCCTTTTATTGTACCATCTTGCATGAGAGCGTTAAGCCCTCTAGAAAATCCTTCAGATGATAAAATGAATAAAAGTGGAGAGAGTGGATCACCTTGTTTAACACCACGTGTAATTGGAAAGAAGCCAGCCGGCTTACCATTAATCAACACCGAACACTTTGTTGCCGATAAGTTATTTATCAGTATTCGAACAAGTCTCGGTTGAAAACCCATTCTTGTGAGCAAGTGTTCAAGATAAGACCAGCTGACCAGATCAAATGCCTTTGCCATGTCTAATTTGATGATGACATGGCCGCCTCGCGTTGGTTTATCCAATAAATGCACCATTTCCTGAGCTAATAAGATCTGTTCGGTAATGTCCCTCCCCTTCATAAAACCGGCTTGTTCTGGAGATATCAGCTTGGGCAAGATCGTGGCAAGTCTTGTAGCCACAACGCGCGTAACAATCTTTGCCATAAAGTTAGTCAAACAAATAGGTCGGAATTGAGAGAAGGATGTGGGATTATTCACCCTGGGTATCAATGTGATTAAAGCAGCTGACATTGCTGCTGGCGGTCTGACGCCCAAAAAAAATTCTTGCGCTGCTTTATGAACATCTGCAGAGATTATTGGCCAGAATAGTCTGTAAAAAGAGCCAGGAAATCCATCTGGTCCTGCTGCACTTGTTGGACTTAAATCCCATACGGCACCCTTAACCTCCTCTATCGTTGGCAAAGAGAGCAATTGCTCATTTTCCTGTGATGTTACCATGCATGGGATATACTGCTGTATAGACTCCTCATTCGAAGTAGTTTCCTCTGTGAACAATTTTTTATAGTAATCTACTGCTTCTTGCTCAATGTCCGGCTGATCAACTAGTTCAATGCCATCACTTCGTACAATCCGCCTAATCTGTTGCCTACGTCTTCGTTCTTTAACTGTTTGATGGAAGAAGTGTGTATTCGCATCGCCTTCACTCATCCATTTTACATTGGCTTTTTGCTTCCAAAATAATACTGCTTTGGCTTGTGCATTCCTCAGTGTAGCCATAGCTAAGTGGTATTCAGTGCGATTTGCATCAGTTGGTGCTAAGTCATATTCCTGCTCACATCTTGTGACATCTTTCTCCGCTCTTTCAACGGCATCAAAGATATTTCCGAACACAGTTTTATTCCATATGATAAGCTGGTGCTTGAGTTTATGCAATTTGTTATAAAAGCCTCTCATACCACCTGTTGTTGGGAAAGAACTCCATTGATGAGTAACATAATGATGAAAATCATGATGTGTAGACCACACATCTAAATATCTAAATGCCGATGTAGACGACAAAGAGGTGGAATTACACTCTAAGAAAATAGGCGAGTGATCCGATGTAGTCCGATTGAGATGTTGATATTGCACAGTTCCAAAAAGGCCGAAAAATTGTGAGGTGCACATATATCTGTCCAATCGACGGCTGACCCTACCTAAACCTCTGCCATCACTCCATGTGTATTGAGCTCCTTGAAAATTAATTGGCTGTAAAGAGCTTGCAGCAACAAAGTCATTGAAATCTTGTAAGCTACGTAAGGTTGGCACTGAACGGCCATGATGTTCGTCCAAAGTTAAGAATGTATTAAAGTCTCCTCCAATAAGCCATGGGTGATTCATTGTTGCCTTAAATGAAAGTAAGTCATCCCACAATGGCTTCCTAGCCGCCACTGTGTGCAATGCATATACGACGGTACACCAGAATACATCACCAGTTGCAAGCCAACGAAAGTTAAGCGTATGATTTTGTACCCCTGATCTCTGGGTTTCTAATTGTAAGTGCGAATGACGCCAGAATATCTAGATTTTGTCATCATTAACTGACAATGCCTCAGTAAATCCCAGTTGAAGTCTATATAATGTTAATGCAGTAGACCTGGTCTTCGGCTCAATAACTACTAGAAATGTATACAAGACATGTGCCCCGTTATTCCTTGATTTAAATACTACTCAAGTCTTGCCATGTGTTAATCACATATGTCTTATAAGCGGGTTACTTGCTAGCGTTTTTCGCTAAGGGTACTACCTTTGTTTTGCAGATGAGCCTAGTTACGACATGATCTTTATAGAAGACGGCGACGAGTGGGCCGAATGGGACGTTTAGAGATCGTTTTGGGGATTTGTTTTGGACACTCCTTATTGTCTTAGTTCCTTCTAAATATTGAGGATGTAGATGGCTGCGTCCATAGATAGTTTTAATTATTTACGTTTTCTTGGAGTACAATGTTAATGGATTTAGACTTTACTTTTCACATGTTTCTGCGCTTATTTCTCTTACGTCATTGATGATGTATAATCGAGGATGAGACGTCTTGTAGTCTTCTCATTAAGCTACGACGGGTGCACCAGTTCGGATTCCGCTGTCCGGGCCGGGGCGCTACAAACTCCTTCAATCCAAACCCTTTTACAATGTTCTACACAAAGAACAACACCAAAGAATCACCAATCAGCACCGCCTCACCAAATGAAGGTTTGATCACACCTTGATCAACCTTGTATACCAATGAATCTTATTTGGGTGATGTGTATGAAGCCTATTCTGAATATGACATGTAAGAATGATAGGCTTTGGCTATATACAAGAGATGAATATGGAAAATGAAGTGAAGTCTTGCAAACACTAAACAGAATTTTGCACTTGTTGTTCTTGTTTTGTGTTGATCATCTCTTGGCCTTTTATAGATGGTTGGGGTGCCTAAGAGGGTTGAGAGGAGCCTCCCAAATCTGATTTGAATTGTCTTGTAATGCCTTTGAATAAATTTGAATGCTTTAGGTCATTAATTCCCCCCCAAAACTTCAGCCACCAATCTGAAATTTCAAATTCAAAAAACAGAATTTTCAGTTTTGTTTGGTCTTGTCTTTGACTCCTTAATTTGTGTATCTTTGTCTTCCATCATTGCTTGGTCTTTCTTCATCAATTATATTATAATATAAACTCCTCCAAGGCTCCCAACATGCTGTCCCAGCCGCCCCATCTGGTCAGCCAATGTGCTGAATTCAAATCTGAATTTTGCATGGTAACAATGTAGAATTCTTCATGAACATGGTAAATTTCTTTTACCATTTTACCTTGCCTTCTAGAACCTTTCAAGATATGTCTTTGGCTGTGTAATTCATGTATAATACATGAATAAATACATGTGGCATCATGTAGCAAATAAATGTTCCATGTACGATGATGTAGTAACTTCAAATTTCAACTTCCGTCGATTGTTCGGTTTTTTTCCGTTTTGTCTCAAACCTCTTCAACATATAAAATGTGTAATGTAACATGAAATATACATATAAATATGTATAATCTCAGCTCCAATGTGTATAAGATGTTCGGCCAAGGGGTATATCAATTTTGAATTTGATTTTCAAAGAAATAAGGAAGATGATGGAGAATTGATATATGTATTTGTTTTGTGACTTTGGTATTGATCTCTCCATGTAGTGCACGAAATTTTTGAGTATTGGAAATGTATATTGGCTGGCCATTTTTGTATGATAAGTATATAATGTGTCAGAGATGGCTCGATAGTCATATAATATGATACATTTTGGTTTATGCACTTTTGTCATGTCGATGTAATTTTGGAAGTTTGATCACATGAAATATATGTATTGAGAGTATCATGGATGTGTATATGATGTATATATGACTCTCTTGTCGTTGACATGTGTTGATGGCATATTGACAAAGTGTCGAGATAGAAAGATATAGCTTGTCGTCTCGGAGATAGAAATATATGTCGAATGTATATCCATGAAATGTATATATGCCGTGTGACTCCAAGAATTATATGATGTGTGTATCCATAAAATATATATGCCGAGTATGTCCAAGATATATATATATGCCATATCCAAGAGATGTATATATGCCGTGTATATCACCTGAGAATATTATCAATGTGTGCCATATGATTTAAGCCTTAACGCTTCATGGCTCGTTAGTACAACAGTGATAGATACAGACATATAAGACATACACATTTTGAAATCTCATAACATCATGTAATCATATAAATCATGCACTTGTAAATCATTCAAACCATGATTTCATCTTAATTATACACGCAATATACATATATATTACACCTATTTTCAGATTTTTTTTAAAAGGCACATACACAAGTATTCCAACGTACTACCGACATGTTATATATTTTACGTACGTACGTTAACGTCACACCACTATACTTAACTCACATTTATGAGTATATTCAGGTCTTATATCATATGATATAAGATATGGTGATGACAAATCAAATACGACACGATAAAAGGTTCTAAACCGAAAATTGTCGTATCAGGCGAATACCGAAACTTCGCCAACGTGTCACGTACTTGCCATAAATAAATGGCCAGCCCATATACATCAAACATGGATTAAAATTTCGTGCACGTGACAGAAAAATCAGCCAAAAATACTTTCCATGTTGGCACACACAAATTACTCCGCATTAAGGCCAAAATGTGAAGATTCCAAGTTTAATTTTGTCACATGCTAATGGTACCACTTTAAACCAGCCAAGTGCTGAGATTTAAAGTATATATTATATATATTACATAATATATATAACATGTGCAAAAGTTGGAATTTAAATTAGAGAAAAATCGGGTAATCGATAAATATCGAAAATTCGGTTTTCTACGCACACAACACATGGAACGTTTTTGGTACATCATGTGACACGTATCTAGACACTTTTTACATATGATATACATCTTAAAGTGTTCTAGAAAATTAAATTAAGGGCTGATTGGAATATAACATGTGTGTATTATTAAATGTGCATTATTTTACAAAGTTAGCAAAAATAAATTTCAGCACATGCACATACACATTCCAACGTCACCTACAGCTGATTTGGAGCATATGTGGAGCTTTGTTGGCATCTTGATTGGTCAAGGATCAATCATACAATGTTGGTGAATTGAAGAGAGAAGCTACAAATGGTAAGAATTCAAAATATATCTCTCTTATGTCACATGCTGAAAATTTCAGCATACTACATACAAGCTGGACGAAATTGTGTCTTCAATGTGATATATTTTGTCATCTTTTATTATGTGATTGATTAGAAGAAGATATGGAATGGTTTTGAATATTATTTAAATAAATAAATGGTGATATTTGGTATATCACACATGCTGAAATTATTTCAGCATGTGTACAACTTTGTGGCCGAATTTGAGAGCCAAAATGTGTCCAAATTCATTTGTTATGTGATAGCAATACTTACCATAACTTGGTGATTCAATATTTAAAGAAAAAATCAAGGTAAATTGGGTATTATTTTGAAAGAAAAGGAATGATGCACATGCTGAAAATTCAGCATGGCAAGACTACTTTATGGCCGAAATTTTCATTAAGTTTGGGAAGGATTTCTTGTCTTGAAATTTATGTGAATATCTCATGATTTATGGAAGTTATTTTGTGATGATTTTGGCACATTGTTAAGTGTAATTCTCAGATTTTTTTCCAAGACATCATGATGACAACGTTGAACCAATAAGGAGGTGCCAAGTAAGCGAAGACTAAATGATCATCCAATAAGAAGGTGCCAAGTAAGCAAGGTCTTGTCACAATGATGTCTTACACTCTCTCAAGGACTTAAAAGATAATTTTCAAGAGGGGAAGACAAGCAAAGGGGGGCCGCCACATTGTTAAAAAGAGAAGAAGAAAGCCAAACAAAACAAGACAAGTCTCACAAGTTCAAAAGTGCAAAAAGAGTCTTCCATTCTCTTCTTCTTCTACATCTTTCTTTCTTCTCTCTAAAAGCCTATTGTACTTACATTCATATTCTTGAATAGGCTTATCTTAGACCACCACACATATTCCATATCTTTGTAAAAGATTGATCAAGGTGTGATCAATCTTCAGTCTAGCAAGGTGGTGGTGTTCGTGCAAATTGTACTTACAATACAAGGTTTGTAAAGGGTTGGAGTTAGGTGTAACTCTATCAACCCTGTGGTAAGGTGTGTTGTGTGTGTGTGATTAGTGTGAACCAAGGAAGGTGTTCCTTGAAGACTGGAGTAGGTTGTTTATAACCGAACAAGTATAAAAATCTTGGTGCCATTTACTTTCTGTATTTACTTTTCAGTTACTGCATTGTTTATCCTTCTTGTTCGCATGCGTAAAAATAGTAAACGATTTTCAAAAATTACAAAAATTTTCAGAAATATACTCACACGTTCTACGGTTAATTGGGCACAAGTTTCAACCCTTTTGGATAAGTATAAGTCACTCAAACATCAAAAGTTCTTAGACTAGTGCAGTCTGATTTTCAGACTTGCAAAGGTTGAGACTTTGGTTGTAGTTGACCTACTTCCCAAAAGAATTTTCCAAAACTGTTTCAACCCATTTAAAAATAGTATATAAAGAGTTAGTGGTTAAATTTTCAGAGCATTTGGACGTTCACACAAATAGGAATTAATTTTTCAAAACCATCTACCGTTTCTGGCAGATTTCTACAATCTGATTACCAACGGTTTTTGAGGGGGTTAAAGGTTGAATTTTAATTTGAAATTTTTAGGGGACCCTGATAACATCTGAGGCTAAGTTTTCTCAAAATTTCATAATTTTTGGAGACCTCTAACCTAGTTTTTAAAACGTTTTAAAACTGGTCCTGAAAGCAGAATCTGTTTTCAGAACTTGAATTGTTCAAGTTTAAAGAAATTTTAAAAACCACACTTTCCGCACCATCTATTCAACCCCCCCCCCCCCTTCTAGTGGTGCCTTACAGATCCTACAGGCTCATCTTGATCTATGAGCATAACTTCACTATCATCAGTCACAAGAAATCCATATCTCTCTGGCTGACGATGTATCCTATCAGATCTGCGTTGGACTTGTGTTACATTTTCAGGCTCCACAACTGTTTGTGGTTCTGAAATTGTCTCTAAAGACGGTTCAACGATATCTTGTGGAACTTGAGTTTACTCAAGTTGTACTATACTCCCACTAGTTCTCTTGGAGAGAAACTCCTTTTCCAAAAAGACTCCATTTCGAGCAACAAACACTTTGTTCTCTGAGGGAATATAGAAATAATACCCTTTAGTTTCTTTAGGATACCCCACAAAAATACATTTGATAGATTTTGGAGCTAGCTTATCTGACACTAATCTTTTCACATAAGCTTCACAACCCCAAATCTTAAGAAAAGACAAACTGGGTCTCTTACCAGTCCACATCTCATATGGTGTCTTTTCAACCGCTTTAGATGGTACACGGTTCAAAATGAATGCAGCTGTCTCCAAGGCATAATCCCAAAAAGATAAAGGAAGATATACTTGACCCATCATAGATCGAACCATATCTAATAAAGTTCGATTTCTCCTTTCAGAAACGCCATTCCATTATGGAGTTCCTGGAGGAGTCAACTGTGAAACGATTCCACAATTTCTTACATGTTGGTCAAATTCTTGGCTCAAATATTCACCACCTCGATCTGATCGAAGCGTTTTAATTGTCTTACCAAGTTGATTTTGTACTTCATTTTGAAAAGTTCTAAACATTTCAAAAGACTCATGCTTATGTTTCATTAGGTAGACATAGCATACCTACTGAAATCATCAGTAAAAGTAATGAAATACTGAAATCCTCCTCTGGCACTAATGCTGATTGGGCCGCATATGTATGTACCAAGCCCAATAAGTCATTAGCCCTTTCACTATGTCCAGTAAAAGGGGTCTTTGTCATCTTTCCAAGCAAACAAGACTCGCAATTTTCAAATGATTCAAAATCAAATGAATCTAATAATCCATCTTGATGGAGTTTAGATACGCGCTTCTCATTTATATGGCTAAGGCGACAATGCCATAAATATGCAGGGTTTAATTCATTTGGCTTAGTTCTCTTTGAAGATATGTTATAAATATTACCGTCATTGGAATCATCAAGGTTAAGGACATAAATGCCATTATAACTACTTGCAATACAATAAAGCAAGTCATTTTTATCAAAAATAGAACACTTCTTATTTTTAATTAAAAATGAATAACCCTCATCATCCAAAACAGATACTGAAATAAGATTCCTACTCATAGTAGGAACATAAAAGCAATTGTTTAAAAATAACAAAAGCCCATTGGGCAAGACAAGCTCATAGGTCCCTACAGCTATAGCAGCAACTCTTGCTCTATTGCCAACACGTAGGTCCACCTCGCCCTTCTTCAGCATCCTACTCCTTTTGAGCCCCTGCATATTTGTACAAATATGGGATCCACATCCAGTATCTAATTCCCAGGAAGAAGAAGTAGATAAATTAATTTCTATAACATAAATACCTGAAGATGTAGTCGCACTACCCTTCAGCTTCTTCAACTCCTCCAAATAAACATCACAATTTCTTTTCCAATACCCAGGCTTGTTGCAATGGAAACAAGTTCCTTCCTTAGGAACCTTTGCCTTGGGACCAGGTTTCGGTTTAGCTTGACCCTTGGACCCTTTTGCACCGTTCGTACCTTTGGGCTTGCCCTTGCCTTTACCTTTCTTTTTCATAAGCTTGATATTGACACTAAATACATGGGTAGGCTTTTTGATATTCCCCTCAGCAGTTTTGAGCATACTGTGTAGCTCAGGAATGGACTTTTCCATATTATTCATATTGTAGTTCATAACGAACTGAGAAAAACTGCTAGGCAAAGAGTGTAGGATCAAATCTGTGGCGAGTTCCAAACTCAGGGGATATCCAAGTCTTGCAAGGTGATCTATATAGCCTTTCATCTTTAAAACATGAGCGCTAACAGATTCACCTTCAGACATCTTACAGTCAAAAAGTGCAACAGCGGTGTCGAACCTATCCTGCCTAGCCTGTTGTTGGAAAGCTTGTTTGAGATGCACACTCATCTCATAAGCTTCTAAGTGTTCCAGGTCTTTCTGAAGTCCTGAACACATAGTTGCCAACATAAGACATCCTTTGTCGTTTGAATCTTCCACATGCTTCTTATACTTGTTCTTAACAGCAACAGAAGCATCAGCAGGAGGTGGTTCAGGGACAGGGTCATCGAGCACGTAGGACTTCTTTTCTTGCTTGAAAACGATTCTCAAGTTTCGAAACCAATCAACAAAATTAGTCCCACATTCTTTTAATTTTTCCTTCTCAAGGATTGATCGCAGCGATAAGGTGAAATTGTTATTAGCAGCCATTTATGATCTACAAAACATGCAAAGTAACACTTTATTAATAATGAGGTGAAAATTTATAAAGCTCTCACTAAAACATAACCCTCAAAAGAAATATTTTAGTGAGCTAAGATCCATATTTGACTTAATTCTAAACTCAGCTTTGGCATGACGCTTAAAATTAAGTTATTTAGGTAGGTAACTTCTTTACCAATTACATCTCATGTAACTCTTAGAATTAATGGATTTACAGAATATCCAACAGAGATGCATTCAATTGATTTAGATTCAAATTTATCTAAATTGTCTTTTGTATTTAAAACAAAACATTTGAATCCAAACGCACGAAAATAGTCAATTTTAGGCATGCGATCATTTAATATCTCATAAGGCGTCTTATTTATTTTCTTTCTAATGGATAAGCGATTTACTATGTAGCATGCACAGTTTACGGCTTCCTCCCACAAAAATCTAGGCAATTTATTTTCGCACAACATAGTTCTAGAAATTTCATGTAATGTCCTATTCTTTCTTTCTACTACTCCATTTAATTGTGGAGTTCTAGGTGGCGAAAACTCATGTTTAATTCCTTTTTCTTCGCAAAATGAAATCATGTCCTTATTTTTAAACTCACCACCTCTATCGCTTCTTATCTTTTTCACATTAACGCCATATTGATTTTCGAGTTGTTTTATCAGTTTAGCAATTTCAATAGCACTATCATCCTTATGTGCAAGAAACAAAGTCCAAGTATAACGAGGAATATCATCAACAATCACACATGCATAGTGACACCCACCAAGACTCGTAGTGCGACTAGGACCAAACAAATCAATGTGTAGTAATTCTAAGTCTCTAGTCGTGCTTATTTCATTTTTGGTTTTTAGTGACTCGCGTATTTGTTTGCCTTTTACACAAGATTCACACAACTGAAAGTTGTCTAAATCAAGTGTAGGCAATCCTCGTATTAGGTTCTTTCGTTGGAGTTTTTCTAGTGTAGAAATGCCAATATGTCCTAAACGTCTATGCCACAAATTTACGTTAGGTTCATTTGACATGAAACACTTAACCTTAGCGTCTAACATATCATCCATAGAAAGCGTAAAATTGTTTCCTTCCTGTTTTCCTTTTAAGACTGTTTCTCCATTTTTATTTATTATATTGCAATATGGGTGAGTAAAACACACATCAAAACCATTGACAATGAATTGCGAAATGCTAAGAAGATTATAAGATAAGTCACTTACCAAAAAGACGTTAGAGATTTGAAGAGTGTTTGGGTTTCCAATAGTACCTTTTCCGATGATCTTGCCTTCGTTGTTGTCTCCAAAGGCCACAGATCCTCCTTTTGTGACCTTCTTTAATTTTGTGAATAGGCTCGGGTCACCCGTCATATGCCTCGAGCAACCACTATCAAGGAACCATTTGATTGATGTATCTTTTGATGTGTGAGTTCCATGCAATGTGCAAAAATGATTTAGGTACCCGTTTAATTTTGGGTCCTTACGAGTTAGTTATTCACCTTTTAGTAAAAGTACCTTTTGGTACCCATACTTGGGTGATCCTTCTCGGTCTAGCAAATGGCAAGAATGTAGATGAAGGTGTAATGTAGTAGACATGTGGTGAGTGCACTTTAGGCCTTTGGCCAAGAACTCCTTTATACTCATTATATGTAGGACGTTTTTGATATGTCCTTGTGTTAGTGTGCATAGTGCGTGATCTTGATGGATGAAATGAATGTCATGTATGCATCACTTGTTTCTTCTCATATCTATATGGCACAAAATTGTATTTCGCATGATATGAGGAAGAAGTAAAGCGTGAGGAGGGGAGAGGGGGTCTTTGCATCATCTTAGACGCAGTTTTTATTTTTGGGGTGTCTACTACAGACTTGGTTGGTGTAATGGATACTTCATTTGTTTCAATATATCCTAAACCTGTTTTATCACTATTATGCTTTTGTGATAAGATAATACGCTCTAGCATGTTAGATCCTGTATCAAATTGTTTCATCATTTTCTCTAAATCCGTGTTCCTTAATTTCAAACTTGAAATCTCGGATTTCATTTCATTATTTTGCATGGTCAATGATGAGATCTCTGTCTTTAATGCTGTAATAATACATGATGACTCTTCTTTTGAATTATTTAATTGAGCGACAAGATTCTCGTTGGAAGATTCTAACAGTTTCTTGTCTTCAATTAATCGCTTCTTTTCTTTCGCGAGTCTTAGTGAATTTATGCAATTCTAAGTACTGACTAAAAAGATCATCATAAGAAGGCTCAGAGTCAGAATCAGAGTCAGATGATACCTCGTTTGATGCTTTGGACACAAAGCATACTTGTGCAGTCTCCTCTTCTGTTTCAGTCTCGGAATCCTATGTATCACTCCAAGTGGAGGCTTTGAGAGCTCGTTTCTTTTGCTTAGGTTCTGAGACGAGTCTATTCTTATTCCGATCCTTCTCGAGGGCATTTGTTTGTTTGCTTTTCTTTATTTGGGCAGTCATACGATAGATGTCCAAGTTTACCGCATTCATAACATTTAACATCCTTGTCGTTTGTCTTGTTCTTATTTCTTTTAGTCGAAGTAGACTTAGTTTTGTTTCTAAACGACTTTCTCATGAATTTTCTTAGACCTTTAGCCAATAAAATTAAGTCATCGTTATCTGATTCAGAATCACTATCTTCTATGTGATCGGACGAAGTAGAGACGTATTCATTTGATTTAAATGCAATAGCTTTACCTTGTTTTGATGATTCTGATTTCCTTATGGTGAGTTTGTTCTCATAAACCTTAAGTGATCCAATTAATTCTTCCATCTTGATTGACTTAGTTTCTTTGCTTTCTTCTATTGCCGTTACTTTAGGGTCCCACTCGGATGGAAGGCTTTGCAAGACTTTTTGTACCTTTACCTGCATAGTAAAGGCTTTGCCAAGAGACTCAAGAGAATTGTAAATGTTAGTCAAACAAAGATCCATATCAACGATAGATTCATTTGGAAATAATTTAAACGACTCGAGTGTGGACATAAGCATGTTGATCTTGGACTCTTTTACTTAACTAGTGCCTTCGTGTTTCATTCCGAGTATTCTCCACATTTCTTGAGCACTAGAACAATTTGAAACATAGTTTGATTCACTTTTACTTAATCCATTTAAAAGTAACTGCATAGCCCTAGCATTCATGCTCAGTCTCTTTTTATCATCACTAGTGTACTCTTGCCTAGGCCTAACGACCTCTAATGTGACTCCATCCACAGTGGACAATTTTGATGGAACAAGAGGACCATCTTCTATGATTGACCAAAGATCAATATCAATTGCCATAAGAAAGAGTTTCATTCTTAACTTCCATTGAATGAAAGACTCGCCGTCAAAGAGAGGAGGCCTTTGGCTTGACATACCTTCTTGTTCGGTTTTGAAATTTTTGGTTGCCATCTCACTTAGATCGTTGGATCCTTTTGATGTGAGTGTTCCTGCGCTCTGATGCCACTTGTAGGATCTGCAAGGCACCACTAGAGGGGAGGGGTTGAATAGTGGGTGCAGAAAATATGGTTTTCAAAATAGTTTTAAACCAAAAACCCAACTTCTGAAAACAGTTTCTGTTTTCAGGACTAGTTTTAAAACGTTTTGAAAACTAGGTTTCAGGTATTCAAAAATTATGAAATTTGGAGAGACCTTAGCCTCAGATGTTATGAGTGTCTCCTAAAAATTTCAAATTTAAATACAACCTCTAACCCCTTGAAAATTTGTTGGTGGTCAGATTGAGCAAATCTGCCATAAACGGTAGACTGATTTGAAAAATTAATTCCTGTTTGTACGCAACTCCAAATGCTCTGAAAATTTAAATACTAACCCCTTATTAGTTTTATTTAAATGGGTTGAAACAGTTTTGAAAATTCTTTTGGGAAGTTAGTCAAATACGATCAAAGTCTCAACCCTTGCAAGCCTGAAAATCAGACTGCACTAGTCTCAGAACTTTGGACGTTTGGATGACTTATACTTGTCCAAAAGGGTTCAAGCATCAAAAACGATAAACAGTGCTGAAACTTAAAGTAAGTGCTGAAAGTAAATGACAACTAGGTGTAACGACCTGGAAAATTCTTCCGTTACGTCATAATGATTCCAATACCGTAAACCTACTTACGTTAGTGTGTGATTCCTAAATCCTTCGGTATATCGATACAATAGCAAAATAGATAACCCACGTTTCAATTGTACGATAAAACTCAAATAAAACTAATTCGTAACAACTTAAGCTATTAGGATAAATTAAATCAAAAAGAAAATACATGATACAACAATTTTGTACAACTTAAATAAAAAACAAAGTATATACATGGAAGAAAAAAAAGAAAAGGGATACAACTTGTCATACACTTTAGGAATTTTTGCAATAACAATTTGCATGGTTGGAATCTTGTCATAAACTCCATCCCTCAAACACATGCTTGTCATAACTTGTCCCCAACCCCATCCCTCAACCATGCTGGCCGGCCACCCCATAGGAAAAATGGAGGATTCTTCCTTTTTGTTTAACACTTCAAACCTTCGCATCTTAAACCAATTATTCTCACTTCTCCAAGAAAATCCAAGAAAACTCCAAACACCTTCTTTCCCCTTGGCCGAAAACTCCCATAAAAAACAAGGAGAAATTGTTCTTCTCTTTTCATCACACCAACATCACTCAAATCAAGCTCCATAAACTCTCCATCACTCAAGAGAGATTCAAGAAAGTCGTATAGTCTAGAATCAAAGGAAACCAGGGTAAGAACTTCTTGTACTTAAGTTGGATTCTTCTATCTATTTAGCTTCATAAGTTGCTCACTAACCCTATCATGTTCCTTACAAAATCGTGACCTCAAGGAAGGAAGGAGAAGTATTTTTCTTCCAAGCCAAGTGAAGAAACGCTCATCTTAAGTGTAAGAAAAGTAACAAAGGCAAGTAATCTTCCTAGATCCTTCATGGATTTCCAAAGACTAAATATTTATCTTTATACCAAAGTTGGATCATCATGTAGTATGTTCAAGTTTTTACCATAAGAATATGAAAGATCTATGTTTATAATTAATATATATATATATATATATATATATATATATATATATATCTGTGTGTGTGTGTGCATAGACTATATACCCGGCCATACGCACCAAAAGAATGTGAACTTTATGACTAAATGAGATGAAGTGAGTAACCTTAAGAAAAGTGTTTAAAGAACACAAATTTAGTTTATTTGGTTATGTTTTCTTTTATGATGATCATCAAGGTGCATTTCTATGTATTCTTAGTTTTCATATGTTTCAAGGTCATGTTTTTAAAATTTTATGCATACATCATAAGCATGACTTATATACATGGTCTAAATGGTAGTTGATGATCATCATCTTTATATATACACACACACCACACGACCAAGTGGCCTATTTGGGCACTACACTTAAGATTCATCATTTTTATCTTCAAGATGTGTATTTCAATGATGATGACGACTCAAAAGTGCACTTTTTATGATTTCCATTATGTTTATGTCTATGTGTTTTCTTAATGTCATAATCTTATAATTAAGTAAAAGGAAGGAAGACAATATGTACATGTTGATTATAAAGATGTATAACATATAACATGCATATAAAAAGGAAGAAAAATGAGATTTAAATATGCATAAGGAGTGGTATAATTTTCGGCAAAACGGACTTAATGAAATAAAATGAAATGTGACATGTTAAAGAAGTAAATATGAATATAGTCATACATGTATACACGGCCCACTAGGGTATTAAAGACATATATTATTTAATATAGCTTATATATATGTAAATGTGTTATTATAGAAATATATACATATATATATATGTGTGTGTGTGTGTGTACTATATGTATATATACGGCCTAAGGCCAATTAAATGACCGAAATGTTTCAATTTACATATTATGTCCATTTATATGTAAAATGTATAATAATAAATAAAGAATAACATAAGTTATGTATTTTAGGAGATATGTTCAAGGAAGTAGGAATTAAGTGTTTTAATCACCTAAGTGTTGGAATATGAATTGCATATGGAAAATACAAATTAAGGAAGTGGTGTTGGATGAAAAATGGTTAAAATTATGCTGTTTTGGATGAGATGGCCGAATGGTCACCCTTTTAGGGCAAAGGTGGTATTTTCTTAAGTTATGACATGCAAAATGTGAATAAGTACTTGATGTTAATGATAAGTCATCGAATGACCAAAAATACCCTCATATGCCCGATTTTACATGTTGCATGACATCAAGGTTGAAAAGTTATTTTTATTGCATTACATGATTTAAAAAGTTACATGCGAAACGAATAATAAACACAAGACTATTAATTCCATCGACACATGATATGTTATGTTATGATTACGATCATGTTATGTTTTGCCAGTGTGACATCGGTACTGGGATGGTAGATGTCAGAGGCATACAATTATGTTATGACTGAGTGTAACACCGGGTCTGGGACACGGGTTCTCTATCATAACGCGTCACCATTAGTACATGTATATATGTTTATTATGTTTTATGCCGTACATGTATTAGATGGAGAATTAGTCGATATGTCATGCATTATTATTCTTATGAAAAGTTTGTATTTAATGATAAAAATGTTATGTTTTCATGTAATTAAAATGTCATGTTATGTAATTTATGAAAATCACATTATGTTTACGAAAATTCATGTTATAGAAAATCATGTTATGAAATGTCATGTCTTATGCATCATGTCACGATCATGTCACCTTAGGTTATGGTTAGAATATCCGTAAGTTTATTATGCCCTTAAGCCGATTAAGGAAGACTATGTAAAAAGATGTGACGGCAATAAGTTATGAACTTAGTATGATATGTATTAGAATATAAGTATGGACAGGTATGCTAGGAATGGACTGAAGAAGAAAGTTATGATTTCTACGATATGATGTAAATTCTTATGATCTGTTTCATTCTTTTATCATGCCACTTTATTTGTAAACAGAGATGCGCTTATTTACGTTTGTTATTATGATATCATTATTTGTCACCCTATCTCCCCATGCATGATCCACAAGACATATCTAGTAGGACTACTTGATGAGAGATTATATTGGCTACTGCTCATACTTTCCTTATCACATTACAATGGACAGGGACCCTGACGCCTTGTTCATTGAGGAAGGACCCTAGCTAGAGTACCCGTGAGCTGAGATGTAGGCCAGAGTTATGTATTCGAAATGTTGGGCTTTATTTTTATTATGATGTACTTAGACTATCTTTAAACATTATACTTTATGATTTGCACGCACTCGACGATTTGTATTATTATGCATGTCGTAATTTTAACTTTATTTTGCTTCCACTATCTCGATTTACAATTCATGTCGACATACACATGTATAGTGTCGATGCCTTTTATACTTCTCGTAGTAGAGTACGATGGGTGCACTGTGTCGAAATCCTAGTTTCGGGCGGGTCGCTACAGGTGGTATCAGAGCAAAGGCTCTAGATGCACAGCAGAAATAGTAAAGTAAACACTTAGAATTTAGGCGCTGATTTTAGAACTTAAGTAAAGATTTTAGAATGAGAGTTCAACCTTAGACTAAGTTGACTATAATGTATTACAGATAATGGACAAAATAACCTTATTAAGAAACAAATGGATATAATGAAATCCCTAATAATTACAAATATTGTACAAGAATTTGGAAAATGACTTGAATCAATATTTCCATTCAATACTTGTAATGGTTGTATTGATATAAAATGCTTTTAATAGTATGTATCTACGACGGAGAGGTAGACCACATACAGACAGACAGGCCCAGTCACTTCCTCCGCTGCTGCTGCCACAGGTATCTCCACCGACAGAACCGGTACCACCTTACGCTAAGCCCGTAGCCCCACCTCCACAGTAGCAGGGTCAGGAAGATTTTAAGCAGGCCATCCTCAGGCCTTGGTATAGATGGGGCAGGTCTTCGGGAAAAACAGCCACCAGAATAATGCGGCACCCCCACCGCTATCGTTGCCACCGCCGCCACCGGAGCATGGTATCCGTTTCTTATATAGAGAGCTGAAGAAGGCCCGAGTGCCTAATTTTAAAGGTGTATCTGATCCGGATATAGCCTAGAAATGGCTAAAAGAAGCACAAAATAACTTTGATTTGATTCAGGTACATGAGGAGATGAAAGCTCGAGTTACCAAACCTTTTCTAATTGGCGAGGCCGATCAGTGGTGGAGTACCAGTTTACAACATTTGCCAGCGTCGGTCACTTGGGAGCATTTTCTGAGGGAGTTCCGTAAGTTCTACATTCCTCCCTTTGTTACTTTGCATATGATAGAGATGTTCGAGGCTTTAGTGCAGACACCTATCATGACAGTGGCGGATTACTCCAACCAGTTTACCGCTCTGAGGAGATATGTTTCAGCCATTATGGGAGACGAGCAGCTGAAGATGGTCAAGTTCGAGAGAGAATTTCATTCATGTATCTGCTCTGGGATAGTGAATGCAAATTCGAAGGATTTCGGGGAATTACTGGATGCATGCTATCGCGTAGAGTGCGATATTCTGAGAGTAGAGTTGGAGATGAAGGGCAAGATGCCCCAGGAGATTAGAGATGGACAATCCGGTAAATAGACTAAGACGGCTCGAGGTAATCATAGTTGTGTGCATCAGCAGTTTCAGCAGCAGCCTCAGCCACAGCAGCAGCATTCCCCATAGGCGGCTGCGATTCCAAAATGTCCTAACTTTCAAAAACAGCATAATGGAGCATGTTTGTTGAAGACTGGAGCTTGCTTTAACTATGGCAAGATTGGCCACATTATTCAAGATTGCCCTGAGCCGAGGAAAAGGCCACCGCAAGCTACATCACAGTAGAGAAATGGACCACGGACCAACGCATGAGTGCACATTATGACGGATGCAGAGGTTGAGGACGCCCCTGATGTAGTGACAGGTACATTTAATTTCACAAATTATATGATATTTTCTATGTATGTTTAAAATTGCATTCTTGAATTATAACTGCCTCAGGAGCTATATTAGTAAACAATGTACCTGCCAACATGTTGTTTGATAGTGGTGCAAGCCACTCCTTTGTGTCCAAGAGGTTTGCTAAGAACATTAGTAGTTGTCTGACATGGTTGGATACGCGTTATCGTGTTCAGGAAGCTGGCATCAAGTGATCATTTCACATCATATATATAAGAGCTGCGAGATCGAGACGGAGGGACAAAAGTTTGAGGCTACCCTGATTCTGATACAGATTAGGGACATTGACGTTATTCTAGGTATGGATTGGCTGTTCAAGAACCATGCCTATATTGACTGTCGATGTAAGCGAGTGATGATTAAAGACCCAAGGCAAGTAAAAGTGATCTATCAGGGAAACTCCAAGTTGAAGAAGATACCACAGAACATCTATCTTACAGTGACATAGGCGTTTCGGGCACTGAAGAAGGGTAGTGAAGGATTTCTCGTGTATGCTCTCAGCAAGGATTTAGGGACGCTATCGGTCAACAGCATTTTGGTAGTCAGGGAGTTTATAGATGTCTTTCCGAATGATCAGCCAGGTTTACCTTCGGACAGAGAGATCAAGTTTGAGATTAATGTCGTTCCAGGAGCTAAGCCGCTCTCAAAGGCATCGTATAGAATGTCCCAACAGAGTTGAAGGAATTGAAAGCACAGTTGCAGGAACTAAGAGAAATGAAATTCATACAGCCTAGTATATCACCCTAGGGTGCCCCAATATTGTTTGTTAAGAAAAAAGATGGTAGTATGAGACTCTGCATCGACTTCTGAGAGTTGAATAAGATCACTATCAAGAATCGATATCCATTGCCTAGGATCGATGATTTGTTCGATCAGTTGAGAGTAAGTAATTTCAACATTTGAATAACAAACATATGAATGCGATTAGGAATATGAACATAACCTTTTTCACAGGGTGCTAAAGTGTTCAGTAAGATTGATATTCGCTCTGGATATCATTAGTTGAAGATCAAGTCGGAGGATATCGCTAAGACTGCCTTTCGTACGAGATATGAACATTATGAGTTCTTGGTGATGCCGTTCGATTTGACTAACGCTCTAGAAGCATTTATGGATCTGATGAACATGGTGTTTTGAGACCTATTAGATAAATTCATGGTTGTCTTCATCGATGATATTCTGATATATTCACGGGATGAGGAGGCTGATACGGAGCATCTGAGGATAGCGTTCAGTGTACTGAGAGAGAAGCAGTTGTATGCTATGTTCAGCAAGTGCGAGTTTTGGCTTCGGAGTGTGGCATTTCTGGGTCATGTTGTGTCCGAGGATGGTAACTCAGTAGATCCGAAGAAGATTGAGGCTATTACAGAATGACCGAGACCGACAAATGTGACTGAGGTCAGAAGTTTCTTTGGACTTGCAGGTTATTACCGAAAGTTTGTCGAAGGATTCTCACAGATTGCAGTCCCACTGATATGATTGACACAGAAAAAGACACGATATGATTGGACTTCTGACTACGGCAGAGCTTCACCGAGCTTAAGAAGAGATTGACATCTGCGCCAGTATTAGCACAACCAATATCCGAAGAGGGATTCGTGGTTTATAGTGGCTCTTCTAAGAATGGATTAGGTTTTGTGTTGATGCAGAAAGAGTGGGTAATTGCATATGCATCGAGACAGTTGAAGCCCTACACGCAGAATTACCCCACCCATGACCTGGAGCCAGCGGTAGCTGCCTTTGTGTTGAAGATTTGGAGGCATTATTTATACGGTGAAAGATGCGAGATTTACACAAATCACAAGAGTTTGAAGATTCTCTTCACCCAGAAGGAGCTAAACATGAGACAACGAAGATGGCTGGAGTTGATGAAAGATTATGACCTCGCGATCCATTATCATCCAGGTATGGCAAATAATGTGGCAGATGCACAGAGTAGAAAGTCAAGCCATGCCCGACAGACGCCTCTTGAGAGGGAGATAGCTGAGTTTGGATTAGATGTGGTTGATTCGACTATGAATATTCTAGCTAAGTTGACGATCACTCCTACCTTGATTGAAAGAATTAAAGAGGCGCAGAACAATGATTCTAGGTTGATGAACATTGTTGAGCAGTTTAAAGAAGAACCGGTGAAGGATTTCCAGCTGCATAATGATGCCAGTCTTTGGTTCAATGAGAGGTTGTGTGTACCGAATATTGATGAAATTAAGAAAGAGATCATGACTGAGGCTCATAGTTTACGGTTATCTATCCATCTGGAAGCCACCAAGATGTATCAGAATCTTAAAAGAAGCTACTGATGGAATGGCATGAAGCGTCAGATTGTGGAGTTTGTGGAGAGATGTCATACTTGTCAACAAGTTAAAGCGGAACATCGGAAACCGGCTAGACTATTACAGCCATTGGAGATTCCAGAATGAAAATGGGAGAATATCACGATGTACTTTGTTACCGGACTCCCTAAGACTCGCAGCGGTTATGATACAATTTGGGTAATCGTGGACCGACTCACTAAATCGACACATTTCTTACCCATGTTGATTCAGGCGTCTATAGAGAAGCTAGTGAGTATGTATATGAATGAGATAGTCATCTTGCATGGGCACCTGTCAGCATTATATGTGATAGAGACACGCGCTTTACTTCGCGATTCTAGAGGGCTTATCAGCATGCTATGGGTACCAAGCTCCGGATGAGTATCGTATTTCACCCGCAGACCGATGGACAGTCAGAGCATACTATACAAACGTTGGAAGATATGTTACGTGCTTGTGCTTTGGATTTCAAGGGTAGCTGGGTAATCAGTGAAGTTGATTGAGTTCTCGTACAATAACAACTATCACAGTTCTATTGGTATGGCACTATTTGAGGCATTGTATGGACAAAAGTGTCAATCTCCATTGTATTAGGACGAGGTTGGCGAGAGAGTTATTGTGGGCCCAAAGCTGGTGGAGCAGACTTTGGAATAGGCCAAAGTGATACGTGATAGATTGAAGGCTGCTCAAGACCGCAACAAAAGCTGGGCATACACAAAAAGACGGCCGATTGAATTTGAAGTGGGCAAGAAAGTTTATTTGCGGGTTTCACCGACCAAGGACGTGATGAGATTTGAGATTAAGAGGAAACTAAGCCCTCGATTTTTTGGCCCTTATGAGATTCTATCGAGAGTTGGAGTTGTTGCGTGTCAGCTGGCCCTACCTCCTATATTATCCCAGGCACATACTGTGTTTCACGTATCTCATTTGTGGTGTTATGTACACAATCTGACTCATATACTAGAGCAGCAACCCGTGACGATTAAAGATGATGCTAAGTATGAGGATGTCCCGGTACGGATTATGGACCGTATAGAGCAGATATTGAGGAGACAGACGATTCCGTTCGTGAAAATACAATGGAGCAATCATACTGAACGAGAAGTGACTTGGGATCCAGAGCAGCAGATGCAGCAGCAATATCCACAACTTTTCGTATGAGGTGTGTAAGTTTCGAGGAAGAAACTTTTTATGAGGGAGGGAGAATGTTACAACCAGAAAAATTCTTCGGTTACATCATAACGATTCCAATACCGTAAACCTACTTACGTTTGTATGTGAATCCTGAATCCTTCGGTATGTCGATACGATAGTAAAATAGATGACCCACGTTTTCATTTGTACGATAAAACTCAAATAAAACGAATTCGAACAACTTAAGCTATTACGATAAATTAAATCAAAAAGAAAATACATGACACAACAATTTTGTACAACATAAATAAAAGAAAAAAAACATATATATGGAAGAAAAAGAAAAGAAAAAGGAAAAAGAAAAGGGAAGAAAGCTTGTCATACACTTTAGGAATTTTTGCAATAACAATTTGCATACTTGGAATCTTGTCATAAACCTCATCCCTCAACCCATGCTTGTCATAACTTGTCCTCAACCCCATCTCTCAACCATGTTGGCCCCACCCCACGGGAAAAAAAGGAGGATTCCCATCTTAAACCAATTATTCTCCCTTCTCCTCCAAGAAAATCCAAGAAAACTCCAAACACATTCTTCTTTTCCCCTTGGCCGAAAACTACCATAAAAAACAAGGAGAAATTTTTCTTCTCTTTTCTTCACACCAGCATCACCCAAAACAAGGTCCATAAAATCTCCATCACTCAAGAGAGATTCAAGAAGGCTGTAGAATCTAGAATCAAAAGAAACCAAGATAAAAACTTCTTGTAGCTTAAGTTGGATTCTTCTATCTGTTTAGCTTCATAAGTTGCTCATTAACCCTACCATTTTTTCTTACAAAACCGTGACCTCAAGGAAGGAAGGAGAAGTATTTTTCTTCCAAAGCAAGTGAAGAAACCCTCACCTTAAGTGTAAGAAAAGTGACAAAGGCAAGTACTCTTCCTAGATCCTTCATGGATTTCCAAGACTAAATATTTATCTTTATACCAAATTGGATCATCATGTAGTATTTTCAAGTTTTTACCATAAGAATATGAAAGATCTATGTTTAAAATTGATATAAACATAAATATATATATATATATATATATATATATATATATATATATGCGTAGACGGAAAAAAGCTCTGGCGACTCGGCACCGCCGTCTTTGAATTCGGGCTTCTGCCGCCGCTGCTGCTGCCGGAATCAACGCAGTTCCACCGGCATCTTTCTCCCCATATCGTTCTCCATTCATTGATTCCATTGTTTCACCCGTTTTGATCGGCTTGCGTATCGACGATCTTCATGGCTTCATCCGCGCCAACATTCACAGATATCGTCGCCGGCTCTTCTTCGGCTCAAGCCATCAGCATTTCGCCCAAAACTGTTTCTCGATATAAAGGTATTCCTTTAATCTCGTTTTCAGATTCGGAAGTTGATGACCTTGCTGCTCCTTTCAAATATTCACTGGTGGGTACTTTTTGGTATGGGAGACCTCCATTGAAGGTGATTAGAGATGTTTTTGAGAAAATCGGTTTTCTTTAAGATCTTCGCATTACTCTTATTGATCAGTCGCATATACTGCTGAATTTTACCAATGAAGTGGATTATTTATGTTGCTTTTATCGGCGTTCATGGCTTATTTCTGGGTGTCATATGCGTATAACAAAATGGACTGTTGATTTTGATCCATCAACGGATGTGCCGATCGTTCCGGTTTGGATAGCCTTGCCTGGACTTCCAATCCACCTTCATCGCAAAGAGGCATTGTTTGAGATTGTTAAGCCCATAGGCTGTCCAATTAAACTTGATGTTGCAACAAAAGATGGGCTGCGACCTTCGGTTGCACGTGTATGTGTGGAAGTTGATGTTTCGAAGGACTTACCGCCAAAGATCTATCTTCAAGCGAAGGGCCGGTTTATATTACAAACCATAATTTATGAAGACTTGCCTTTGTTTTGTACCTCCTGCAGATGTTTAGGTCATGCAGTTGGGTCATGCACACTGCCATCAGAGTCCGCCATACCACCTCCCCCACCGCCCCCTCCGCGGCGACCACCAGCTCAGCGCTGGACTCCGGTTAAGAAACGCCCCACCACACAGCAAAATCTCCCAGACACTACTCCGCCATCTTCAGACACACAAGCTCCTCCGACCTCCATCGCTCCAGATGCAGCTCCTCTGCGATCTCTCGATCCAGCTGCAGCTCCTCTCGCAGATCATCACGACGAGCTTGTGGAGCCTATGCGTGATACTCAGGATTCTGGGGAATTAGGGCATTCGTCGGATAATGACTTACCAGAGACAGCTCCTCAAGAGATACCCATGGTCCCAGCTGAGGTTGCCTGCCGCATCCAGCAGCTACCTCCTTCGCCTGACACAGACACTTTAATCTCTCGCCTGCAAGATTCCACAGAAGACTTTATACAGGTGGTTCCTTGTAGAAAACGTCGAGCTAAGAAGGACCTTCCTCCACTGCCTCCATCCTCCATTCTTACGCGCAGTGCTTCACATGCGATCCAGGGAAGTGACTCTACACTTTTACAATGAATATATGATATGGAACATCAGAGGCTTTCGGGCCTCCAAGCCACGTTTGCATCAATTAATTCATGAGCATCGGTTAAACATACTTGTTATTATAGAACCTAAACATACATCAAACACTATTTCTCGTTATGCTTTGGAGTTCGGTTTTTCTAATTCCTATGCGTCGACTTCAGAGAGTATTTGGTTTTTCTGGCGTAACTCTCACTTTGAGCTGGTCACAGTGCAGGATGAAGAACAGGTTGTGCATTTTACTTTGACATATCGGCCTCTACAGTATACTTTTGTTTTGTCGGCAGTATATGGCAATCATACTCCATCTCTACGTCAATCTTTATGGTCTTCTTTATGCACTTTTTCTGCGAATTCAACATTGCCTTGGGTTCTCGGTGGTGATTTTAATACAGTCCGATCTCTATCCGACCACGAAGGTCGTTCGCGACTATCCTTATCTGTTTTACAAGATTTCAATGATTGTATAGAGGCATGTGCTTTGATGTCACCACCTTTCCATGGCTCTAGATTCACCTGGTCTGATGGACGCGGTCTCGGTCGGGTCCGCCGGCGTCTTGATTGGTTGTTCCTGAATACTAGTTTCCATGATAAATTTGAAGATATTCAACTTACTCATCTTCCCAGAATTACTTCAGATCATACCCCACTGTTGCTTAAGTGCCGAAACATTACAGCTACATCTCATCGTTCGTTCCGCTTTTTGGACTCTTGGCTTCTTCATCCAGATTTCTATACTTACATGCGCGATGCGTGGGCTTCATATCCTACAACAGGTGGTATGGATGGCTTCTACACAAAGTTATTTAAATTCAAAAAGGATGTGCAACAATGGAATAAAGATATATTCGGCAATATATTCTCTCGAGTTCAACAGGCTGAAGTTCTCCTTACTCGTGCGGAAGAACTTTGGGACACGCAACCCACAGAGGCCAATCGGATGGAGTATAATCGTGCTAAGGCAGATTTCCTGCAGGCTTCTTCTTATGAGATGCATTTTTGGAAACAAAAGGCGAGAGTTAGATGGTTAAAGGAAGGTGATGCAAATACTCGCTATTATCATACATTGGTTAAGGGCCGCAGATTACATCTTCGGATTCAACAAATACAAAAAGCGGATGGCACGATTTGCACAGCCCCTGAAGATATCAGCGCAGAAGCTGTGTCCTTTTATACTGCTTTATTTGCACAAGAACCTGTTGTCAACTGTGAGCAAATTATTCGGCACATTCCCATACTTGTCTCTGCAGATGATAACTCTGCCCTAACGCAGCTTCCATTATCAGATGAGATAAAAGATGCAGTTTGGCACTTGGACCCCCATAGTGCATCGGGACCTGATGGTTTTGATGGAAATTTTTATAGATCTTGCTGGCCCATTATTTATAAGGATGTTGTTTTGGCGGTACAGGAATTCTTTCTTGCGGTGCCCCAGCCTAGAGTTATGGCTAGCGCATTGATCACTTTGATTCCAAAAAAATCCGCACCGGCCACATTCAGTGATTATCGTCCAATATGCCTCACTAATTTTATCAATAAAGTCTGTACCAGAATTGTTGCTAGCCGCCTGTGTAAATTATTGCCACGACTTATCTCTCCAGAGCAGACAAGCTTTTTACCAGGTACTGACATTTCTACGCAGGTTTTACTAGCTCGTGAAATGATCCATATGCTAGACAGAGGTGGCTCACAGTTATGCCTCAAATTGGATATGATGAAGGCGTTTGATAGAGTCAGCTGGGAATATTTGGAGCTAATATTCAAAGCGTTCGGTTTTTCGGGATTTTTCACTCGAATAATTTTGAATCACTTGCGGGCTACCACTTTAGCGGTGTTAATTAATGGACAGCCCTCTCCTTACTTTCGACCACATCGGGGGGTCAAACAAGGAGATCCTTTGTCTCCTTTATTATTTATTTTAGCAGCAGAGGGTTTTAGCAGGGGCTTGAAAGCATTGACAGCAGCAGGACAGTTGCAGCCTTTTTGCTTGGGCCGCGTTCCTTTCACTATTACACATTTAGCATATGCAGACGACTTATTGATCTTTCTTCGAGGCACTCAGCGAAATCTTCAACGGTTCCACACATTTCTTACGCAATATGAAGTTGCTTCTGGTCAGAAAGTTAAATTTCAGAAAAGCAGTATTATTCCTTCTGCTGCGGTAACACCACATCAGCGACAGACATTTGCGACTACTCTGGGTATGCGTCTTTCCAATCTTCCATTCCGCTATCTTGGCTCTTATTTGCATAAAGGGATTCCACGAGCACATCACTGTGTGACGTTACTCCAACATATTGATGATAGGCTTCAAGGGTGACACTCCAAATTATTATCTACTGCAGGACGCCTAGTCTTGCTTCAATCAGTCATCGCGGCATTACCCATTCACATTATGGTGGGAGGTGGTATACCAAAGTCAGTTATTAAGATCATCCATCGTAAGATGGCCACTTTTTATTGGGGTCCTCGACACCATTGGGTCTCTTGGTCTAAGCTTACTAAACCACAGACAGAGGGCGGCATAGGACTTCGAGATTTGAATAGTTTGCAACAGGCTTTCTATTTCCGTATCTGGTGGTCATATCATCAGAATGCCACCCTATGGAGCCGATATATGCATGCAAAATATGGACATCGACGTGATTATCTTCCTCGCTTGCCAGACTCTCCTATTTGGAAAATTATATGTCGAATTCATCCTTTTTGCTTAATATACACTGATCGGCAGAATGATCAGATATCGTGGTTGCCGAATCAGCTGGGAGACTTCTCGCTGAAAAGTGCCTATGAGATATGTAGAACTGCATCTCCAAAGCTGCTTTCTGCCTCATTTATTTGGTCGAAACATCATTCTCCGGCTATCAAATTGTTTCTATGGCGTATTTTCAATTCTGCTTTGCCTTTTGAGGATTATCTTGGTCGATACATAATGGCTCGTCCGACACAATGCCCCTTCTGCAAGAGTGAGTCGGCTTCGGTGGATCATGTGTTTTTATATTGTCCTTCTGTGCGCTCGATTGGTGCTATTTTGCAAGTGAACTACATTGTCCCCTTCCCACATCAATACATCTTCGTCAATATCTTCTTTCATGGTGGTATCGCTCGTCCCTCTCCACACTTATTGGAGTTTATAAAATCGTCATACCAGCGATAATTGTTCATCGTATCTGGTGTGCTTATATTTCCCTGATCTATGGCGACAGCGCACATATCACAGCGTCTTCTCTTCGGTTCTCTATACAATATGAGATTACTTTGTGGCACAAAAAGATTGCGGGCTCTAAGTTGTCTGCTACATCACGACATATTTTCCGTTGGCTGCCTATTGTTCGGCCTCCTCGTCCATTGATTGTTCGCTGGATCACGCCGCCCACAGGTAGATTGAAATTAAATGTTGACGCAGCTGCGGGTCGCAGTTACGCAGCTGGAGGCGCAATACTGCGTGATCACAGGGGGTTCTGCGTTGGAGCACTTTCTTTTCGCCTCCCTTTAAGCACACCCTTCCAAGCAGAGATTCAAGCAGCAGTTTTTAGTCTCTTTTATTTCTTACCGCTCTACTGATCCATCATACTGGAATCGGATTGCTCCCAATTGATAGACCGGTTGACTCGACCATTCATTGTTCATGGTAATCCACATCTTCAATGGCTACAATCACTTGTTCATACACGTCGTCTCTCTTGCTACCACGTTTATCGCGAGGCGAACCTGCCAGCACATTATTTAGCGCAGCATGCAATGATCCACCCAGGCACGGAACGTTATGCCTCGAACACTCTACCTTCATTGGTCCGTGCGGCGGTCGCGCTAGATCTGACTTCTGTTAATTTGCAGGTGCCATGACTACAGTCTTCCATAAGGATTGGCCAGAGTTCCCTTCTACTGCCTGTTACCTTAGAGTGACAGGCAGGCATGGTATGGTTGCACATCCATTACTCTATGTTTCATACTTTATACTTTTAATGTGTAACAAGCCTTTTTGTTTCATGGGAGTGTTTTGGATCTATCATCAACTACATTCCTACTTATCGTGTGTGGACAAAATGAATGGCTCGGTGCATTGCTGCGTAGGCCTTCTTATGGCGGGATTTTTACCATTGTCGCCTTGGCCTTTAAGTCAAGGCGACTCGGGTAATCATTTTCATACTTGGTTCATGTTTCTTCTTTTGGACACTGCTGCTATATTCATGTTCTTTTCCTGTTTGTGCGAGTTTCAAATCACAATGGCGAGACTTATTTCGGATGTGGGCACTGCATTTTCGGATCTGATAACGTGGCAGCCAATGGCTATTATTTCTTCTTTGTCGCCTTGGCACTTCAACTGCCAAGATGGCTTCGGTACGTGCTTGCTCAATCAGTCTTTGCTTGCTCAGTTTCATGCTTATATTGACCACTACTCTTTCTGGACGTTTTCTGAGGTTTGGATTCTCATGTCTCCTACAAGACACAGATGCGGACACCTAAGCTCAATCGGCGTATTACTGTACACGACAACAACATTCAAGGATTTGTACCACAATTTATATTCTCATCATATCAATGACAATCATATAAATATGTACGCCTTTTCCTTCGCCAAGGTTTTATCCACAAGGGTGGTTTTTCTTGGCAAGGTTTTAATGCGGCATATCATATATGACTGGAGATATGTCATATTTGTTTCATTATTTCATTATTTTGAGTACTCTGAAAGTGTAATATGGTTTTCCTCCGCCATATGTGAGGCTTTGCATGAATAAAAAAATATATTCGGCAAAATATATATATATATATATATATATATATATATGCGTAGACTATATACACGGCCATACACACCCAAAGAATATGAACTTTATGATTAAATGAGATGAGATGAGTAACCTTAAGAAAAATGTATAAAGAACACAACTTTAATTCATTTGGTTATGTTTTTCTTTTATGATGATCATCAAGTTGCATTTCTATGTATTCTTAGTTTTCATATGTTTCAAGGTCATGTTTGTAACATGTTTATGTATGCATCAAAAGCATGACTTATATACATGGTCTCAATGGTAGTTGATGATCATCATCTTTATATATATACACACACACCACATGGCCAAGTGGCCTATTTGGGCACTTCACTTGAGCTTCATCATTTCCATCTTCAAGATGTGTATTTCCATGATGATGATGACTCAAAAGTGCACTTTTTATGATTTCCATTATGTTAGTGTCTATGTGCTTTCTTAATGTCATAATCCTATAATTAAGTAAAAGGAGGGAAGACAATATGTACATGTTAATTATAAAAATGTATAACATAAAACGTGTATATAAAAAAAGGAAGAAAAATTAGATTTAAATATGTATAATAAGTGGTATAATATTTGACCAAATGGGCTTAATGTAATAAAATGAAATGTGACATGTTAAAGAAGTAAATATGAATATAGTCATACATGTATACACGGCCCACTAGGGTATTAAAGACATAAATTATTTAATATAGCTTATATATATAAATGTATTATTATAGAAATATATATATATATATATATATGTGTGTGTGTGTGTGTGTGTGTGTGTGTGAAGAAACCTTAAAAGAATTTTTTCGGCCATGCCCTTGCAGCGAACTTCTCGGCTGGCGGCGTAGCCGCCACCGCCGCACATTGCCTGCTTCCCATCGCTGTTTTCTGCAACCCAGCCATTTCACAATCATGACTGATTCTGCAACCACTGTTGCGGCATCACCCAAGCGTTCCTTTGCGTCACTCTTTGCACCCGCATCCCCAATCCAGCCGAAACCTGTTCAGCGATACAAAGGCAGCCCCATGATCACTTTCTCAGAAGAAGAAATCAATTCTTTAGCAGCTCCTTTTCGTTATACATTGGTAGGCACATTTTGGTATGGTCGTCTGCCATTAGCTACCATACGTTTGGCCATTGATCGAATTGGCTTCGTTGGGGCGGTAAAGGTGGGACTTTTAGATCCCACGCATATCGTTCTTCATTTTGATCAAGAGCTTGACTACATCAGATGCTTTTCCAAAAGAGGATGGATTATTTCAGGCAAACAGATGCGAATTACAAAATGGACGCCAGATTACGATCCAACAAAAGAGGTGCCAGTGGTTCCGATTTAGGTCATGTTTCCAGGTTTACCTCTTCACATGCATCGCAAAGACTCGCTCTTTCCAATTGCGGCAATGCTAGGCACGCCACTTAAACTGGATTCGGCAACATCCACGATGAATCGTCCGTCAATGGCATGAGTCTGTGTTGAATTGGACGTCTCCAAAGAATTGCCACAAATGATATTCATCCAAACACCATCTCGCGTAATCATGCAGAATGTTGAGTACGAAGATCTCCCGAAATACTGTTCCTCCTGCTACAAACTCGGACACGTAATTGCTGAATGTGGCACTGAAAACCCTACACAACCGCGCCTGCAGGAGAGCGCACCAACAGAAATTCCGCGTTCAAAGAAATCAACAAACACACAAAGGCAACGTTGGACCCCCAAAAAGGTGGGGACTTCCACTGCAGATCCGATCATAGAATCTGATGATCACCATTCAGCAGAATTGCAACCGGATCAATGCATTAATGAATTGACATCTTCCCCAGATATGATTGCTGTCAATACTATATCCAATATTCAGGATATGTCACGTTTGAAAGGTGTCGATGATTTAATTATAGGAGAATTTCACAAGACCACAACACTTGATTCCCATTCGGATGCAGAAGCAGACCCATGTTCAGACGAGCAAGATCGAACAGCGACAGATCAAATAGCCGACTTAATTGAAGCAGCATATATTGATTCACGAGCTACTGAAAATCCAGCGGAGGCAGACTTGATGGATCATGCTAACATTGATCCCGCAAACGCCGAACTAGACGGACAAGCATCCAATGCACGTCCAGATTCTCACTTAAGCCAGGGGCCTCGAACCAATAGACGAACTCAGCCGCCTTCTCCCTGCTTGACCAGGTTACGTGCCGCGCACATCTCAAACTCTTTTGATCCTCTTTCCCAATGAAGTTCTTATTATGGAATGTTAGAGGAATTCGTAGTTCATTTCACAGACTACTCTCACTAATTCGTAAGCATAATGTCTATTTGCTAGTTATACTCGAACCTAAACTCCGATCCAGTGCCTTACAATCATATCAATTGCAATTTGGATTCTCTAATGCAATATCCGTATGTAATGACCAAATGTGGTTTTTTTGGAAGGATGCATTTCTTGCTAGAGAAAGCGAAGATTATGGCAGTCAGCATCACTCCGTCAAATTCCAATGGCGTATTACAGGCCAATGCTTTTGGTTTACAGGGGTCTATGGGAAGCATACACTTCTACAGCGGAGAATTCTATGGGATGAATTACGACATTTTCATTCATCACTAGATATCCCTTGGCTTATCGGAGGTGACTTTAATACATTTCGAACGCTGGATGAACATAGGGGCAGATCACAGCCATCCTTACGTACATTGCAGGACTTCAATGATTTTATTATGCATTGTCAATTACATGAAATACAATTTCAAGGCTCATCCTTCACATGGACAGATGGAAGAGGTTTAGGACGAGTGTGGCGACGATTAGACCGGTTCTTCAATTCGGATTCTCTTATAGATCTCTTTCCATACATGCAAGTTCAACATCTCTCGCGTGCCACCTCGGATCACTCTCCTTTGCTTCTAACGTGTGGCTTGGATGTCCCAAGAACTCCATCCCGGTTTAGATATCTTGACGTTTGGGCAACCCATGCTGATTTTGACGCATTCGTGATACATAGATGGCAATCATATCCAACTGTAGGCGGCATGTGGGGCTTAAATCGTAAGTTATCTCTTTTGAGTAAAGATTTGCGTCAATGGAACAAGGATATATTTGGCAACATCTTTGATGCAGTCTACCTAGCAGAAACTAAAGCTAAAAGTGTAGAAAGTGACTATGATGCTAACCCTACGGATTCTACACGATCTGTGTATCATCAGTGCGTGGCTGAGCTGCGATTGGCTCAAAAACGCGCGTATCTCTATTGGAAACAAAAGGCAAACATTAAGTGGTTGAAGGAAGGGGATGCTAACACATCTTTCTTTCATCATACAGTCAAGCGTAAGCGATGCCACCAGATGATACGTAAGGTAACTAAACAGGATGGCACAATCTTGGAACAACAATGTGACATCCAAGCGGAGGCTGTAAGATATTTTTCTCATCTCTTTGCTGAGGAGCCTATCTCAGAATGTGATTTAATTCTTTAATATATCCCATCGCTAATAACGGCCAAAGATAACACCATGTTGACTGCCATTCCTTTGATGTCTGAGGTTAAAGATTCGGTATGGGATCTCAGTCTGACTAGCGCAGCAGGTCCGGATGGCTACCCGGGCTCTTTTTACAGGCGGTTTTGGCCACATATCCAGAATGATGTTCACAAAGCCTTTCAAGAATTCTTCTTGGGTATCCGAATGCCCAAAGCAGTGGCAGCAGCATCCATTATATTGATACCCAAGGTTAGTAATCCCCAATCCTTCGCAGATTACAGACCGATATGCCTAACAAATTTTCTTTCTAAGGCCATCACACGGCTGATCGCAACCAGGCTGGGACGCATCTTGAACAAACTAATATCTCCTGAACAAGCGGGTTTTATGAAGGGACGCAACATCACAGAGCAGATCTTGTTAGCACAGGAAATGGTTCATGTCCTAGACAAGCAAACACGGGGAGGGCAAGTTATTATCAAATTAGATATGGCAAAAGCTTTTGATAGAGTGAGTTGGACATATCTTCAGCGACTCTTGCAATGCATGGGTATGGATGCTCGGTTGGTTCGTATTATCATCAATAACTTGCGCAGTACGTCATGCTCAGTTTTGCTCAATGGCTCTTTGACAGAATCATTTCCTGTTGGTAGGGGGGGTCAAGCAAGGGGATCCTCTATCCCCTTTACTTTTTATTTTGTCATCTGAAGGATTTACACGAGGGCTGAATCATCTTATAAGAACGGGAGAGCTTAATGGATTTAGAGCAGGCCGCACTCCTTGTATCTCACATTTGGGATTCGCAGACGACTTATTGATTTTCCTAAATGGTAACCCACAAAACTTATCTAAATTTCGGAAGTTTTTGGATATATACCAGCACGCCTCAGGTCAATTGGTAAACTATCATAAAAGTCAATTTGTTGTGGGACAAGGAACCTCATTGGCTCAGGCGTCCACTGCTTTAGGGATGCAATCTACATCGTTGCCCCTTAAATACTTGGGATCATACTTATACAAGGGTATAAATAAGGCCAGATATTGCTCCAATCTTCTAGCTCATTTTGATGCTAAGTTATCATCTTGGTCTACCAGTTTCTTGTCCATGGCGGGAAGGCTAACTCTTATCAAGCATGTCCTAAATACATTACCCACACACCTCATCGCGAGCTCTAGATTGCCTAAGAGCATCATTCATATTCTGCATAGACGAATGGCATCCTTTCTGTGGAAAGGTCGTCATCATTGGCAATCATGGTCTACTATATGCCAATCACGTGAAGCGGGTGGATTAGGCATTCGGTCTCTATTGCATGTCCAGCAGGCATATGATTGTCAAATATGGTGGATGTATTTCACTTCCAACAATCTTTGGACAGCCTTTTGTAGATCCAGATATGGTCATCGTTCTTCTGTCTATTCACATATTTACGACTCATCCACATGGAAACGCATAACACGCACGCATGAATTCATGGAGGATCATACTACCATACAGAATGGACTGTTGCATTGGACACCAGAGGAAAATGGTCAATTTTCAATTCGATCTGCATACAATTTGATATTGGCTAGGTTGCCTAAAGACGAGGCCAAGTACATTTGGTGGAAAAATACGCATCTAAGACAAAAGGTCTTTCTTTGGCGTCCTTGGCATTGCTCGCTTCCAATGGTGGATAACTTCAGCGGCTGGATCACAGTTTATCCATCTCAATGTGTATTTTGTCAGCAATCTCATGATTCCCAAAATCATGTCTTCTTACATTGCCCGCTTATTCGTCCTCTTTGGGCTGACATGTCTATCACATTCCATGGCCCGTTGCCTTCTTCGTGTACAATCAAATGTCATTTGCTTCGATGGTGGCATAGGTCATCATCCGGAACGATGGCAGGACAGCTTCTTGCGGTCGTCCCGTCTATTGTGGTGTGGGAAATATGGAAAATGTATACTTCCTGCAGGTTTGGAGAAGAAACTTTTGATTATGGTCAGCTTTATACGAAGCTCAAGAGTTCAATTTACACATGGTGTGCCTCAGTTAATGGAAAGAAGTTTGCTCGCAATATGCCGCACCTTGTGGCTCAACATTTTTCTCCTCCCTTGCGCATGAAACGCGCCACTATTGTACGTTGGATACTTCCACCTTTAGGCAAGTTAAAATTAAATGTGGATGTGGCTGTAGGTAAACACATGTCAGAGGGAGCGGCCATGCTTAGGACGTGCCAGGGTTCCTTCCATTCGGCCATCAGTTTTCCACTGCCACTTTTGAGTCCGCTACGGGCTGAAATTCACGCTTTGGCAATTGCTCTAATGTACTACGCTCAGCATCATGACAGTCTTATAGTTGAAACGGATTGTCAATCCTTGATTACCTTGTTGGCTGACCACGATCGAATCACAGGAGAGCTACTATTGGATATTGCCCGAGCATCACAATTTCTCATACTTAATAATTCTACCCTTCAATATTGCCCAAGAGAAGCTAATTTGGCACCACATAAGCTCGCAAGATATGGATATCATTCTCCCGGTCTCACTCGCTACTCTTCGGTCCAAGCCTTGCCATGTGAGGTACGAGGTGCCTTGTATGTGGACCGTCATCTGCCAACTCTTCGACTTTGATCCATGCTAGCCCACTTTTTTGGTTGTTGCCTGTGTTTTCGAACGCAGCCAACCACGGTGCGTTTATCCTTAGTCTGTATGATTCTTTGGCATGCTACATCTTTGATTGATTTTACAATGTTTCGGTTCACTTTTGCTCTGGTGTCTATTTTTTCATGGTGGCACATCCGCATGCTGTCCACAAGGAGTTACCTGCGCATATCCCGGCGGCTGGACAAGAAATCCTGCATGGCTTTTACTTGCGTCTTGTCGTCTTGGTTCTCATGCCAAGACGACTTCGGTACGTTTTCCTCTTCATTTGGTTTGCTGCTGCTCACATCCATCTTGATACTCCTAATGCCTCTTCTCCCTGTTGCTGAGGTACTGAACATTACACAACCACAAGCTCTTCCTGACATTTAACAAGCTCATGTGCGGCCACGCAGTATCTCAAGTCTACATCAACGACATCCCATCATTTTACACAGCATTTCACATTATTCCATTCATGTATTACTTTACATATACGTTATGCGCCATTCCCCATCGAATAAATATGTACGATTTTTCCTTCGTCAAGGTTTTATCCACAAGGGTGGTTTTACTTGACAAGTTTTTAATGCGGCATATCATATTCGATTGGAGAAGCGCAATCATTCGAGCTTTGCATTATGTTTTTGCATATATTGACATTTTGTAATATGGCTTTTCTCCGCCACAAGTGAGACATTAAATAAAATATTCTCTTCAAAAAAAATATATATATGTGTGTGTGTGTGTATATATACACGTACTATATGTATATATACAGCTTAAGGACAATTAAATGACCAAAATGTTTCAATTTACATGTTAGTCAATTTATATGTAAAATGTATAATAATGAATAAAGTATAACATAAGTTATGTATTTTAGGAGATATGTTCAAGGAAGTAGGAATTAAGTGTTTTAGTCACCTAAGTGTTGAAATATGAATTGCATATGGAAAATACAAATTAAGAAAAAGGTGTTGGATGAACAATTGTTAAAATTAGGTTGTTTTGGGTGACATAGCCTAATGGTCACCCTTTTAGGGCAAAAGTGGCATTTTCTTAAGTTATGACATGTAAAATGTGAATAAGTAGTCGATGTCAATGATAAGTTATAGAATGACCAAAAAAACCATCATATGGCCCATTTTGCATGTTGCATGGCATAAAGGTTGAAAATTTATTTTCATTGCATTATAGGATTTAAAAAGTTACATGCAAAACGAATAATAAACAAGAGATGATTGATTCCATTGACACACGATATGTTATGTTATGTTATGATCACCATCATGTTATGTTTTGCTAGTGTGACATCGGTACCGGAGCAGTAGATGTCAGGGGCATATGATTTTGTTATGACTGAGTGTAACACCGGGTCCGGGACATGGGTTCTCTGTCATAATGCGTCACCATCAGTACATGTACATATGTTTATTATGTTTTATGTTGTACATGTATTAGATAGGAAATCAGTTGATATGTCGTGCTTTATTATTTTTATGAAAAGTGTTATAGCCAATAATGAAAATGTTATGTTTTCATTTCATGAAAATGTCATGTTATGCAATTTATGAAAATCACGTTATGTTTATGAAAAGTAATGTCATGAAAAATCATGTTATGAAAAGTAATGTCTTATGCATCATGTCACCTTAGGTTATGGTTAGATATCCATAAGTTTATTACGCCTTTAAGTCGATTAAAAAAGACTACGTAAGAAGATGTGACGGCTATAAGTTATGACCTTAGTATGATATGGATTAGAATGTAAGTATGGACATATATGCAATGAATAGACTAAAGAAGAAAGTTATGATTTCTACGATATGATGTAAATTCTTATGTTCTGTTTCATTCTTGTATCATGCCACTTTATGTTGTACCCAACCGTACCGTACTTGAAACTATGATGATGTGGTATAATGAAATATTGATTCTTCCAAGTCCATTTTAATTAATTTATATTAGCGCTTCCTTACTTAAATTCATCTAAGCTGGATACTAAATAATTATATAAGTAGATGTCATAAGGTATGTGAAATGACTATATAGCCCCTCCAAGACCTTGGAAGTTCGGCCAAGAGGCTTTGATGAACCTTAGAATAATTTCTTTTTCATAAAAAAGGCAAACCTAAAAGGTTTTCATGAAAGCAAATTTAAAAGAATTAGATAAAATAAATAATAGTACAATTATATAAGTATAAGTTATGATAAATGTGAAAAGACTAAATTACCCTCCCAAGATCCCAAGATTTCGGCCAAAACAAGTGGATGGCTCTAGAACCCTCTCCATTATTCTAGTCCAATTTCTACTATCTGAAATATTTAGCTAGAATATAATTATATAATAAAAATAATCAAGCATGCAAAAAGGAAATAATAAAATAATAAAAAGGAGGCAAGCATGGGAGGCAAAAGCTTCACCTAGACCACCTTTTTGCATTTTTCATGAAACCTTGCTCCCTACCCCCTTCAAGCACCGGCCACCCTTTCCTTTCCCCCCTTCACACCATTAAGCTCTCTTTAAAATATCTAGAAGCTTCACCCCATTTTCATCTTGAACTCACTCAAGAAGCCCCAAGCAAGACAACACTTAAGCTATTTCATTTCCTTCAACCCCCATACCATACAGCCCTCCCCTTGGAGTTAGAGGATTCAACACAACTTCCATTTCCAAGCTCAAGAAGCATCTAGGTAAGTCTCTGTCCAAACATCTTTAAGTGAATTCTCTATGTCAAATAATGAAGCTCACATGGGTCCTTTTATTTTACCAAAAACTGTGACCTTCATGGTCACTAGGTACAAGATTTTCAATCCTTTTAGGTGGCGCAAGCTCTTGCTAGTTGAAGCTCCATTCAAAACCTCATCTTGGTAAGTAGATCTAATATCAAGATAGCTCTATTTTTCATTTAAGATGATGACTAACATTCTTCTTTTCCTCCCTTCAAAAAACCGTGTGCCTCATGAATAAAAGAGGAGGAAAATTTCAACCCATCTCATCCAAGATCCAAGCTAAGAAAAGGCTTTAACTTGAAGAGCCGAGTATACCTTAGACTCTCATGATTTATTTGAAGAATTAGTGACTTGAATGGCTAGCTACTTCTAAGATATAAACTTTAGTTGTATAAACTAAGTATTAAGCATGAGACCTTAGTAATTCCTTAAGAAAAATGTCTTGCGTGTGATTAATTCCTCAAAAGATGAATTCTTTTCCAACATGCAATATGGTATGAGGATGTTTTAGGATGAAACAAGATTCAACAAAGTGATTCTAGGCAATAATGGTTCTTGGGTGAAGCTTGAGAAGCTCCAAGATGGTATGCATGTGCTAGTTGTAATTTTACAAGGTTGTTTGATGTGATTGAAATGAAATAGCATATAAATGTGTTGCATGCCTAAATAAATATTGTAAAATATGTTCATTTAACCACACAAGGCACGGCCAAGAGGAGGTGGTGGGGGTGAGTCTTGAATACAAGAAAGAACACATTTTGTGAGCACTAAGATATGTGAAATTTGCATGCTAGATGATTTATTACATGAGTATGTTTGTGCTCAAATTGAAATGTGACATGGGTTATTTTGGTACAAGAACATGGACTGTTTATGGAGGTGGAGTGATGCATAAATTAGTTGTACCAAGAATGGATTCAATAAAGTACAAAGTGAGCAAATATGATGAGTGTTGTGTATAGATTACAAACTGTTTTAGAATGTTTCAAATGAGACTTAACAAAAGGTATGGAATCTGGAATATTCATGTAAAAAGGGGTGTAATAAGCTATTTTATACTAATAAGGTTAGTTGGTATGTATCTAACATGAAACAAATGACAAAAGACTAAACTACTGGAACGGGGCAGATTTATGTAGAGTATTGTGCGACCTAGAAATGGAACCTAGGAGATTGAAAATGAGCTGAATTTTGGTAGGATGAAAGCTCTGCATGTTTATGATGTTTTTGAGTTAGAATTGCGTAAAAAGGAATTTTGGTTTTGCCACAATAAAATTTTTGGTAAAATTGGTCAGTCCAGAATCAGCATGTGGCCAATTTCGGGAAAATAATTAAATGACCCCTTTAAAGTTATTGGATTACTCTGGAAATTCTATGATAACCACCTAAGACATTGATGAGCATGTTCATGTAAATTAATCCATTTGGAGTTTTTGTTTTGATGGGTAATTATTGATTTGAAGTGGACGCACCAAATCTGGAAAATGGGCAGAACAGAGGAATAAGTTAAGAGGCCTTAATCTTGTGGATTTCGACTTAAGTGAACGGTTTGGGTCCATGAATATTAGTCCTTGAGGAGGTTACTATGTTTTTCAAGTTTTGGACCAAATTAATTAAGACTTTACGGTCTTGAATATTAAGGGAAAGATGACTACTGTACTGCTGGATTCAGCAGTACACTTTTTAACAACTTAATGATTTAAGGGTCTTATTCATCTTAAAACATTACGATAATTTTGTGACATGAATATAAGACTCCGTGACGCATGTATATGACAAAAGATTATGAAAATTGGTCTGTTTGGTAAACTTTGGAAGCCTCATGAACAGAATGTAAAATCTGGAAAATCTTCAGCACATGGAAACCATGCCTATGACAAGACTTAAGTAATTTCTAAGATAATCCATGCCATGACTTGCATTGCATATCATTTCATGTATCATGCATGATCACATGCACCATGAATCTGATTTTTATGAATTTCCGTATGCAAGCAAGTCTTTTCAAGAAAGCAAGTTTTCGTTATGCATATAAGTTATTTATGGTCCCATGTTTTTAAAGAAAGCTTTATGATTCTCTTGCCAGCTAAGCATGCTTATAACCCGATTCCAGACCCTAGGTTAATAGGTCTGATGATATGATAAGTTCTGGACCTGTTCTGGTCCTGGGGTTAATTGGTCCGATGATATGTTCTGGACCCGATCCAGGCCCGGGGTTAATCAGCCTGATATATGTTCTGGACCCGTCCCAGACCCGGGTTAATTGGTCTGATGACATGTTCTGGACCCGTTCAGATCCGGGGTTAATTGATCTGATACTCCATTTTCTGACATGTTATTTTATGGGACTAAAATGATGATTTTGGCATGACATGATATCATGCATTGCATCTTGCACAGTTCATGAGCATTTTGGCATGTTGTACGTTTCAGTTAATAGGTAATATGATATTGTTGTATGGTATTACTTAAAATTATGATTAGGCTATATCGTCAAGCAGATCCAAGATTAAAGGTCAGGTATGAATTAATATTTGAGGTTCTTGGGGATTTCTGTTCATGTCATGATCCTTTATTTATTTCATGGTAGTTTATTGTATGCTTGCTGGGTGATTTTTATAACTCATACCTTTATTTTTTCCCCAGAGCCAGTGAATGCTAAGGTTGAATGGATCGAGGATGAGCCGAAAGTGTCGTATCCGTAGTCGAGGAGACAGGAGGAGATCATGCCTAAGGACTTTTGTGCTGCTATGTTGATGTACTATGAATTATGTGAACTCTTTGGGATTTCGGTTTATGTTGTTTGTGGACTACTATTTTGGGGACTTAATATTCCGTAATGCATGTTTATTTTAAAAAGTTTTAATTCTGCCTAAATTTTACTGCCATGTTAAATGTTAGCATGGGAGTCCATGACTTAAGTGATGGATTTTCACATGTCACACATGACGCTTTATACTCTCCTTGGTGAAGTACGGCGGGTGCACCGTATTCAGACAAGATCCGGGCATGGGGCGCTATAGATGGTGTCAGAGCCCAGGCTCTAGATTACGGGCAGAACGTATAACTAAGTTATGATCTTAGAAATCTAAGTTTGATCTTAGACCTAAGTCATGATCTTAGATGAGTGACGGCCTTAGACTAGGACAACTTAGACCGGGTTTAGGATGAAATTTAATAATTAATCCTAACTTATAGAAATCCGGATCTCTAACGTAAGGTGTGACCTTTCTCTTCCTCATTTAAATTTTTCTGAGAATTATGACCTTTGCACAAAATAATTTGGTTTTATCCCAACCTTTGTGTAAATTTTAACACTCTGTAGTGCAGATGGTGCAACCTCGTGGCAGACCTCCTAGGGCTCGACTAGCTGCTCAGGAGCTCGTTCCTCCTCAGCCACAGGGCCTCGTTCCTCCACCACCGTTTCAGGTCCTGCCTCCACCACCGCACGACCAGAACCCCCTGTTCAGAATAATCCACCTCCACCACCGCAGGCACCTGTCCCTCCGGTTATTCCGGACATTAATGTCTTTCAGGCCTTTTGCCAAGTGGTCACACAGATCGGGCAAGGCCTAATCCATCAGAATGCTCCACCTCATCCGCATGAGCCTGTGACAGATGCACAATATTATTTTGAGAAATTAAATAGAGCTAATGTACCACCGTTTGAGGGAAAGCCAGATCCAGATACAACGGAGAAGTGGTTGGACGAAGTTGAAAATTGTTTCGAGTTAATTCAAGCCCCGACGAGATGAAAGCCCAAGCCATCAGACCCTTTCTGATAAGTGAGGCTAACCAATGGTGGACGACTAATTTACATCCCTTGCCAAGACCAATTGTCTGAGAGAGATTTCTGCAAGAATTCCACAAGTTCTACATCCCTCCGTCAGTGAAGCTACAGAAAAGGCATGAATTTGAATCACTAAAGCAAGAGCATGGTATGACGGTAACAGAATACGCTAACAAGTTCATTGCATTGGGGAGATTTCAGCCTATCACTATGAACGATGAGGAGACAAAAATGTTGAAATTTGAAAGAGGGCTGAATCCAAGAATCAGTACATGGTTGGTGAATGCAAACCCCACAAATTTTGGAGCTCTTCTGGATGCCTGTTACAGGATTGAGAGAGACATTATCCGCCGAGATGACGTGGGACAGAAAAGAGAGAGACAAGTGACTGGAAACGAGAAATTTAGAAAAGTGGCCAAGAAGAATTATAAAGGATCTATTCGTCAAGGGAGGCCACAGGGTCAGAATCAGCGCCGCCAACAGCACCAGAATAATCAGCAAAAGAATCAGGCTCCACCCCAGCAGCCAACTATACCAGTATGTCCTCAGTGCTAGAAGAGACACATGGGTGAGTGTCGATGGAAGACTGGACAATTTTTCGGATGCGGCAAGGATGGCCACCTGATTAGGGATTGCCCAGATAGAGGAGCGAAGCAACAGCAACAACAGCGAAAGAACCAGTGGCCACGTGGAAATGCAAGGGTGCACGTTATGACAGAGGCAGATGTTGAGGAGACGGCAGACGTAGTGACTAGTAAGAGCTAAAGTTTTACGCCTTAAATACATTTTACTTATACATGCCTATACTGTTGCTTAGTTAAATATGCATGGTTCAGGAACTATCTTAGTATGTAGCATACCTGCGAATGTATTGTTTGACAGTGGCGCCAGCCACTCATTTATCTCCAGAAAGTTTGCTAAGAATATAGATCATAACTCAGTCAGACTAGGATCACCCTATACAGTACAAGTAGCCGGCAATCAGGTGCTTGTCTCTCATCATATCTTCCGAAATTACGTGCTCGATTTTGATGATCAGCGGTTTGAAGCTGATTTGATCCCCATACCCATGAGTGATTTCGATGTGATCCTAGAAATGGATTGGCTCTCAAAGAATCATGCTCACATTGATTGCCGAAGTAGGCAAGTTATAATTAAGAACCTAGCTCGAGACGAAGTGTCATTCCAAGGAGTAGCTAAGTTAAAGAAACCATCCAAGAAGGTCTATGTTAACGCGGCTCGTGCTAGCCGAGCATTGAAGAAAGGCCATGAAGGATTCCTTGTTTATATCCTAAGTGCTGAGCAAGCGAGTCCCACCCTTGCTCAAGTTCCGGTTGTCAATGAATACCCCGATGTCTTTCTAGACGAATTACCTGGGTTACCTCCCGACTGCGAAATTGCCATTGAAATAAACCTTGTTTCAGGAGTTGAACCCATATCAAAGGCCCCTTATCGGATGGACCCTACAAAACTGAAAGAGCTAAAGGAGCAGTTACACGAGCTGTTAGAGAAGAAGCTCATCCGCCCCAGCGTTTCACCTTGGGATTTTCCTGTGATTCGTAAAGAAGAAAGATGGAAGTATGCGCTTATGCATTGATTACCGAGAATTTAACAAAATCACCATAAAGAATAAGTACCCATTGCCCCGAATCGACGACTTATTTGATCAACCCAGGGTACGTAACTAACAAGTTTTAGTTCAAATAAGGTTTAAATTTCCAAAACCCTATCTAAAGAATCTTAATGCAGGGATCTCGAATCTTTAGTAAGATTGACCTACGATCTGGATACTTCCAATTGAAGATTAAGGCCGAAGACATTCCTAAGACTGCTTTCATGACACGCTATGGACATTACGAATTTTTGGTCATGCCCTTTGGATTAACCAATGCTCCTGCCGCCTTTATGGATCTCATCGAGTTTTTCAGGACCAATTGGACAAGTTCGTAGTGGTCTTCATAGACGACATCTTGATCTATTCCCCAGATGAGGAAACTCATGCAGCCCATTTGAGGGCAGTTCTGAATATTTTAAGAGAAAGACAGTTGTACGTGAAATTTAGCAAATGCGAGTTTTGGCTGCATAGTGTATCCTTTCTCGGCCATGTTATATCAGAAGATGGATTTCAATAGATCCCAAGAAAATCGAGGCCATTACAGAACGGCTCAGGCCAACTAATGTTACGGAGGTGAGAAGCTTCCTTGGGCTGGCAGGATATTATCGGAAATCTGTGGAAGGATTTTCAAGGATAGCTGTTCCCCTCACCAAATTAACACAAAAGAAAACCAAATTCAAGTGGAATGCCGACTATGAAAGGAGCTTCTCGGAGTTAAAATCAAAGTTGACGTCCGCCCCTGTCTTAGCTCAGCCCACTCCTGGCGAGAAATACATGGTGTATAGTGATGCTTCGAAGAACGGTCTCGGATGTGTCTATATGCAGAGAGATAAAGTGATAGCTTATGCATCCCGGCAGTTAAAGCCCTTCGAGCAAAACTACCCCATTCATGATCTTGAGCTTGCCGCAGTGGTTTTCGCATTAAAGATATGGAGACATTACTTGTATGGTGAGAAATGTGAAATCTATACAGATCATAAAAGCCTTAAGTATCTCTTTACCCAGAAAGAACTAAACATGCGGCAGCGTAGATGGCTCGAGTTGACTAAAGATTATGACCTCTCAATTCAGTATCACCCTGGGAAAGCTAATAAAGTTGCTGATGCGTTGAGTCGAAAGACAAGTCACCCACATCAACCACCTCTTCAGCGAGATATGGAAGAGTTTGGCCTAGAAGAAGTTGATTCAGTGAATGAAGTTCTTGCCAAGTTGGTTCTTATTCCTTCACTAATTGATAAGATCAAAGAGGCTCAAGGGAATGATGCAGCCTTGAGAAAGATCAAGGAGAGGATCCAAGATAAGCCATAAAATGACTTTGAAGTTCGTAGCGATGACAGTTTATGGTACCGAGTGTGTGCCTGAGGACAAAGAAATTAAAGATGAAGTCTTGATGGAAGCCCACAACTCACGGTTATCTATACACCCTGGAGCTAACAAGATGTATTAGGACCTCAAGCAAAGGTTTTGAGGCACGGTATGAAGAACCAAATAGCTGAATTTGTTGAACGATGCTTGGTTTGTCAAAAAGTAAAAGCTGAGCACCAAAAGACCTGCTGGACTACTACAACCTTTAGAAGTACCAGAATGGAAATGGGACCATGTCACTATGGATTTTGTGACCGATCTACCCAGGACTAAGTATGGAAGTGATGCTATATGGGTCGTTGTAGACCGCCTAACCAAGTCTGCTCACTTTTTGGCCATGTCAATTAAAGCACCTATGGAGAAGTTGGCCTCTATGTACATTGATCAGATTGTCTGTTTGCATGGTGTGCCCATAAGTATCGTATGCGATCATGATCCCCGTTTTACCTCAAGATTCTATACAGCCTTTCAAAAGGCAATGGGCACTGAGATCAAAATGAGTTCCGCTTTCCATCCACAGACTGATGGTCAATCTGAAAGGACAATTCAAACCCTTGAAGGCATGCTTCATTCTTGCATTCTTGACTTTGGAGGAAGTTGGGATAAAAGTCTTAAGTTAGTTGAGTTTTCTTACAATTACAGCTTCCATAGATCCATAGGGATGGCACCTTATGAAGCGTTGTATGGGCAAAAATGTCGGTCTCCACTCTATTGGGACGAGATTGGAGATAAGGTCTATACAGGACCCGACATTTTTTAGCAAACATGAGAAAAGGTAAAGATTGTTTGACAAAGATTGAAAGCAGCACAGGATAGGAGTAAGATATGGGCTGATGAAAGGCGGAGACCCTTGGAGTTTCAAGAAGGAGAAAAAGTTTTCTTAAAAGTCTCTCCATCTAAAGGGATCAAGAGGTTTGGCATAAAAGGGAAATTGAGCCCAAGATTCATTGGACCATATGAAGTTCTAGAAGGAGTCGGTGAAGTTGCATATCGCTTGGCGTTGCCCCCATCACTATCCCAACTACATGATGTGTTTTATGTCTCCCAACTTCGCCAATATGTCTATGATCCAAGTCACGTCCTTGAGGATCAGCAACTGAAGGTTGAAGAAGATGCATCTTATATAGAGGAGCCCCTAAAGATCGTTGATTGGAAAGAAAAGAAGTTGAGAAAGAGATCCATACCTATGGTGAAGGTTCAGTGGAAGTACCATTCGGGAGAAGAAGCCACATGGGAAACAGAGGAAGACATGAAGAAAAGATATCCCCATCTTTTTCACTAGTCTCTGATGTTTCAAGGACAAAACATATGTTAAGGGAGGAGGATGTTGTACCCCAACCGTATCGTACTTGAAACTATGATGATGTGGTATAATGAAATATTGATTCTTCCAAGTCCATTTTAATTAAGTTATATTAGCTCTTCCTTACTTAAATTCATCTAAGACGGATACTAAATAATTATATAAGTGGATATCATAAGGTATGCCAAATGACTATTTAGCCCCTCCAAGACCTTGGAAATTCGGCCAAGAGGCCTTGATGAACCTTAGAATAATTTCCTTTTTATAAAAAGGCAAACCTAAAAGGTTCTCATGAAAGCAAATTTAAAAGAATTAGATACAATAAATAATAGTATAATTATATAAGTATAAGTTATGATAAATGTGAAAAGACTAAATTACCCTCCCAAGTCCCCAAGATTTCGGCCAAAACAAATGGATGGCTCTAGAACCCTCTCCATTATTCTAGTCCAATTTCTACTATTTGAAATATTTAGCTAGAATATAATTATATAATAAAAATAATCAAGCATGCAAAAAGGAAATCATAAAATAATAAAAAGGAGTGGGAGACAAAAGCTTCACCTAGACCACCTTTTTGCATTTTTCATGAAACCTTGCCCCCCCTACCCCCTTCAAGCGTCAGCCACCCTTTCCTTTTCCCCCCTTCACACCATTAAGCTCTCTTTAAAATAGCTAGAAGCTTCACCTCATTTTCATCTTGAACTCACTCAAGAAGCCCCAAGCAAGACAACACTTAAGCTATTTTATCTCCTTCAACCCCCATACCATACGGCCCTCCCCTTGGAGTTAGAGGATTCAACACAACTTCCATTTCCAAGCTCAAGAAGCATCTAGGTAAGTCTCCTTCCAAACATCTTAAGTGAATTCTCTATGTCAAATAATGAAGCTCATATGGGTCCTTTTATTTTACCCAAAAACCATGACCTTCATGGTCATTAGGTACAAGATTTTCAATCCTTTTAGGTAGTGCAAGCTCTTACTAGTTGAAGCTCCATTCAAAACCTCATCTTGGTAAGTAGATCTAATATCAAGATAGCTCTATCTTTCATTTAAGATGATGACTAACATTCTTCTTTTCCTCCCTTCAAAAAACCGTGTGCCTCATGAATAAAAGAGGAGGAAAATTTCAACCCATCTCATCCAAGATCCAAGCTAAGAAAAGGCTCTAGCTTGAAGAGGCAAGTATACCTTAGACTCTCATGATTTATTTGAAGAATTAGTGACTTGAATGGCTAGCTACTTCTAAGATATAAACTTTAGTTGAATAAACTATGTATTAAGCATGAGACCTTAGTGATTCCTTATAAAAAATTTATTGCATGTGATTAATTCCTCCAAAGATGAATTCTTTTCCAACATGCAATATGGTATGAGGCTGTTTTAGGATGAAACAAGATTCAACAAAGTGATTTTAGGCAAGAATAGTTCTTGGGTGAAGCTTGAGAAGCTCCAAGATGGTATGCATGTGCTAGTTGTAATTTTACAAGGTTGTTTGATGTGATTGAAATGAAATAGCATATAAATGTGTTGCATGCCTAAATAAATATTGTAAAATATGTTCATTTAACCACACAAGGCACGGCCAAGAAGAGGAGGTGAGGGTGAGTCTTGAATCCAAGAAAGAACACATTTTGTGAGCACTAAGATATGTGAAATTTGCATGCTAGATGATTTATTACATGAGTATGTTTTTGCTCAAATTGAAGTGTGACATGGGTTATTTTGGTACAAGAACATGGGCTGTTTATGGAGGTGGAGTGATGCCTAAATTAGTTGTACCAAGAATGGATTTATTAATGTGTAAAAGTGAGCAAATATGATGAGTGTTTTGTATAGATTACAAACTGTTTTGGAATTATTCAAATGAGACTTAACAAAAGGTATGGAATCTGGAATATTCATGTAAAAAGGGGTGTAATAAGCTATTTTATAAGAATAAGGTTAGTTGGTATGTATCTAACATGAAAAAAATGACAAAAGACTAAAGTACTAGAACAGGACAGATTTATGTAGAGTATTATGCGACCTAGAAATGGACCCTAGGAGATTGCAAATGAGCTGTTTTTTTGTAGGATGTTATCCCTGCATGTTTATGACGTTTGTAAGTTGGAATTTTGGAAAAAGGAATTATGGTTTTGCCACAATAAAATTTTTAGTAAAACTGGTCAGTTCAGAATCAGCATGTGACCAATTTTGGGAAAATAATTAAATGACCCCTTTAAAGTTATTGGATTACTATGGAAATTTTTTGATAATCACCTAAGACATTGATGAGCATGTCCATGAAAATTAACCCATTTGGAATTTTCGTTTTGATGGGTAATTATTGATTTGAAGTGGACGCACCAAATCTGGAAAATGGGCAGAATAGAGGAATAAGTTAAGAGGCCTTAATCTTGTGGATTTCGACTTAAGTGAATGGTTTAGGCCCATGAATATTAGTCCTTGAGGAGGTTACTATGTTTTCCAGGTTTTGGCCCAAATTAATTAAGACTTTACTGTCTTGAAAATTAAGGGAAAGATGACTATTGTACTGTTGGATTCAGCAGTACACTTTTTAACAACATAATGATTTAAGGGTCTTATTCATCTTAAAACGTTACAAAAATTTTATGACATGAATATAAGACCCAGTGACGCGTGTATATGACAAAAGATTATGAAAATAGGCATGTTTGGTTAACTTTGAAAGCCTCATGAACAGAATGTCAAATCTGGAAAATCTTTATCACATGGAAACCATGCCTATGACAAGACTTAAGTAATTTCTAAGATAATCCATGCCATGACTTGCATTGCATATCATTTCATGTATCATGCAAGCAAGTTTTCGTTATGCATATAAGTTATTTATGGTCCCATGTTTTTAAAGAAAGCTTTATGATTCCCTTGCCGGCTAAGCATGCTTATAACCCGACTCCAGACCCGGGGTTAATAGGTCTGATGACATGATAAGTTCTGGACCCGTTCCGGACCCCGAGTTAATTGGTCCGATGATATGTTCTGGACCCGATCCAGGCCCAGGGTTAATCGGCCTGATATTATGTTCTAGACCCGTACCAGACCCGGGGTTAATTGGTCTGCTGACATGTTCTGGACCCGTTCAGATCCGGGGTTAATTGATCTGATACTCCGTTTTCTGACACGTTATTTTATGGACCAAAATGATGATTTTGACATGACATGATATCATGCATTGCATCTTGCACAATTCATGAGCATTTTGGCGTGTTGTACGTTTCAGTTAATAGGTAATATGATATTGTTGGTATGGTATTACTTAAAATTATGATTAGGCTATCTCGTCAAGCAGATCCAGGATTAAAGGTCAGGTATGAATTAACATTTGAGGTTATTGGGGATTTCTGTTCATGTCATGATTCTTTATTTATTTCATGGTAGTTTATTATATGCTTGTTGGGTGATTTTTATCACTCATACCTTTATTTTTTCCCCAGAGCCAGTGAATGCTAAGGTTGAATGGATCGAGGATGAGCCGAAAGTGTCGTATCCGTAGTCGGGAGACCGAAGGAGATCATGCCCAAGGACTTTTGTGTTGCTATGTTGATGTACTATGAATTATATTGAACTCTTTAGGATTTCGGTTTATGTTGTTTGTGGACTACTATTTTGGGGACTTAATATTCCTTAATGCATGTTTATTTTAAAAAGTTTTAATTCTGTCTAAATTTTACTGCCATGTTAAATGTTAGCATGGGAGTTCGTGACTTAAGTGATGCATTTTCATATGTTACGCATGACGCTTTGTACTCTCCTTAGTGAAGTACGACGGGTGCACTGTATTCGGACAAGGTCCGGGTGCGGGGCGCTACACTTTATTTGTAAACGGAGATGCGCTTATTTACGTTCGTTATTATGATATCATTATTTGTCACCTTATCTCCCCATGTATGCTCCACATGACATATCTAGTAGGACTAATTGCTGAGCGATTATGTTGTCTATCGCTCATACTTGCCTTATAACATTACAGAGAAAAGGGACCGTGATGCCTTGTTCATTGAGGAAGGACCCCCGGCTAGAGTACCCATGAGTTGAGATGTAAGCCAGAGTTTTGTAGTCGAAATGTTAGGCTTTATTTTATTATGATGTACTTAGACTATCTTGAGACATTGTACTTTATGATTTTTACGCACCTGGACGATTTGTATTATTATTCATGTCGTAAGTTTATCTTTATTTCACTTTCGCTATCTCAATTTATAATTCATGTCGACATACACATGTATAGTATCGATGCCTTGTACTTTTTGTAGTAGAGTACGGCGAATGCACCGTGCCGAAATCCTAGTTCTGAGCAGGGTGCTACACTAGGTGCATTAGACTACTAGGTATTCATAATCAGATTTCTTTCTACGCTAAAAAAAAGAAACACAGCCCAAAATACACAGAGAGTAGCAGCTAGAAGAGGAGAAGGAGAAGGGCAAAGCAACCAACTTTCATCGTATGTGATCTTACTGTGGTTGTACGAAACAGCGGAGTGATACAAAAAATCAAGGTAGCAAGAAATCAAGGAATGAAGGAAAAAAACAAGGTAAGAAAAGAAATTAAACAAAATAAAGAAAGAAAGAAAAGCAAAGAACATGACTACATGAAGTTGGATAACGTAAGAAGTCAAGGTCAAGGTAATAAGTCTAGATTCAAGGTAGTAAAGTCTAGAATCAAGGAAGAAGTCAAAATGTCTTGTGCATTGGCATAGTATTTAGTTTAGGGTGAATGAAAACATTACTTTTGCGTATGTGTATGATCAAACAGAAATACACGTTATGATAGATAGACCTAATTTTCTTACTGAACACGTTGTATGCTAGGCCCTTACCATTTCAGTGAGGTTGCAGTGATTGATCAAGCAAGTTTCAAGGGTACTTGTATGTGCTATGTGTTCAATGTAATTGTTTTAAATATATTTGAAGTAATGTTTCAGGTTGTGTAAATGTATATTGCAGACCGTGAACACTTAGTGTTAGTTATATCGAAGCACAAAAACAGAGCAAAGGAGAACATTGAGTGATTGGTGGTATGGCTCAATAGGTCAACAACAGAAATGGAGAAAAAAAATCAACAGGGTCTCCAGAAAGATCAGAAATAGTCAAATCCATGTTGGATCAGAAATCGGGTCAGGCCACAAGAAGCATGGTGCACCCTCAACACAACATATAAAAAAGTTCTCGGTCATATCAAATATCAATTGAAAATTTGTGTCAAGGGATCCAAAACAATTACTACTTATATTTAGGGCATCAAGAACCGCGAACTGGCCCTCTTTGTCAAGCTCCTTGACGATGAAGATTTAATAAACTAAAAGAATGGCTCGCTTTCTGTTGAACCTCCTAGCTAAACTTGTGTGGAGGTTGATAATAAATGAAGTCGTCTTGTGGGTGAAAGTGCTGCGAGCGAAGTATGGATGTCTCCTGAATGACACTGCATCTCGTAAACCATGTACCTGCACTTGGAGGAGCATAGTATCTGCGGTTTCGATTGTTGTGGCTGGACTGGCATCGAATATAGTCCAGGCAATTCAACAGAATGGAAATACTCCGGTTGTTTGGAAATGGAAGGAGGAAGATTTAATGTTGCTTCGGCATACTTGGCACAAATGGAGTTTGGAGCGGATGAAAAGGATACCAACTGGCGGAAGATTTGGTCACTGAAGGGCCCCAGCGAGGGAATTTTTTGTTATCGCAAGCGCGGTTGAACAGACTCCCAACGGGATATCTACTATACAGGAGGCGTTTACGGAAATCACCACAATGCATACAATGTCACAGGGCAGAAGATACAAATTTGTATACACTAAGGGAATGTTCTTTGGGAACAATTGTTACCGGGGCAGTATAGGGAGTTTTTGGGTTTGATGACAGCTTTGGCCAATGGATAGATAGGAATGTTGCAGCACCGATGGGAGAAGGACAGCCTTGTGATTTAGGATCTGCAAGGCACCACTAGAAGGGGGGTTGAATAGTGGGTGCGGAAAATGTGGTTTTTAAAATTGTTTTAAACCAAAAACCCAACTTCTGAAAACATTTTCTGTTTTCAGGACCAGTTTTGAAATGTTTTGAAAACTAGGTTGCAGGTCTTCAACAATTCTTAACTTTGGAGAGAATTTAGCCTCAGATGTTTAGAGTATCTCCTAAAAATTTCAGATTAAAATTCAACCTCTAACCCCTTGAAAAATCGTTGATGGTCAGATTGCACAAATTTGCCAGAAACGGTAGTCTGATTTGAAAATTTTATTCCAATTAAACCGTAACTCCAAATGCTCTGAAACATTAATGACAAACCCCTTATTATGTTTATTTAATTGGGTTGAAACAGATTTGAAAAATTCTTTTGGGAAGTTAGTCAAATACGTTCAAAGTCTCAACCTTTGCAAGCCTGAAAATCAGACTGCACTAGTCTCAGAACTTTAGACATTTAAATGACTTATCCTTGTCCAAAAAGGTTGAAACGTGCGCCAAATTAACCTTAAGACGTGTGGCTATGAATATGAAAAGTTTTGTGATTTTTGAAATTCGTTTAGTACTTTTAATAACGTGATGAAAAACGATGCACAGTGCTGAAACTGAAAGTAAGTGCTGAAAGTAAATAACACCAGGAATTTTATACTAGTTCGGTTAAAATAATCTACTCCAGTCTTCGAGGACACCTTCCTCGGTTAGCACTAATCACAAAACATAAATAACACCTTACCATAGGGTTGATGGAGTTACACACCAACTCCAACCCTTTACAAACCTTGTAAATGAATATAATGATCACGAACTCCACCACCTTGCAAGTGCAAGATTGATCACACCTTGATCAATCTTTTACAACAATAAAGAGTATAGGATGGTATGTAAGAAGCCTATTCAAGATGTATGAATATGAATACAATAGGATTTTAGAGAGAAGAAAGAAAGAAGTATAGAAGAGGAGAGGATGTATGCGTTTTTGATCACACAATTTTCAAGACTTGTTTTGTATTTTGTTTGCTCTCTTCTTTCCTTTTTATCACCATATGGCCGCCCACTATGATGCCCCTTTCCTCTTGAAAATTATCTTCCAAGTCCTTGGAAGAGTATATTTTATCATTGTGACATTTCCTTGCTAATTTGGCAATTCCTCATTGGATGATAATTAAGCTCTTTCTTACTTAGCACCCATTGATTGGATGGAAGTTGTCATCATTTGATGCCTAGATAAATCGAAAATAAACCTTAAAAAAAATGTGTCAATTAGCCATAAAAGTGTTCATAATTCACATAATCATTCCACTTAATTAGCAAGACAAATAACTCCATTTTTCCTTATGAAAATCGGCCATGTGCATGCTGAATTTTCAGCATGTGATATTCACACTTTATTTAAATCGTTGCCAAGTTTGTATTTGATTTATTTCTTGAAAATAAAGAAAAAATCAATCATCATTTAGTACACAAAATTTCTACTAAATTTGGAATAAAGATTAGTCACCAAGAGGGCCAAGAATTCGGCCACATCCATTACACACATGCTGAAATTTTCAGCATGTGTGATATTTGAAAATATCACTTTATTAATTCCATAATATATTCAAAACATTTCCATACTATCTCTCAATTAATCCACATAATTCAAATTGGCAAATATGGCATAATTTAATAGCAAAATCGGCCAGTCTATGCACACATGCTGAAATTTTCAGCATGTGTTACAAATGCGACATAAGTTTGAAATGTTACCTTGTGTAGCTCCTTTCTTTATGTCACCAATATTGCATGCTTCATTTTTGGCCAATCAAGATGCCAACAAAGCTCCACATATGCTCCAACATGGTTGAGCTAGGCGTGTATGATGAATATACATGTGCTGAATTTTATTTTTGCAAACTTTGTAAAATAGTGCACATATAATTATACACACATGGTATATTTCAATCAGCCCTTAATTGATTTTTCTAGAACACTTTAAAATTTTTGAAGTATGTAAAAAGTGTCTAGATACATGTTATATGCCATGCCAAAAATGTTCATGTGCTGTGTTCGTAGAATACCGAATTTTCGACGTTTATCGATTACCTAATTTTTCTCCGATTAAATTCCAAATTTTTGCACATGTTATATATATTATGTTACACATAATATATATAAATTAAACTTTAATATTAAGCACTTAGGGCTGATTAAAGTGGCACCTACATGTGACAAAAATTGAATTTGGAATCTTCACAATTTGACCTTAATTTGGGGTGATTTGTGTGTCCCAACATGGAATGATTTTATGGTTGTATATACCATGTAAGCCACGAAATTTGTGGCCATTTTTGAAGTGTAGGGGCTGGCCATCTATATATGGCAAGTACATGACACGTTGGCGAAGTTTCGGTATTCATCCGATACGACAATTTTTGGTTTAAAGCCTTTTAACGTGTCGTAATAAATTTGTCATCACCATGACTTATATCATATGATATAAGACCTGAATGTACTCATAAATATGAGGTAAATATAGTGGTGTGACATTAACGTACGTTCGTAAAATATGTAACGTGTCGGTAGTACGTTAGAATATATTATGTAGTGCCTTTTAAAAAATCTGATTATATATAAAAATATATATAAAAACATGTAGAGAGGAGTGGGAGAAACTTTCTATTCTTCAATTTGTTGTCTTTGTGCCTTTTCCAAATATGGCTTCATATAATGAACTACTTAGTTCATTTAACTAAGTACTTCACTTGATGAACTAGTTTAGTTCATTAATGATGGCACCTGAAAATAGTTCAAACACAACAAATGTTCGTCATTTGATGTAAGCTTTAAATCTTCATGGCTTGTTAGTACGACAACATTATATATGAACTACATAAGGCAGGTTTCATGCAAAAACGTGTCAAGTCATAAAACGTGTCATGCATTTCTTTAGTACACGTATTTAAATCATGTATTTTATAATCACTCAAACCCCTTTTTCTCTACAATCTCTCCCTTTTGGTGATTTACAAAATAACCTACATTCATGATTTAAATCTTGTTGCTCCCCCTCCAATTTTTACATAAATTCAAATTTTGAATTTCAAATTTTAAATTTCGCTCCCCCTTGATTTATGCAATCAGTTTCTCTCTCCCCCTAAATCATGCATTCTCTCCCCCTTTATTTTGGAAATACAATCAAAAATGCATGTAAATATGGAAAGACAATCAAATCAAATCAGCAGAAATCATGCCTAATTTAGAACGAAGATTTTCATACGTGGCTTGATTTAATGCTTTAGTGAAAATATCGGCTACTTGTACCTCTGTCCGTACGTGATTTATGACAATATCACCATTACTTACGTGATCACAAAGAAAATGATAGCGGACTTCTATATGCTTGGTCTTAGAGTGTAGAACGGGGTTCTTAGATAAGTGGATAGCGCTCATACTATCACAATATATTTAGGAATCTTATTTACCGTAATTCCAAAGTCAGAAAGTTGTTGTTTTAGCCATAGCAATTGTGTACAACAAAGTCTAAGTGTCATGTATTCAGCTTCAGTGGTGGATAGGGCGACGCTGGCTTGCTTTTTAGAAAACCATGAAATAAGTGAATTTCCTATGAATTGGCAAGTGCCACTTGTGTTTTTTTCTATCTATTGTACATCCACCATAATCTGCGTCAGTGTAGGCATGCAAGTTAAATTCGTAGTCTTTATCGTACCAAATGCGTAAGGTGGGTGTGTGCTTAATATATCGAAATATTCTTTTCACGGTATTATAGTGAGACACCTTAGGTTGACTTTGAAAATGTGCACACATACATACACTGAACATGATATCAGTCCTACTAGCAGTAAGATATATCAAAGAGCCAATCATAGATCTATAAAAGGCATTACCAAAATCCTTACCATGTTCATCTTTGTCTAATTTAGTGGTGACACTCATAGGGGTGGGTGACGGTTTTAAATTCTCAAAATTAAACTTTTTAATCATATCATTTATATACTTAACTTGGCCTATATGTATACATTTACTCATTTGTTTAATTTGCAAGCCAAGAAAGTAATTTAATTCACCAACCATAGACATTTCAAATTCCGATTTGATGCAAATTTTGAAATCTTCAACAAGTTTATGTGAAGTGGAGCCGAAAATGATGTCATCAACATAAATTTGAATAATGAGTAAATCCGATTTATCTTGTTTTAAAAATAAAGTACTATCTATAGTGCCTCTTTTAAAACCATTTTCTAAAAGAAAAGTAGCAAAACAATCATACCATGCTCTAGGTGCTTGCTTTAAACCGTATAGTGCCTTCTTTAGTTTGTACACTTGATCGGGATGTTTCAAATCTTCAAAACCGGGTGGTTGTTTCACGTATACCTCTTCTTGTATAAAGCCATTTAAGAATGCACTTTTTACGTCCATTTGATAGTGTAGCGCCCCGCACCCGGGTCTCGTCCGGATACGGTGCACCCGACGTACATCACTAAGGAGAGTACAAAGCGTCATGCATAACATGCGAAAATCCATAACATAAGTCATGGACTCCCATGCTAACATTTAACATGGTAGTAAAATTTAGGCAGAATTAAAACTTTTCAAATTAAACATGCATTACGAAGTAACTAAGTTCCCAAAAGTAGCAATCCCACAAAATAACATAACTGAAATCCAGAGAGTTCAAACATTGTTCATATTACAAACATCTTGGCTGCACAAAAGTCCTTAAGCTTAGCTCCCTTCATATTCCTCGCCTATGGATAAGGTACCCTCGGCTCATCCTTGATCCATTCTATATTGGCATTATCTGGCTCTGGGGAAAAATAAAAGTGTGAGTGATAAAAATCACCCAGCAAGAATACAATAAACTACCATGAAATACATAAAGAATTATAACATGAATGTAATAACATGAAAACCTTAAATAATAATTCATACCTGTCTTAAATCCTGAGATCACTTGACGATATTGCCTAAGCATAATTCTAGGTAACGCTATCCACTATTATCTTATTAAGTTCTTAACTGTAACATACAACATGTCAGCGTGTTCATGAATTATGCAATATGCAATGCATGATGTCGTGTCATGTCAAAACATCATTTTGGTCCCATAAAAGAACATGTCATAAAAACGGAGTGTCAGATCAATTAACCCCGGATCTGAGCGGGTCCAGAACATATCAACAGACCAATTAACCCCGGGTCTGGGACGGGTCCAGAACATGTATCAGATCAATTAACCCCGGATCTGAACGGGTCCAGAACATGTAACAGACCAATTAACCCTGGTCTGAACGGGTCCAGAACATATCATGTCAACAGACCAATTAACCCCGGGTCTGGAGTAGGGTTAGTCGCATGCTTGGCCGGCAAAGGAATCATGAAGCTTTCTTTAAAAAAACATGGGACCGTAAAAATTTTCATGCATAACAAAAACATAGTTGCTTATAAAACTTGCTTGCATAAGTAAAATCCATAAATCAGTTCATGATCATGCGTGATACATGCAGTGATATGCAGTGCAAGTCATGACGTGAAATAACTTATTACCATGCATGGGTTCGGAACTAAGGAAATCCTAATTCCTACGCCATGTTCATAGGCGGATAATTTGACCTTTTTAAATCTTAGAACCTTAGTTATTTGGACCGTTACTTGAAATATATATATATATATATCAAACTCCCTAAGGCATAGCATTCTTAAGTCCAAACCGTGTATATGGTCCAAATCCTTCAAAATTAGCCCATTTTAACTTAATCCCTTGTTCAGCCCAATTCCAGCTTTAGTACATCAACTTCGCGTCCGTGATTACTCACCAAAACGTTAAGGTTAACCTGTCCAACTTGCGTGACTTTATTCCTATATTTCTTGGGTGATTGTCATAAAATTTTCAGATTAATTCGATAACCATAAAGGGCTCATTTAATTAATTTCCTGAAATGGGTTAGGTGCTGAAACTGAACTGACCCATTTTACTAAAAATTTAACTGTGGCAAATCCGTAATTTGTTTTTCAGAAATTCCAACTCACACGAGTTATAAACATGTAGAACTAGTATCCTACCAAAATTTAGCCCATTTGCATATCTCTAAGTCCCATTTCTGAGTCTAGTAATCCGTTACTTAATTTCAGCTTGGTTCCAGTGGTTTCAGTTGAGCAGTTTTACTAATTAATTTATTAAAAATAATTCAAAACTTTTTTTACCAAAATTCTAGCTGGGTATTCACTAAACACATAGGATTGTTATCATGCCAAAAATCAACTTTATTGGTCATCTACAAGGTCCCTTTTCAAGCCAGTCAAAGGAGGTTACAACTCTGCTCAGTTCCCGTTTTTCAAGCCTGACCAGTCTTACCAAATATTTTATAAACAATTAACCATAGCTTACTTTATCAAAATTCCAACTCTCACTTGCGCTACACTCATAGGGCTATCTTTTTCCCAAAAATCAGATTTATTAAAGGTCTGCAAGGTCTATTCTTAAGCCATTGAAAACGTCACTCCATTCTGCCGAGTTCCAGTAGTTTGCTATTTTGTCATTTATTCAAGTCAAATGTCCATCATTCATCTTGTTCTTATGAAATATATTATTAATTACCACTTGCACTCCATTGTAACATGAATATCCAGATTGCATGCTCATTATAAGGTCACCTTTTCATCACACTAAACAGTTTGTAGGTGGTAACAAAGCAAGCATCATTTATGCACCAAAACAAGTGTTCATCCTTAAGTCCATGTTCACCTTCTATCCAATCCTTTAGGCCGAAACATGTGTGGTGCCTTAACCACATTTTACAACACATTTTTAAGCATGCAATCACATTCAAGAGTCATCTTAGTCTAATCTTACGAACAACCTCATAAACTCCTATCTTTCACATGCATGTTTTTCTTAGACCTTCCAAATTTCAATCAAGAATCAATCTTGCCTGGACTCACTTAGTTGCACCTTAAATCATTTCAAAACAGCCTTGTAACTTAATGCATGAAATAAAAGATTCCATCTTTGAGAGAATAAGCCACATGCAATGCATTGTTCTTAAGGAATCTCTAAGATATAGTCTTAAACTTAGGATGTTCGACTAAAGATCATATCTTAAGAACCTCTAATCATTCAAGTCACTAACTCTTTAAGTAAATCATGAGAGATTAGTGTAGACTTTCCTCTTCAAGCTAAAGTTCTTGTCTTAGCTTGGTTGTGGAATGAGTTGAGTTGAAATCCACCTCTTTCTTCACCCTTGGTCACACGGTTTTAAAGGAGAGGAAAGAAGAGGGTTAGTCTTCATTCAATAGTGAAAATATGATATATTTGAGGCTAGAACATCTTACCAAAATGAGCTTTGAGTGGAGATTAAAGCACCACAAGATGTCACCACCTAAAAAAGTTGAAGGCTTTCACCTATTTGAATCATGGAGGCCACAGTTTTGGGGTGAATAAAACATCCTTGTGAGCTTCACTAATGCATGAAGAAGTTACTTAAGGGACTTAGAAGAAAACTTACCTAAACACTTCTTGGCTTGAAGATGGAACTTGAATGAGAACCTCCAGTCTTCAAGGATGGAGGCCGAAAGTTTGTTGGTAGTGGTGAGATGAAAATTTTGCTAAGTGTTGCTTGGCTTTGATTGAGAGGAATTTCAAGATGGAATGAAATGAGCTTCTAGTGGTTAAAATAAAACATGTTGGGAAAAATGGGGAGGGGAATCCAGTGGTGCATGGTCAAAAGGGAGGGAAGGGGGAAACACCACGCATGGAGGAGTGGTCTTGACCACTTTTTGTCTCTCATGTGTGCATGCTTGTAATATTTTATTAGGCTTGTCCCTTGCATGCTTGTTATCTCTTTAATTAATAATCTAAATTGGCCATTTTAAATTCTAATAAGGAATAAAAAATGTTGGAGAGAACTCTAGAACTCCTTGGGGAGATCTTGGCCGAAAGGTAGGGGTTTGGGGGGGGAGAATTGGGTATTTCTTGTACCTTATAATTCATGTGTATTGTTGTTTTCTTTATTTTATTGTTTTCCCATGACAACCTATCTTGTCTTTCTTATTTTATTCTATTCCAAGATTAGCATATATATATATATATATATATATATATATATATATATATATATATATATATGTATATGTATATATTAGGATGTACAATGTGCATGTCACCTAAAAACATATATTAGTATACATGTATCCGCATATATACATATATATACACGCCTATGTGTACATATTGCATATACTCCTTTTCATGTACACACATATATATACACGTGCATGATAATATATATATATATATATATGCACGCCTATATGTACATGTATTAGATATATATACCTTTCTATGTATACGCATGTAGGTACATATACATTTCATATGCATATATCATATACACGCACATACATATATAGTGGTATGTATTGTTCATATATTTCATGTATCACTTTCTTGAAATCCCCTTATTTAATTATTTAGTATCATTTCGAAAGTATTTAAGTAAAGAGTGTTAAGTTGGCTTAAGTAACGTGCACTTAAGGAAATCATCGTTTTCATTACGTCACTTAATCATAGTTTCAAGTAAATGGTTGTTGGGGTACAACATCCTCCCCCCTTATCATAAGTTTCGTCCTCGAAACTTCAGATTTAGACAAAAAGATGTGGATATCTACTCCTCATGTCTTCCTCCGTTTCCCACGTTGCTTCTGCTTCCGAATGATGCTTCCATTATACCTTCACCATGGGTATGGTTCTCTTTCTTAAGGCTTTCTCCTTCCGATCAACGATCCTTATGGGCTTCTCTTCATAAGATACATCTTCTCCAACCTTCAACTGTTGATCTTCAAGGATGTGGCTAGGATCATATACATATCGGCGAAGTTGAGAAACATGGAATACATCATGCAACTGAGAAAGAGATGGTGGCAACGCCAAGCGGTACGCAACTTCGCCCACTCACTCAAGTATCTCATATGGTCCAACGAATCTTGGGCTTAGCTTTCCTTTGATGCCAAATCTCTTAACTCCTTGCTCGGAGAAACCTTTAGGAAAACTTTCTCTCCTTCTTGAAACTCCAAAGGTCTCCTTCTTTCATCTGCCCATATTTTCATTCTATCTTGTGCTGCTCTTAGTCTTTGCTGGACCAACTTCACCTTTTCTCGTGTTTGCTCAACAATGTCGGATCCCGCATAGATCTTATCTCCAATCTCGTCCCAATAGAGTGGGGATCAACATTTTCGTCCATACAATGCTCATAAGGTGTCATTCCGATGGATCTGTGGAAGCTATTATTGTAAGAAAACTCAACGAGCTTAAGGCTTTTATCTCAGCTTCCTCCAAAATCAAGAATGCAAGCACGGAGCATATCCTCAAGGGTTTGGATTGTTCTTTCTGATTGGCCATCTGTTTGAGGATGAAATGCGAAACTCATTCTAATCTCTGTGCCCATCGCCTTTTGGAAGGCTGTCCAAAATCTCGAAGTAAATCGGGGGTCGCGGTCGCATACAATACTTATGGGCACCCCATGCAAACATACGATCTGGTCCATATACATAGAGGCCAACTTCTCCATAGATGCCTTAATCGTCATAGCTAGAAAGTGAGCAGACTTAGTCAAACGATCCACAATGACCCATATAGCATCATTCCCATACTTAGTCTTAGGTAGATCGGTCACAAGGTCCATGGTGACGTGGTCCCATTTCCATTCCGGCACTTCTAACGGTTGTAGTAATCCAGCGGGTCTTTGGTGCTCGGCTTTCACTCTTTGGCAGATCAAACATCGCTCAACAAATTCTGCTATTTGATTCTTCATACCGGGCCACCAAAACCTTTGTTTGAGATCTTGATACATCTTATTAGCTCCAGGATGTATAGATAATCGAGAATTATGAGCTTCCATCAAAACTTCATCTTTAATTTCTTTGTTTTCGGAGACACATAACCGTCCTCGATACCATAAACTGCCATCACTACGAACCTCGAAGTCATCTCGTGGCTTATCTTTCATCCTTTCCTTGACATTTCTTAAAGCCTCATCAATCCCTTGAGCTTCTTTGATCTTATCAATCAATTAAGGAACAAGAACTAACTTGGCGAGAACTTCATCGACTGAATCAACTTCTTCTAAGCCGAACTCTTCCATGTCTCGCTGAAGAGGTGGTTGCCGTGGGTGGCTTGTTTTCCAACTTAACGCATCAGTGAATTTGTTAGCTTTTTCCGGATGATATTGAATTGAAAGGTCGTAATCTTTTATCAATTCCAGCCATCTGCGCTGTCGCATATTAAGCTCTTTCTGGGTAAAGAGGTATTTTAGGCTCTTGTGGTCTGTATAGATCTCGCACTTCTCACCATACAAGTAGTGCCTCCATATCTTCAATGCGAAAACCACTGCGGCAAGTTCAAGATTGTGGACAGGGTAGTTTTGCTCAAATGGCTTCAACTGTCGGGATGCATAAGCTATCACTTTGTCATTCTGCATAAGAACACATCCAAGACCATTCTTCGAAGCATCATTGTACACCACGTACTTCTCACCAGGAGTGGGCTGAGCTAGGATAGGAGCGGATGTCAACTTTGCTTTTAGCTCCGAGAAACTCTTTTCATAGTCGGCACTCCATTCAAACTTAGTCTTCTTTTGGGTCAATCTAGTGAGGGGAACAGCTATCCTCGAGAATCCTTCAACAAACTTTCTGTAATATCCGGCTAGTCCTAGGAAACTTCTCACTTCAGTAACGTTTGTTGGCTTGGGCCATTCCGTGATAGCTTTAACTTTCTTGGGATCTACTTAAATCCCATCTTCTGAAATAACATGACCAAGGAAGGATACACTTTGCAGCCAAAACTCGCATTTGCTAAACTTGGCATACAACTGTCTTGCTCTTAGAATATTCAAGACTGTCCTCAAATGGGCTGCGTGAGTCTCTTCGTCGGGTGAATAAATCAAGATGTCGTCTATGAATACCACCACGAACTTGTCCAACTGTCTTGAAAGATTCGATTCATGAGATCCATAAAGGCGGCAGGGGCATTGGTCAAACCGAAAGGCATGACTAAGAATTCATAATGTCCGTAGCGGGTTCTGAAAGCAGTCTTAGGGACATCTTCCACCTTAATCTTTAGTTGAAAATATCCAGATCATAGGTCAATCTTACTAAAAATTCGGGATCCTTACATTAAGATACTTTAGATAGGGTTTTGAATAGATTCAAATCTTAATCAAGTTAAAGCTTATGAGTTACATACCCTGAGCTGGTCAAATAAGTCGTCAATCCGGGGCAATGGGTACTTGTTCTTTATGGTGATTTTGTTGAGCTCTCAGTAGTCGATGCATAAATGCATACTCCCATCTTTTTTCTTCACGAATAGCACCGGAGCACCCCAAGGTGAAACACTAGGGCAAATGAGTTTATTTTCTAACAGTTCGTGTAACTGTTCCTTTAGCTCCTTCAGGTCTTCAGGTGCCATGCGATAAGGGACTTTCGATATGGGTTCAGCTCCTAGAACAAGGTTTATTTCGAAAGCAATCTCACGATCAGGAGGTAGTCCAGGTAAATCATCAGGAAACACATCAGGGTATTCATTAACGATTGGAACTTGTGCAAGGGTAGGGCTCTCTTGCTCGGCACTTAGAACATAAACCAAGAATCCTTCATGACCTTTCCTTAACGCTCGGCTGGCACGCGCTGCATTAACAAAGACTTTCTTGGATGGTTTCTTTAATTTAGTTCCTCCTTGGAATGATATTTCATCTCGAGCTGGGTTCTTAATGATAACTTGCCTGCTTCGGCAATCAATGTGAGCATAATTCTTTGAGAGCTAATCCATTCCGAGAATCACGTCAAAATCGCTCATAGATATGGGGATCAGATTGGCCTCAAACAGTTGGTCATTAAACTCGAGCGTGCAATTTCTGAATATGTGATGGGAAACAAGCACCTGGTCGCCAGCTGCTTGTACTCTATAGGGTGATTCTAGTCTGACTGAATTATGATCGATATTCTTAGCAAACTTTCTTGAGATAAATGAGTGGCTGGCGCCACTGTCGAACAACACATTTGCGGGTATGCTACACACTAGGATAGTTCCTGAACCATGCACATTTTACTAAGCAATATAATAGGCATGTATAAGTAAAACGTATTGAAGACATAAAACTTTTAAATCTTACGAGTCACTACGTCAGCAGCCTCAACATCAGCATCCGTCATAGCGTGCACCCTCGCATTTGCACGTGGTTGTTGATTCTTGGGCTGCTGTTGTTGTTGATGTGCTCCTTTTTCTGTACAATCTTTAATCAGATGACCATCGTTGCCGCATCCAAAGCATTTACCCGTCTTCCATCTACACTCACCCATATGCCTCTTCTGGCACTGAGGGCATACTGGTATTGATGGCTGCTGAGATGGAGCCTGATTCTTCTGATGATTATTCTGGTATTGCTGGCGGCGCTGATTCTGTCCTTGAGATTGTCCCTGTCGAACTGACCCTTTGAAATTCTTCTTAGCCACCTTTCTGTACTTCTCATTTCTGGTCCCTTGTCTTCCTTGCTTTTGTCCCACATCATCTCGTCGTATGATGTCTCTCTCAATCCGGTAGCATGCGTCTAAGAGTGCTCCAAAGTTGGCAGGGTTTGCATTCACTAACCACGTCCTAATTCTTGGATTCAGGCCTCTTTCAAACTTCAGCATTTTTGTTTCTTTGTCATTCATAGTAACAGGCTGAAACCTCCCTAATGCGATGAACTTATTTGCGTACTCAGCTACTGTCATGCCCGGCTCTTGCTTCAGAGATTCAAACTCATGCCTCTTTTGTAACTTGACCGACGGAGGAATATAGAACTTGTGAAATTCTTGCAAAAATCTCTCCCAGGCAATCGGTCTGGGCAAAGGTTGTAGATTTGTCTTCCACCATTGATTTGCTTGGCTGATTAAGAAATGTCTGATAGCTTGGGATTTCATCTCTTCTTGTGCTTGAATTAAATGAAAACAATTTTCAACTTCATCTAACCATTTCTCCGTTGTATCTGGGTCTGGCTTTCCCTCAAATGGTGGCACATTAGCCCTTTTGAGCTTCTCGAAATAATACTGGGCATCTCTTACCGGCTGATGTGGTTGAGGTGGAGCATTCTGATGAATTAGGCCTTGCCCTATCTGAGTAACAACTTGGCAAAAGGCCTGAAAAGCATTCATATCCGGGATGACCGGAGGAACAGGTGCCTGTGGAGCTGGTGGTGGATTATTCTGAACTGGAGGATTCTGGTCCAGCTGAGGTGGCGGCAGGACCTGTGCTGGTGGTGGAGGAATGGGCTCTTGAGCAGCTGGTCGTGCTCTTGGAGGTTTGCCACGTGGTCTCACCATCTGCACTTATGGTTTAACATCTATTTAGAATATCGGAATAAAATCAATTTCTTTTGACTAAGGACCATAATTTGAAAAATTTAAAATAAAGGAGGAAAGGGTACGTCTTATATCATAGACCTAGCTTTCATAGTTCAGGATAATTTATTAAGTTACATCCTAAACCCGGTCTACGTGGTCCTAGTCTAAGGCCATCACTCATCTAAGATCATGACTTAGGTCTAAGATCAAACTTAGATTGCTAAGGTCATAAGTTAGTCCTACGTTCTGCCCGAAATCTAGAGCCTGGGCTCTGATACCACCTGTAGCGCCCCGCACCCGGGTCTCGTCCGGATACGGTGCACCCGCCGTACATCACTAAGGAGAGTACAAAGCGTCATGCATAACATGCGAAAATCCATAACATAAGTCATGAACTCCCATGCTAACATTTAACATGGTAGTAAAATTTAGGCAGAATTAAAACTTTTCAAATTAAACATGCATTACGAAGTAACTAAGTTCCCAAAAGTAGCAATCCCACAAAATAACATAACTGAAATCCAGAGAGTTCAAACATTGTTCATATTACAAACATCTTGGCTGCACAAAAGTCCTTAAGCTTAGCTCCCTTCATATTCCTCGCCTATGGATAAGGTACCCTCGACTCATCCTTGATCCATTCTATATTGGCATTATCTGGCTCTGGGAAAAAATAAAAGTGTGAGTGATAAAAATCACCCAGCAAGAATACAATAAACTACCATGAAATACATAAAGAATTATAACATGAATGTAATAACATAAAAACCTTAAATAATAATTCATACCTGTCTTAAATCCTGAGATCACTTGACGATATTGCCTAAGCATAATTTTAGGTAACGCTATCCACTATTATCTTATTAAGTCCTTAACTGTAACATACAACATGTCAGCGTGTTCATGAATTATGCAATATGCAATGCATGATGTCGTGTCATGTTAAAACATCATTTTGGTCACATAAAAGAACATGTCATAAAAACGGAGTGTCAGATCAATTAACCCTGGATCTGAGCGGGTCCAGAACATATCAACAGACCAATTAACCCCGGGTCTGGGACGGGTCCAGAACATGTATCAGATCAATTAACCCCGGATCTGAACGGGTCCAGAACATGTAACAGACCAATTAACCCTAGTCTGAACGGGTCCAGAACATATCATGTCAACAGACCAATTAACCCCGGGTCTGGAGTAGGGTTAGTTGCATGCTTGGCTGGCAAAGGAATCATGAAGCTTTCTTTAAAAAAACATGGGACCGTAAAAATTTTCATGCATAACAAAAACATAGTTGCTTATAAAACTTGCTTGCATAAGTAAAATCCAAAAATCAGTTCATGATCATGCATGATACATGCAGTGATATGCAGTGCAAGTCATGACGTGAAATAACTTATTACCATGCATGGGTTCGGAACTAAGGAAATCCTAATTCCTACGCCATGTTCATAGGCGGATAATTTGACCTTTTTAAATCTTAGAACCTTAGTTATTTGGACCGTTACTTGAAATATATATATATATATATATATCAAACTCCCTAAGGCATAGCATTCTTAAGTCCAAACCGTGTATATGGTCCAAATCCTTCAAAATTAGCCCATTTTAACTTAATCCCTTGTTCAGCCCAATTCCAGCTTTAGTACATCAACTTCGCGTCCGTGATTACTCACCAAAACGTTAAGGTTAACCTGTCCAACTTGCGTGACTTTATTCCTATATTTCTTGGGTGATTGTCATAAAATTTTCCTGAAATGGGTTAGGTGCTGAAACTGAACTGACCCATTTTATTAAAAATTTAATTGTGGCAAATCCGTAATTCGTTTTTCAGAAATTCCAATCACACGAGTTATAAACATGTGGGACTAGTATCCTACCGAAATTTAGCCCATTTGCATATCTCTAAGTCCCATTTCTGAGTCTAGTAATCCATTACTTAATTTCAGCTTGGTTCCAGTGGTTTCAATTGAGGAGTTTTACTAATTAATTTATTAAAAATAATTCAAAACTTGTTTTACAAAAATTCTAGCTGGCGTATTCACTACACACATAGGATTGTTATCATGCCAAAAATCAACTTTATTGGTCATCTACAAGGTCCCTTTTCAAGCCAGTCAAAGGAGGTTACAACTCTGCTCAGTTCCCGTTTTTCAAGCCTGACCAGTCTTACCAAATATTTTATAAAAGATTAACCATAGCTTACTTTATCAAAATTCCAACTCTCACTTGCGCTACACTCATAGGGCTATCTTTTTCCCAAAAATCAGATTTATTAAAGGTCTGCAAGGTCTATTCTTAAGCCATTGAAAACGTCACTCCATTCTGCCGAGTTCCAGTAGTTTGCTATTTTGTCATTTATTCAAGTCAAATGTCCATCATTCATCTTGTTCTTATGAAATATATTATTAATTACCACTTGCACTCCATTGTAACATGAATATCCAGATTGCATGCTCATTAT
>AP025040.1:27374085-27424144 GCA_036186865.1 Eustoma russellianum | reverse complement strand
AATTTGACCTTTTTAAATCTTAGAACCTTAGTTATTTGGACCGTTACTTGAAATATATATATATATATATATATATATCAAACTCCCTAAGGCATAGCATTCTTAAGTCCAAACCGTGTATATGGTCCAAATCCTTCAAAATTAGCCCATTTTAACTTAATCCCTTGTTCAGCCCAATTCCAGCTTTAGTACATCAACTTCGCGTCCGTGATTACTCACCAAAACGTTAAGGTTAACCTGTCCAACTTGCGTGACTTTATTCCTATATTTCTTGGGTGATTGTCATAAAATTTTCCTGAAATGGGTTAGGTGCTGAAACTGAACTGACCCATTTTATTAAAAATTTAATTGTGGCAAATCCGTAATTCGTTTTTCAGAAATTCCAATCACACGAGTTATAAACATGTGGGACTAGTATCCTACCGAAATTTAGCCCATTTGCATATCTCTAAGTCCCATTTCTGAGTCTAGTAATCCATTACTTAATTTCAGCTTGGTTCCAGTGGTTTCAATTGAGGAGTTTTACTAATTAATTTATTAAAAATAATTCAAAACTTGTTTTACAAAAATTCTAGCTGGCGTATTCACTACACACATAGGATTGTTATCATGCCAAAAATCAACTTTATTGGTCATCTACAAGGTCCCTTTTCAAGCCAGTCAAAGGAGGTTACAACTCTGCTCAGTTCCCGTTTTTCAAGCCTGACCAGTCTTACCAAATATTTTATAAAAGATTAACCATAGCTTACTTTATCAAAATTCCAACTCTCACTTGCGCTACACTCATAGGGCTATCTTTTTCCCAAAAATCAGATTTATTAAAGGTCTGCAAGGTCTATTCTTAAGCCATTGAAAACGTCACTCCATTCTGCCGAGTTCCAGTAGTTTGCTATTTTGTCATTTATTCAAGTCAAATGTCCATCATTCATCTTGTTCTTATGAAATATATTATTAATTACCACTTGCACTCCATTGTAACATGAATATCCAGATTGCATGCTCATTATAAGGTCACCTTTTCATCACACTAAATAGTTTGTAGGTGGTAACAAAGCAAGCATCATTTATGCACCAAAACAAGAGTTCATCCTTAAGTCCATGTTCACCTTCTACCCAATCCTTTAGGCCGAAACATGTGTGGTGCCTTAACCACATTTTACAACACATATTTAAGCATGCAATCACATTCAAGAGTCATCTTAGTCTAATCTTACGAACAACCTCATAAACTCCTATCTTTCATATGCATGTTTTTCTTAGACCTTCCAAATTTCAATCAAGAATCAATCTTGCCTGGACTCACTTAGTTGCACCTTAAATCATTTCAAAATAGCCTTGTAACTTAATGCATGAAATAAAAGATTCCATCTTTGAGAGAATAAGCCACATGCAATGCATTGTTCTTAAGGAATCTCTAAGATATAGTCTTAAACTTAGGATGTTCAACTAAAGATCATATCTTAAGAACCTCTAATCATTCAAGTCACTAACTCTTTAAGTAAATCATGAGAGATTAGTGTAGACTTGCCTCTTCAAGCTAAAGTTCTTGTCTTAGCTTGGTTGTGGAATGAGTTGATTTGAAATCCACCTCTTTCTTCACCCTTGGTCACATGGTTTTGAAGGAGAGGAAAGAAGAGGGTTAGTCTTCATTCAATAGTGAAAATAGGATATATTTGAGGCTAGAACATCTTACCAAAATGAGCTTTGAGTGGAGATTCAAGCACCACAAGATGTCACCACCTAAGAAAGTTGAAGGCTTTCACCTATTTGAATCATGGAGGCCACAGTTTTGGGGTGAATAAAACATCCTTGTGAGCTTCACTAATGCATGAAGAAGTTACTTAAGGGACTTAGAAGAAAACTTACCTAAACACTTCTTGGCTTGAAGATGGAACTTGAATGAGAACCTCTAGTCTTCAAGGATGGAGGCCGAAGGTTTGTTGGTAGTGGTGAGATGAAAATTTTGCTAAGTGTTGCTTGGCTTTGATTGAGAGGAATTTCAAGATGGAATAAAATGAGCTTCTAGTGGTTAAAATAAAACATGTTGGGGAAAATGGGGAGGGGAATCCAGTGGTGCATGGTCAAAAGGGAGGGAAGGAGGAAACACCACGCATGGAGGAGTGGTCTTGACCACTTTTTGTCTCTCGTGTGTGCATGCTTGTAATATTTTATTAGGCTTGTCCCTTGCATGCTTGTTATCTCTTTAATTAATAATCTAAATTGGTTATTTTAAATTCTAATAAGGAATAAAAATGTTGGAGAGAACTCTAGAACTCCTTGGGGAGATCTTGGCCGAAAGGTAGGGGTTTGGGGGGGAACTGGGTATTTCTTGTACCTTATAATTCATGTGTATTGTTGTTTTCTTTATTTTATTGTTTTCCCATGACAACCTATCTTGTCTTTCTTATTTTATTCGATTCCAAGATTAGCATATATATATATATATATATATATATATATATATATATATATTAGGATGTACAATGTGCATGTCACCTAAAACATATATTAGTATACATGTATCCGCATATATATACATATATATACACGCCTATGTGTACATATTGTATATACTCCTTTTCATGTACACACATATATAGACACGTGCATGATAATATATATATGCACGCCTATATGTACATGTATTAGATATATATACCTTTCTATGTATGCGCATGTAGGTACATATACATTTCATACGCATATATCATATACACGCACATACATATATAGTGGTATGTATTGTTCATATATTTCATGTATCACTTTCTTGAAATCCCCTTATTTAATTATTTAGTATCATTTCGAAAGTATTTAAGTAAAGAGTGTTAAGTTGGCTTAAGTAACGTGCACTTAAGGAAATCATCGTTTTCATTCCGTCACTTAATCATAGTTTCAAGTACATGGTTGTTGGGGTACAACAGATAGAGTTTAAAATCTTTCATGCAACCAATAGCAAGTAAGAGTCGTATGGCTTCTAAACGTGCTACGGGTGCAAATGTTTCATCATAGTCAATTCCTTCTTCTTGATTATATCCTTGTGCTACAAGTCTCGCTTTGTTTCTAACAACTTTTACTTCTTCATTCATTTTATTCTTAAACACCCACTTTGTGCCTATTATAGTCTTATCTTGTGGTCGTGGCACTAAATCCCATATGTCATTTCTAACAAATTAATTAAGTTCGTCATGCATGGCATCAATCCAAGAAGAATCACTCAAAGCTTCATGCACATTTTTAGGTTCGATTTCAGAAATCATGGCATGAAATTGATTTATTTCATCAGCATTTATTCTTCTACGTGGTCGCACACCGTGAGTGATATCCCCCATAATGAGATCGTGTGGGTGATCTCTATGCCATCTTGGTTGATTATTTTATACGTTCTCATGCATTTCTAAGTGATCATGCATTTCTAGTGTATCATGCATATCATGCGTGCCATCATCATCATTCAACACGGGTTTCAATTCAAAATCATCATCATATTCTTTATCTTTATCAATCTCACCAAATTCATTAAACTTCAAATGAATGGATTTTAGAATTTTTCAAGTGATGGGATCATAACATCTATATGCTTTTGAATTCACAAAATATCCAACAAAGATGCATTCAATTGATTTAGATTCAAAATTACCTAAATTATCTTTCGTATTTAAAACAAAGCATTTGCAACCAAACACACGAAAGTAATCAATTTTAGGCATGCGGTCATTTAATATCTCATAAGGCGTCTTATTTATGTTTTTTCTAATAGACAAACGATTAACAATGTAGCATGCACAATTTACGGCTTCCCCCACAAAAATCTAGGCAATTTATTTTCACACAACATGGTTCTAGCAATTTCTTGTAATGTCCTATTCTTTCTGTCTACTACTCCATTTAATTGTGGAGTTCTCGGTGGCGAAAACTCTTGTTTAATTCCTTTTTCTTCGCAAAATGAAATCATGTTCTTGTTTTTAAATTCACCGCCTCTATCGCTTCTTATCATTTTCACATTGACACCATATTGATTTTTATGTTGTTTTATTAGTTTTGCAATCTCAATGGCACTATCATCCTTATGTGCAAGAAACAAAGTTCAAGTATAACGAGAAAAATCATCAACAATCACACAAACATAGTGACGTCCACCAAGACTCGTAGTGCGACTAGGACCAAACAAATCAATATGTAATAATTCTAAAACTCTAGTCGTGCTTATTTCATTTTTAGGTTTTAGTGACTCCTTTTACATTTCCAATGGAGTTAAGGGCACACTCTTCCTTGACTTTAGAATATGATGGAATAAAGAAAAATGACTCACTAAATTGGTTGCGCTTCTTATATTGTGAAGTAGCAGTTAATCACACACAATTTTCATTATAGGTCATCGGGAAACAACCTCCATGTATTTCTAACACATGGGTATGATTGCGTACATCCGACCCCCTATATCCCGCCATAGACGGGAGCCTCTAAAGCAATAGGGTAATGTTGTTGTTGTTGTAGGTTTTAGTGACTCGCGTGTTTGTTTGCCTTTTATGCAAGATTCACACAACTGAAAGTTGTCTAAATCAAAGGTAGGCAATCCTCGTATTAGGTTCTTTCGTTGGAGTTTTTCAAGTGTAGAAATGCCAATGTGTCCTAAACGTCTATGCCACAAATTTATGTTAGGTTCATTTGACATGAAACACTTAACCTTAGCGTCTAACATATCATCCATAGAAAGCGTAAAGATGTTTCCTTCCCGTTCTCCTTTTAGCACTATTTCTCCATTTTTATTTATGATATTGCAATAGGGACGAGTAAAGCACACATCGAAACCATTATCAATAAATTGTGAAATGCTAAGAAAATTATAAGATAAGTCGCTTACTAAAAAGACGTTGGAGATTTGAAGGGTGCTTGGGTTTAAAATTGTACCTTTTTGATGATATTGCCTTCATTGTTGTCTCCAAATGTCACGGATCCGCCTTTTGTGACCTTCTTCAATTTAGTGAACAAGCTCGGGTCACCCGTCATGTGCCTCGAGCAACCATTGTCAAGGAACCACTTGATAGATTTGTCTTTTAATGTGTGGGTTCCCTGCAATGTACAAAAGTGATTTAGGTACCCTTTTAATTTTGGGTCCTTACGAGTTAGTTATCCACCTCTTAGTAAAAGTACCTTTCGGTATCCATACTTGGGTGATCCTTCTCGGTCTAGCAAATGGCAAGAATGTAGATGAAGGTGCAATGTAGTAGACATGTGGTGAGTGGACTTTGGGCCTTTGGCCGAGAACTCCTTTATATGCATCATATTGATTTCGTTTTTGATATGTCCTCGTGTTGGTGTGCATAGTGTGTGATCTAGATGGATGAAATGAATGTCTTGTATGCATCACTTGTTTCTTCTCATATTTATATGACACAAAATTATATTTCGCATGATATGAAGAAGAAGTATGAAGGGATGAGGGGAGAGGGAGTCTTTGCGTCATCTTAGACGCCGTATTTGCTTTTGGAGTGTCTAATTTCTTAGACAAGACAAACTTGGTTGGTTTAATGGATCCTTCATTTGTCTCAATGTATCCTAATCCGGTTTTATCACTATCATGCTTTTGTGATAAAATAATACGATCTAGCATGTTAGATCTCATATCAAACTGTTTCATCGTTTTCTCTAAGTCCGTATTCCTTGACTTCAAGTTTGAAATCTCGGATTTCATTTCATTATTTTGCGTGGTCAATGATGAGATCTCTGTCTTTAATGCATTAATGATGCATGACGACTCTTCTTTTGAATCGTTTAGTTGAGCGACAAGATTCTCGTTAGAAGATTCTAACAGCTTCTTGTCTTCAATTAATCGCTTCTTTTCTTTCGCGAGAGTCTTAGTAAATTTATGCAATTCTAAGTACTGACTAAAAAGATCATCATAATCAGAATCAGAGTCAGAAGATACCTCGTTTGATGCTTTGGACACAAAGCATACTTGTGCAGTCTTCTCTTCTGTATCAGTCTCGAAATCAGATGTATCACTCCAAATAGAGGCTTTGAGAGCTTTAGGTTATGAGACGAGTCTATTTTTGGTCCAATCCTTGTCAAAGTGTTTGTTTGTTTGCTTATCCTTATTAGGGCAGTCATATGATAGATGTCCAAGTTTACCGCATTCGTAACATTTAACATCCTTGTCATTTGTCTTGTTCTTATTTTTCTTAGTCGAAATAGCCTTAGTTTTGTTTCTAAATGACTTTCTCATGAATTTTCTTAAGCCTTTAGCCAAAAGAATTAAGTCATCGTTGTCTGATTCAGAATTACTATCATCTACATGATCGGAAGAAGTAGAGACGTATTCATTTGATTTAAATGCAATAGTCTTACCTTGTTTTGATGGTGATTCTGATTTCCTTATGGTGAGTTTGTTCTCATATACCATAAGTGATCCAATTAGTTCTTCCATCTTAATTGATTTAGTTTCTTTGCTTTCTTATATGGCCGTTGCTTTAGGGTCCCACTGGGGTGGAAGGCTTCGCAAGACCTTTTATACCTTTTCCTGCATAGAGAAGGCTTTGCCAAGAGACTCAAGAGAATTGTAAATGTTAGTCAAGCAAAGATCCATATCAACGATAGATTCATTTGGCAATAATCTAAATGACTCGAGTGTGGACATAAGCATATTGATTTTGGACTCTTTTACTTGACTAGTGTCTTCGTGTTTCATTTCAAGAATTCTCCACATATCTTGAGCACTAGCACAATTTGAAACATAGCTAGATTCACTTTTACTTAGTCCATTTAGAAGTAACTTCATAGCCCTAGCGTTCATGCTCAGTCTCTTTTTATCATCACTAGTATACTCTTGTTTAGGCTTAACAACCTCTAGTGTGACTCCATCTACAGTGGATAATTTTAATGGAACAAATGGATCATCCTCTATAATGGACCAAAGATCAATATCAATTGCCATAAGGAAAAGTTTCATTCTTAACTTCCATTGAATGAAAGACTCACCATCAAAGAGAGGAGGCCATTGACTGGACATACCTTCTTGCTCGGTTTTGAAGTTTGTGGTTGCCATCTCACTTAGATCGTTGGATCCTTTAGTTGTGAGTGTTCCTGCGCTCTGATACCACTTGTAGGATCTGCAAGGCACCACTAGAAGGGGGGTTGAATAGTGGGTGCGGAAAATGTGGTTTTTAAAATTGTTTTGAACCAAAAACCCAACTTCTAAAAACATTTTCTATTTTCAGGACCAGTTTTGAAACATTTTGAAAACTAGGTTGCAGGTCTTCAAAAATTCTGAAATTTGGAGAGAACTTAGTCTCAGATGTTTTGAGTATCTTCTAAAAATTTCAGATTAAAATTCAACTTCTAACCCCTTGAAAAATTGTTGATGGTCAGATTGTGCAAATCTGCCAGAAACGGTAGTCTGATTTGAAAAATTTATTCCAATTAAACCGTTACTCCAAATGCTCTGAAAAATTACTAACCCCTTATTATGTTTATTTAATTGGGTTGAAACAGTTTTGAAAAATTCTTTTGGGAAGTTAGTCAAATACGTTCAAAGTCTCAACCTTTACAAGCCTGAAAATCAGACTGCAGTAGTCTCAGAACTTTAGACATTTGGATGACTTATCCTTGTCCAAAAGGGTTGAAACTTGAGCCAAATTAACCTTAAGACATGATTCTATGATTCTGGAAAGTTTTGTGATTTTTAAAATTCGTTTACTATTTTTAATAATGTGATGAAAAACGATGCACAATGCTGAAACTGAAAGTAAGTGTTGAAAGTAAATAACACCAGGAATTTTATACTGGTCCGGTTAAAACAACCTACTCCAGTCTTCGAGGACACCTTCCTCGGTTACCACTAATCATAAAACACAAATAACACCTTACCACAGGGTTGATGGAGTTACACACCAACTAAAACCCTTTACAAACCTTGTAAATGAATGCAATGATCACAAACACCACTACCTTGCAAGTGCAAGATTAATCACACCTTGATCAATCTTTTACAACAATAAAGAGTATAGGGTGGTATGTAAGAAGCCTATTCAAGATGTATGAATATGAATACAATTGGCTTTTAGAGAGAAGAAAGAAAGAAGTATAGAAGAGGAGATGATGTACGCGTTTTGATCACACAATTTTCAGGACTTGTCTTGTATTTTGTTTGCTCTCTTCTTTCTTTTTTATCACCATATGGCCGCCCACTGTGATGCCCCTTTCCTCTTGAAAATTATCTTCTAAGTCCTTGGAAGAGTATATTGCATCATTGTGACATTTCCTTGCTTATTTGGCAACTCCTCATTGGATGATCATTAAGCTCTTGCTTACTTGTCACTCATTGATTGGATGGAAGTTGTCATCATTTGATGCCTAGATAAATCAAAAATAAACCTTAAAAAGCATGTGCCAATTAGCCATAAAAGTGTTGCCATAATTCACATAATCATTCCACTTAATTAGCAAGACAAATAATTCCATTTTTCCTTATGAAAATTGGCCATGTGCATGATGAATTTTCAGCATGTGATATTCACACTTTATTCAAATAATTGCCAAGTTTGTATTTGATTTATTTCTTGAAAATAAAGAAGAAATCAATCATCATTTATTACAAAACATTTCTACTAAATTTGGAATAAAGATTAGTCACTAAGAGGGCCAAGAATTCGGCCACATCCATTACACACATGCTGAAATTTTCAGCATGTGTGATATTTGAAAATATCACTTTATTAATTCCATAATATATTCAAAACATTTCCATACTATCTCTCATTTAATCCACATAATTCAAATTGGTAAATATGGCATAATTTAATATAAAAATCGGCCAGCCTATGCACACATGCTGAAATTTTTAGCATGTGTTACAAATGTGACATAAGTTTGAAATGTTACTTTGTGTAGCCCCTTTCTTTATGTCACCAATATTGCATGCTTCATTCTTGGCCAATCAAGATGCTAACAAAGCTCCACATATGCTCCAACATGGCTGAGCTAGGCTTGTATGATGAATATACATGTGCTGAATTTTATTTTTGCAAACTTTGTAAAATAATGCACATATAATTATACACACATGGTATATTCCAATCAGCCCTTAATTGATTTTTTTAGAACACTTTAAAATGTATGAAGTATGTAAAAAGTGTCTAGATACATGTTATATGTCATGCCAAAAATGTTCCATGTGTTGTGTTCGTAGAAAACCGAATTTTTGACGTTTATCGATTACCCGATTTTTCTCAGATTAAATTCCAACTTTTTGCACATGTTATATATATTATGTTACACATAATATACATAAATTAAACTTTAATATTCAGCACTTAGGGCTGATTAAATTGGCGCCTACATGTGACAAAAAATTGAATTTGGAATCTCCACAATTTGGCCTTAATTTGGGGTGATTTGTGTGTGCCAATATGGAATGATTTTATGGCTGTATATACCATGTAAGCCACGTAATTTGTGGCTTTTTTGAAGTGTAGGGGCTGGCCATCTATATATGGCAAGTACGTGACACGTTGGCGAAGTTTCGGTATTCACCCGATACGACAAATTTTGGTTTAGAACCTTTTAATGTGTCGTAATAAATTTGTCATCACCATGAATTATATCATATGATATAAGACCTGAATATACTCATAAATATGAGGTAAATATAGTGGTGTGACGTTAATGTACGTTCGTAAAATATGTAACGTGTCGGTAGTACGTTGGAATATATGTGTGTAGTGCCTTTTAAAAAATCTGATTATATATAAAAATATATATATAAAAACGTGTAGAGAGGAGTGGGAGAAACTTTCCATTCTTCAATTTGTTGCCTTTGTGCCTTTTCCAAATATGGCTTCCTTTAATGAACTACTTAATTCATTTAACTAAGTACTTCACTTAACGAACTAGTTTAGTTCATTAATGATGGCACCTGAAAATAGTTCAAACACAACAAATGTTCGCCATTTGATGTAAGCTTTAAAGCTTCATGACTCGTTAGTACGACAACATTATATATGAACTACATAGGGCAGGTTTCATGCAAAAACGTGTCAAGTCATAAAACGTGTCATGCATTTCTTTAGTACACGTTATTTAAATCATGTATTTTGTAATCACTCAACCCCCTTTTTCTCTACAATTATTGGGTTACATATTTAGGGAAGATATTTGTGCTATTTGGATGCTAAAGAATAAGATCAATGGGAGGAGGGTTTCATTAGGCCGGCTACACATACCGTTGTAGATAACATCTATGAACGAGTTCGGAATATTGGTATAGCTTGGAGGCAGGGAGACATTATTAGTTCTCAGTAGGCATTCTTTCTGCAGGATAACTTGATAGGATTTGATGTATACTTGTTGATATTATTTGGAAGAAATAAAATAATCCACTTTCTCCAAATATATACAAGTACATAAGCAACCTCGCAAAAAATATTCTAGTTCTATTTATATATAAGGAAATATTCATAATCTACGGGATTACGCAGTAATTACACTAAACCAAATCATTCATCTTCCTCCTCTGCCTATAATCTACTGTGATAATGTTGGTACTACTCATTTATGTTCGAACTCGGTTTTTCACTCTTGGATGAAGCACATACTTTTGACTATCACTTCACCCGGGATCAAGTTTAGAATGACGCTTTACATGTTCGTCATGTCTCATCACATGATCAACTCGCGAATTTATTGATGAAGCCCTTACCATGTGTTTGGTTTAATCTTTTGTCATACAAGATTAAAGTCTCTCTCTCAAAGAAACTGATTTCCACCAGAAGAAACATGTTGGACCACGAGTACTTGGTTCTCCAACGACTTTTCGTTTCTCAAGTCAATAAGCTTAGAAAAGAAGAAAATTGCTAATATCAGTATGAAGATATAAAGTTTCAAATATCATTACCAATGACGAGATTAGGGTTTCTATAGGCCATCATTGTAAGCCATCACTGTAGCTATCGAATGGTCAAGATTAAGGCACTTTTGCTCAACGGTTGTAACAAAATTGACATTAATGGTTGCGAAAGCCACTGTTAGCAAGGACTGTAGAAGTCAAACTGAAGCAACGTATAATATAGGACGCAGGTGTACCGTTCTATGTGACTACAATAGTCATGTATTGGAAATGATCAAATTCCATTTTGTTTTCTATTTTACACAACTAAAACATTTTTTCGCTAGGGTTCTGGGACTGCAATGTTCGAATAACATGATACCTGGAGTCCAATGCTAAAAAAAAGCATGTTTATCGGGTGTTAAAACTGTACAACTGTCTGGATCTTGTTGTTCAATTGACTTGACCACATATATAGATATTATAAATTGTAATCTTAATAAGAAATTCAAAAAACACCATAATAACTATGATTAAAACACCATCAAACTTGTAAGCATCCATAACAACACTTCTAGTAAGCAATTCCAAAAAGAACAACATTCCAAAGAGTACAACAGAAGTCGAGTTCACATCTTTCCCACCACCAATATGTGGCATTATTTTCTGAATATCTTCTGCAATCGATTTCTATCAGCCAATAATCATATGAACTCTGCATCAAGTTCCTCCGTCGCGAACCTCTCGAGCGTGAGCTTTGCATTTTGTTCCTCTCTCTCATCCGTCGGTCTTTTGATCTCCGCACAAAGCTCTGCTGCCTTCTCACGCAAGTTCGAAATTTCAGAATGGAGACTACTATTGGCTTCAACCATTTCTGGTAACCGCTGTTTCAATATTGGAAGGTAACAAATGTTACAGCCCGTGACCTATTAAGAGAGAAAGGGGGCAAACTATGGGGAAAAATAAGGAAATAAAGGAAAAAAGAAAAGGTTATGATAGGAAAGTAAAATATAAGGAAAATAGTATAGTAGGAAAGTAAAATGTTATAAGCATAGATAGTAGTTATCTTCTATTAATTTGACGTGAATGGGAAAGGTGGGATAAAGATTAAATTCTAAGTAATATACCTTAAATATAGTTCCTATATAACCTAGGAAACTATATACACAACTCTATATATATATATATATATATATATATATATATATATATATATATATATATATATATATATATATATATTTTTAATCACAAGAGGTATGTTTTATTTATATAACCCTCACTTGTGGCGGAGGAATACCTTTTTACATATTACTCATCATCATATGCAAAGTGTGAATATAACGCTGTGATAATTTGTGTTCTCCAATCATATATGATATGTCGCATTAAAACCTTGCCAAGTAAAACCGCCCTTGTGGATAAAACCTTGGCGAAGGAAAAAGCGTGCATATTTATATGAAAGGAGTGTATATCTATAATAAAAGACGAAAAGTAAAACATTTGTAAACAGCACTTCAGTGTCTTGTTGCATGAAAAGGGATTCAAGTTGATGTGATCCAAGATGACTTGTGCGCCATTGAGTGAGTATGAGGTTCCTGATTGTGCAGCTCCTTGACCATAATAGCTCCTCCCATAATCCCAGGAAATGAACATGCGAAGAATGAAAAACATTGTGAGCAACTGTGAATATTCCAATTCTAAAAGAATGTATCCAAATTTGGAGGGAACACTACCCGCGTTGTCTGTATACCAAGATACAGACAACCAGCCAAAAACACATGTATTGAAAATGATAGATATCAAGCATACCCGGGTTGCCCATACCATATGGCGGCATGGGCAACTGTCTGCAACAAAGCTTTTATCCATGGCGTAAGTTGGGTATGGTGTCAGTCTGTATTGTTGCTCGAACTAGAGGTGGTAAGTCCCGTAAATCTGAAAATAGAGTGAGTTGTGGATGTTGTTGACCATATTGAGCTAAGTAGTGTGCCGCCTTATTAATCTCCCTTGGGATGTAATCTACGGTAAATGCTTGTGATACCATAATATCATGTAATATGCACGTTAACGATGATCGCCGTTCACGAAGCTTCGTTAGGACACCCTGAGCATCAGTTTCCACATCCAAATGATATACATAACGAGCGAATTATAGAACTGCTAACACTACCGCTTGCATTTGTGCCTGGTCTGGTGTTGAAGTGGGCAAAGCAAACGATATAGCTCCAATAAAACCACATGTGGAATCCCGTAACAGAGCTCCTGCAGCTGCAGTTTTTTTCCCATGAGCTGCATCCACATTAAGTTTATGTCGACCGTGGGGTGGAGTTTTCCAACGAATCACCATACAACGGGGTGTTGATAATTTTGGTATTAGTCCCAGCATAGCCAGATTATTATCTGGTAGCATCTGTTTCTTTCCCTCCTGTCCAAGCGTCCACTCATATATTGAACGTCGAGTCAGCTCAGTCACCCTTCGGTTATCCCATCGACCTTCTCCGAATACAATAGATGAATATGCTTTCCAAATTGCCCACATAAGATGGGCTGGTAATATAATTCGTAGTTGACCTTTAAGTGATTTACCCTGAGAGGATATCCACCACTGCATTAAGTATGGCCGTATCCATGCTGATGTATAGAATGGACCATCCAGACAGAGACTATAGTATTCCCAAATTGGTGACACCTCCGGACATGTTAAAAAAATATGATCTGCAGTTATGCTATCTCTTAAGCAAAAAGGACACTGTGTGGGAAAAATCACTGTAAATTTTGCCAAGTTTTGCAGGATGGGTAGAGCCTTGTGATAAAATCTCCATAGAAAGATCCTCTGCTTTGGATGAAGCAGTTTATGCCATACAAAAGTGTGTGTGAATAGTTTAACTCCATTAGGCCTTAGCTGTTCATATGCGATTTTCAAATTGAAGGATTGCTCCATCATACCTGGCCAGTTGATTGTATCAGATACCGGTGATGTAAGTTCGATACAAGTAGGATGGATTCTACATATACGCTTCCACACTGGTGAGTCTGTGATTCTAATAGTTATTGAACCTCGTCACCCATATTTGGATTGTAAAAAAGACCGGAGGATTGTTGACTGCATTTGGTACCTCCACCATAATCTACAAGAGTAAGCCAACTGCAAATGCGTCAAACTTCGAATTCCAAGTCCTCCCTCTTCAGTTGGTTGAAAGAGTTTCTCCATGGAAACCCATGAATGTCGTTTGATACCTTCCGTTGATCCCCAGAAGAATTTGGTCATCATTCTATGCAAGATTGCAATCAGTCCTGTTGGCAGCAGTGAGACTGCAAAGTGATGTAAAGGAATAGCTGCCAGTACATGCTTGATCAAGATTAGTCGACCTGCGTAGTTCAAGAATTTATTTTGCCACATACTCAGCTTTGATTGAAAAGATGTGATCAAAGCATTATAGTAAGAAACTCGGGTCTTCCCTTTGAATAATGTTACTCCCAAATACTTAATTGGTAGTGAAATGGTGTGCATACAGAGACATCTTTCCACTCTATGTCGTTGCGTATCAGTGACAGATGAGGAGGCTACAAACTGGCTTTTTTGATAATTAACTGCTTGCCCTGTTGCATTCTGATATAGTTGTAGGTATTGTCGAAAGTTGTCAGGATTTTTTAGATTTCCATTGATGAATATGAGAAGGTCATCAGCAAATGCAAGGTGTGATAAGCAGGGATGTGCTCTACCCACATTATAAGGCTGTAATGCCCCTTGACTTATCAAGTGATTTATTCCCCGAGATAAGACTTCTGTGGCTAGTATAAATAAGAGAGGAGATAGCGGATCTCCTTGTTTAACTCCACGTGATGGCTGGAAGAATCCTGCAGGTTCTCCATTAATGAGAATGGAGATATAGGTTCCTTTTAAATGATTGAAGATCATCGTAATGAATCGCGAGCCAAACTCAAAGCGTTGAAGGAGCTTTCTCAGAAATTGCCAATTTACTTGGTCAAATGCTTTCATCATGTCTAATTTAATCATTACATTCGAGCCACGGACCTTTCTATCCAAGTAATGTGTCATTTCCTTTGCCATCAAGATATGGTCAGTGATGTCTCGTCCTTTTAAGAAGCCTGCTTGCTCTATTGATATAATGCGTTGCAAGGTTGGCTGGAGTCTTGTTGCAAGGATGCGCGTGGCCACCTTGGAGACAAAATTTGCCAGGCTAATGGGTCTGAAATCTGAGAATTTTTTTGGTGCCTGCTTTTTTGGAATGAGCGTGATAAACATGCTTCCCATCGCACGGGGAAGAGGTAGTCCTAAGAAAAACTCCTGCATTGCCATTAGCATGTCATCTTTTATAAAATTCCAGCATGTGCGAAAGAATTGACCATTGTAACCATCTGGCCCTGAGGCACTTTTTGGGTTAAGTGACCATACAGCCTCTTTAACTTCAGACATTTGCGGCAAGGCTGATAATTGTGCATTTTCCTCTGTGGTAATCAATGAAGGTATGACATTAAGTATATACTCTTCATCTTGAATGTCCTCTGCGGTAAATAATTTGGTATAAAAGAAGACTGCTTCCTGTTTTATAGTATCTGGGCTCTCGCATAATTCACCTTCTTCCATGTATATATTGGAGATAAATTGCCTTTGTTGGCGATCTTTAACTATGTTGTGGAAGTAGGATGTGTTAGCATCTCCTTCACTCATCCATTTCAATCTTGCCCGCTGTTCCCAGAACTGTTGTTCTCGTTTTGCTGCGATTTTATATTGTGCTTGTGCTTGTTGGTAAGCTTGATGATTTTCTGGCGTAGGTTGATTGTCATATCTTTTTTTCTTGTTGTATTGCGCTTTTCTCAGCCTCCTGCAACTTGTCAAACACATTTCCAAATACTGTAGTGTTCCACCTACGTAAATCCCTTTTTAATAGGATTAGCTTGTCATATAAACCGCGCATGCCTCCACGAGTGGGGTAGGATGACCAGGACGCTTGAACATAAGGCATAAAATCCGTATGGTCAATCCACATTTTTTGAAATCGAAACGATTTTGGACCCTGCTGCTGGTGATGCACACATTGTAATAACAAAGGGGCATGATCGGATGTAATGCGAGACAAATGTTTCATTCGCAGAGAGTGGAACCGATTATTAAAGGATTCTGAGTAGAGTATTCGATCTAACCTTCTTTTGACAATTCCCAATCCCCTTCCATTAGACCAAGTGTACATGCTTCCTTCAAATGGCAGGTCAATAAGAGCACAGTGAGTTACACAGTCTTGAAATTCCTCCAAAGAAGAGATATTTGGTGTTGATACTCCAGCATGTTCCTCAACTGTGAGGAAAGTGTTAAAATCACCCCCACAAACCAAGGTTCAGAATGTGTATCATGATGATTTAAAAGTGCATTCCATAATTTTCTGCGCTCTGTGATTGACACACCTATATATATATATATATATATAATGTATGTATTTATGGCCAACAAATTTCGCTCTGGCGATCGTGGGGATCACCTTGTAGTCGGCGGCGCCGTCCGTCGTCACTGACATTACGGCCGCTGCTTGCCTGCATTGCTAGGTTTTCATCACCAATCTCACCTCTATCATTCCGTTTACAGCTGTTATTGATAAAGATTTTTTTTTCTGGTTTTAATTCTCAAACGCACGATGACTTCTACCTAGCCGCCTTCTTTTGCAGCTGTTGTTTCAGGCAACGCCTCTTCTGCATCAATTGCAATATCACCTAAAACAGTCTCATGTTACAAGGGACTCCCGATGATTTCGTTTTCTGATTCTGAGATTGAAGCCCTCGCTGCGCCATTGAGGTTTTCTCTGATTGGCACGTTCTGGTATGGTCATCCCCCATTGAAGGTAATACTTGAAGTTTTCGAAAAGATTGGTTTTCAGAATGATTTACGGATTACATTAATCGACCAAACTCATATCCTTTTGAATTTCCGTAGTGAATTTGATTACCTCCGCTGCTTTTATCGTTGATCATGGCATATCTCTTGATGTCATATGAGAATTACAAAATGGACAGTAGATTTTGATCCTGCTGCAGATGTTCCAATAGTACCGGTTTGGTTGCTTTTCCTAGCCTCCTTATTCATCTTCATCATCGTTCAGCACTGTTTGAAATAGTTTGTACCATAGGTAACCCTATCGAGCTTGATGTCGCCACGTCGGATGGTTTACGTCCTTCTGTTGCACGCGTGTGTGTTGAAGTAGATGTTTCACTGGATTTGCCACAGAAAATATATTTGCAGGCGAAGCAAAAGAGCATTTTGCAATCAGTGGTTTATGAGGATTTACCATTATTTTGTACAACATGTCGTCATCTTGGCCATGCAACGGGTTTATGTCCCTCATTCACGACATCGAATGTTCCTCCGCCTCCACCACTCCCGCCAGCTACTAGGTGGACACCGAAGAAAAAGACAGTAGCAGTTCATACTGTTGTGGTCTCAGAGCCAGTCATTTTGCTTTCTCATCCACCATCGAATAATCATCCAACTGAGCTGCATGATGTCCCCCTACTTGAGCCCAGTGATGTGCAAGATATATCAAAGTTAGGTGTGGATGCAGATTTTCCGCCCCAGCAAGAGACAATGGATCAATGTGACGTTGGACATTCATCTGATATAGAATTACAGATTGATGCACAACAGCCTGCCTTACCTACAGTGCCGGAGGATGTAGTCTGCAAAATCCAGTTAATACCGCAGTCACCATCTGAAGATGTTTTGATTTCGCGCCTGGAGGAGTCGTCGTCGGATGTAGGATTTATACCGGTAGTTCCACGCCGGAAACGGAGAGCGCGTAAGGATTTGCCTTCATTACCGCCTTGAATAGTTCTTATCCGCAGTGCCACTCGATCAGCTCAGGGAAGTGATATTACGCTTTCACAATGAATGTCATGATTTGGAATGTGCGAGGCCTAAGGGCTTCTTTGCTAAGATTACATCATTTGATTCGTGAGCATAAGTTGAATCTGATTGCTCTTATTAAGCCAAAGCACTCTTCTGCTCATATAGCTAGGTTTTGAATGGACCATGGTTTTTCTAATTCCTGTTCGTCACGATCTGAGCGCATCTGGGTTTATTGGAGGGATTCTATATTTCGGTTAGTGACCACCCATGATGATGATCAGGTTTTTCATCTCAGTCTTGTTTATACTCCGTTACAGTTGTCGTTCACATTTCAGTAGTTTATGCGAAGCATTCTCCAGTCCTTCGTCATCCGATGTGGCAGTCTCTGCAAGATTACTCTCAGAATCTTCACTCCCCCTGGTTCGTAAAAGGAGATTTTAATACCTTCAGTCTTTAGATGATCACAGTGGCAGATCACATCCATCCTTGATAGTCTTGCAGGATTTTAATGATTGTGTGGAATACTGTTCATTAATGGCACCGCCTTTTCATGGATCTTGTTTTACTTAGACGGATGGCAGGGGCCTTGGTCGTGTTCGACGCCGGCTAGATTGGTTATTTACTAATTCTTCTTTTCATGATGCTTTTGATGATATGAATCTTACTCACTTGCCTCGGGTGTCTTCAGATCATACACCTCTTTTGTTCATAGTCGCATGAATTCTTCGTCTAGTACTCGTGCTTTTCGTTTTTTGGATGCATGGCTACTACATCCTGATTTTCTTACTTACACAAAGGAGGCTTGGATTCCTTATCCAACTACTGGTGGTATGTATGGTTTTTATTCGAAATTATTTTGATTGAAGCGGGATATTCAGCGTTGGAATAAGGAAGTTTTTGGCAATATCTTTTCGAAATTATCCGAAGCTGAAGCAGCCGTACGCTCCACAGAGACATTATGGGATGCGGACCCATCTGAGACGAATCGTTCTTTATATCATCAAGCCAAGGCTGAGTATATTCGAGCGTCTAAATATGAACTACATTTCTTGAAGCAAAAAACCCGGGTTAAATCGCTACCGGAAGGTGATGATAACACACGATATTTTCACTTGGTGGTTAAGGATTGACGTACACAGATGCGCCTTTAGCAAATTCGGACTTCCTCTGGTTTGATATGTGCAACTCCAGATTCTATTCAGAGTGAGACAGTTTCTTTTTATACAGCTTTGTTTGCCAAGGAGGTTACGGGGAATTATGATAAAATCCTGTAGCATATTCCACATCTTGTTACGGAGGAGGATAATGCATTGTTAACTACACTGCCACAGGAACCCGAAGTAAAGGATGCACTATGGCATTTGGATCCTCATAGTGCTACGGGACCAGATGGGTTTCATGGTAATTTTTCTATGCATGTTAGCATATTATTCATACTGACGTAGTATTGGCGATGCAGGAGTTTTTCTAGGAGTGCTACAGCCGTCGGCAATGGCTAGTGCTTTAATAACACTAATTCTAAAGATAACGTCACCAAGCACTTTCAGTGATTTTCGGCCAATTTGTCTAACCAACTTTTTGAGCAAAATTTGTACCCGCATTATTGCGACTCGTTTGAGTATGTTCCTATCGAAGTTGATATCTCCGGAGCAGACTGGCTTCTTAAAGGGACAAGATATTTTACACAGGTATTATTGGTGCAGGAAATGATACATATGCTTGACAAAGGGGGCACTCAGTCATGTTTAAAACTTGATATGATGAAGGCTTTTGACAGAGTCAGTTGAGAATATTTAGAATTATTGATGAAGAAGTTTGGCTTTGCAGATTTCTTCATCCGGATAGTATTGAATCATTTACGCTGTACACGATTTTTCGATATTGAATAATGGCATCCCCACAAACCTTTCAGCCGTATAGAGGTGTTAAACAAGGGGATCCTCTTTCTCCTTTACTGTTTATTCTATCATCAGAGGGATTCAGTCGGGGCTTAAAGTCATTAGTGGCAGCGGGCGCATTAGAGCCATTTCGGATAGGCTGGGTTCCTTTTCATGTCACACACCTGGCATATGCAGATGATCTGCTTATATTCTTTCGTGCCACAATACGGAATTTACATCTCTTTCAAAACATTTTGGCAGCTTATGAAAATGCATCTGGACAGAAGGTTAATTACCATAAGAGCAGTTTCATCTCTTCATCCTCTACATCGGTCCAACAGCAGCGGAGATTTGAGGAAATTATTCATATGCCGTCCACTTGTTTGCCATGTCACTATCTTGGATCTTTCTTGCACAGGGGGATTCCACGAGCTCGATATTGTGCAACACTCCTGGAACACATTGACTCCCAACTGCAAGGTTGGCATAGTCGATTGCTTTCACCAGCAGGTAGGCTTGTTCTACTACGCTCAGTTATATCGGCCCTACCTTTACATATTATCGCTGCAGGTGGCTTGCCACTATTTGTGATTAAAATTATTGAATGGGAAATGGCCGCATTCTGTTGGGGACAAAGACATCATTGGTTACCGTGGTCAACTGTTAGTACTCCTTGTACTGAAGGTGGTCTAGGTATTCGCAATTTGCAGGCATTGCAAGAGGCCTATTTCTATCATACTTTGTGGTCCTATCAGCAAAACAACACGCTTTGGAGTCGTTACCTTCATGCTAAATATGGACATCGTGGGGATTTTCGTCCACGACTTCCTGATTCTCCTATTTGGAAGCTCATCTGCCGGTTTCATACATTTTGCAAGAGTAACAGTCATCGACATGATTCTCATCTCGGTTGGGCGGCAACTGAATCGGGTGAGTTTACTTTGCGATCTACTTATGACCTTTGTCATACACATAGCCCACTCTTATTTCCGCTCGTTTAATTTGGTGTAAGTATAATTCTCCTGTCATCCAAAACTTCTTGTGGTGGATTTATCATCGTGCAATGCCATTTGAAGACTACATAGGAAAGTTTTCTATTATTATGCCTACACAATGTCCATTCTGCAAGTAGGCGTCTGCTACCCTAGATCATGTTTTCTTGTACTGTGATCATATTCGGTATGTTTGGGAATTCTATGCATCAGAGTTACATGGGTTTCTTCTATGTCTTTGAGGCTATGGCAGTATTTATTGTCTTGGAGGTATCGGTCTACAATGACTTCATTATTAGGGGTGTTGAAAATCGTAGTTCCATCTATTATTGTATGTAATATATGGTGCAAATACACATCATTGGTTTATGGGGATGAGACATCTTTTTCAACGTCCTCTCTTATGGCTGGGGTACGGTCAGACATCTTGGTGTGGGGTAAAACACTTGATGGTTCAAAGCTCGCTGCAGGATTTGCATCGGTCCAACATCTTCACTTGTTGCCGTCTATGCGACTTCCACGGCCCCAAATTGTCTGATGGTTAGCTCCTCCTTCAGGTCGCTTAAAGCTAAATGTTGATGCAGCTGTAGGAAGACTGTATGCTCCAGTGAGGCTATTTTACGGGATCATTCTGGTGCATGTATGGGAGATATTTCTTTTTGTTTGCCACCAAATACTCCGCTCATTGTAGAGATACAGGCTACAGTATTTGGTTTGCTTTGTTTTCTGCCATTGCATTGCCATATTATTCTAGAGTCTGATTGTTCCCAGTCACGTACATCACTTGAACGATCTTCATTTGTTTTGGGGAATTATCACCTGCGATTGTTGCTTTCTTTGAAGCAACAACATCACCTTGTCTTTCAGCACGTCTACAGGGAAGCCAACATGGCAGCTCATTATTTAGAGCAGCAGGGTATGTTAGACCCTCGGATGGTTTCATACTCGCGTCGCATGCTTCCTCCATTAGTCCAGGGTTGTATACGATCGGATATGACAACAGGACATCTTCGTCCCCCTTGAGCTTTCTTGTCTTCCAGATGGATTGGCTATTTTTGATATCTTCTGCCTGTATCCTACAGGATGTAGGCAGACCCGGTATGACTTTATTTTATATGGTTCACGTACTATCACACTTTTACTGCCATACTAATCGATCTATTTTTGCATTTGCATGGAGGCACATGGGCTACACTGCTGTGATTATGGACTTCTCTGCTGAATCTCATCATTCATATGGCTTTTGGGTGGCACACATTTTGGCTGGACTGTGGATTATTTACATGATTTCAAAGGCGATAAATATGTACTCTTTTTTCTTCGTGTAAGATTTTATCTACAAGAGTGGTTTTGCTTGCCAATGTTTTAATGAGGCTTATCATACCGCTTTTGAACACTATTCGCCCCATTTTTGTACTTGGACAAATCCATTTTGTCCTTTGAGTAGTTTCATACGATTATGCTATGACTTTATTTGTAATTATGGTATTCCTCCGCCATAAGTGAGGGCTATCTTTCATAATAAAATGCAGAGACATGGTCTCTTTTATTTTATATATATATATATATATATATATATATATATATATATATATATATATATATATCCTAACTAGAAACTAAACTCTACCTCCCCATATACATCAAAATCGGCCAACACTACCCAAATACCAAGTCCAGCCGGCAGCCTCAATTAGGAGGAACAAGAAGAAATTCTTCCAACCAAAACCCTAAACACATATTGTAGCGACCCGTCCCGAGTCCTGGTACTCGAAATGACTAACCCGCCGTATTTTACTTAGGAGAGTACAAGGTGTCAAAGATATAACGTATACAGGTCAGCGAAAGTTAAAATAAAAATCCTGAAATCATCAATATCATAAATGAATGTCAAAAGTCTAGGTAACACCTAATATAATGTCGGAATAATCAAAATGAATAAATGACTAAGTCTCAACTGTCTAAAACTAAACCAAACATCCAAAAGTCTCTAACTCCTCCTCAGAAAATTCTCAATGGTCACGATCAATCAACTCTCTGGCTCCATGTCATCCTCTACATAAACCCACTCGAGCTCCTGATCATCTGGGAAAAAAATAAGAAGGGAGTGGTATGAGCGACAAGTCGCCTAGTAAGTAATCCCACTATATTTACTATGAGATCATACACGAAGAAGCAGGTGTGATAAAAATATATAGCAACATAAAATAATAGCATGCTTCTCTTTGTAACTTTTCAATTCGGTCCCTAGCATCCAAAAGCAAATAGAGCAAATATATCTAACAAAGAACGTAACAATGTCCAATTAGGGGTCAGTCCAAATCCAAAATCGATGATGCAACTTTTCAGATATACAATGTCAAAATGTTCAAAGTCAAAGGCCCAAAAGTCCAAAATATCCAAAGTTTCCAAATCTGATTTAGCCGGTCCAATGTCCAAAATCCAAATCCGAATACAACTCGGTCCAAATCTAAATATCAAAGTGTCCAAAATCCAAAACCCGGCTAAAACGATCCAAAATTATGCAATGGCTATAGCACTTTCCCTACAAATGACTTATACCGTAAGACTTATGAATTGGTCCCTCAATAGTCAATATGCCCTGGCGCTCTATATCACAATAGCCAATATGCCGGGGTGCCGTAATGGCGGCCAATATGTCGGGCGCTCTATATCCAAAATAGCCAATATGCCCGGACGCTCCGTTTGTTTGGAACCAATCTGGCTAAACAATATATTTTAATTATAGGGGTGAATTTCCAAAAAAAAATATGCAAATGCAATTTCCAAAACAATTTTCCAAATACCAAAGTTAGTCCAATTTACCAAAAATGGGCCAAATTGTCAAATTTATGAAATTACCAAAATGACCTCTAAATAATAAATAATTAGTAACAAATAATCCAAATCTTAGCAAATTAAGCCCCATATACCTTAAGGCCATGCTGGCCGAAAATTTTAAACCCCCAGCACCAAAATTCTATTTGGCCAGTACCTTAAATTTTACTACCATTTTGCAAAATAACACGCATATATATATATATATATATATATATATATATATATATATATATATATATATATATATATTTCTATACATATATGGTTTATAATATCATAAATAGAATACATCAACCTATTTAATATGCACCCACTGACCGCTGACCACTCACACATACTACAGCAACAATTTCCAAACTTTGGCCTTTTTTTTCTTTTGCAATTCAAATATATAAATTTTTCTTAAAACAGGCCAGCAGCCATTCGAAGACCAAATTTCAAAACCCCTGCATTCACTTGTGAAATGAAGATTAGCAACTATAGATTTCAGTAATCAATAGGTACTTTTTTAAATAGACGATCACGCATGCCTCTATATATATATATATATATATATATATATATATATATATATATATATATATATATATATATATATATATATATATATATATATATATATATATATATCAGATCTTAATTGTATTAAAACTAATTTGGCGGATGATGGCTCAAAAGGAACTGCAACCTTCTTTTTTTTTGTCTGTTTGGCTTGGCTTAATGTGGCTGCCTGTTAGCAACCACACAATATATACAATAAATAAAAGTGCTGTTGCTTTGAGGGATGAACGGAAATATGTGACTATATTTCTTTTCTTCTTCAGCTAGGCGGCGGCAGGGAGGACTGGCAACGTGTGTGATTAAAATTTGTTTAGGTTAGGTTATTAAATAGATAGGTATAAGTTTAGATAACTAGGTATATTCCAATTTGATATAGTTTGTCCTAGGAAGACTACTCTATTGAAATCTGAGTTTCCATTCAATTGCCTAGGATAAGGCCTATCTTAAGTGGGTAATTCCTAATACGACTCTTAATTGGTTAGGATAATTCTCAAGTTTTATTTGTAATTCCTTTTTCCAAATAATAATAATAATAAAACGGGTTTTAACGCTCCTCCCCCTTACAAAAAAGTTTTGTCTTTGAAACTTATGTACCTTAGTCGAATAAATGGGGACACTTCTCGCGCACCTCTTCTTCGAGCTCCCATGTGGCCTCTCGCTCAGTGTGGTTCAACCATTGAACTTTAACATAAGGGATCACTCATCTCCTCAGAACTTGATCTTTTCGATCCACGATGCGCACTGGAGTCTCTTCATAATTAGCGTCACTTTTCATCTTCAATGGTCGAGCCTCTAGCACGTGACTCTGATCAGAAACGTAACGTCTCAGCTGCGATACATGAAAGACATTGTGTACTTGCAACAATGCTGGAGGTAGCGCTAGTCGATAGGTCAATATACCTTGGGCTCAACTTGTCCTTCTCGCCAAACCTCATCACGCCGTTGGTTGGAGAAACTTTCAAGTAAACCTTCCCGCCCACAGTGAACTCCAATGGTGTCTTTTTGGAATCCGTCCAACTCTTACTGTGATCCTGAGCCGTCTTGAGCCTCTCTGGAATGATCTTAACCTTCTCCAATGTTTGCTCAACCAACTCAGGTACAGTGATAGATTTCTCTCCAATCTCGTCCCAATAAAGCGGCGATCGACACTTTCTCCCATATAAAGCTTCAAAGGCGCCATACCGATAGCGGTATGGTGACTATTATTATATGAGAACTCCATAAGTTTTACCATGCTATCTCAATTACCCTTGAAGTCCAATGCACAAGCTCGTAGCATGTCCTCGAGAGTCTGAATAGTTCTCTTCGACTGTCCATCAGTTCGGGGATAAAAAGGAGTACTCAACTTCAACTCGGTCCCCATGACTCTCTGATATGCTGTCTAGAATCTCGATGTAAACTTCGGGTCTCGGTCCGACACAATGCTCACTGGAATCTCATATAGACTGACGACATTATCAACCTAAAGAGTCACTAGTTTAGATAAAAGTGCAATAAATAAAAGTGTTGTTGCTTTGAGGGATGAATGGAAATATGTGACTATATTTCTTTTCTTCTTCAGCTAGGCGGTGGCAGGGAGGACTGGCGACGTGTGTGTAAAATTTGTTTAGGTTACGTTCTTAAATAGATAGGTATAAGTTTAGATAACTAGATATATTTCAATTTGATATAGTTTGTCCTATGAAGACTATTTTATTTGAAATTTGAGTTTCCATTCAATTGCCTAGGATAAGTCCTATCTTAAGTGGGTATTTCCTAATACAACTCTTAATTTATGACGATAGTTCTCAAGTTTTATTTGTAATTCCTTTTTCCAAATAATAATGATAAAAAAGGGGCCTTAACGCATATATTTTCCACACCCTTAGGAAAGCAATTGGCTATATATAACCTAATTCTACCCCTCCCACACATTGAGAGGAAGTCGGCCAGCCACCCCACCCACCTAGACTAGCTGGCCAAGCCATGGAGAGAAGAAGAACGAGAGATTTTCAATTCAACAAGCCTTAATCGATTATCGGTATAGTATATACGGATCCATGTAAGTATCTTTCCTGTGTTTGTTATGAATTTGCGAATACGTAACTATATTTTGATATCAAATTATGGATCATACATGCATATATGTGTCAGCATAGATTGATGAATATATGTATGTATGTATGATGGCCGTGTATGTATATATAGGAGAAATTGTAAATTTGGTAAAGCCATGTATAAGGGCCAAATGTGTATGGCAAAGATTTGGACAGCGGCCAATATGTATTTGGGTATGTGATTAATGTATATGTATATATGACATATATATATATATATATATATATATATATATATAGTATAAGTTACATATATGCATATATTGAAATTGTAAATTCTTGGATTGTGTTGAGGTATAAAAGGCCGAGACTTTAAATGAAATTGGAGGAGTCGGCCAAGGTAAGGTTTTTGGCATAGCTAATGACATAAATTTGATAGATATATGATCTATAGCCTATGATATAAGTACGATTATGTGAAATTTTTTGGACATTGGTATTAATTTTGGAGGAATTCGATAGTGGTGTAAGTTGGGATTTTACATGATTTGATGATGGAAATAGGTTGGAAATTGAAAAAGGTGATTTCTAGTGTCGATGTCGATGGACAGCGGCGGCGCATGGGCCACACATGCCGGCGAGTGGCGGCGCATGAAAGGTGCGTAAGTGGCACATGGAGGCGCGTGAGACGAATATTCTTAGTGCAGTGTATTAGGCATGAATTATACTTGCTTCCTGAGGTATTAGATATGAGAAACGATGGATGGTGTGCGGAGCAGGAAGTGCGGAGGAGTGAAATTAAGGTTTTGGGAAGATGGGGGAGGGGTTGGCTGAGGGAGTGGGGGCAGGCAGTGGCTCTGGTGGGGCTGGGCAGTATCAGTCGAGGGTGTTAGGGTGAGGGGTGAGGTGAGTTGGATAGTGCGTTAGGGGAAGAAATGGGCTGAGGGAGGTGGGTATATGTATATATGTGTATATACACATATATGGGCGTATGCATATATGTGCATATAGATGCACGCGAGTGGTAGTCATTCGGATATCGTAAGTTGGTAATTGGCAAATTGGTATTTGGATATTGGTATTTGATATTTGGATATTCTATTTAATATTTGTGATTGATATTTGATTTGATCAAGTTTGGTATCGTTTGGAAAATATTGGACATTTGACTTTGACTTGGAAAAATATTTAGCATTGGAATCGTTTTGAAAAATCGAATACTTGGAAATGGTTTTTGAAAAATCATGCATATTGTGAAATTCACCCTTACAAGAGAAATATATTGGTAAGCAAGGATGATTCCTATTTTATCGAGCGCTGCAGATGTAACTACCTGGTCTGGGTCAGGGTTTCTGTATGCATAGTTGTTATCAAACACAGCAGATGTAGCTACCTGGTCTGGGACAAGGTTTCTGTATGCATATTCGGGCCTGAGCGTAATTACATGGTCTGGGACATGGTGCAAAGATATATTTGGCACTATAGACGTGACGACCTGGTCTGTGACAGGGTGTCTATAGTATATTTGTTTATCGGGGGATCAATTCGTAAGTCTTATGGTATAAGTCATTTGTAAGGAAAATGCTATAGCCATCTCATCGAAAATCGTTTTGGTTTTGATATCGTACGGAGTTGGACTCGGATATTGTACATTTCTATTTGGACCGGTTTGGAACCGAAGTAAAATAAAAGGTCCCACCCATATTGATATGTTTGTTGCATAAAAGTTTCTTTTTTGTAATTCTTACTTCGCTTACTAATTAATTTTTTTTGTTTCTAAATTTTTCGGATCTTACCTCTTTGAGAAGAATAAAAAAAAGTCAAGAAATTTAACTTAATTTAATAACTAAAACGGCACATATTTATAATTTATTTCTTAATTTACTTGGTACTTTGTTTGTATGATTTTTTTCTAAATATTTTAAATATTCAACTCACAAAATTACAATTGGTCAAGTCGTATGAAACAAAAACAAAGAAATTTCTTATTTTATTTTTAAATGTAACATATCCCCATGTATGAACTTGAATGGGTAAGGAAGTAAAAAATGAAATGCATTTTTTTTGTTTCAGTAAGCAAAATTTTATGGTCTCATCCTCATTTTTGCATTTTATAATATATAAATTCACTATAGAACACCAAAAATAGGCAGAAGTAAAAGAAATGCAAGATTGGATTTTTTTTTCAAAAGAAGTATAAGCTCAATTAATCTGATTTCGATCACATAGCCGATTTGATATTTTGATATGAATAAGCATAGGAATTAAGAAAACCTATTACGTCTATGACATGAAAAAGAAAAAAGTTCAAAAAAAAAAGCCTTATCTATATTTTCTTGGAAGATAATATTCATTTGATTTATTTCCAAATGAATACATGAATATAATAAGAAGGAATAATTTCTTTGGAACAGTAAATGTGTTTCATATCCAACTAGAATAATAATTTCTTTGGAACAGTAAACACGTCTGTATGGGTCGACTGGAACTTAATAGCGGGTCAGAGTGGAGAGCAGCAGCTCGAACAGTGGCCATACATCTTTCGCGAAGCAGTCCATACTATTTGGACGTTAAGAAACAAGACTTTGTTTGAAGAGGACTTCACACGACCGGATGTGCATAGTATTTTGTGCACTATTTATGACAGATTTAGAAACATCCATATTGCTTGGGAACAAAGAGTAGAGAACTATAGTGAATAGATGATAGAGCAGTATACAATAGCCTTGCTAGTACTCATTGTACAGATGTCTTTATTTTGATGAAATAAATGAATGACCCTCTTCCAGTAAAAAAATTATATTTCAATTAAAATGGCAGTTCGAAAAGAAGTGTATTTCTACGTAAAAAAAAAAAGCATATTTGTAAATATTTAGAAAAGGAAAGGATAATGGACAGCCTTAAAACCTTTTTCATGGGTAAATCTCTTTTGACTGAATATTCAATTTTTTTTCTTGTAGCAGAGACAAATAAAAAATAAACTTTAAACCGTCTGAATACACTCAAAAATTGACTCATTTCTCACTTATTAACTCGCTAGATTGTGGAACTTATCAATTTTATAGGAAATACAAAACGAAACTCAGTTTACTCTTTTTCTTTTATTTTCTAGTCGTCAGCTTTAAATTATTTAATAAATTCAGTTGATAAAAGAGTTCTTTTCTTTTAGTAAGTTTATTTAATACTAAATTGATGAAAAATCAAAATATTGCTGACAAATGAATAAATGAAGAAAAGAGGGTGTATTATTATTTTTAGTGGATTTTGGCATTTAAAAGATGGAAAGGCTTATTTTACCCACCATTTTTGTTACATTTACTAGAAAACATAGACACTTTTTTTCCTTTATATTTTTATCTAAAGATAAAGAAACAAAGACTTTTTCTGACTACAGATGCTTCCAAGAATGGTCTATGAGATCTTTAGTTAGTTAAATTAACCAACAGGTTGAAATATTTTTGGATAACTTTATGTTTTCTTGATTTATAGGAACTAATATATAGATTGTTCATATATCGTCTATTATCAACTGAATTAAAGCAAGAGAGCATTCTATTGGAACAATGCAACTATTTTTGATACCTTCATTTCTTTTTTTTCTTTGTTGATAACTAAAAGTAAACTCTTTTGTTCTATTTGGTAAATAAAAAATCATTAAAAAAGTAAAAGAAAATCATTATCATTTTTATATCCCTTGACTCTTGATTGAGGTTTAATGTTTGAATTGTATAGTTACAATACAAGTATAAAAGAACATAAAGACGAAACCTACTAAGTAACTAAACTAAACTAACAAAGTTTCAAACCTCCATATTAAGCAAAATTTTATTGAATAATTTGAAACTTTGAGGCGAAAAATAAAACAATTAACCTAAATTTTATTCTGAATCTCGAGGATTGCTTATTCATCAGCTATTATAAGTTCAACACAAATCGGTATAGTGAAATTGGTAGACACACTGCTCTAGAAAATAGTGCTAGAGCGTCTTGGTTCGAGCTTGAGTAACGACATGCAATCTTCTAAAAAGGATAGATAGATTGTGTAATCAAGAATTGCATTTAGGAAACTCATTCATTTCGATTATATATGATATTTTTCATCATTAAACGTATATTAACTCATATTTTCTTTCTTCAATTATTTCAATCGTAATTACGATGCGTGTAATAAAACATGTTTTTCTGGTAGATGAAGTTGTACAACTATCTCATTCATCCAAAAAAAGGCCTCTTGGTTAGTTATTAGTTTTTTTGTATAACAGGATTATTAGTTACGCGGTGGATTTATTTAGGTCATTTTTCACCAAGTAATTTATATGAATTAGTAATCTTGTTTTCATGTAGTTTTTCCTTATTTGTATAGTTGTCAAAAAAGATAAAAATTTTATTAAGCATAATAATGGGTTTAAGTGCTTTTTTTACACAAAGCTTTTCGACGTCAGGTTCTTAACTAAAATATACGAATGTGCAATATTAGCGATTGGGATCGCCTGACCCCTCTCCCCGTGACCGCCCGTGTGACCGCCCGCCACATGACAGCAGGAGGGTGGTGAGGTTGGATGCAGGCCCCCCTGCTGCCACGTGGCAGAGGGTCGCGAAGGGGGTGAGGCGTTTGGCGGTCAAGAGATTCCGCCCCCAATATTAGTACTATCTTTTCAATCCAAATGATTAATAATGCATTTAACTATGATGATATTGAGTTATACCTCTCTTGTATGTTGATCACTATTATCAACAGCACTTCTAGTCATTACATTTCGGAAAATCATAAAGAGTTGTGATTTTTGTTAAAATTCTCTTCTATTGCATAATTTATCTACCACCCCTACTGCTACATGTCGTGGTGACTTATGGGGTGAAGGATTTGAGGCCCTTCATTTCGAGCCAAGATCTCCTGACCCCCTTTTTTTGAAGGTAACAAATGATCCCATGCCACGTGGCAGGGGAGGTGGTGGTGATGCTGGGTGGGGTCACCTCTACTCAGCCTCACCACCCCCTCCTCTGCCACGTGGCGAGCGGTCACATGGGGGGTAAGGTGGGCGGCGGTGAGAGGATCTCACCCGCTTCATTTCGTCCAAACATACCATCAGAAAACCTAGTCAGCCATGAATAATTTGACACGTGGATAATGATACCCCACATGACACCTCTGGCAAATCCACGTCAGCATACAAGTCTAAAATTCTTCTGATTTCAGGCATCAACTCCGAAAACGCCGGGCTGGGATTCCACTTCGAGATTCACGAAGTCAAAGTCTGAGCCACCGCGGGGCTGAGGAACACGGTGGCGATGAGTTCAACATCATGGACATTGTTTCTGGTGAATCTAGCAGGGATAATGGAGAGAGCAGACGAGTCTTTATTGCCAGGAGTCTACAAAGAGGTGGGTGCGGCTCTGGACACTGACCCAACTGGACTAGGATCTCTTACTCTCTTTAGATCCATTGTCCAATCCTCTTGCTACCCTCTTGCTGCTTACTTGGCCATCCGACATAACAGGGCCCACGTCATTGCTCTCGGTGCTTTTCTCTGGGCCACCGCCACTTTTCTTGTCGGAATTTCTACTACTTTTGCACAGGTCTGCTGCCTTAATTTTCTGCTTTTTTCGATTAAACATATGTGGTTGGTTCCTTAATATGCTCCGATTCGAGCATTACAATTCAAGGTACACATTTTAACATTAACCATAAGTTTAATAGCAATAATTTTTACTTCACATGTATTCGTTTAATGCTTATTATTATGAAATTAGTGATAAAATAGAGTGTTCAAGTTTCCTTATTAGACTTTGAAAAGCTGCTGAGAAAGTTCTCTTTCTATTTTGTAAATTTTCGTGGCATCTGCGAAATGTAGCAAATATAATGTTTTCTCCTTAGGATGGCTTGGTTTGAAAATTAGTATATCTGATTTTACTGCGAAAAATGCTGCTCTGGGGTAATAGTCAGACTGGGACTTTGAAACAGCTGGGAGGGAGGGATGAAACAGCTTGTGTAATTTACACAATATTAAAAACTCAAACTCCGACAATATTTTTGAAACGTGGTATATGTTTATTGACTTCTGTTGCAGTATAGGATCTTTGTAAAACGGATATATTCTAAAATGGCAGTTGTGCTGAAAAATATAGGCTTGATAAAGACAATTCTGAATGAGCTTCCGGGATGAATCGTATTATGTATAAATATTAAAGGATGGTGATATCCTTCAATTTATTTCCGGAACAGTGATATGTGATCTTGGTCTAGTCCTTACTTGTCTCATGCATTATCGAAATGGTGAAGAGATGAGATATATTCTACATCAGAACTATTACTATTAATGGTTATGACATCGTTTCTTGTAAGAAGTATCTAAAGGAAAAGGACAGCTATGTCTGGTGCAGTTTAAATTTTTGAACTTTGAAATATGTAACTGGAAGCAACCCATTAACCTTATGATATAACAAGTTCATGACTAAATTTCTGTGACATTACTCTATGTATCTCATTAGTTTAGCAACATGCGACTGATTAGTGTAATTTTTTAGGTGCTAGAAGTACATTAAAAGAGGCAGCCATATTAGGACAAATGTCCGCATTAAAATCTCTCATCCTTATTGATTAAGTCAGGACAGGACCATGTATTGAGACCAACCCCCTGTACCGGATGACAGCAAATTAACATTCTGCATTAGTGCTTTCCATTAATCTAAATATCGTGTCATTTGCCAGTCTTCACAATCTCCAAACAGAGAGTGGGGGAGGAAGGAGAAGAGGGGCGAACATTGGAATGTTCCTATGCTTCATCACAAATTTTCAGCATTTCAATACTTTCACGTTCCTTTACAGACTAGCCTTGTCATCTGCATTTCCTTTCTAAAGTAAAACGTGCACTTTCTTGTTTAAGCTGAACTTAAGGACTTCAAGACGACTTTTAAATGAAAAATAAAAAGTCCCACCTTAAGTGTGCTTAAAGTTGATAGCCAAGTACAGCGTCTACATAACTAGGATCCATTGTCCCATCTTGATGAGAAGTTTTGATAATCTTCTTTTGATGTTTCTTCGTTAGCACTAACTCGTAAATCAGGAAGTGAGGAAGTTTCTCCAATATTAGGTACCTCAGTTTTAAAACTTCCACAGCAGAATTTTCTGAACAGAATTAATGGCCTGACTCATTCCCCTTGGAGTAGTAGTCCAGTAGCTAGCTATAAGATCCTTCAATTCTTTTGACCGGATCAAAGAGACAGGTTCAGTCCTAAGTGCATATAGGGCTTGAATTTAGGGAAAGTGATTCTATTATTTCAAATTGTAGAAAGCTTATTTAATAATTACATCTCCCAGACCTTTTTCTTCCATTCACATCTTGTCATGCATCGATTATGAAGCACTAACCTACAAAAATAAAATGAAAGAAACTAAAGATTATGAAACACTAGAACCTGGAACATCTGCTGGTGGCAGGCTTCATAACCTTGCATAAATATGGTCCTCTTTGTTCAAGTATAGGTGTCTCTTGGGTACTTGATCTTCTGTTTTTCAATAGGCTGCAGTATCAAGAGGATTAAATGGTATTGGACTTGCCATAGTCACACCAGCAATTCAGTCCCTTATTGCTGATTCAACCGATGAAAGCAACCGTGGTACTGCTTTCGGGTGGCTACAGTTAACTGGGAACTTTGGCTCCATCATTGGTGGACTTTTAGCAGTACTGTTAGCATCAACGTCATTCTTGGGGATCCCAGGTTGGAGATTTGCATTCCATATTGTAGGTGTAATCAGTGTCGTTGTGGGAATTTTGATTGGGCTATTTGCCAAAGATCCACGGTTTTTTGAAACTAATGGTGAACCAAAAGAAGTAGCTCCTCCTAAACCGTTTAGGGCAGAGATAAAGGAAATGATCAAAGAAGCAAAAGCAGTTGTAAGAATACCAACTTTTCAGGTACTAATTGCTCAGGGCGTTGCTGGATCGTTTCCATGGTCTGGTCTGTCTTTTGCTCCAATGTGGCTTGAGCTAAAGGGCTTTTCCCACAAGGAAACAGCATTTCTTTGGACCATGTTTGCGGTGGCAGGATCAATTGGGAGTCTGTTTGGAGGAAAGATGGGAGATGTCCTTGCTAAACCCTATCCAAATGGTGGGAGAATAATCCTTTCGCAAATAAGTGCTGGTTCCGCCATTCCTTTGGCAGCATTTCTTTTGCTGGCATTGCCCAATAATCCTTCATCAGCTGTAAGCCATGGTCTGATCTTGTTTATCATGGGATTTACTACAGCTTGGAATGCTCCAGCAACAAACAAGTAGGTAACCAATATCCTTAAAAGTGTCCCTCTTCTAACATGTCTCTATTTGCTTGATTTTGACATGTTTACAGTCCGATATTTGCAGGGATAGTTCCTGAGAGAGCCCGGACAAGCATTTATGCTTGGGATCAATCCTTTGAATCCATATTAGCATCCTTTGCCCCTCCTATTGTTGGGATTTTGGCTCAGCATGTCTACGGTTTCAAACCGCCCCAAAATGGATCCATTTCCACAAATGATACTGCAACTGACAGAGCAAATGCTGCCTCACTTTCCAAAGCACTTTACACTGCAATAGGCATTCCAATGGCCGTCTGTGTCTCCATGTACTCATTTCTCTATTGTACATATCCTAGAGACAGGGAACGAGCAAGAATGGACGCTTTGATGGAATCAGAGATGCAGCAGATTCAAAGCGGCAAGACTACATTGAAAGAAGAGTATGCTCGACTTGGCACATCAGAACCTGACGCATCACATCTGAAAGGTAAGAGGGAAATTGATACCGATTACGAGAATGATAACCTTGAGTTTGAAGAGGAGAATGACGAAAAGAGTTTTCTTTCACACCATCCTTTATCAAGCATGAGCAGTGGAGCAGATCTTAGCTCTATTATGAGTTTCTAGTTAAAGCATGAACATTGTTCTTACACTAATTAGCTAGGCTGCTGTCTCATTTTTTTTCATTGTTTTTCTAAGGCAAACCCTTTCTCTGGTATTCTGCCAACATTCTTACACTGATTTAGAATTTTATACTGCACATGACTATCAATCTACACGTTTTATTTTAGTTTACTTAATGTAATCAATTGTTTCTTCAACCTTGTATGTGTTATCCATATTATCAATATTAAGTGCATTTTAGCAGGTCTTCATGAAGTTTGATGCAGAATGTGAAACCCTATCGAAAGTGTTATTTTTTTTATCGTATTGAGGCATTGAGACCGTAATTTTTTTTTCTTTTTACATTTCATATATGTTAGGGATGACAATTTTACTCAACCCAGTGGGTCGATCTATTCCGAACTGTTCGGAGAGGGTTGGATTCGGGCAAAGTCATATATGAATCACAAATTTTTTTAAAAAAAAAAACTAAAGCAGGACAAGGCAGATATAGGTGTAGCAGAAAAACCTCCAGTTTACCTGACCCGACCTACAAATTATACGCACACACAAACGTTAAAAATTAGAAGTTCAGCTCTAATTTGATTTCCCCCTTTTAGAGTGTCAAATTACAAAGACTGAGGGCTTTGGTCCGATTGCTACACCCAAAACAAGATTAATCTCAAGGACCTCCGTCATCCGTCTCCTTATCTATTCAATAATTTGCTAATGGTTAGATTTGTGTGATTTATGTGTGCATGGCGCTAAAATGTTAGATATCATCTGACGAGCCCGAGATTGCCCGCCGGATGGATCGGAGACGATCCGGGTAGTGTGCCGTTAATCTTCCGTCTAACTCCGTCGTTGGAACCTGAGAGGGAAGAGAAACGTTAGAGGTCCCAGGGCGCTGCCCCGGGAAAAACCCTCCGACGTTTAAGACAGTTGCGGGCATTTTAGCGTATAGCTTAAGCTGGAATAAAGGCTGTATAAAACCTGTTTAGAGGTCAGCCAAGGTGTAGGCCGAGCTGAGATGAATTCTGCTGATGACTCACCAGAGACTTGGACTTCTACTGTTGATGAAGCCCTTTCTATAGCCATTGACGAAGCTGGGAGCGGAGTGTCCCCAAAGGGATGAGATGACGACGCCTGGCTGGTTTGCATGATAGCCGCGTGGCAGCTGGGGGGTTGCTGTGCTGGCAACTCTCCTTTGCATGGTTGACAGATGGAGATATAAGGCTGCATGAAGGCCACGTAACAAGGAGTATTGTGGCTGAGCTATGGTCTAGCCGAGATCAATAGTCAAAACCCGTAGCCGAGAAACAACTGCTGAAGACCCCTGGCTAAGAACCAAAGGCCGAATCGTAGTCGTGGCCGAAATGTACCAGACTGATGAAGTATATTCCAGGAACTTGTAACTTATGGAGTTGCTTTATCCATGTTTAAGGGCCTGACCGAGACCCCCTGTGGCTGGGCTGAGGTCTGGCCGGAAACGAATGGCTGAGAATCATTTGGCCGAATTTTATTGTGGCCGAGAATCAAGGACAGGTGGCTTCATAAGCTTGCTGCAATTGTTACGTACTCTATTTTCGGCCTTCTATTTTTGGTCTAGGTGACTCCGCGCAGGGCATCATCTTTTTGTCTGAGATTGATAAGGCCGAGGTGCAATAGTGGCCAAAATGCAAAGATAGTGCTTCAGGCTGATGAAGCTTGATTCATATATTGTTTTGTTCTTCATTTATGTGAATTGGTATCTTGTTCCGGGTGAGCCGGGCTGCAGGAGCCGACAAGTGCTAAGAAGACCTTTGTACTAAACATAGTGCCTCAAACTGCCTTGAAGGTGGCTGTCCCCTGGGGATTTCGGCCTCTGGCCGGGAACTATGGGGACCGAGGTCGAAGAGTCAACTGTTTGAGTCGAAGTTATGTTGACTGTCACGGACTAACTTGAGCCTTGTCTGAATAGATTAGTCTGCCCTTCCTCTAGCGCCACTATGATGATGTCGGATTATATCACCAAGTATTTGTTTGATGTGGTACCGTTAGAACTCCGTCAGTTGTCCTTAATTAGCGAGCTGCTGACCTGCACAAAGAGAAGGGGTCAGGGGACCCGAGATCTATGGCCCCGGGTAATACCATCCGATGCTCAAGTCAGTCAAGACCATTTTTTAGGAGAGGTTTATATATGATGAAGGTTTAGTAAATTGAGGTTTTCTGGTAAACCTGCGTTTTCACTGTAGGGAAGATGAGCTACCGGCATGTAGTTTTTCAGAGCTTGTTGTTCCTTAATCTCATTCACGACAAAGTCCACTAAAACTGACTTTACTGGCTGCTGTATCGTCAAGCTGAAGTTCAGTTTCAAATATCATGGGAATAACTCATTCAAGAAAGGGAATTCTAGCTTTTCCTCGTCTGATATTCGAAGGTTCAGGCCCTTCCTCTAGCGCCAAATGACGAGCCCGAGATTGCTCGCCGGATGGATCGGAGACGATCCGGGTAGTGTGCCGTTAATCTTCCGTCTAACTCCGTCGTTGGAACCTGAGAGGGAAGAGAAACGTTAGAGGTCCCAGGGCGCTGCCCCGGGAAAAACCCTCCGACGCTTAAGACAGTTGCGGGCATTTTAGCGTATAGCTTAAGCTGGAATAAAGGCTGTATAAAACCTGTTTAGAGGTCGGCCAAGGTGTAGGCCGAGCTGAGATGAAGCCTGCTGAGGACTCACCAGAGACTTGGACTTCTACTGTTGATGAAGCCCTTTCTATAGCCATTGACGAAGCTGGGAGCGGAGTGTCCCCAAAGGGATGAGATGACGACGCCTGGCTGGTTTGCATGATAGCCGCGTGGCAGCTGGGGGGTTGCTGTGCTGGCAACTCTCCTTTGCATGGTTGACAGATGGAGATATAAGGCTGCATGAAGGCCACGTAACAAAGAGTATTGTGGCTGAGCTGTGGTCTAGCCCAGATCAATAGTCAAAACCCGTAGCCGAGAAACAACTGCTGAAGATCCCTGGCTGAGAACCAAAGGCCGAATCGTAGTCGTGGCCGAAATGTACCAGACTGATGAAGTATATTCCAGGAACTTGTAACTTATGGAGTTGCTTTATCCATGTTTAAGGGCCTGACCGAGATCCCCCTGTGGCTGGGCTGAGGTCTGGCCGGAAACGAATGGCTGAGAATCATTTGGCCGAATTTTATTGTGGCCGAGAATCAAGGACAGGTGGCTTCATAAGCTTGCTGCAATTGTTACGTACTCTGTTTTCGGCCTTCTATTTTTGGTCTAGGTGACTCCGCGCAGGACATCATCTTTTTGTTCTGAGATTGATGAAGCTTGATTCATATATTGTTTTGTTCTTCATTTATGTGAATTGGTATCTTGTTCCGGGTGAGCCGGGCTGCAGGAGCCAACAAGTGCTAAGAAGACCTTTGTACTAAACATAGTGCCTCAAACTGCCTTGAAGGTGGCTGTCCCCTGGGGGATTTCGGTCTCTGGCCGGGAACTATGGGGACCGAAGTCGAAGAGTCAACTGTCTGAGTCGAAGTTACGTTGACTGTCACGGACTAACTTGAGCCTTGTCTTTATCCTGGATTTTGGTCTCATCATCATCAGTTTTTTATTTCTTAATTTCCCGCAAAGATTTCAAAATATGAACTAAAGACCCTATAAGTATTGGACTTTGATGCTATTCCAGGTGGCATATGTAATGGCGTTAAAAGAGGAGGGGCGTGTGGAGAAAAGGAGGGGTTTGATTTCATTTGATATTTTGGAATGTTGTAGGCCTACGGATTGAGTTGATTTATCAAGAATATGATATGCTTGAATACGAAGGCATTGGTGCTAGTAGTTTGCCTATGATATGTTTGATTTTAGAACTCAGAAGGCAAAAGTAGCTTTTGAATGTATGCATTTGAGCGGGCCAGGTTGGATACCCAGGACCCTCGTAGAGGCAAAAAATAATCTTTAAAAAAAAAAACTTTTTTTGGACAGGTATAGGGAGATTGGTGATGAGTATATGTGTTGGGACAAACGTATGGATTTTCGATTTGGCTAAGTCTATTCCTAACTCGATCGGTTGTCATCTCTAATATAAAAAAGACAACCTAGTACGCTAGATTTTGTATTTGTGTAGTACCTGAGAAGGGGTTAGATCGATTCGCGATCCGATCTACCCTAATATTGTTGGAAAAGTACGTTAAAGTACTCTTTCTTAATGCTTCAAACTTGTATAAAGAGTATATGAGGTTGTTTGAGAGTTTGAAGCTTTTTGGAGGACTTGGATCGCTCAATGTTGGAGACATCGATCGATCGATGTGGTACGTAGCAGTCCTGGAAGCATTCTGTCCAACATAGATCGATCACATCCATCGATCTATGTGACATCGATCGATCGATGTGATCGATCGATGTAGGACAGAATGGAAAGTGAAGTTTCTGTTCGACTTCGATCGATCACATCGATCGATCGAAGTGACATGGATCGATCGATGTGCCAACGGACAGAATTTTTCACCAGGAGTTGCAGCTTTTGATCCAAGAATCATCTCTCTTCGCCTATGAACGATATTCAACGGCTCTTGGAGGTTGAAATAAGACTAAGACATGTTTCAAAAGAGGTTTAAAACACACCCCAAGATCTATAAATAGTAGATCTTGGTATTTTCAATAAATAGAATTCACTTTTGCAAAAACTAAGGAAATCTCAGCAATTTTCTGCAACCTCTTCTTCTCTCTCATTACCTTCAACTATCAAGTTCAGTCTTTCTCCTCTAGAGCAAAGGGAAGAAAGACAGCCGTTATATCCTTGGAAGCATTTGCTTGAAGACTACATTGCTCTTTGATAGGAGCAAAATTGCTTTAAGGACAGTGACTATCTGTCACGTCTCGGCTTCGGTTTCTTGTGATTTTCATATTCTCAACTTATATTTCCAACAATCTTAAAGCAATTTTGTGTTTGAGAATATGGCAACAAGACAAGCACCAGTTCCCGATATGTCAAAGATGGAGCCATTCGATGGCAAATTCTTCAAACGTTGGGCGGCTAAGGTGTTATTCTTCTTGGAGATGATTTCTGTTTCATATGTGTTAACTAAGTACAGACCAACAGATGAAACAGAAGGCAAAAAGTATGATGCTGACAATACAACATGTAGAGGACATATTCTGCACATCCTCTCCAATTCTCTATTTGACATTTATGTCAAATTTCCGTCAGCAAAGGACATTTGGGCAACACTTCAGAACAAATGTGGTTCTGAAGATGTTGGCAAACGAAAGTATGTGGTCCGCGAGTTTCTGAAGTTCCAAATGGCGGACCACATACCGATCAATGATCAAATCCACCAATATCAACAATTGGTGGATAACATGGTGCAAGAAGGCATCAAAGTTGATGAAACTTTTCAAGCAGCCTCCTTGTTGGAAAAGCTTCCTTCTTCTTAGAGTAAATACAAGAAGAGAGGTAAGCATGATGATGGGAACTTGACCTTGGATGGAGTCATCAAGTACATCCGCATTGAGGAGAATAATCGGCTTGATGACAATGGGCGTGATGAAAGTCAATCTCGTGCCAATGTGGTGGAGCACAAGCCAAAACGACAAAAAGTTCAGCACAATGGCAAAGGTAAGACGTTTATGCAGGGACAAGGACTGAAAAAGATGAAAAGAGCGTGCTGGGTGTGCGGAAAGCTTGGACACAGGCAACCAAATGCAACCAACGGAAAGGCCAACCAAGCAATCAAGCACATCTGGTAGAATCTTCAAAGACTGATGAGGAGATCATCGCTGCGGTCGTCTTGTCTGAGGTAAACCTTGTCAGTGGTGCTTCGGAATGGGTGGTAGACACGGGGGCTACCAAGCACATTGCCACCAGTAAGGATCTATTTTTTGAATATCAAGAAATAGGTGATGGCGAGCAAGTCTTCTTGGGAGATGCACATGGTATCAAAGTTCTTGGTAAAGGAAAGGTGCTCCTCAAGTTTACTTCTGGCAAGAGACTGGAGTTAAACAATGTGCTGCATGTTCCTGCAATGCGTAGGAACTTGATTTCCGGAGTACTACTGAACAAGGCTAATATTAAACTTGTTCTTGAGTCGGATAAACTTATTCTTTCTAGGAACGGGGAGTTTGTCAGGAGAGGTTACTGCTCCGGGGGATTACTTGTGTTGGATGCTGTTTGTATTGTGAATAATAAGGATGCATCTACATCTGCTTATGTCGTTGACTCTTTTGATATTTGGCATGCAAGATTAGGACATGTTAACAAAGATGCATTAAAAAGATTAAAGTTCACCAACTTAATTTCCTATGCATGTGAAGATGGCTTTGGAAAGTGTGAGTTTTGTGTAGAAGCAAAACATCATAAGAAGTCATTTAAGTCTGTTGAAAGAACAACAGATAAGTTAGAACTCATACATAGTGATCTTGGTGACTTTAGAGGTTATACAAGTAAAGGTGGTAAAAAGTATTACATAAATTTTATTGATGACTTCTCTAGATACACTAGAGTTTACTTGTTAGCACATAAATACGAATCTGAAAGCATGTTCATCAGGTATAAGAATGAAGTTGAGAATCAACTAGATAGAAAGATTAAGAGGTTAAGGACAGATAGAGGAGGTGAGTATAATGTGTTATCTTTACAGAGATTTTGTGAAGATAATGGGATTATACATGAGTTTACACCGCCTTACACTCCTCAATCTAACGGAGTCACTGAAAGGAAAAATAGAACACTTAAGGATATGATGAATGCCATGCTTATAAGTTCAGGTTTGCCTAACAATATATGGGGAGAGGCAATCCTTTCGGCATGTCATATCTTGAATAGAATTCCCCATAAAAAGACCAATAAAACTCCTTATGAACTTTGGAGAGGTTATGCACCTAACTTGAATTACTTCAAAGTGTGAGGGTGCTTAGCCAAGGTTGGTATACCAGAGTTCAAAAGAAGTAAAATCGGTCCTAAGACTAATGATTGCGTTTTCATAGGATATGCTCATAATAGTGCTGCATATAGGTTCATGTTGTTGGATAATGGTTCCATCATTGAATCTAAGAATGCTGAGTTTTTTGAGCATATTTTTCCTATGAAGAAAGAGTCATTAGTTAGTTCGGGTTATGAAAAAGGTGAGCCTAGCGAACCAACTAACGATGATGCTTCACCTAGAAGAAGTAAGAGGAAAAGAGTAGAAAAGTCCTTTGGTAATGATTTTGTCACTGCTTTTATTTTAGAAAATGACCCTACGACGTATCAAGAAGCTGTAATGTCTATAGACTCTAAGCTTTGGAAAGATGCTATCAATAGTGAACTTGAGTCTATACTCAGCAACAATACTTGGGAACTCGTAGACTTACCTAAAGGTTGTAAACCTATTAGTTGTAAGTGGGTCTTTAGAAAGAAACTAAAGGCGGACAGTACAATTGATAAGTTTAAAGCTAGGCTTGTGGCTAAAGGGTTCACCCAACAGGAAGGAATAGAATTCTTTGATACCTATTCACTTGTTGCTAGGATTACATCCATTAGAGTGTTAATAGCGTTAGCTTCCATTTATAAGTTAGTTGTACATCAAATGGATGTTAAAACAGCATTTCTAAATGGAGATTTAGAAGAAGAAATTTACATGAAGCAACCCGAAGGGATGATAGCTAAAGGACAAGAACATAAGGTTTGTAGGTTGAAGAAGTCTTTATATGGTTTAAAACAAGCGCCTAAGCAATGGCATGAGAAATTTGATAATGCCATGTTGTCTAATGGATATGTTCTAAATGAAAGTGATAGATGCATTTACAGCAAATTTGAAAATCTTGATGGCGTTATTGTTTGTTTATATGTTGATGACTTGTTAATCTTTGGCACAAGTCTTGATGTTGTAAATGGTACTAAAGTGGTTTTATCCTCTATTTTTGAAATGAAAGACAAGGGAAAAGCAGATTTAATTATTGGTCTTAGATTGATACAAAAATGTGGGGGTTATATGCTTTCTCAATCTCATTATGTTGAAAAGATTTTGAGAAAGTTTAACCATTATGATGTCAAACCTGTTAGTACTCCATATGATGCATCTATAAGGTTGGAGAAGAATAAACATGATGGTGTTTCACAATGTGAGTATGCTAAGATCATTGGTAGTGTTATGTATATCATGAATTGCACTAGGCCAGATATTGCATATTCGGTTAATTGTTTAGCTAGATATACTCATAATCCAAGTAAAGATCATTGTGATGCTTTGAAACGACTATTGAGATATCTAAGGGGACCTATGGACTTAGGACTTACCTTTATCGGAAGTCCTGCTGTCTTAGAAGGTTATTGTGACACTAATTGGGCCACAGATAACGATGAAATAAACTCCACCAGTGGGTATGTATTTACTTTGGGTGGTGGTGCCATTTCGTGGAAATCCTCTAAACAAACGTGTAAAGCTAAATCAACAATGGAATCTGAGTTTGTTGCTTTAGAACTTGCTTGTTCAGAGGCAGAATGGTTAAGGAATTTACTTGTTGATATTCCTTTGTGGACTAAGCCTATGACGTCTGTATTTGTTCATTGTGACTCACAGGCAGCTATTGCTCGAGCAAGGAACAAAATATACAATGGAAAGAGCCGGCACATCCGCTTGAGGCACAATATTGTGCGTGACTTGATTAGTTCTGGGGTGGTTAACTTGGAATACATAAAAACCGAGTTGAACCTGGCGGATCCCTTAACTAAAGGGTTAAACCGAAAAATGGTTCTTAAGACATCGAGAGGAATGGGACTTGTTCCGTTGGATGTGAATTCTCTATGACAGGAACCCAACTCACAATTAGTAGAGATCCTACAAATGGAGTTCAATGTGGTAAAAACACGTCATAGAAGAATTCTATAAAGTACTATTGTGTCTGTCCTTTCCTATGTTGATGTATATGTGGATAGTACTTACTGCATATTTGAGGGTGAGATTTAAGTCTCTTAATGGATGATTCATAGCCATTATAAATAGTGGTGTGTTGCAGTACACACTTGATGAATATCACCTATATAAGTCTGGAAGTAGGGCCGCTTCCTATGAGAGCCTGAAAAACTCTCTAGAGCGCTTATGAATTCTGGGATTGGGTGCAAGGCCATTAATGCACCACACCGCGAACTTGTATGAATATGTCATTTGTATGATCATATAAACAGTAGTGAAATATGTGGTTCAAGACGATTGTCACCCTATTTCCGTTTATATATCTTCAAATGTACTACTGGATAGTTCAAGACGTTTGTCACTACTCCGTTATGTGTCATCATCTTATTTTGTTAGAGAAGAAGTCCGTTGACTATCATATGGAAGGCTCGTATATAAGTTTGGATCATGTGGGAGATTGTTGGAAAAGTACGTTAAAGTACTCTTTCTTAATGCTCCAAACTTATATAAAGAGTATATGAGGTTGTTTGAGAGTTTGAAGCTTTCTGGAGGACTTGGATCATCAATGTTGGAGACATCGAACGATCGATGTGTACATCGATCGATCGATGTGGTACGTAGCAGTCCTGGAAGCATTCTGTCCAACATAGATCGATCACATCGATCGATCTATGTGACATCGATCGATGTAGGACAGAATAGAAAGTGAAGTTTCTGTCCGACTTCGATCGATCACATCGATCGATCGAAGTGACATCGATCGATCGATGTGATCGATCGATGTGCCAACGGACAAAATTTTTCACCATGAGTTGCAGCATTTGATCCAAGAATCATCTCTCTTCGTCTATGAACGGTATTCAACGGCTCTTGAAGGTTGAAATGAGGCTGAGACATGTTTCAAAAGAGGTTTAAAACACACCCCAAGATGTATAAATAGTAGATCTTGGTATTTTCGATAAATAGAATTCACTTTTGCAAAAACTAAGGAAATCTTAGCAATTTTCTTCAACCTCTTCTTCTCTCTCATTACCTTCAACTATCAAGTTCAGTCTTTCTCCTCTAGAGCAAAGGGAAGAAAGACAGCCAATATATCCTGGGAAGCATTTGCTTGAAGACTACCTTGCTCTTTGGTAGGAGCAAAATTGCTTTAAGGACATTGACTATCCGTCACGTCTCGGCTTCGGTTTCTTGTGATTTTCATATTCTTAACTTATATTTCCAACAAATATATGTTACATAATTAGTGCCCGGCACATTACTTGTCTAACTTGCAAGACTCCAAATATGAACCAAAAGAACAAACAAATAAATAAAACTTGCAAGATTCCTCTTATTTAGCATAAAAGGGGTTTTAAGCTAACAAACAATCTAACCTTCTAGTCTTGCCCTGGTTGTTTCACGTGCCTTTATCTAATTGCTAAATTATTAATTACACATAAACGGGAAAAAAAGATTTATTTTATTTTTGGTCTCATCTTCTAGTCTATTCAATAAAAACATAACATGTGTATTCATTTTTTTTTCTAATTTGATTTATAAACTCTTTTTTTTTAGTAAGAAGGGCTATAGTAAGACAAAACCGGCGTTTTCGAGAATTCTCGCTGAGTTTGTACGTCTTTTTCGTGTTTTTTTAAATAAAAATTATGTTATGTGGTTTTCTGGTAAATGTTTGTTCTACATAGTTTTTAATTTTTTAAGGGTTTGTATACATTTAAAAACAAACATACAAGTAAGATGTATACAAAAGAAAAACTTGTAAAAGATACAGAAAAACATATAATTGTTCAAATTGAATGGAAAATTCCATTGAGCGAGCTAAAATTGACACCCAAAAAGGGGGTCTCCAAACAAGCCTGCTTCACGGCCTTTTTTCAAATAAATTTCTTTTCCGCGTATCTTCGACCGGGTTCATATCAGAGGAGGTCTCAGGTGACGCAAAATATGAGGCTTTCAATCACTCGACGCCACGTGTATAAAGTGTTCTTTTTTTAAAAAAATAAAATAAACTGCGGGCCAGTTTGTACACGTGACGTCGCGTGATTGGAAGCCTCATATTTTAGCTCACTTGAGGCCTCTTCTGATCTGAACCCTCTATGACCTTAAAAACAAGGAAAACAAACATATTTCACGTTTAATCATTCTAGAAGAAGTTCATATTAATGTGACTTCTGTAGTTTTTGTTATAACCGGGGATTTAAAAGGGAAAAAATTAAATTAAATAATTATTATAAATAGATAAAATTGGTAAGTAAATAAAAAAAAATTAATAACAAATAATTACTATATAATTATGTGCGTGTGGTGTGTGTGCCGTGTGTATTAAGTGTTTAGGGATAAAATTTGTTGTCTTAAGAATTAAGGGATAAATTTTGTTGTATTCGAAATTTAAAATCCTAACTAAAATCTATCCCATATTTTCCTCAATCTTATCCTCTAATTTCTCTCCTTAATCTTTTTCTTCTCTCTCCCTCTTTATGAACGACATTCACCCCTCTCCCTCCTCACCTTTGCAATCGACAAGTAGGCTACAACCAAAAAAACGTGTAGAAGCAAGTAAGGAAAAGAGAAGAAGAGAGGGAAGAAGAAAGAAAAAGAAGGAACTAGTCATTCTCCCCCGAAATTTCTACTTCCTACTTATATTAATTGAATTAATCGTCTCTTCAAGGTAGATGCTTCTTTCCCCCTCAAACGGATATAATCCATGCATGCTTTGATGGTATATTTATGTGATTCGTTGTTTTTATTTGTTTAAGATATTTATTTTGCCTATGTTTTATATGGCAAAGCATGAGATGATTTGTTTATGACTGATACGTGCGTGTATGTGTATGGATTTGGTGGTAGGATTGGATTAGATTAAAAATGCCCTCAAATTAATCCAAAAGATTAGAAATTTTAATACTTGGAGTGGTTTAAAATTGCGTTTTGGCCTTAGAATAGGTTCATCTAGCCCTAAATAGGTTGGGACTGGGTCGGAAGTCGACAAAATAGGTCTGATGGGCGCGTCTCAGGGGGTGACGCGTGGGGCCCACACGCGGCCCCTGACAGGGCATCCGGACATGTGCTGATGTGTCCACTTTTAAAAGATGCGTCTCGTTATAAAGAGTCCAATGCAATTGGTTTGAGGTCAACCAGAGTTAAAATGAAGATTTTATTGAGGTTAGAAGAAAATAAATTTTTTTTAAAAAAAAGAAAAAATAATTAATAAAAATCTGGGTCAGCGGGCCGGTTGACCCAGCTGACGCGGTTTGTAGAGGGCTGGTCTGACCATTAAATGGGTCAGACCGAAATTTTAAAATTAAAAAAAAGGAAGTGGAGCGGATTTGGCTGCCGGACCGGGCCGGATGGCTAACGGACCAGACTAGGGTGGCAGGCTGGCCCAAACCGAAAATAAAAAAAATTCTGAAAAATAATTTCTGAAATTAATAAATAATAGATAATTAATTAAAATTAGTTTAAAAATTCAGAAATATATATTTAATTATCATAAAATTCTAAATAAATTCAAAAAAATATAAAAAGTTAACATTAAATTATTTCTACTTAATTTCTGAATTTTGAGTAAATGTAAGTAATTAAAAATAATTAGTAATAAATATAGTTAAATTAGGAGAAAATAATAAAAATTAGTAGAAAATTCTAGAAAATTAATACAAGCTAAGGAAAAATAAGGGTGATGATAAATAACAACTTTCGAATGTTTAAAAAATTCACTTAACCAAATATTGAGTGCCGAAGATGGTGAGAATGGGCGTACAGGCCCTATGCGACTTGGTTGTTGCATTCATGACACATGCATTGCATTTGGAGTGGGTTGAGATGTACGAACCTCAGACGCTCGAGTGGAGTGGATCATGGTGTACGAGCCATGAGTACTTGGTCATGGTGGATCATGGTGTACGGGCCATGGGCATCGGTTAAGATAGATCGTGGTGTACGGGCCACGGGCATCAGTTAGGGTGGATTGTAGTGTACGGGCTACAGACATCCAGTCAATCCCGGGATCATGCATTGCATATAGGTCTAGGGGCACATTGTGTAACATGATTTTTGTTGCTTGTGACACGTGGATGGAGCATGCATCATATAATTGCGCATTTTTATGTGGAGTGATTTACTTACCACATTTACTTTATTTTATGAATGTTATATCACGTTTATGTGCTATGTGGTTATATCATTTTGGTATGCACGTTTTGTATTGGTTTGAGGCGGACATCTACTAGGTGACTTTCTGTCACTCACCCCTACTTCCCAGGTGAGCTGGATGAGGACTACGAGCATATCTTTGTTGAGGACGGGACGGACATGGCGGAGTGGGCTGGTTGATAGCTGCATCTAGGATATGAGGGGACTCTACAGCCGACTGTTCTTATTTATCTTTTGGGGATTTTCACAGACTTCTTTATTATTTTTATTATCAGAATTTTTATTCGGTAATGTAATGACGATTATTTGAGTTCAATTTAAGTTACATATTTTACGTTTCCGCGAGAAAAATTTCTACGTCATTTTTGACATGTAAGAGATTGATTCGACGCCTTGTATTCTCCTTAGCGAGATACGGCGGTTGCACTGTTCTCGATGCTAGGGCTCGGACGCGGGGCGCTACAGGTGGTATCAGAGCCGAGGCTTCATGTAGCGCCCCGCCCGGAACTAGGAAGTCGGTACGGTGCACCCGCCATACTCTACTACGAGTAGTACAAGGCGTCGATACTATACATGTGCATGTCGACATGAATCGTAATCGATATAGTGGAAGCAACATAAAAATAAGCTCACGACATGCATAATAATAATACAAATCGTTCAAACGCGTACAAACTACAAATACAATATCTCACGATAATCTTATTACATCACAAGAAAATAAAGCTCAACACAGCAGGTACATAGCTTCGGCCTACATCTCAGCTCACGGATACTCTATCTGGGGTTCTCCTCAATGAACAAGGCGTCAGGGTTCCTGTTCTCTGAAATGTTATGAGGCAAGTATGAGCGATAGCCACGAACTTTTAATCGTTCAGCAAGTAGTCTTTATAGATACTTCATGTGGATCATACATGGGGAGACGGGGTGACAAGTAGTAATAAAGTAACAAACATACATGATCACATCTCTGTTTACAAATAATAACATGATATATAAGAATAAAACAGAATATAAGATTTTACATCATACCTTAGAGATCATATCATTCTTCCTCAGCATATTCTTAGCCTACCTTCCATACTTGAACACTAATCCATCTTATGCTAAGGTCGTCACTTACAATCATCACTTCTACATGCATAATCTTCCTTAATCATCTTAAGACATAATGGTCGTACAATACTCTAATCATCACCTAAGGGACATGATCATGACATGATGCATAAAACATGACTTTTCGTAACATGACCTTTCCTAAACCTGACTTTTCATAACTTGACGTGATTTTCATAAATTACGTAAAATGGCATATTCATAAGTTGCATAAAATGACATTTTCATAACATGAAGACATAACATTTTCATCATTGGCTATAGCACTTTTCATAAGAATAATAACACACGACATACCAATCGATTCCCCATATAGTACATGTACAACATAAACATCATAAACATATGTACATGTACTAATGGTGACGCGCTATGACGGAGAACCCATGTCCCAGACCCGGTGTTACACTCGGCCATAAACGTAATCATATGCTCCTGACATCTATCATCCCGGTACTGATGTCACACCGGCGAACATAACATAGTCATAATCATGAACATAACATAACATATCGGGTGTCAATAAAATCAATCATCTCGCGTTTATTATTCACATGCATATGAACTTTTAAAACGTGATATGCGCAAGACAACTTTCAAACTTTATTTCGTGCAACATGAGACTTGTTCATATGAAGTATTATGGTAGACTATATCTTATAACATCACTTACTTATTTTCATCCTACATATCATAACTTAAAGAAAATCCCACTTTGTCCATCAAAGGTGGCAATTCGGCCATGCAACCAAAACAGCCCATTTTTTCTCATTTTTCATCCAACACCACTTTCTTAATTTGTATTTCCAAATACAATTCATGTTCCAACACTAAAGGGAATAAACTTTTAATTCCTAATTCTTTTGATTCTTCACATACAAATAGTCAACTTATACCATACTTTATTCATTACTATACATTTTACATATAAGTGTCCATAGCATTTACTTAAGAAATTTTTGGGTTTCTACATGGCCTTAAGGCCGAAAGATATATATACCTATATGTATATATATATTTCATAATAATACACTTTTATG
>AP025040.1:27323027-27374075 GCA_036186865.1 Eustoma russellianum | reverse complement strand
ATATATATACCTATATGTATATATATATTTCATAATAATACACTTTTATGTATATATATATATATATATATATATATATATAATCTATATAAGGTAACTTATATCTTTAATACATTAATGGGCCGTTTTTACATATGTAGAATCATGTTTATATATATTCATCTAACATGTCACATTTCATTTTAATATGTTAAAACTATATGGCCGAAAGTTGGCCATTATTATACACATTCACATCTCATTTTCTTCCTATTTATATATGTACATGTTATGTGTTGTACATTTGTATATTTAACATGTACATATTATCTTCCTTCCTTTTTACTTAATTCTACAATTATGATCTTAAGGAAACACATGAACATAAACATAATGGAAAACATAAAAAGTGTACTCATTGAGCCATAGTCACCATCTAAATACACATCTTGAAGATGGAACGATGAAGCTCAAGTGGAGTACCCAAATAGGCAACTTGGCCGTGTGTAGGTGGGTGTATATGTGAAGATGATGATCATCAAACAACCATTGAGACCATGTGTATAAGTCATGCTTATGATGCATACATAAACATGTTAAAGGCATGATCTTGAAACATATGAACAATAAGAATACATAAAAGTACAACTTGATGATCATCATAAAAGGAAACATAATCAATTCAACTAAAGTTGTATTCTTTGAACACTTTCCTTAAGATTCTTCATTTTATAATATTTATTCCAAATCTTTATATATATATATATACCTAGCCGTGTATATATATATATATATGCTACATTTATATATACCTAAACATATATAGAGTACAATTATATATATATATATATATATATATATATATATATATTTATTTATTTATTTATAACACTCACAATCATAAATCTTTCATGTTCTTATGATAAAACTTGAACATACTACATGATATCCCATTTTGATATGAACATAAGTATATAAATTTGAAGTCCATGAAGGATCTAGGAAGAGTACTTGCCTTGGTTCACTTTTCTTACACTTAGATGATGATTCCTTCACTTGGTTTGGAAGAGAGTTCTTTTTTCTTCCTTCCTATGTGTACACGGTTTTGGGGGTCCAAAAGGAGGATTAGTGAGCAACTTATGAAACTAATTATATGGAAGAATCAAACTTAAACTTCATAAAGTTCTTACCTTGATTGTCTTTGATTCTAGATGCTACAACCTTCTTGAATCTTTCTTAGTTGATGGAGTGTTTATGGGGCTTGATTTGAGTGATGTTGATGTGAAGAAAGGAGAAGAAAATCTTCTCCTTGTAGAAGGTAACTTTCGGCCAATGTAGGGGGAGAAGGGTTGAAGACTTAAGTTTCCTTGGAATGGAGGGAAGAGGATAATTTGTGGGAGATAAAATGATGAAGTATGTGAGTGTTTGAAGAAAGGAGGAATCTCCCTTTTTCCTTGGAGGGTGGCCGGCCAAGCATGGAGAGGAGTGGGGTGGGAGACAAACTTTTGGCAAGTATGGGTTGGAGGGATGGGTTGATAGGATAAGATTCTTAAGCATGCATTATTATATATAAGCTTTACTAAATAGTAAGACAAGTTGTCTTACACTTCTTTTTCCTTTTTCTTTTCTTTTATTTCATGTGTATACATATTTGTTTTCCTTTTATTTAATGTAGTACAAGATTATTGTGTCATGTATTTCTTTTTTGATTTAATTTATCCTAATAGTTTAAGTTGTTACTAACTAATTTAATTTGGGTTTTTATTGTATAGATCCAAACGTTTGTGATATATTTGCTAACGTATTGGTATACAAGACTAGTTTTATGAATCGTACACCTACGAAATTATGTTTACGGTATTGGAAGTCGTTACAACATAACAAATTTTCCGGGTTGTAACATTCTCCCCCCTTATAGAAAGTTTCATCCTCGAAACTTACATACCTCATACGAAAAGTTGTGGATATTGCTTCTGCATTAGCTGCTCCAGCTCCCAAGTCGCTTCTCGCTCAGTAAGATTACTCCACTGTACTTTTACGTAGGGAATTGTCCGTTTCCTCAGCACCTTCTCTTTATGGTCCACGATCCGTATGAGAACTTCTTCATACGTAACGTCATCCTTAATAGTTACGGGCTGCTGCTCCAGTATATGATCTGAATCGTGTACATATCGTCGTAACTGAGATACGTGAAACACATTATGTACCTGGGATAATGTAGGAGGTAGGGCCACCCGATATGCAACAGCTACAACTTTCTCTAGTATCTCATAAGGGCCAATAAATCTAGGGCTCAGTTTCCCTTTAATCCCAAATCTAATCACGCCCTTGGTCGGTGAAACCCGCAAATATACTTTCTCGCCTACTTCAAACTCAATCGGTTGTCTTTTGTATCCGCCCAGCTTTTGCTTCGGTCTTGCAATCTATCACGTATCACTTTGGTCTTCTTCAATGTCTGTTCTACCAGTTCCGGACCCATAATAGCTCTCTCGCCAACCTCATCCAAGTAAAATGGAGATCGACACTTCCTTCCATACAATGCTTCAAATGGTGTCATACCTATAGAACTGTGATAGCTGTTATTGTAAGAGAATTCAGTCAACTTTACTGATTTGTCCCAGCTACCTTTGAAATCCAAAGTGCAAGCACGTAGCATATCTTCCAACGTCTGTATGTTACATTCAGACTATCCATCGGTCTGCGGGTGAAATGCTGTACTCATCCGAAGTTCGGTATCCATGACATTTTGATAAGCTCTCCAGTATCGCGAAGTAAAACATGAATCTCTATCGCACACAATGCATACTGGTTGATGATGTCGGATTATATCACCAAGTATTTGTTTGATGTGGTGGGTTATGCCGTTAGATCTCCGTCAGTTGTTTGTACTAGGCGACTAGCCGACCTGCACAAAGGAAAAGCATCAGAGGACCCGGGATCTATGGCCCCAGGTAATACCCTCCGACGGTCAAGTCAGTCAAGGCCATTTTAGGAGAGGTTTATATACTGAGGAAAATTTGTAAATAGAGGTTTTCTGGTAAACCTGTACTTTCACCGGGAGGAAGATGAGTTACTGTAGTAAGTGGTGAAAATGTAGCTTCTCTTTCTCTCTCCTGCTTCTTTGCCTTTTATATGGCGGCTTGGGCCAATGCATGGGCAGAGCCCGGAGGTTGTGACAGGCAAGGAGGTCATAAGGATGACTCCTGCTCTTGCATACTCGCCACGTGGCTCGGTACTGAGCTGAGTAGGCTAGTTTGGGACACCTGGCTGGGAGTTTCACCTGGTAGAATTACCTAGGGTAAACTCCTAGAACCGAGGTCAGATCCTCTAGAAGTACTCAGAAGTGACTGAGATGAATTTGGTGTGGGGCCTGCTTGCCGAGATGAAAGTAGCCGACTTCCAGGAGCGTTGGTGGACCTTTTATGATGTTCGCTGCCAACGTCACAAAAGTGGCCCGAGATCAACGGGTAGATCGGATCCGAGGCCGAGTACGGCTCTTTGGCCAAGTTATTCGTTGGCCGAGATGGAGCTGAAGGCCGAGATGAGACCTCTAGGCCCAGATGGCACTGGGGCCGTGTGGTCGAGACGGCGATGGCAGCCGAGATGGCCTTTAGGCCGGGATGGAATTGTAGCCACTTGGCCGAGATGAATGGTTTGTCCATATATGAGCTGGTCAAACTGTGGGCCAACCCGCGGGACTTAGCATTTTTTATACCCACACCCAACTGTTGACCGTTATTGACTAACGGGGGGGGGGTATTTTTGGCTCATCACTTGCCCCCCAGATTAGTCTGGCCGAGCTGAGATGAGAGGGCAGGCTAATCTGTTCAGACTCTTCCCTTATCGTCCTTCCCTTGCTGACGTGTCTACTTCTGATTAGGCCGCTCAGCGTACTTATTAGGTGCATAGAGTACGAAGCGTCTATGGCGTTTTGGCTGAACTGGTTAAACGAATCTGACCAGATTCATAAGTACATCGTATTTTGTGCCACGCGTCTATTTTCGAATGGTTCGTTCCGCGCATTTACTGTTTGCGCAGATCACGAAGTTCAGTTGCACAGCTTTTGGGATTTGGCCATTTCAGGAATCGAGGGCAATTAATTTCGAAATGACCTTTGGGCTGCCAAGATGGAGCCCTATAAATAGGCCTTCTGCTAGTCATTTTTTCTCTTTATTTACTTTCGCATTCTTTCCCCAGCATATTGCTTTCTTCTCCGTCGATTTTCTCCGATTCCGGCAACTCCGGCCTATTTCAGCCTCTGTCCCGTCTTCATCCAGTCTTCTTGTTTCTTCAAACCCTCTGTAAGTCTTCTTCTTCTATTTTTCATTATGTCTTCTCCTTCCGGTGACTCCCAAAACCCTTCTGAAGGTGGCTCTTACGCCGCCGGAAGCGGAGAGGCTATTAGCTCTCCGTCACCGTCTGGCAGATCCATCTCTGCCGATGATCTCCCCATCGACAGTTTGCTCCAGTCCACCGGGGACTCTGCTCAGTCCAGCAGGGCCCTCACCATAGTTAGTTATTCGCCGGAGCCAGTAAGGATTGCCCCTGCTCCGGCATCTGTAAATCCCCTGGCCCCACTGAGGGACCCTTTTCACTTCTCTGGAGTCATAGAAAGAGGTCGGCCTTCTCCTCTTGTCCAAGAAACTTCTTCTAGTTTGTCTCAGGCCGACCTAGATAGGATCTGTAAATATTATAAAGTTGACAAAAATCGTTTCAGCCCTCTTCTTCCCTTGCCGGGTCAGACTGCTTATGATCCCCCTAGGGATTATGAAGCAGTCTATGAAGATTACTTCAAGTCTGGCTTCAATCTCCCTGTTCCTGAGCCACTTCTCCGTATTCTGCGGGCTTATGGGCTCAGGCTTCCTCAAATTCAGCCTAATGGCCTCAAACTCATTCTTTGTTACATTCTTTTCCTAAGACTTGCTGAACTTCCTTTTAACACCACTATTTTCCGAGCCCTTTTTACGTGTCAGACCTCGCAGAGCTGGTATTACTTCAGCAAGCGAGCGTCTAACTCCAGCTTCCCTTTTGCCACCAATATTCCTTCTTCTAATAAGAGATGGAAGGAAAAATTCTTTTATGTCAAGAGGTCCGAGCTGCCGAGCAGGAGTATCTGGAAGGCTGGCAGAGCTGATAACACGAGGCCAAGCCAAGATCACTGCAATGGAGCAGATAGACTTCGAGCACTTCCAATAGTCATTGACTGGCAGAAGGTGGACTCGGAGATCTGGCTAGCAGCCGATCTGGACCATTCGGCTGTTGGTAACCAATACTTGCCACTCTCTCCGGATCAATTACTCATTATCCGAGGTTCATTTTGCTGTTGTTTCTTTCTCAGTCATTTTCTCTTCTTCAGTGTCTAACTGTTTGAATCTTGATACAGGTGCAATGGCTGGTTCAACCACTCAGGCAGACTTAATGGCTGCGGCCCAAGCCAGAAAGAGGCTTAGGAGGGAAAGGATGTTGGCCACCCTTGGCTCTGGGGGAGCCTCCAGTTCTGCTCTGGCCCCAGTTCCAAGTGCTGCTCCTGCTGAGCCCGAGCTAGCGGAGCCTGAATCAGGTAAGCTCTTCCTTAATACGCAAAAATTTCCTAAGTGTTAATACTTGTTTGGGTTCTGACTTGCTTTATTTCTTTGCAGCTCTGCCCATTGTTATAATGGACGACGAACCTGAGGCCGAGGCCCTGCCTCAGCCTTCTGCTGATTCAGATGTCCAGCAGAAGCTGGTGAAGGCTCCAGCCTTCGCCCTCGGAAAAGGCAACGGGGCGAAGGTTCAAGCAGTCGTGATCTGGGGCCGTCTCAGCCCCAGGAGATGATCTCTGCTGAGCCGGTTGAGGAGAACCTGCCTCAGCCGGTTGAAGCTCATGGCCCAATTCTGATTGGGTTTTCAGAAGGAGATTCAGCCTTTGAGCCCGCCATAGCTGAAAGGCTAAATCAAGTGGCAGTCCTGCCCTTGGACCATCAAAAGTTCAGGGCAATTGCTTGGGGCGAGCTGACAAACGCCTTCCAATCCAACATTGCTTTGGTAAGTTAGATTTTCTTTGAGTGCCTTGTTCATTTTTATCACTAAATTTTTCCTAACCCTGCTTCCTTTGTAGGTCCGAGCTCAGGAGTTGGAGATTCTTACTCGCAGCAAAGAGTTTCTTTGGGATCTCGAGAGCAAGAATAAGCAGCTGGAAGAAGCTGAGCAAAAGAAGGCTGAGCTGACCCAAGACATCACCAACCTGCGGGCTGAGAATACTCAACTCCAGCAAAGGGCCGAAGATGTTGAGACGAGGCTGGCCACGTCCAACTCTAAGGTGGATGAGTTGGAGAACAAAGTGGCCGATCTGGAGCTGACCTCCACTCAATCTCTAAATGAGATTGAGTTTCTGAAGAAGCAAATGGCTGAGATGGCGCAGAAGAGCCAAGATGATGCGAATATGATTAACTTGCTGCGGCAAAGCTTGACCGAGGCTGAGATCAGAACAATTCGAGACTTCAGAAAGTCCAGATTTTTTGAAGAGAACATGATTCATCTGCAAGGCTCAGCCATGGAGGTCGGCCAGACAAGAGCCATTGATGTCTGCTCTGCTGTGCATCCTGATCTGAACAAAGATGATCCCCGCCTAGCTGAGCTGTACAACCCTCTTGCTGCTCAAGAATTCGAAGAACTATTCCAGAAGTTTGTTGATGGAGCTGACTTGAGGGATGAAGACCAAGACGACTAAGCTTAGGGTCTTTCTTTGTTTATCTTGTAATAGGGCAGACATCAACTTGTACCCCAGCTTTTTGTTAATGAAAACCTCTTTTGGCTCAGTTGACTCTTTCGCCTTTAGCAGTTTTATCAAGTTTATTCTTCAATACTATTGTTGCTAACTTTTCATGTCAGTCTTAACAAACTTGATCAACCTTATTGAAAATAAACTAAGTCTTCAAGTCATAGAATGAACCTGTTGCATGGGCTGAGCTAACTCATGAATAAATTTAAGATGAACTCTACCTTGTTCAGATCAGGCTGTGACTTGGACCATAGTTGTGCTTCCAACTCTTGAATGTGTAACATTGCTTTTTAACACAACTTTATCTAGTTGGGCTAGTTCAAATAAGGCATGTGCACCTTGTTATATTTCACTTCGGCCTCCGTAAGTTAAGAGGACTTTTGAAGCTTATTTGTACAAGTCTTCATTTTAAGGAATTTTTACCTCAGGTTTGCTGAGGTACTGCAAGTCATTCTTTGGACTTTTACCTCGGACCTGCCGAAGTCTTGCTTTTCCCTTTGGCGGGTTTTCGCCCCGGGCCTGCCGAGGTCTTGTTGCACCCTTCAGCGGGCATTTACCTCGGACCTGCCGAGGTCTTGATGTACCCTTTAGCGGGCATTTGCCTCGGACCTGCCGAGGTCTTGATGTACCCTTCAGCGGGCATTTGCCTCGGACCTGCCGAGGTCTTGATGTACCCTTCAGCGGGCATTTGCCTCGGACCTGCCGAGGTCTTGATGTAACCTTTAGCGGGCATTTGCCTCGGACCTGCCAAGGTCTTGATGTACCCTTTAACGGGCATTTGCCTCGGACCTGCCGAGGTCTTGATGTACCCTTTAGTTGGCATTTGCCTCGGACCTGCCGAGGTCTTGATGTACCCTTTAGTTGGCATTTGCCTCGGACCTGCCGAGGTCTTGATGTACCCTTTAGCGGGCATTTGCCTCGAACCTGCGAGGTCTTTATGTACCCTTTAGCTGGCATTTGCCTCGGACATGCCGAGGTTTTGTATGAGTCTTCCATAGTGCTCAGAATTTGCTTGGACACTTGACTCGTGAGAGATGCTTCAGAAAAATTGTATTGATATACAAAATTGTTACAATTTACATCATTGATGTAGAAGTCTGAGGTGAGAAGTGTGCCAAGTTCGAGGAAGAGTTCGTCCCTCTAAAGTCTGCAACTTGTAGGCTCCGGTTGGGAATACTTCAACTATTCGGTAAGGACCCTCCCATTTAGGGTTAAAAGTTCCCGCCGAGACCGCATGGCTGACTTCATTGTTGCGCAACACTAGATCTCCCACTCGAAAAGATCTCGGACGTACCCGAAAGTTGTAATACTGGGAAATCAAGTTTTTATATTGAGCCATGCGGATGTGAGCTCGGTCTCTTTTCTGCTCGAGTTCATCCAAGTTTAACCGTAGTTCTTGGTCATTATCAGAAGCAGAGTAATAATCCACCTGAGTTGAGGTAGAGCCGATCTCCGCAGGAATGATGGCCTCTGTGCCATACACTAGCGAGAAAGGGGTTTCCTTTGTTGAAGTGGATGGAGTGGTCCGGTAGGCCCATAAGACGCTGGGTAATTCTTCCACCCAACTAGTGCCAGCTTTGTCCAGGCGCTTTTTAAGACTATCCTTGATGATCCTGTTGGCAAGCTCTACTTGGCCATTTGATTGAGGATGAGCTACTGAGGTGAAGCGTTGCTTGATGTGCAAATCAAGACATCAACTCTTCACCGGATCCTCAGCAAACTGCCTGCCGTTGTCTGAGATCAGGATCTGGGGTAGGCCGAATCGACAGATGATGTTTTTCTATAGAAACTTTTTGACTTGGGCCCCAGTTATGGTGGCTAGTGGCTCAGCCTCTATCCATTTGGTGAAGTAGTCAATCGCCACTAGCAGAAACCTAATTGAGCCGAGAGCTCGAGGCAGAGGCCCCACTAAGTCCATACCCCACTGCACAAACGGCCAAGGACTGTAAATATTGGTCAACTCATGGCTCGGCAAATGAGAGGTCGGAGTATGAGCTTGACATGATGGGCACTTTTTAACCAACTCTTCTGCGTCTTTGCGAATAGTGGGCCAATAATAACCGGCTAAGTAACACTTGCGGGCAAGAGAGCGTGCTCCAGAATGGCTTCGACATATGCCCAAGTGCATCTTCCGAAGAATATAATCACCTTCATCCTCAGGTACGCAACGCAACCACAGCTGAGAAAAAGATTTTCTGTACAGGTGATCGTTAAAGAGTGCGTACCTGGAAGCCTTCTGGTGGAGACGCCGAGCTTGTGACTTGTCCTCGAGTTGGGTCTGACGTTGCAGATAGGTGACTATTTCGTCCATCCAGGTATTATGATAGTCTTGCTGCAAGACTTCATTTCCATCAAAGGCACGATGTTTCACCAGCTCTACAACAATCTTTTTCCCGATAGTGGCCGAGGTGGACGAGGCCAGCTGAGATAATGCGTCGGCTCGTTTGTTGGCCGACCTGGGGATGTGTTCTATCATAAAGCGTTCAAATATTCCTTTCAAATGCTGAACCTTAGCCAAATACCGCTTCATGTTGTCCTCCTTGGCTTCATAGTCTCCATTAATTTGAGAAACTACGAGCTGTGAGTCACTTCGGGCGGTTATTTGTTGTGCCCCCAGTTTTCGAGCTAAACTCAGCCCAGCTATCAGAGCTTCGTACTTGGCCTCATTGTTAGTGGCCTCAAAGTCAAAACGCAAGGCGTATTCCATCTCTTCCTCATTTGGGTTAACTATCAGGAGCCTTGCTCCACTTCCCTCTTTTGAAGAAGATCCATCTACATATAAGATCCAACCTCGTGCTGGAGGAAGATCTTCTTCAACAGATATTCCCTCGGCCAGGAAGTCGGCCAAGGTTTAAGCTTTAATAGAAGTGCGTGACTTATAGTTGATGTCATACTCAGCAAGCTCCATTGCCCACTTAGAAGCTCGGCCTGGAGTGTCTGGCCGAGATAAAATTTGTTTCAAGGGCTGATCCGTCACCACGATTATGGGATGAGCTTGAAGATAGGGTCGGAACTTTCTTGCCGCCACTATCAGTGCTAAGATGATTTTTTCAGCATTAGGATAACGCACTTCAGCTCCATGCAGAACTTTGCTAGCGAAGTAAATGGGTTTCTATACAGCATCCTGCTCTCTGAGCAGAACTGCGCTCACTGCCTCATGGCAGGTTGACAAATATATGTACAAAGTCTCCCCGGGTAGAGGAGATGTTAGCATAGGCACCTCGGCCAGGTGTGCTTTTAAGTCATCAAAAGCTTTCTGGCACTGGTCATCCCAGAGAAAGGCAATTCGTTTCTTCAAGACTTGGAAGAAAGGTAATGATCTCTCAGCTGACTTAGAAAGAAATCTGCTCAAGGCAGCAATTCGGCCTGTCAACCTCTGAACCTCTTTGATGTTTCGAGGTGGGTGCATACTTTCTAAGGCTTCAATCTTGGCCGGGTTGGCCTGTACCCCTTCCTTGGAAACTATGTATCCGAGAAACTTTCCCGTACGTACTCCAAAGGTACATTTTTTTGGGTTCATCCTCATACGGGATTCTCTTAGGATGCCAAACACTTCTCAGAGGTTTGAAATATACTGATCAAGAGTCCTGCTCTTGATCAACATATCGTTAATGTAAACTTCCATAATTCGGCCAATTTGATCTCGGAATAGCGAGTAGACCAAACGTTGGTAAGTAGCCCCTGCGTTTTTAAGACCGAAGGGCATGATGACATAAGAATAAGTGCCCGACTCTGTAATAAAAGAAGTCTTTTCCTGATCCTCCTTTGCCATCATGATCTGATGATAGCCTTTGAAAGCATCAAGGAAATCAAAGACCTCGTACCCCAAGGTGGAATCCACCAATCTGTCAATCTTTGGTAAGGGGTAACAGTCTTTCGGGCACGCCTTGTTCAGGTCAGTGTAGTCTACGCACATTCTCCAGGTCTTGTCGGGTTTGGGGACCACAACAGGATTGGCCAACCAAATCGGATACAAGACCTCTTCAATGAACTTTGCCACAAGGAGTTTCTCGACCTCCCCTGCTATCACCTTGTTTCTTTCTGGGGCAAAGTTTCTTTTCTTCTGCTTAATGGGTCTGACCTGAGGATCCACATTAAGCCGATGTTCTACTAAGGAAGTCGGGATCCCGGCATATCCTCTGTCGTCCATGAAAAAATTTCCGCGAACTCCCTTAGCAAGCTCTGAAGCTGAGTCAACGTCTCAGCTGGCATCCAGGTCCCAATTTTGATAGTGTTCTCGGGCCGACCTGGGTCTAGGATGAATTCCTGAACTACGTCATCCGTGTGCAAACGCTCGTCAGTTGGGGGAATGAGATCATCCAGGACAACCTGCTGGACGGCCCCACTCCCTTGGGTAGCCACTGCATAACAATTTTGGGCTATAGGAATATCCCCTTGTAAAGTAACTACTCCACCTGGGGTAGGGAACTTCATGCTGACATGCAAGGGGGATATTACGGCTTCCAGAGCTACCAGCGCTGGTCGGCCTAAGAGAATATTGTAGGCCGACCTTTCCTTGACTACCACGAAATCCATCCATAAACAACGGTAAGCAGGAGGTCTGCCAAAGCTGACACTAAGTGTGATCAGGCCAGCTGGCCGAACTGGCATACCAGTGAATCCAAATAAAGGAGAAGTTACTGGAGTCATTTGGGAATCTGCTAAACCCAATTGTCTATATACATGATAATACATGATATTCATAGCACTCCCGGTATCTACATAGATTCTTCGTACTTCTACAATTCTATCTGGTGCCATATGTATACACAATCCAATTACTAGACCCGTATTATTAGAGTCTAGTGGAATAAAATCTTCTGGTCCGTAGACCAGTTCCCGAGCTAACCTTCGCTTTTTTGGGGGAGACCCAGATGATGTCCCTGGCGTATTGGGAGCCCCCTGATTTTGCTGAGGCGGCCCTCCAGAGATGGCGTAAATTATAGAATTAATTTGGGGCTGCACTGCGGCCTCTTGTCGGTCTCTGTCCTCATCATCGTCCGACCTGGGACGTGCGGGTGGAGTCTCAGGTCGGCACTTATCCTTCTGAGGATTTTTCCGGAAACTGAGACGATTGTGGAGTCGTGAACGTGGGTCATAGAACTGCTTCAGGTGCCCCAACTCAATCAGCTTCCGAATTGCTTGGGCCAGTTGCCGACAATCTTCTGTATCATGGCCGACATCTCGATGATATCGGCAGTACAGCTTCGGATCCCTCTTATCTCTGGGACCTGCCAGAGGTTTCGGTTCCGTTCTTAAACCATCTCTTTCCATGACAGCCAAAATTCTGTCTTTTGAGGCCAGAAGGGGCAGACCCTCTCTACCTTGTTTGCCTCGGCCCCCAAGGAGATCGAACGCACTACGTCGATCGCGCTTGTCCTCATATCGGTCCATTTTGGAACTGGGTCGAGCTTCACGCCGAGTACTCTGCTCGGCCTCTTTCTTCAACCGGTTTGCCTCTTCTCCGCGGGCAAACTGGTGTTCCTTTTCCAGGCATTCCCTCAACGTGGTGGGTCCCTCTTCAGCGAGCTGAGAGAAGAGACGACCCACCCTGAGACCATTGATGAACGCAGCGGCCTTTACTCCTTCGTTCCGGTCACTGACCTGCAGTGACTCGTCCGAGAAGCGCTGCATATATTTCAGCACGGACTCTTCAGGACCTTGCTTCAAAGTCATCAGGTGTGAAGAGTTTTTGATAAACGGTGCACTTGATACGAACTGGGACTTGAACTTCTGCGCCAACTGTCTGAAGGAGTCCACTGACTGAGGTGGAAGCTCCTAGAACCATCTTCTTGCCTTCCCCCACAGATACATGGGGAAGGTCTTGCACCGGAGTGGATCTGGAATGTTTTTCAGGCTCATGGCCGTCTGAAACTGGAAAAGATGATCAGTTGGATCAGACATCCCATCATAGGTATCCATTTTTGGCACCTTAAAGTTGTCTGGTGCCAAATACTCCGCGATGTCCCAAGAAAACGGGCTTTCTTGGATCACCCTCATGTATTCTGGTCTGGGCTCCTCAGGTCGGCTCCTCGGCCTGCGAGGGTCAGCCTCCTGACGTACGCTCTTGAAAGATCGGGGCCTTACGCCGAGGCACTGCCTGGGCAAAGGTACCGACTCCACCGTAGGGGCTTTGTCACCGCTACGCCTTGCATCTGCCATAAAACCCTGAGGGTGGTGAGAAGATTGCCGTTGAGTCTTCTCCTTCGCATGGAGGGAAGTAGAATCTTCCTCCATGTACTCTATCTCAGGACTCTTTCCTTTAAGACGCTCCACAACGGACTCAAACACGTCCAAATTCTCGGCCACGTATTTCATGGCCCTTTCTTTCTCATCCGCAGTTACCGCCGGTGCCTTCTTCACCTCCGGCCTCCTAGAATCCTTTCCAGGATGAACAGAGCGGGTGTCTTTTCGACGGTGTAGATTTGAGGACTCTCCTAGTCCCTCGCGGGCTTCTTTACCCATCTGAGCTGACTTAAAAGCTTAAATAGTGCGATTAAGAAGACTCAAGTGACGGAGGTTCAGGCCCTCCTTCTAGCGCCAATATGATGATGTCGGATTATATCACCAAATATTTATTTGATGTGGTGAGTTATGCCGTTAGATCTCCGTCAGTTGTCTGTACTGGGCGACTAGCCGACCTGCACAAAGGAAAAGGATCAGAGGACCCAGGATCTATGGCCCCGGGTAATACCCTCCGACGGTCAAGTCAGTCAAGGCCATTTTAGGAGAGGTTTATATACTGAGGAAAGTTTGTAAATAGAGGTTTTCTGGTAAACCTATACTTTCACCGGGAGGAAGATGAGTTACTGTAGTAAGTGGTGAAAATGTAGCTTCTCTTTCTCTCTCCTGCTTCTTTGCCTTTTATATGGCGGCTTGGGCCAATGCATGGGCAGAACCCGGAGGTTGTGACAGGCAAGGAGGTCATAAGGATGACTCCTGCTCTTGCATACTCGCCACGTGGCTCGGTACTGAGCTGAGTAGGCTAGTTTGGGACACCTGGTTGGGAGTTTCACCTGGTAGAATTACCTAGGGTAAACTCCTAGAACCGAGGTCAGATCCTCTAGAAGTACTCAGAAGTGCCCGAGATGAATTTGGGTGTGGGGCCTGCTTGCTGAGATGAAAGTAGCCGACTTCCAGGAGCGTTGGTGGACCTTTTATGATGTTCGCTGCCAACGTCACAAAAGTGGCCCGAGATCAACGGGTAGATCGGATCCGAGGCCGAGTACGACTCTTTGGCCAAGTTATTCGTTGGCCGAGATGGAGCTGAAGGCTGAGATGAGACCTCTAGGCCCAGATGGCACTGGGGCCGTGTGGCCGAGACGGCGATGGTGGCCGAGATGGGGCCTTTAGGCCGAGATGGCCTTTAGGCCGGGATGGCATTGTAGCCACTTGGCCGAGATGAATGGTTTGTCCACATATGAGCTGGTCAAACTGTGGGCCGACCCGTGGGACTTAGCATTTTTTATACCCACACCCAACTGTTTACCGTTATTGACTAACGGGGGGTGGGGGTGGGTATTTTTGGCTCATCACTGGTGTTCCATGCAGGCTGACTATCTCATTCATATACATACTCACCAGCTTTTCTATAGACGTCTGGATTGACATGGATAAGAAATGTGCCGATTCAGTGAGACGATCCACGATTACCCAAATCGTATCATAACCGCTGCGAGTGTTAGGGAGTCCGGTAACAAAGTCCATCGTGATATGCTCCCATTTCCACTCCAGAATCTCTAATGGCTGTAACAGTCCTGTCGGCTTCTGATGTTCTGCTTTAACTTGTTGACAAGTATGACATCGCTCCACAAACTCCACAATATGACGCTTCATGCCGTTCCACCAATAGTTTCTTTTAAGATCCTGGTACATCTTTGTGGCTCCCGGATGTATAGATAACCGCGAGTTGTGAGCTTCAGTCATGATCTCTCTTTTAATTCCATCAATGTTTGGCACACACAATCTCTCCTTGAACCAAAGACTGCCATCATTATGCAACTGGAAATCCTTCACTGGTCGTTCTTTAAACTGCTTGACAATGGTCATCAACTCAGAATCATTCTTTTGTGCCTCTTTAATTCTATCAATCAAATTAGGAGTGATCATCAATTTAGCCAGAATATTCGTAGTCGAGTCAACCACATCCAATCCAAACTCGACTATCTCTTTCTCCAGAGGCGTCTGTCAAGCATGGCTTGACTTCCTACTCAATGCATCTGCCACATTATTTGCGTTACCCGGATGATAATGAATGGCGAGATCATAATCCTTCATCAACTCCAGCCATCTCTGCTGCCTCGTGTTTAGCTCCTTTTGGGTGAACATATATTTCAAACTCTTGTGATCTGTGTAAATTTCGCATCTCTCCCCATATAAATAATGTCTCCATATTTTAAGTGCAAATACCACAGCTGCTAGTTCCAGGTCATGGGTAGGGTAATTCTGCTCATAGGGTTTCAACTGTCTTGATGCGTATGCAATTACTCGTTCCTTCTGCATTAACACACAACCTAGTCCATTCTTCGAAGCATCACTATATACCACAAATCCCTCTCCTGAGATTGGTTGTGCTAATACTGGTGCCGAGGTCAATTTCGTCTTAAGTTCAGTGAAGCTCTGTTCGCAATCAGAAGTCCAATCATATCGCGTCTTTTTCTGTGTCAAACGAGTCAGTGGGATTGCAATCCGTGAGAATCCTTTAACAAACTTCCGATAATAACCTGCAAGTCCCAAGAAACTCCTCACTTCAGTCACATTTGTCGGTGTCGGCCATTCCGTAATAGCCTCAATCTTTTTTGGGTCTACTGAGATACCATCCTTAGACACAATATGACCCAAAAATGCAACACTATGGAGCCAAAACTCGCACTTGCTGAATTTAGCATATAGTTGCTTCTTTCTTAATACATTCAGTGTTACCCTTAGATGTTCCGCATGGGTTTTCTCGTCCGGTGAATATATCAGGATATCGTCAATAAAGACCACACAAACTTATCCAACTGATCCCAAATTACTGTGTTCATCAAATCCATAAATGCTGTGGGTGCGTTGGTCAATCCGAACGGCATCACTAAGAACTCATAATGCCCATATCTTGTACGAAAAGCAGTCTTAGCGATATCATCTGACTTGATCTTCAACTGATGGTAACCAGAGCGGAGATCAATCTTACTGAATACTTTAGCTCCCTGTACGAAAATTTATATTGATATTTATCACAGTTATATGTTTGTTAAGTAATTATTTAAGTTACTTACTCTTAATTGATCGAACAAATCGTCGATTCAGGGCAGTGGGTATCGATTTTTGATAGTGATCTTATTCAGCTCTCGATAATCGATGCAGAGTCGCATGCTGCCATCCTTCTTCTTAACGAACAACACTGGAGCTCCCCATGGTGATACACTAGACCGTATGAACTTCTTATCTATCAATTCTTGCAACTGTGATTTCATTTCCTTCAACTCGGCTGGGGCCATTCTATGCGGCGCCTTTGAGATCAGTTCAGCTCCTGGAACAACATTAATCTCAAATTCAATCTCCCTGTCCGGAGGCAAGCCTGGTAGGTCATCCGGAAATACATCTGTGAACTCTTTGACTACCGAAATACTGTCAATTGATCGGGTCTTTGAATCCTTGCCGAGAGCATACACAAGAAATCCTTCGTTACCCTTTTTCAGTGATTGAAACGCTTTTGCTGCTGTCAAATAAATATTCTATGGTATCTTTTTCTTCTTGGAGTTCCCCTGATAGATCACTTCTTCTCGCTTTGGATCCTTAATCATCACACGCTTACCACGACAATCAATGTAGGCATGGTGTTTGAACAACCAATCCATGACTAGAATAATGTCAAATTCCCCAATCCGTATGGGAATTAGGATAGCTTCGAACTTCTGTCCTCCCATTTCTATCTCGCAATTCTTATATATATGATGTGAAATGATCACCTGATCACCAGCTGCTTGAACGTGATAAAGCGTATCCAGCCATGTCGGACAACTATCAAGGTTTTAGCAAACCTTTTCGATACAAAGGAGTGGCTTGCACCACTATCAAATAATATGTTGGCAGGTATATTGTTTGTTAATATAATACCTGAGGCAATTCATAGTTCAAATATGCAATTCCTAAGCAAACAAATAATATCATAAACTTTTCAAAATGAAATATACCTGTCACAACGTCTGGGGCATCCAGAACCTCCTCATCTGTCATCACATGTACTCTGGCATTGGCCCTTGGGCCATCTCGCTGCTGAGGTGCAGCCCTCTGAGGTCCCTTCCTGGGCTCAGGCCAGTCTTTGATCATGTGGCCAATCTTGCCACAGTTAAATCAAGCTCCAATCTTCAGCAAACATGCTCCAGTATGCTGTTTCTGGCAATTAGGGCATCTCAGGAATCGGATTTTCCTGTGGTGGACATTGCTGCTGTGCGGCTGAGGCTGCTGCTGATAATTCTGCTAACGTGCACGTCCATCATCTCCTCTGGCAGTCTTAGCTCCTTTACCAAACTGACCATCTCCAAACTCTTGGGGCCTCTTGCCCCGGGTATCAGCGTCACATCTAATGATGTCCCTCTCTACCCGATAGCAGGCATCCAGTAATTCACCAAAATCCCTTGGGTTGGCATTCACAATCCAGGTGCGAATTCGTGGGTTCAGTCCTCTCTCAAACTTGATCATTTTCAGTTGTTCATCCCCCATAATCGCTGGAATATATTTTCCCAATGCAGTAAATTGGTTGGCATAGGCTGCCACTGTCATACCAGACGTCTGAATCAAAGACTCAAACATCCCTATCTTCTATAAGGTAACTGATGGTGGAATATAGAATTTGCGGAACTCTCTCAGATATTGCTCCCAAGTAACTGGAGCTGGCAGATGCTGTAAATTAGTGGTCCACTATTGATCGGCCTCACCAGTGAGAAAAGACTTGATAACCTGGGATTTTATCTCCTCTGGTACCTGAATCATCTCAAAGTTATTCTGTACTTCTTTTAGCCATTTCTCAGCTATGTCAGGGTCAGATCCACCCTCAAAATTAGGGATGCGGCCCTTCTTCAGCTCTCTATAAAAGAAACAAGTATCATGCTGTGGTGGAGGTGGCGGCGGCGGCGGTGGAGATGCTGCGTGATTCTGGTGGCCGTTGTTGCCTACCGCCTGTCCTATCTATACCAAAGCTTATAGAACAGCCTGCTGAAAATCTCCCTGACCCTGCTGCTGTGGGGGTGGAGGCACATGCTCAGTGTAAAATGGAACCGGTCCTGTCTGTGGGGGTATCTGTGGCGGTGGAGGAGGGGGTAACTGTGCAGGTCTGTCAGCGCACGGTCTACCTCTAGGTCGTGAAGACATCCTATCGAAAGCAGTTTAATTAGTAATAATTTACATGTGAAATCAATTTGTCTACATGCTTAGTTCAAAATTTGTAAAATTAGAGTTTTTAATTGAGGACTTAATAATCCAAGTAAAATTTCAAATTTTATCTGGCTATCCCTAACCATTCTAAGGATCCTAGTCTAAGGATATCACTCTTGGTCTAAAATCATAACTTAAGTTCTAGGATCATCCCTTAATCTTCTAAGTGCTTACTTTACTGTTCCCGCCGTGGATCTAGAGCCTTTTCTCTGATACCAACTGTTGCACCCCATCTGGAACTAGGGTTTCGGTACGGTGCATCCCCCATACTCTACTACGAGTAGTACAAGGCATCGATACTATACATGTGCATGTCGACATGAATCGTAATCGATATAGCGGAAGCAACATAAAAATAAGCTAACGACATGCATAATAATAATACAAATCGTTCAAACGCATACAAACCACAAATACAATGTCTCACGATAATCTTATTACATCACAGGGAAATAAAGTTCAACATAGCAGGTACATAGCTTCGGTCTACATCTCAGCTCACGGATACTCTATCTGGGGTTCCTCCTCAATGAACAAGGCGTCAGAGTTCCTGTTCTCTGAAATGTTATGAGGCAAGTATGAGTGATAGCCACCAACTTTTAATCGCTCAGCAAGTAGTCTTTATAGATACTTCATGTAGATCATACATGAGGAGACGGGGTGACAAGTAGTAATAAAGTAACAAACATACATGATCACATCTCCGTTTACAAATAATAACATGATATATAAGAATAAAATAGAATATAAGATTTTACATCATACCCTAGAGATAATATCATTCTTCCTCAGCATATTCTTAGCCTACCTTCCATACTTGAACACTAATCCATCTTATGCTAAGGTCATCACTTACAATCATCACTTCTACATGCGTAATCTTGCTTAATCATCTTAAGACATAATCGTCGTACAATAGTCTAATCATCACCTAAGGGACATGATCATGACATGATGCATAAAATATGACTTTTCATAAAATGACTTTTCGTAACATGACTTTTCATAAACCTGACTTTTCATAACTTGGCGTGATTTTCATAACTTACGTAAAATGACATATTCATAACTTGCATAAAATGACATTTTCATAACATGAGGACATAAAATTTTAATCATTGGCTATAGCACTTTTCATAAGAATAATAACACACGACATACCGATCGATTCCCCATATAGTACATGTACAATATAAACATCATAAACATATGTACATGTACTAATGGTGACGCGATATGACGGAGAACCCATGTCCCAGACCCGGTGTTACACTTGGCCATAAACGTAATCATATGCCCCTGACATCTACCACCCCGGTACCGATGTCACACCGGTGAATATAACATAGCCATAATCATGAACATAACATAAGATATCGGGTGTCAATAAAATCGATCGTCTTGTGTTTATTATTCACATGCATATGAACTTTTAAAACGTGATATGCGCAAGACAACTTTCAAACTTTATTTTTGTGCAACATGAGACTTGTTCATATGAAGTATTATGGTAGACTACATCTTATAACATCACTTACTTATATTCATCCTACATATCATAACTTAAAGAAAATCCTACTTTGTCCATCAAAAGTGGCCATTCGGCCATGCAACCAAAACATCCCACTTTTCCTCATTTTTCATCCAACACCAATCTCTTAATTTGTATTTCCAAATACAATTCATGTTCCAACACTTAAGGGAATTAACTTTTAATTCCTAATTCCTTTGATTCTTCACATACAAATACTCAACTTATACCATACTTTATTCATTACTATACATTTTACATACAAGTGTCCATAGCATTTACTTAAGAAATATTTTTGGGTTTCTACATGGCCTTAAGGCTGAAAGATATATATACCTATATGTGTATATATTTCATAATAATACACTTTTATGTATATATATATATAACCTATATAAGGTAACTTATATCTTTAATACATTAATGGGCCGTTTTTACATATTTAGAATCATGTTTATATATATTCATCTAACATGTCACATTTCATTTTAATATGTTAAAACTATATGGCCGAAAGTTGTCCATTATTATACACATTCACATCTCATTTTCTTCCTTTTTACATATGTACATTTATTTGTTGTACATTTCTATATTTAACATGTACATATTATCTTCCTTCCTTTTTACTTAATTCTACAATTATGACCTTAAGGAAACACATGAACATAAACATAATGGAAAACATAAAAAGTGGACTCATTGAGCCATAGTCATCATCTAAATACACATCTTGAAGATGGAATGATGAAGCTCAAGTGGAGTACCCAAATAGGCAACTTGGCCATGTGTAGGTGGGTGTATATATGAAGATGATGATCATCAAACAACCATTGAGACCATGTGTATAAGTCATGCTTATGATGCATACATAAACATGTTAAAGACATGAGCTTGAAACATATGAACAATGAGAATACATAAAAGTACAACTTGATGATCATCATAAAAGGAAACATAATCAATTCAACTAAAGTTGTATTCTTTGAACACTTTCCATAAGATTTTTCTTTTTATAATATTTATTCCAAATCAATATATATATATATATATATATATATATATATATATATATATATATATATATATACCTAGCCGCATATAAAGGTATTCCCTTGATCTCTTTTTTGGATTCGGAAATTGAAGAACTTGCTGCGCCATTCAAATACTCTTTAGTGGGTACATTTTGGTATGGTCGACCACCATTGAAGGTTATCAGAGATGTGTTTGAAAAAATCGGATTCCATCATGATCTTCGCATCACCCTCATTGACGCTACACATATTTTGTTAAATTTTTGCAATGAGGCAGATTACTTGCGCTGCTTGTATCGGCGTTCATGGCATATTTCAGGATGCCATATGCGCATCACAAAATGGACAGTTGACTTTGATCCAACAGCTGATGTCCCTATTGTCCCTATATGGGTTGCTTTGCCTGGCCTCCCTATTCATTTGCATCGTCGTGAAGCATTATTTGAGATTGTACGCCCTATTGGCACACCAATCAAGTTGGATGTTGCTACATCTGACGGCCTGCGACCATCTGTCGTTAGAATTTGTGTTGAGGTGGATGTTTCTCAGGAACTTCCTCAGAATATTTACCTACAGGAAAGAAATAGATATATACTGCAACCTATTATCTATGAAGATCTTCCTTTGTTTTGCACTAACCACCGACGTTTGGGACATGCACCTGGGGCATGTGCTTCATCGACTTCTTCTATTCCACCGCCACCCCCGCCTTCGCCATCTCGCCCAAAATCTCAGCGTTGGACACCTATCAAGAAGAAGAAAGTGACAGAGCCTCCACTAGATGGTCCGCCCACTACGACCCTAGCACAAGCTCCTCCGACTGCCACCGTTAATGAGCCCAACCTTTTACGTGAACATGATGATGAAGCTCATGCAGAAATCTTCTGTGATGCCCCAGAACCTCCACTCCCGACTCATCCATCACATAATGATTTTGGTCATTCATCGGACACCGAATTACCCCCTGAGGATGCAACTGTGGAATTAAGGTCAGTCCCAGATGAGATAGTTCAACGCATGCAGTTGCTTCCACCGTCACTAGATGACGAGGTCTTGATATCACGCCTCCAAGAAGCCCCAGAGGAGGCAGAATTTATACCAGTTGTCCCTCGTCGAAAACATCGGGCGCGGAAGGATTTACCTCCACTGCCACCATCTACGATTCTTACGCGAAGTGCATCACATATCATACAGGGAAGTGCTACCACTCTTTCTCAATGAATACATTAATATGGAATATTCGAGCTCTTTACCTAGATTGCGACATTTAATTACTGAACATCGCTTACATTTACTTGTTTTGATAGAACCAAAGCATGCTCCATCTAATATTGACGCGTTTGGGTTACGACTTGGCTTCACCAAATGGTATGTATCTCAATCTGAAAAAATTTGGATTTTCTGGAATGACTCGGATTTCTGCTTGCTACATGTGATCAAGAACAAGTTGTCCATTTTACTCTGCTGTTTCTTCCGCTGCAATTCCAGTTTGTTTTCTCTGTTGTCTACGCTCAGCACACGGCACCCTCACGTCGACCACTTTGGAATTCTTTATGTGCCTTTGCTGATTCCTCCACTCTTCCTTGGTTAATTGACGGAGATTTTAATACTTTTCGTGAACTGGGAGATCACCAAGGCCGTTCACATCCATCACTGACGGTATTACAGGGCTTTAATGATTGCAAAGAACATTGTTCACTTATGGCACCATCATATCCCAGATTTACTTGGGCAGATGGAAGGGGCCTTGGTCGTGTTCGCCGCAGACTAGATTTGATATTTATTAACTCAGCTTTCCAAGATGTGTTTGAGGACATGCAGTTAACACATCTTCTGAGGGTTACTTCAGACCACACGCCTTTACTCTTTAAATGTGGACTCAATACTTCCAGTGGACATAGAACGTTCCGTTTCTTGGATTGCTGGTTGCTTCATCCGGATTTTTATTCTTACATGCAGAATGCATGGTCCTCATATCCAACAACAGGAGGTATGTATGGTTTTTATTCGAAATTATTTTCTCTGAAAAAAGACATCCAACGTTGGAATAAAGGCATTTTCGGTAATATTTTCCAAAATCTCATGCATGCGGAATCACATCTGAATCATGCTGAGGCACTCTGGGAGGCTAACCCCACCGACATAACTAGACAGGATACCACCATGCGAAAGCTGAGTACTTGCAGGCATCTAGTTATGAGCTGCATTTTTGGAAACAGAAGGCGAGGATCAAATGGATAAATGAGGGTGATGCAAATACTTGATATTTCCACTCTATGTCAAAGGACGGCACGCTACTCTTCGTATTCAACAAATTCGCTCCACATCGGGCACATTACATACGACACCATCGGAAATAATGGAAGAAGCAGTATCTTTTTACACAACCTTATTTGCAAGGGAGCCTACACATGATCATTTAGTCATATTATCACATATACCATGTCTGATAACAAGAGATGACAATATTATGCTTACGCAATTACCGACAGCAGCAGAAGTTAAAGAAGCAGTATGGCATTTAGATCTGCAGAGTGCAGCTCGGCCGGATGGATTTCATGGTAAATTTTATCGAACTTGTTGGACAATTATTCATGCTGACGTTGTTAAAGCAGTACAGGAGTTCTTTCTAGGTGTTCCATAACCCTCCGTCATGGCTTGTGCGTTGATTATATTGATCCCAAAGACTCAGTCTCCTCAGACTTTCAGTGACATCCGGCCGATATGCCTTACGAACTTTCTGAGTAAAGTTTGCACCAGAATTATCGCTACACGATTGGGCACTTTGCTTCATTAGTTGATATCTCCAGAACAGACAGGTTTCTTGCCAGGTCATGATATTTCTTCCCAAGTTCTTATGGCACGTGAGATGATACATATGCTTGACAAAGGGGGTTCTCAGCTATGCTTGAAATTGGACATGATGAAAGCATTTGACCGCGTCAGCTGGGAGTATTTGGAATTATTATTGCGTCAATTTGGCTTCTCTGCTTTCTTTATTCGAATAATATTAAACCAATTGAGAGCAAAAACACTGTCAGTATTGATTAATGGGCAGCCCTCAACTTCTTTCAGGCCATACAGAGGTGTAAAACAGGGTGATCCGCTTTCTCCGCTACTATTTATTTTATCTTCGGAGGGTTTTAGCAGGGGCATCAAATTTTTAGTTGATTCTGGCAGACTGCAACCTTTTTGACTGGGACGCATTCCATTCACTGTCACACATTTAGCATATGCAGATGACCTCCTTCTCTTCCTTCGGGGTACGCAGCGTAATCTGCGCCGCTTTCGTGCTTTCTTAACCTCATATGAAAATGCATCTAGCCAAAAAATAAATTTTCACAAAAGCAGTTTCATATCATCTGCCAGCACTTCATCTCAGCAATGTCGTGCATTCCAAACCATATTGGGAATGCGTAACACTGCCCTGCCATTTTGGTATCTTGGACCATTCTTACACAAAGGAATAAATCGTGCAAGATTTTGTACATCTTTTTTGCAGCACATTGACGACCGCATACAGGGATGGCATACACGCTTTTTATCGGCAGCTGGTCTCTTGGTACTACTTCGCTCTGTGATTTCAGCTCTTCCACTACATATTTTCGCCGCTGGAGGATTGCCAAAATCAGTCATTAAGATCATTGAAAGAAAAATGACCTCTTTTTATTGGGGTAATCGTCACCATTGGGTTGCTTGGTCCAAACTGGCTATGCCATTTGAAGAAGGTGGACTAGGACTTCGTGATCTTACGAGTTTACAAATGGCATATCACTGTCGCATATGGTGGTCATATCACCAACACGACACCCTTTGGAGTAAATACATGCATGGAAAATAAGGATGCTGGGGAGATTTCATACCTCGGCTTCCGGATTCTCCGATATGGAAACTGATTTGTCGAATCCATGCCCACTGTATTGCTCAGACAGAAGGATCGGGACAGCACCTGACATGGAAACTCACGGCGTCAGGTGAGTTCTCTTTGAAATCCGCGTATAACGTTTGCCGTGTTGCAAAACCGGCACTGCTCTCTGCTAAGTTCATTTGGTACAAACATCATTCTCCGTCCATTTGTTTTTGTGGCGCATCTTCCACATGGCATTACCATTTGAGGATTACGTCGTTAAATATTCTGCTTTTCGGCCCACACAATGTCCATTTTGCAAACAACAGTCGGCAACGGTGGATCATGTTTTCATCTACTGCACTCACATTCTTCATGTTTGGCACTATTTTGCGATTGAATTATCTGGCCCATTGCCCACTTCGTTACACCTTCGACAGTATTTGTTATCTTGGTGGTATCGTTCCTCATTCTCATCGCTATTTGGGATCTTAAAAATCATCGTTCCTGCTATTATTGTCTACAACATATGGAGATCATATTCTGCATTAGTATATGGGGATTCTATTTCATTTGCTCCTGCTACTCTTCGGGCTTCAATCCATTATGACATTGAGATTTGGGTTAAATCTATACAAGGCTCAAAAATTGCAGTGCCACACACCTTGCACCTTTTATGGATCCTCAGAATTCGGCCCCCGCGACCACATCTTGTGCGCTGGAAAACCCCCCATCCAGACGCTTAAAGTTGAATATTGATGCTTCTGTTGGTAGGAATAATGCTGCCGGAGGTGCAATATTACGTGATCATTTGGGTGCTTGTGTGGGGGCAATTTCTTTTCACCTCCCATATAGTACGCCGTTTGCAGCAGAGGCCCAGATTGCATTGTTTGGTCTGTTATATTTCTTCCTCTTTTTCGCACCATTGTTTTGGAGACGGACTGTGCCCATCTTATTACACGTTTGAAGCAACCAAATCCTGTCTTTGGGAACTATCATCTTCGGCTATTATGGGTATTATTACGACATCATCAATTGGATTATGTTCATGTATACCGGGAAGCAAATATGGCCGCACATTATCTTGCGCAGCATTCCATGATGTTTCCTCGTACTCAATATTACTCGCGACATACCCTTCCATCACTTGTTCACGGTGCTCTTGCTTTAGACCCCTCCTCCACAAATTTGTGAGTTCCTTAACATTCAGGTCTTCCAAATGGATTGGCAACTTACTGCAGTCTCTGCCTGTACCTTAGTTGGGACAGGCAGACCGGGTATGATCCTCATTCGCTTCATCTCCATACTTTACATATGGTTCATACATTGTCTTACCTCAGGATTTCATATATTCTTTGCATTGATGATTTTATGTTACATGTTTGTTTGTGATGATGAGTGGGGTTCATGGTGGTGACATACACACTGTTCGTTTCTCTTCCAAGTCTTCCAAATGGATTGGCGTTTCATCTATTTCTCTGCCGGCACTTTACTTAGTGCAGGCAGGCCTGGTATGATCTTCCTTCAACTCGTCTTCCATACTTCACAATGTTTCATGCCTCTGCTTCACTCAGCTATTACTTTTTTGGATGCATGGATGGGGACACGGATCGCATTTCTTCTCCCGGGCGCTGGCACAACGACCGACTGGACAAGACCTACCCATAAGGCGTGGATGATCACATGGCATTTGATTTTATTACGTTTTTGTATCATTTGGTTTCTGAGTACTTTCACATTACATGATAGCGCATATCAACAGTCCATTTATATAAATATGTACGCTTTTTCCTTCGCCAAGGTTTTATCCACAAGGGTGGTTTTACTTGGCAAGGTTTTAATGCTGCATATCATATATCAAATGGATGTTGATAATCATATACTGCTACTATCGTTATTGTTTCATTTGATGTAATAAGGTTTTCCTCCACCACAAGTGAGGGTTTTCGTAATAAAATTTCCTTCATAAAAAAATACCTAGCCGCATATATATATATATGCTACATTTATATATATATACCTAAACGTATATAAAGTATAATAATATTTTTTTTATAAAAGAAAATTTTATTAAGAAGAAGCCTCACTTAATGCAGAGGAAAACCATATTACAAGTATCAGAGTATGTGAATAAATGAAGTAACGAACTAATGATGACAGCGTCGTTAGGGTCGCTGCTTGATCTTGAAGGATCCATTATGATTTTTACCTCGTTAGATTGCAAGAAAGAAATTATACCGATGGAAATAATAAAAGTAGTAAGAGTAAGCATAAAAGTCGAACGCATACCCAAGTCGCCTTGGCTAAGCAGGAGCCAAGGCGGCAGTGTCATGTTATTGGTTCCAAACAGTCGGGCCTTGATGTTCCGGCTTGTGGCGCATGAGATGGAAGATGTCCGCGTGAATGACTCATAGATGGCACGAATATGACTCTCCAGTTGAGCCGCAGTCATGGAGTCCATGCATGCAAGATGGATTTGAGGTGTTGTCGGAAGCAGTAACATCACCACGATATGAAAAGCATTCCATACCCAGTGAAATAAAAAGAGCAAGTTATCAATGAGTATGAAGCAGAGTAAAAACCAGGCCAGTAGATAAAAAAACATACTGAGCCTGCCTGGATCCCATGGGATACAGGCAGAAAGATGATAAAAACGCCAATCCATGCGGAAGACTTTAGAATCTTAAGTGACGCGCAATTGTACGGAGGAGAGATCCAATGAGATAGAAGCACGCACTAATGAAGGAAGAGTATGAGAAGTATAATATTGTGTGCTTGGATTCAACATGGCATGTTTAGCTAGGTAATGCGCCGCCATATTTGCCTCTCGATAAATGTGATGAAAGTCAAGGCGATGAAGATGAACTAAGGTGTGAAGTAACCGAAGATAATAGTTCCCATGGACCAACTGCGGGCGTGACAAACGAGATATCATCTGAGCACAATCGGACTCCAGTATAACTGTGCAATATAGTGGAAGAAAATAAAAAAGTCCAAATACAGCGGCCTGAATCTCTGCATTGAGTGGTGTACTTGAAGGCAGTCGGAAGGAAATGGCTCCCACACATGAACCCATGTGATTACGCAATATCGCACTCCCTGCTGCATAATGTCTACCAACTGCAGCATCTATGTTTAATTTTAATCGACCAGGAGGCGGAGTAAGCCAGCGAATCAGATGAGGCCGCGGAGGCTGCAGTGACGGCAGCCAAGAGAAATATCGTCGATGCCCAGCTGCTAGTTTGGATCCCGCTATTTTTTTTGCACCACATAGTAATGTCATATTGTATAGAGGCCCGAAGTGATGTAATTGTAATATTATTTTGCTCCCCATAGACTAAGGAGGCATAGCCGCGCCATATGTTATACACTATAATCCTGGAATAACGATTTTAAAAACCCCAAGAAGAGATGAAAACAAGGAGCGATACCACCAAGAGAAAAGATACTGACGAAGATGCAGCGAGGATGGATGAGGACAGTGTAGCTCACTAGCGAAATAATGCCAAAGGGGACGTATTTGGGAACAATACAAAAAAACATGATCCATTGTGGCCGACGCATCTCTATAGAATGGACATTGCGTAGGGCGAGATGTAGAGTACCTACCAATATAATCCTCAAATGGAACCGTTGAATGGAAGAGTCGCCATAAGAATAACTGAACAACTGGTGAATGGTGCTTAAACCAAATAAACTTCGCTGATAGCAGTTGGGGACTAGATGTGCGGCAGTTCTCATAAGCGTTGCGTAAAGTAAATTCTCCTGTGGGCGTGTGAATCCATGTGAGGTGGTCTCCTTGGCCTTCTGTCTGAGAAAGGCAGAAATGATGAATTCTGCAAATAATCTTCCAGATGGGTGAGTCTGGTAATCGAGGCAGATAATCTCTGCGGTGACCGTATTTAGCGCGCATATACTTGCTCCAAAGTGTAGAATGCCGCTGATACGACCACCAAATATGGCAGTGATAAGCTCGCTGTAACATGCTAAGGTCTCGGAGACCCAAGGCTCCTTCTTCACGAGGCGTACAGATAGTAGGCCATGAGACCCAGTGATGTCTGCGCCCCCAATAAAATGATGCCATTTTTTTGATTTATTACCTTAATTACTGATTTTGGTAGTCCTCCAGCCGCGAGAATATGTAATGGTAAGGCCGCTATAACAGAGCGTAATAAAACTAGACGTCCAGCAGAGGAAAGTAATCGAGAGTGCCATCCCTGAAGCCTGTCATCAAAATACTGCAATAGAGAGACACAGTATCTGGCACAGGCGATGCCCTTATGCAAATAAGAACCAAGGTATCGGAAGGGTAAGCTGGAACATCGCATGCTTATGATGTTCTCTAAACTGCATCGCTGCTGCAGAGGTATATTTGTAGAAGGAATAATGGTACTTTTCTGAAAATTGACCTTTTGACCAGAAGCAGTTTCATATTGAGTAAGAAAGGTATGAAAACGATGAAGATTTCTCTGTGTACCTCGCAAGAATATCAGCAAATCGTCTGCATATGCCAAATGCGTGATAGTAAAAGGAATGCGCCCTAAACGAAAAGGCTGCAAAACTCCAGAAGCTGTTAAAGCTTTCAATCCTCTACTGAAACCCTCAGAAGAAAGAATAAACAATAATGGAGATAAAGGATCCTCCTGCTTTACCCCTCTGTATGGCCAAAAAGTAGATGAAGGCTAACCATTGATCAAAACTGCTAAAGTGGTGGCACGCAAGTGATTTAAGAGAATGCGAATGAAGAAATCAGAGAAACCAAAAGTGCGCAGTAACATTTCCAAGTATTCCCAGCTGACTCTATCGAATGCTTTCATCATATCTAGCTTCAAACAAAGATGTTAACCACCCTTATCCATCATATGTATCATCTCTCGAGCCAAAAGTACTTGGGTGGATATATCCGAACCTGGCAGGAAGCCTGTTTGTTCTGGAGATATTAATTGGGGTAGCAATGTATTCAGGGGACTTGCAATGATTCTTGTACCGACTTTGCTCAAAAAATTAGTGAGACATATTGGGCGAAAGTCACTGAAGGTAGCAGGGGATGATTTTTTGGGAATCAATGTTATCAATGCACTAGCCATCACAGTAGGCTGAGGAATACCAAGGAAAAATTCCTGCACCGCTTTAACCACATCAGTATGAATAATTGACCAGCAGGATCGATAAAACTTACCATTGAAGCCATCAGGGCCTGCTGCACTTTGAGGGTCCATGTGCCAAACCGCCTCTTTAATTTCCGGCTCCATTGGTAGTTGAGTAAGTAGAGAGTTGTCATCCAAAGTGACCAAGCTCGGAATGTGACGAAGAATATCATCATAGTTATGAGTTGGCTCACGAGCAAATAAACGCGTGTAGAAAGCTACAGCTTCAGCCATAATAGTATCGGGCGTAGTACATGGCACACCAGCGCTCGTATGTATTTGCCGGATACGTAATTGCAACCGTCTCCCTTTGACAATAGAATGAAAGTAGCGTGTGTTCGCGTCGCCTTCTTTTAACCATCGAACACGAGCTTTTTGTTTCCAAAAATGCAGCTCATATGAAGAGGCTTGAAGATATTCAGCCTTTGCTTAGTGATACTCCGCACGATTCACATCAGTTGGGTCTGCGTCCCAGATGTTTTCAGCACGAGAGAGATTAGTTTCCGCTTGCTTGACGTTGGAGAAGATGCTACCAAAGATTTCCTTGTTCCACCTTTGTATGTCTTTTTTCAGTCGGAATAGCTTGGGGTAAAAGCCATACATGCCCCAAGTAGTAGGATAAGATGCCCAAGCATTTTGCATATAATTATGGAAATCCGGATGAAGCAACCAAGAGTCTAGAAAATGGAATGAGCGACGTACCTCAGACAGACCTAACCAACATAAAAACAACAAGGGTGTGTGATCAGAAGTAATGCGAGGGAGATGCGTAAGCTGTAAATCATCAAACATGTCCTGAAAAGCAGTGTTGATAAATAACCAATCCAATCTCCGTCGGACTCTTCCAAGGCCCCTTCCATCAGTCCAAGTGAATCTTGGGCCGTGAAACTGAGGCGACATCAAACAACATGATTCTATACATTCATTAAAATCTTGTAACGCAGAGAGAGAGGGCTGCGATCGGCCTTCATGATCAGATAGAGATCGAAAAATATTGAAGTCTCCTCCTACCATCCAAGGCAAAGTAGATGTTTCCAAGAATGTACATAAAGAATGCCATAATGAGCGGCGTAGAAGAGCCGTGTGCTTGCCATAAACCACCGATAATACGAAAGTAAACTGTAGGGGTCGAAACAATAGTGTAAGATGCACCACTTGGTCATGATCCTGCACTGATACCAAGTGAAAGTCTGAATCTCGCCAGAAGAACCAAATGCGTTCTGACTGAGATGAATAATGATTAGAAAAGCCAAATTCTAAAGCTTAATGAGCAATACTAGAAGATGAATGTTTAGGTTCTATCAAAGCAAATAAATTTAAATGATGATCACGTATCAACTGATGCATCCTGGGCACAGAGGCACGCATGCCTCTTATATTCCATATCATAACATTCATTGAGAAAGAGTAGTATCACTTCCCTGAATGGCATGAAAAGCACTACGCGTGAGAATAGTAGATGGCGGCAATGGAGGTAAATCTTTCCTTGCCCGAAGCTTCCTATGAGGAACTACTGGAATAATTTATGCGGAGTCTGTTGGTTCCTGCAGTCTCGATATAAGAATATCCATGTCCGGGTGAAGGAGGGATTAGTTGCATGCGACGGATCACCTCCTCCGGGACGGTTGACACGTCTAAGTGACATTCCTCCATAGGTAGATCATTATCCGAAGAATGTCCCAGATCGCAATTATCCGAAATGTCCTGTAATGGGGGGTCATCATTTTCATAAATTAGATCATCGTCTCGGGTAGGAGGAGGAGCCTGTTCAGTTGGGGGCGCAGCATCATCCTGGGGATGATCAACCGGTGTCGGGGCAGGTTGTGCGGACGGTTTATTTTTAATTGGTGTCCAGTGTTGCGTCGGTGGGCGAGGCGGTGGGTGCGGCGGCGACGGTGGCACTGTTGGTGGTTTTTTCGGAGGGCATGAGGTCACTGCATAGCCTAGTCGTCTGCAGGATGTGCAAAATAACGGTAAATCTTCATACACAACAGACTGCAAGATGAATCTGTTCTTAGCCTGCAAATAGATCTTTTGAGGCAATTCCTGGGAAACATCAACTTCAACACACACTCTAGCAACTGAAGGCCACAGTCCATCTGCTGTGGCTACGTCAAGTTTGAGGCGGGATCCAATCAGCCGAACTATTTCAAATAACGCCTCCTTTCGATGAAGATGAATAGGGAGACCAGGGAAAGCTATCCAAACTGGGACAATAGGAACATCACTGGTAGGATCAAAATCTACTGTCCATTTCGTTATTCGCATATGACAACCCGAGATGTGCCATGAACGACGATAGAAGCAACACAAATAATCAGCCTCATTCTGAAAATTCAACAAGATGTGTGTCTGGTCGATTAGGGTAATGCGGAGATCATGGTGAAAACCTATTTTTTCAAATACCTCCTGAATGACTTTCAAAGGTGGGCGACCATACCAGAATGTACCCACCAAAGAGTATTTGAATGGTGCAGCAAGCTCATCAATTTCTGAATCCAAGAAGGAGATTAAGGGGATACCTTTGTATCGAGAAACTGTCTTTGGCGAGATGTTGATTTTTTGCGATGATGATATAGAGTACAATTTTATATATATATATATATATATATATATATATATATATATATATATATTGCAAGAAAAGGTATGTTTTATTATGCCTCACTTATGGCGGAGGAAAACCATATTATAATGTTTGTCAATGAAAGCAAAATAATAGTATAATGAACATATAATTTGAAGTCTCCAATCATATATGATATGCCGCATTAAAACCTTGTTAAGTAAAACCAACCTTGTGGATAAAACCTTGGCGAAGGGAAAAGCATACATATTTATATGATTGGAGTATGTAAATGAATATAAAGATAATCTCCGTATAATGGCTGTAACTTACAGTAGTTGAGCGTGGTGCGTCCTATGCTTGATCTTCCATAGTAGGTGTCTCCGTATTTGTTGTTGCGACCAGGAGTGCATGCACAACCATAAATGAAAGTTAGCCAACTCAGAAAAGCTGGGGGAATCAGCAGCAGTATCATGCAAACTGCAGCAAAAATTATTGATGAAAAAGTTACCCAGGTTACCCATATCCGATGATATGGGTAACGTTAATTTTAATAATGTTGATTGTGCAATGAATATGACGTAATATAGCAGTATCATGGGGAATGTGATGCGTACCTGCGTTGCCCATATCGTATGATACGGGCAACAATATTGATCAAGAGCTGTATCCATGTCTAAGATGTGGGGTGTTTTCAGTCTGGTAACTTGCCTGTACTAATGGAGGTAATGCAGCTACTGTTGTGAAAACTGTGAGATGTTGATGGAATTGACCATATTGAGCTAGAAAGTGAGCTAGTTGATTTGCCTCACGAGGTATTTGTGTAATCTCAGATGTTGTCGAGTGTAATAGAGCACGGAAAATTGAAGCATGTTGATGACTATTGTTATGAATCACTAAAAGTACTCCTTGCGCATCAACTTCAACATCAATTGGTCCCCATTGTGTTGCAAAATATAAGTAACCGAAATAGGCTGCTTGAAACTCTGCCATGGCCGGTGAAGATAGTGGAAGGTGATATGAGATTGCCCCCAAGATTGTACTATTGCTGTCGCGTAATATTGCTCCAGCTGCTGCTGAGTGTCTTCCATGTGCCGCATCCGTGTTCAGTTTCAATTTACCCGGTGGAGGATGGTTCCATTTAACAATCCTGCATCTAGGAATGTTGAGGTGTGGACTTAAACCAAGATCTATTAAGCCACGGTCTGAGTGCGTGAATTTTTTCCCTTTTTGAGTTGATGACCAATCATACAAACCACGTCGAATGCTCTCCATCACAGATATCTTTCTCCAACGTTCCTCCCCATACATGATCGATGTGTAGGCTTTCCATAATTCCCAAACAATGTAATATGGGGCTACTATTTGCAATATACATTTAAGTGTATTACCGTTGGTTGACATCCACCATTGAATTAACTGTTGTTGTATTGTACGAACAGTAGTAAAAGGTCCATCCAAGTAAGCGGCATATATTTTCCAAATGTCTGTAATTTCTGAACATTCCAAGAATATATGATCCACTGTAATTTGTGCTACAAGGCAGAAGGGACATTGAGTAGGTTGAATGTAGACAAACTTCTGCAGATTTGCAGGGAGTGGTACTGCATTTCGATATAGACGCCATAAGAAAAGTCGAATGTTTGGAGGGATATGCTTGTTCCATATAAACTTGTATGAAATGTGAGAGTTCCTCACAATACGGAACTGTTCATAGGCTCTTCGAATAATGTATTGACCTGCATCCAGATTATTGAGACAAAACGAGTGCACTCTACATATCCGCTTCCGAACTGGGGAGTCAGTGATACGTATGTCATTAGAATTATGGTTGGCGTACCGTGCATAGAAGAATTTGCTCCACAAGGAGTTGTTTTGTTGATACTTCCACCATAATCTGCAAGAGTAGGCTGAATGAAGATCTTCTAATTTCCTTAGGCCAAGACCGCCCTCAGCTGTGGGTCCAAAAAGTGTGTCACTTGAAACCCAAGAGTGACAAATCCGGGTGTCTGTACTTCCCCAAAAGAATTTGATCATCAATCTTGTAATAATTCGAATTAGGCTTTGAGGTAACTTACACGCAGATAGTATGTGTAATGGTATTGAGGCTAAAACATGTTTGATTAAGATCAATCGCCCAGAATGGTTAAGGAATTTATTCTGCCATATTGATAACTTCGCTTGTATTGACAAGAGGAGGCTAGCAAAATGTGCTGTTCTTTCTTTGCGTTTGTGCAACTGTACACCTAAATATTTTATTGGCAAGGATACTGCTGTCATGTGTAGTATATGTTCCATTCTGCTAATCTGCGCGTGTGATAGGTATGTTGCTGGAACAAAGTGACTCTTTTGAAAATTTACTGCTTGACCCGATGTTGCTTGATACAATTCTAAGAATTTCCTGAACTTTGCTAAATTTCGTAGCCCGCCATTGATAAACACCAGAAGGTCATCCCCAAATGCCAAATGGGCAATTGTTTTTGCTCTTCCTGCAGTAAAATGCATAATGACTCCTTGAGCTACTAAATTGTTAATGCCCCTTGAAAAAGCCTCTGATGCTAGAATGAATAATATGGGTGACAGTGGGTCTCCTTGCTTGACCCCTCTTGATGGCTGAAAAAACCAGCAGACACGCCGTTGATCAATATTAAGATGTATGTGCCTTTGAGTTGGTTAAATATAAGATTGATAAAGCTGTCTGCAAAGCCAAATTTTGATAGCAGTTTGGCAAGAAAAGTCCAATTGACTCTATCAAATGCTTTCATCATGTCAAGCTTGATTATTACATTGGATCCTCGTACTTTTGTGTGTTGCAAGTGAACCATTTTGCGAGCCATAACAATCTAATCTGATATGTCTCTACCCTGCACAAAACCTGCTGTTCTTCTGTAATGAGCTTTTGTAGCAGCGGCTGTATGCGAGTTGCAATAATATGTGTTGCCAATTTAGATATGAAATTAGCTAGACTGATTGGCCTGTAATCAGAAAATGTTCATGGCGTAGGAGTCTTTGGCAGCAGTATAATTAATGTACTACCCATTGCCTTTGGCATAGGGAGGCCAAGGAAGAATTCCTGCATGGCTTTGTGAACATCCATTCGAACTACATCCCAGCAAGTGCGAAAAAATAGCCATTATATCCATCTGGTCCAGGTGCACTTTTTGGATCAAGTGACCATACTGCTTCCTTTACCTCTGCCTGTGTTGGCAAAACTGTTAACTGTTGATTATCCGCCGTAGTTACGAGTTGTGGAATATGCTCTAGAATAGCGCCATCATCAGATGTTGGCTCCGCTGCGAATAGATTTTTGTAGTAAGCTACAGCTACCTGTTGAATTCCGTCTTGTGTGTCAATAAGAGCACCATTCGTATCTTGTATTTGAGTGATGGTTTGTCTTGAATGTCTATCCTTTACTATGTTATGGAAAAATGAGGTGTTTGCGTCGCCTTCTGCTATCCATTTCTGTCTCGCTTTCTGAGCCCAAAACAAAAGGCTCTTACGCTCTGCTATCTTGTATTGAGCCTGTATTGGGTGATAGTGCATGCAGGTGTCTGGGGAAGGATGTGCGTCAAAGATTTCTTCGCTACGCTTAAGCTCCTGCTCCAAATGAGACTGTTGATCAAAAATATTTTCAAACACATTTTTGTTCCATGCTTGTAAGTCTTTTTTCAGTTGTTGTAGCTTATTATATAACCCACACATTCCACCAGTTGTGGGATACGAATCCCACGATGCCTTCACAAACGTATGAAATTCCTTATGCTCTACCCACATATTCTGAAAACGAAAAGATTTTGGCCCACTGAAGGTTGGTTGTGTAGATCGCAGTAGCAATGGTGCATGATCAGATGTTAAGCATGGAAGATGCTTAACTCGCAAACTGGGAAATAGACTGTTATATGACTCTGAGCAAAGCATGCGATCCAATCGCCTCCGAACTATATATATATATATATATATATATATATATTAAGCGAAATTTTATTGATGTAAGGCCTCACTTATGGCGGAGGAAAACCATAATACACGAAAAGTCATCGTAAGCAAAGTGGTAATGTAACGAGCTAATGATTGCCAGTCTCCAATCATATATGATATGCCGCATTAAAACCTTGCCAAGTAAAATCACCCTTGTGGATAAAACCTTGGCGAAGGAAAAAGCGTACATATTTATATAATTAGAGTGTGTGGATATGGCAATGTACAATATGAAAGGAAATGTCAGCTTAAAACATGAACTAGTTGATCCTGCTTGATTGATGTTGTGTCTGATTGTTGACGCTGTAAATGTTGTGTACTCCCCAGCCCTCGCATTCATATGATCCGTGTGACAGTAGCCCAGGGAACATGCATCTGAAGACCAAAAGTTAATGCCATACTTATAGATATGAAATATACCTAGCCTTGTGCATTTAAAGAACGTAGTGATGTTGTTTGCACTCCATTGGAATACAGACAACCAGCAAGTTATGACTAGCAGCATGATCAGAAGCCAATGCAAAGAGAAATGGGGCTCCCCCCGGTGATGCGCCCATGTTACCATCAATATACCTCGCAACAACATTAGCCGAGAAAAGACAAGTGTAGTTAGAATAAAATTGAAGTATGGTATTGCATAAGCAGCAGTAGAATTCACAGAGTACCAGGGCTTCCTGTATCAAAGCAATGATACAGGCAGAGAAAAGCAAACTAGCCATGTTTTGGACTCAAGTATGGAGTTGACAAGTCTGTGAAAATGCATCCTCGGACCACAGTTGGCAGTTCTGCTGATGCTGTAAATATATTGAAAGTCAGATGCTGCATCGCATAGGATGCCAGATGATGTGATGCCGCATTTGCTTCTTTTGGTGTATGACGTAATTCTGATCGAGTGATCTGTAAAAAATTACGCATACAATCCAGGTCTATCCGAAGGTCTCCTGTAGAACCGTTAGTGGCTAGTAATTGCTGTATGGCTAAACAATCAGTTTCAAGAATGAGGTCCATATGATGACATGAGAAATATATAAGTGAATACAGCAGAGCTTGTAGTTCTGCTCGCAATGGAGATAATTTTGGCAAGGCAAATACTATTGCCTTCAAGAAACGCCCTATAGACTCGCGAACAATGGCTCCCGCTGCAGCACTCTCTTGTCCTGCTGCAGCATCTACGTTGAGCTTCAATCTACCCGATGGAGGGGGGTGCCAACGGACTATTGAAAGACGGCGTGAACGAATATTGGGAGACAAAACCGCTGAAATTAAAAGAGGGATTGGAGCTGCAAATTTTTCCCCAGATACTGCCGCACACCAACTGTGTATATCCATACGAATTCTCTCTTCCAAATAGTCTTGCTTATTTTGTTCCAACCCGAAAACAATGTGAGCATATTCCTTCCATATATTCCAGCATATAAAGTGTGGAACTACTACTTTCAGCTGACCCTTCATAGATGATGGAGAGGGCTGTAGCCACCAGCTCATTAGGTGGGAACGCAATGAGGTAGGAGAGTACCGTGGGCCATCAATCAACAAAGAATACTTTTTCCATATTGCTGCGGCCATGGGACAATTCAAAAATAAGTGAGTACTATCACTGTTGTCTCTTTTGCAAAAGGGTCACTGCGTGGGGAATGAATGCATAAATGTTGTTAAGTTCTCTGGTATAGGCAATGCACCAAAGCAAAGTTTCCATACGAACATTTTGCAAGAAGCTGGTAGACCTAGCCACCAAATATATCTGTAACTTCGTAATGTGGCGCGTGATTTTCTGCATTCTTCGTTTGCACCTTTTAGTGTAAACTAACCATTTGAATCCGGTTGCCATATAATACCTGCTGGGTCTATATTTACCCTTTCCTGACAAAAATCATTGATCCTACATATTCTTTTCCACACGGGGGAATTGTATAATAGAATTCTGAAATGCATTCGCCTGCCATATTTTTGTTGCATATATGTCGACCATAATTTTGATCCTTGATGATATGACCACCAAATTTTACAATCAAAAGCTTTTTGGATCGAGTAAAAAGATCTAACACCAATACCATCCTCTGTGACCGGGAAACATAAATCTTGCCATGAGCACCAGTGACGCTTATTAGCCCAAAAGAAAATTGACATTTTCTTTTTTAGCTCCTTTATAACACTGACTGGCAGCCTCGAAGCTGCAAATAGATGCAATGGTATGGATGACAGTACCGAATTAATGAGGACTAACCTGCCTGCTGCACTGAGTAATTTAGCTGACCATCCAAACAGTCTTTTGTCGAAATGCTGTAACAAAGCTGAGCAGTATGTATTGCGACAGATGCCTTTATGTATTGGCGCTCCAAGATAATGCATTGGCAATGTAGCGAGCCTCATTCCGAGAGTTACCGCCGTGCGCTAACCATTTTGGCTTTCTCCTACCACCACCGAGCTTTTATGAAAATTTACTTGTTGTCCTGAGACTTGCTGATACATTTGTAGAAAACAAATGAAACGACGTAAATTTCTAGGTGTTGCATTTAAGAAAATTAGTAAGTCATCTACATAACCCAGATGTGATGGCTTTGACACCCTTCCTTCATGAAAACCCTGTATCTATTGAGCCTCCGTCAATGCTTTCAATCCTCTGCTAAATCCTTCTGATGTCATTATGAATAGAATGGGAGACAATGGGTCACCTTGTTTGACACCACGGCATGGACTAAAAAATCCACACGGTTTCCCGTTAATTAAAATCGAACACTTTGTAGCCTCTAAATTGTTGAGTATAAGTCGTACAAAAAAAGGTTGGAAGCCAATCTTTAAGATCAGCAGACGTAAATACTCCTAGTTCACTCTGTCAAAGGCCTTAGCCATATCTAGTTTTCAATTGCACGACCACCCCTCTGTGGTTTGTCAAGTATGTGAACCATTTCCTTGGCCAAAAGAATTTGTTCCGTAATGCCACATCCTGGCATAAAGCTCGATTGCTCAGGTGAGATCAATTTTGGTGATAGCAGAACGAGACGAGTTGCTATCAGACGCGTTATGACCTTTGATATAAAGTTAGTGAGACATATAGGTCGAAAATCCGCAAAAGTGTTTGGCAAAGTAACCTTTGGTATCAACGTAATCAACGCAGATGCCATTGCAGTAGGCACCCTTATCCCAATGAAAAATTCATGTACTGCTTTGAGAACATCATTTTGAATGACATCCCAGCAATTTCTGTAAAAACGTCCATTGTATCCATCCGGACCAGCAACACTTGTTGGACTCAGCATCCATACTGCTTCTTTCACTTCTAATAATTGTGGTATGGCAATCAGGCTTGCATTTTCTGCCTCCGTTATCATTGGGTGGAGATATTGTAGAACATTATCATGATTTGATATGGCCTCCGATTGAAATATGTCTGAAAAATATCTAACTGCCTCAGCTTGTATATCACTTTCCAGCTCATATTCTTGGCCCTGAACAGATTTTATTCTTACTAGCCGCTGTTGTCGTCTTTTGTCTTGCACAATGTTGTGAAAGTAGGCCATGTTAGCGTCACCTTCCTGCATACAATGTACTATTGCTTTCTGTTGCCAATATTGGCAAACTCTTGAATGCGCTAATTGTAAAGCAGCCTTTGCTTGATGGTATTGCTCACGATTGTGGTCAGTTGGACAATCATCATAAGTTCTCTCCTTCTGCACAACCTTTGATTCTTCTTCTGCGACTGCGTCAAACACATTTCCAAATACCGTTTTATTCCATTGGTGCAGATCAATCTTGGGATGGCGTAGTTTCATTGAAAATCCATGCATACCTCCCGTGGTAGGATATGAATTCCAGGAATGCTTCATAAAATGCATAAAGTCTGGATGGGTCAACCACACATCCAGAAAACGAAAAGACCGTGGTCCTGTTACTTGCGTATCACGGCACGTGAGAAATAACGACGCATGGTCCGAAGTAGCACGGTTTAGATGTTGTACCAGTAAAGTGCCAACGGTATCATAGAAATACATGGAGCAAAGAATTCTATCAAGTCTTCTACTCACTCTACCAAGACCTCTTCCATCCGACCAAGTGTATTTGGAACCCTGATATGGCAATTCAACCAAACCTACTATGTTAATCCATCCTGCAAAATCTGTTGTTTATCGGACTGTGGGCGCAGATGCCCCTGTATGTTCATCCAGTGTAGCGAACGTATTAAAGTCTCCGCCTATAATCCAAGGCTCTTGAATGTTAGTCGAAAAATTTAGCAGATCGGACCACAACTCCCTATGCGTTGTCATAGTGTGAGGACCGTATATTGCTGTCCACCAGAAACTTTTATCGTAAGGAATCTAATTAAATCGAAAGGAAATATTTCTGTAACCTTGTTCTGTCTCTAAATGATTGAGCAATGACGTTGCCCAAAAAATCCAGATATTATCATCAGACGAAACTGCTGCTTTGGTAAACCCTAGCTTTAGTCGATAAAATTCTAACTTAGAATCTGGCAACTTTGGTTCAATGATGACAAGTAAATGAATATGATGCTATCGCACCAAATAATGCACACAATTATAGGAGGTGCGCAAACCCCTAACGTTCCATATTAAGCAGTTCATGATGGAGACGAGGGCTCCAAGCTTGATGAAGATCTGGTTACAATTCCAGATGGTGGTGGATGAGCCATATCTTTTTTCTTTGTGCGATGTCTTTTCTACGTGCAATCTATTATGCCACCCATCACCACAATATCTAAATTGTGCTCTTCACTGTGTTGTTTGTCTTGTGAGTTCCCTCCATGTTGCATTCTCAATGAGAGATCCTCAGCTGCGAGCAAAAGATTTTGTGTTCCCTCTAATGGCTGTAATATATGTTCCTCTGTGTCAGAGACATGATCCGATCTCGGCAAACAAATTTGTGTAGTCTGTGGCAAAGGTTCCACAAATGTCAAAATAAGACGCGTTATATCCTGTTTGTCAGAGACTTGAAGATCAAAATCTGTAGCAACGTTTGGCTCTAGGAGGGGTACAAGGAATGTTATTGGGTCTGCAGGCATATTTCATGTCCCAGTATCTTCTTTTTCGTCCATGATATCGCTATCCATTATATTCTTCTCCATCATTCTGTGTATAGCTGTGGTATTCAAACTTTTGGGCTGAATGTCAGATGTTGTTGAAACACCTTTTTTTGGTGTCCAACGTTGCGGTTGTTTTGGAGCTTGCTTCGTCAGAATAGGTACTTGAGATACAAGAGTCGCATCAACCTCTTTTGGAGCATCTTTTATGCATGAACTGGCGGAGTAACCTAAAGTTCTGCATGTGTCACAGTATGATGGCAAATTTTCGTATTCAACTGGTTGGAAGAAGTGATGATCTGCACTTTGAATAAACAATTTCTGAGGAAGTTCTTGTGAAACATCAATCTCTACACAGATTCTAGCAACCGAAGGTCGTAATAAATTTGTCGTTGCTGTATCTGGGCATAAGGGTGTCCCTACCATACGTGCTATCTCAAACAGTGCTTCCTGCTTTTGAAGGTAAATAGGTAGTCCTGGAAGTGATATCCAAACAGGCACAATGGGTACATCTATTTTTGGATCAAAATCGTATATCCATTTGATAACTCTCATGTGATAACCTAGAACTGTCCATGTGCGGCGAGAGAAACAACGATAATAGTCTACTTCAGCATCAAAATTCAGCAAAATATGAGTAGGATCAAGCAATGTGATTTTAACTGCTGTAGAAAATCCAATCTTTTCAAAGCATTTTCGAATGGCATCTAAGGACGACCATACCAAAACGTTCCTACTAGACAATGTTGAAAAGGGGCCGATAATTCCGTTACCTCCTCACGTGTAAATTTTATTGCAGGAACTCCTTTGAATCTTGTGATTTCGCGAGGTGGGATATGCAGTGTTGAAGGTTTGAGAATCGAGGCATATGATCGTTTTGGTTCCATGGCTGATCACCGTAAACGATCGCGAATGATTTTTGTGGAAAAGATCAAACTTTTTAATAATGCTGGATTGCAAAAATGAATGGGGAGGCAGTAAGAGAAGGACAGTTGAGGATGACAGCGGCTTGATGCCGCCGCCGTCAACGACATCGGCCATGAATTTCAGAGAAATCGCCCATGAGCGCCGCCCCTTTAACATTACATATATATATATATATATATATATATATATATATATATATATATATATATATATATATATGAATGGCAAGCAGGTTGGTTTCTTTCCAGTTGGACGGGAGTTAAACAAGGTGATCTCCTATCCCCGCTTTTATTTATTATCTCATCTGAGGGATTCTCGCGAGGCCTTAATACATTGATACCGCAAAAGAAAATAAAGGGGTTTCATGCTGGCCGTACGCCATGTGTTTCACATTTAGCATTTGCAGATGACTTATTGATATTTCTTAATTGATCCCTGGCGAATCTAGCAAAATTCCGTGTTTTTTGGAACAATATCAAACGGCCTCTGGCCAACTAGTCAATTATCATAAGAGTCAAGTTGTGGTGGGCGAGGGAGTATCTGGAGTAGCTGCAGCACATTCATTGGGAATGAGATTAACGTCTCTACCAATCAAATATCTCGGATCTTCCTTGCATAAAGGGATAAATCGAGCTGCATATTGCACCTCACTCCTGCAGCACTTTGATTCATACTTAACTTCTTGGTCTTCAAAACTATTATCCATGGCAGGCCGTCTTGTACTTATTAATCATGCGCTCAATTCAGTGCCTTTACATATCATGGCTAGTTCACGGCTGCCAAAAGGAGTGATAGATGCGCTAAGCCAAAAACTAGCCAAGTTTTTATGGAGAGATCGACACATATGGAAATCATGGCCTTCGGTTTGTATATCAAAAGCTGAAGGCGGACTTGGGATCAGGCACTTAAAACATGTACAAAAGGCTTTTGAATGTCAGCTCTGGTGGAAGTTTCAACAAGGTAATGAGTTGTGGACTAAATACTGCACATCCAAATATGGCAATCGCACTACTATGTATGCACACATATATGATTCTCCCTTGTGGAAGCGATTATGCCGTATTGACCCCTTCATGCGAGATCATGTACTTCAAACGCAAAATACAATTGATTGGATACCAGATAGCAATGGCCAATTCTCTCTCAAATCTGCTTATATTACAATCAGCAGGACACCTAGCCAGCTTGCAGACCACCGGCACATATGGTGGCCTACTGCACAACCAGGTTTGAGGCTATTTCTCTGGCGACTTTGGAATCATTCATTACCTCCAGTGGAAAATTTATGCAAGTGGCACGTAATTAACCCTACACAATGTGTTTTTTGTCGATGCTTTTCTGATACCACGGATCATATTTTTCTTCATTACATGAAAATTCGGCCAATCTGGATTGAGGCTTCAATCATGTTCTCTGGTCCATTCCCTCGGCATGAACCACTTAGGCAGTATTTGCGCAGATGGTGGAGAGTTTCATCACCATCAACATTATCCGGACATCTTAAGGCAGTTGCCCCGTCTATGATCGCATGGGAAATTCGGAAACGATATGCAGCTGCCCGGTTTGGAGACGAGCAATTTAACTATAGGTCATTATATGAAAATGTTCGTGGAGCTATTTACACATGGTGTTCGACAATGCAGGACAAGAAATTTGCTCATCCTTTACCATATCTTACAACGCTTAAATTCTCACCATCAATCACATACAAAAGACCTCGCTTGGTGAAGTGGCATCTCCCTCCTATAGGACGCCTAAAGCTGACTGTTGATGCGGCTGCTGGGAAAAAGTCTGCGTCAGGAGGTGTTGTGTTGCGAAATGACAGGGGACATCTCGTCTCTGCTATCTGTTTTGCTCTCCCTTGTTTATCCCCACTCCGTGCTGAGATACAAGCAATGCTCTTTTCCATACTTTTCTATGCTTCGGATCATCAGTGCATCATTGTAGAAACGGATTGTAATTCTATACTATCACTTATACCGAACAAGTCATCTATCGCTGGAAGTCTCTCACAGGACATTGGCCGACTTATTAATATTATGACTATCAACCAAGTCACATTGTAATACAGTCCGCGGGAAGCAAATGCACCAGCACATCTCCTAGCACGACATGGTTTTAACGCTCAAGGGCTTCGTCGGTTTCAACTGTTCATGAACTTTCAGCTGAAGTGCGTGGAACATTACAGCTGGATCTACAACAAATTCCCTCTATGCGTCTATAAATGTCTCACATTGTGTTGGCGATTGCTTTCTTGAGTTGCCTGTGTTTATACGCACAGGCAACATTGATGCTGGACTGTGGCGGGAGGCAAACAATCTGGAGGCAGCACCAACAAACATTTCTTCTTCACATCTTTATCATGGCTGGGACGCACTACACTGCCACCTTGGTTCAGATGGAATCAAGGTGGCTAGGGTATGTATGTTGAAATGTTCACTTCTCCTAGTGGTTTCTTTTCATCAATTCGTAAACGCCAATATTTACATTTGTCTGAGGTGATCTGGAGCAACATTACATGGGGGCAATATCAACTTCAACTTGGCCTGTGGGAGGCATACTTTTTGCTGCGGATCCTTCACAAGTGGATAACGCAACAGCTCAAGCCTTGTCACCAACTTCAATTCTGCAAAGCGACATCAACAATGCTCGAAGACTTTCGTAGTTCATGGATAGTACATTACATTTTATTTCCCCCACAAACTGTAACATTTAATTGGTCCAATCATATAAATATGCACGCTTTTTCCTTCGCCAAGGTTTTATCCACAAGGGTGGTTTTACTTGGCAAGGTTTTAATGCGACATATCATATATGATTGGCGTTATAGTATCATTAGCTATCTTCATTATTGGTTTCACTTTATGAACAATTTGTAACAAGGTTTTCCCTCCACCATGAGTGAGGTCATTAATAATATTATACTTTCATAAAAAATATATATATATATAACACTTACAATCATAAATCTTTCATATTCTTATGATAAAACTTGAACATACTACATGATGATCTCATTTTGATATGAACATAAGTATTTAAATTTGAAGTCTATGAAGGATCTAGGAAGAGTACTTGCCTTAGTTCACTTTTCTTACACTTAGATGATGGTTCCTTCACTTGGTTTGGAAGAGAGTTCTTCTTCCTTCCTTCCTATGTGTACACGGTTTTGGGGGTCCAAAAGAAGGATTAGTGAGCAACTTATGAAACTAATTATATGAAAGAATCAAACTTAAACTTCATAAAGTTCTTACCTTGATTGCCTTTAATTCTAAATGCTACAACCTTCTTGGATCTTTCTTAGTTGGTGGAGTGTTTATAGGCTTGATTTGAGTGATGTTGGTGTGAAGAAAAGAGAAGAAAATCTTCTCCTTGTAGAAGGTAACTTTCGGCCAAGGTAGGGGGAGAAGGGTTGAAGACTTAATTTTTCTTGGAATGGAGGGAAGAGGATAAATTATGGGAGATAAAATGATGAAGTATGGGAGTGTTTAAAGAAAGAAGGAATCTCCCTTTTTTCCTTGGAGGGTGGCCGGCCAAGCATGGAGAGGAGTGGGGTGGGAGACAAACTTTTCGCAAGTATGAGTTGGAGGGATGGGTTGATAGGATAAGATTCTTAAGCATGCATTATTATATATAAGCTTTACTAAATAGTAAGACAAGTTGTCTTACACTTCTTTTTCCTTTTTCTTTTCTTTTATTTCATGTGTATATATATTTGTTTTTCCTTTTATTTAATGTAGTACAAGATTATTGTGTCATGTATTTCTTTTTGATTTAATTTATCCTAATAGTTTAAGTTGTTACTAACTAATTTAATTTGGGTTTTTATTGTATAGATCCAAACGTTTGTGATATATTTGCTAATGTATTGGTATACAAGACTAGCTTTATGAATCATACACCCATGAAATTATGTTTACGGTATTGGAAGTCGTTACGACATAACGAATTTTCTGGGCTGTAACACTTCAGATCCGCCTCGGAAACGCAGGATTAATTAGATCACTTAGACATAAGTTACGATCTTTTGAAAAATTACGATTTTACCCTAATGAACAAAGTAGACTTAAGATATGATCTTAGACTTAAGCTACAATCAGGTTATGAGAGGTATGTGCCGTTGGTGAGCTTTCTCTACTTAATCATTGTTGTACCCCCGAATCTTCGCACGAGCCCCATAAATGCTCAAATCCCTTGATTTCTCCTGTTCAATCTGAATTCTTGTCAAGGTCCGCGTGAAATCCAGGAAAATGCCGCTGTGTAGTGAACAATCTGCCAAATGAGGCAATAGTGAATGTGGTAATGACCAACCGGATTAGGGGGCCATCCTCCAGGCATTGGCTGACACCATGGCTACCCTTGCCACCATTTTGGCACGACAGCAGCAGTAGAGTGCTCAACGGCATAAGCAGTTGAACCAGTAGCTTCCACCACGGCCACCGGATTTGAGGTTCTACTACGGGGAAATGCAGAAGGTCCCTAAATCGATGTTTAGAAGGACCTTTCACCGCAGGAGGCGAAGATGTGCGACGTGACCGCTAATAATCACAAGACCCCCTGTGACGAAAGTATAGCCCCAGAGGAGAGCAGGGCCACTGCCGCCACCATGTGCTCGTTATGGATGCCATACTCGGGTTAGTGTAGGGAGATTATGCAAGTATGAGTGCGACAACTGGGATGTTTTACGAGAGAGAGCACTGAGCAGAGGCCGGCGCCACCATCATAATCAGGAGCAGCATAAAGAGAAGCAAGGTCGGTGTCTAGATCCACGTGACGACTGATGCAGATGTAGGAGAGGCTGGTGATGTCATAGCAGAGTTCAACCGCCGGCGACCAGGTATCAATGACTCCTCATCAGTATATAAGATGTCAGTCAGAGATAAACGATTAGAAATGCGCAGCAAAAGCGTGGCTTTCTTAAATGACGTAAGTTCAGAAGAGGAGTCCTCAGTGGATCTGAAGAAGATTAGGATTATCGCTGAGTAGCCCTGACCGACCAAGGTGATTGACGTAAGGAGTTTTCTTGGTTTGGCCAGGTTCTACACGAAATTTGTTGAAGGATTCTCGTCGATGCTGGTGCCCTTAGCAGACAGAAGTAGAAGAAGGCGAAGTTCGAGTGGACCGTTGATCTCAGCAAAGTTTCACTGAGCAAAAAAACCCTTAAAAACACGACCATAAAACACAATTTTGCTAATTAACTATACATACACACACTGATCGATACAACATACCTTAACGATATATTTCCACATATCAAACACGTATTAGAACATCAACCATACAAAATCCAACACAACTACACAGACACAACACAATACAAAAAAAAGAGATATCACGTAACATAATGAACTATGAATATACAGCAACATAATTCAACAAATTACATATATATACCACACAAAAAACCAGGTGCACAAACACAACATAATGCACACCATACTCATGCACGACAGAAACAAATGCATAACCTACCATAACATATAAACAAAATAACTTAAGTCGTTAGTAGTAAAATCATAGTCGCATCTGCAAAACCAGTAGCTTGCTCCACCATCACATACCACCACTCCATGCTTAATAAAATTTACTATTTCAAGTGCAACATGAACAATAAACACCACAAAGTGAAAAAAAATTTAACCACCATATATATATATATGTGTGTGTGTATATATATGTATAAAGAAAATTTACCAGCTTGTTGTAACAGACTAACCTAAAAAAATGCACAATGCATACTTACTACAAAAATGTGTCCACCCTAACAGCAGTATGACTTTGTGAGTTGTAATGAACCAACCAACTTATTAAACCATATAATGTGATCAACACACAAAACAAAAACAATACAAGTGCGAAAGACAAATAATAAATGTTTATATATACATATACTTATACATACGAAGCGACAACATGAAAATACGAAATAATAGATAAAAGCTCACAATATATATAGAATATGATAACAACGTAAGAATAGTGAATATACAAAAGATATACAATAATACAGGAGTATATGTGCTAAATGACCACTATACAAAAAAAAACACCCAGTCTCTTACAACTATAAAGAGGCACATAGACAAACACAATTTGTTACAACATTAATGATATAACGTAAATAAGTCGATTTAAGGAAACATACAAATAGATACACGAAACAAAAATAACTAAACGACACTAAGTAAATGTGCACAAGTATACACACAACTATTTCAATGACACCACAACATAACTAATACAAAAAACAGTAATAAACATCATAATATATAACGACAACAAACAACACAATACAATAACACAAATACTTTTCATACAAGTCACGGGTTACGAAATAGGCATACATGTGCAGGTTTTAAAACAACTCATTAACATACACAATTGAATAGCATGCTAATTACGAGTTAGGAACGACAAAGTATTACATGACAGCATAGTAATAGATTAAAGTATATATAACTTAGTAACAAAAACAAAAAAATTAATTATCATACTTGAACAACCAAATAAATTATATATCTACATTGCATTAAAATCTAGGCATTTATGCATTTCCTTCGGAATTATATATATAACAATATTTATACAACAATAAGATAAGCTAGTATGAAAAAGATAGAATACAAGTAACAAAAAAAATTTATTATTGACGACTAACATAAGTACAAAAGAGAGATCACGATAAACAAATACTAAAATGAACACATATAGCATGTGTACCACTCAAAACTCAACTTGTTGGACCGTGCACCTGCAATAAACACCACTAGATAGGGGGTGAATAGTTGTTAGTGGAAATTACACTACAACACTTTGTAAAATCCTCTTTGAAACAAATTCTGAAACTGCCTCAAATTCAAAACCTCTTTTTAAAAAATTCAAAAATAATTGTACACAACTCCAAAATTATGAAACTTTCCAAATTTAACTTCAATGAGTTAAAAGACTCTATCCAGACAAAAATAAGATCGTGACCCTTAAAACAAATAAAACGATTCCAATGGTCAATATGGACAGAATTGGACAGAATGTTGCTGAATTTGCAAAAACGTGCTTCTCTTTGAATACTCAACCAAAAAGGTTGATATTTATATCAAACACTCCTTAGGATGTTTAGTTGATCTTTCTAAAAGGCTCTGACCTTAAACAATTCTCAATAAATACAGAATTTAAGTTTTCTCAAAACTGGTCAGATTGCAGCCATATTGGAGCAGTTATCTTGCAAAGACTGAAAGACTAACTTTTCCTTGCTAAAATCAAGTGATTCTTGTTGTAATGAAAGCTAACAGTCTGAAGTATAACTCCACCAAAAATCACGAATTTTAAAAATGTTTTTAGCTATTTTTTCAAATTGTGAGAATTTATGTAAAAACTGCAGTAAAAACAGGCAGAAAACAGATCTGAAGAAACAAAACAAGAACACCGATGATTTATCCTGGTTCGGTCAATGTGACCTACTCAGTCCCAAGAAATACCTTTCCTTGGATTTTACTATGAAATGAATCACCTTACAACAAGAACCAAGCTTGATCCTTGGGTTATACACCAACCCTATTCAAGACTTGTATAATCACCTTCTAAGCAACACTTAGTTGCAACACCTCTACCACCTATTGATATAGCCTTATAGAAATGGCTAATCAATATTACAAATGAAGCTCAAGAGGCTTGTAGAGCAACAAAAACAACAAGAACACCTTTGCTACAAAGAATGAAACAAGAACAACACAAGAAGAAGATGATAGCTAGACAATTCAACAAATGCTTGTAAGGTTGAGTGCATTTCATCTTCGTTTTAAATAATTTCCTAATGGTTGAAATTCCTATATGGCCTAATCTTCTATGCCATAAATTCACATCGAAGTCATGTGATATCAAACACTTAACCTTAGCATCTAACATATTATCTAAGGTAAGAGCATAAATGTTACCATCCCTATTTCCTTTTAAAACTATTTCTCCTTTTTCATTTATTATATCACACGAAGTGGGAAGAAAAGAGACATTATAACCGCAATCTATAAGTTGAGAAGTACTAAGTAAATTATAAGAGAGATTGCTTACTAACAATACATTTCGTATTTGAAATGTGTTAGGGTCCCCAATTGTTCCTTTTCCAACAACTTGTCCTTTGTTGTTGTCACCGAATTTTACTTTTCCTCCATTCTTGATATTTTCCAATTCGATGAATAGTTTGGGGTTGCCCATCATATGCCTCGAACATCCACTATATAAAAACCATTTGGTTTTCAAATTCTTTCACTTTGTCTCCTTCTTGCATTCCTTGCGTTTTTCTTCATTTGATACGAAACAGACTTGAGCTTCCTCAGTTTTGGATTCTGAGTCGGATGAGTCGCTCCATGTGCTCACCTTCATTGCTCGTTTCCCTTTCCTTGTCTTAGACACCTTTGCCTGAGTTGCTTGTGCTTCTTTGTCCTTGACTTGTTTATTATTGTTGTTATTATTATTATTTTTCTTTGTTGGACAATCATATGAAATATGTCCTTTTTGACCCATTCATAACACTTTAACTCTTTATTATACCATTTGTTTGTGTTATTTTTACTAGGTTGAGAAGAAGAAGAACGTTGTCTATTCCTATTGGAACGTTTGAAAAACTTTCTAAGTTTTCTTGCTATTAATATCAAGTCATCATCTAATTCAGTGTCACTATTACTATCATCATTATTTGTATGTGTTTCATTTGTTTTGAAAGCTATTGACTTACTTGATGATTTATATGACTCGTACTTCCGTTAGTTTAGTTTTTACCTCATAGACTTTAAGAGACCGGATCAATTCATCCATCTTAGTGATTGACTTTGT
>AP025040.1:27299338-27315164 GCA_036186865.1 Eustoma russellianum | reverse complement strand
GAAAATAAAAAAAAATTCTTAAAACTAACTTCTGAAATTAATAAATAATAATTAACTAATTAAAATTAGTTTAAAATTCTAGAAAAATATATTTACTTATTAGAAAAATCTAAATAAATTCCAAAAAATATAAAAGGTTAAAATTAAATTATTTCTACTTAATTTTTGAATTTCGAGTAGATGTAAGTAATTAAAAATAATTAGTAATAAATAGAACGAAATTAGGGAAAAATAGGAAAAATTAGTAGAAAATTCTAAAAAAATTAATGCAAGCTAAGAAAAAATAAAGCTGATGATAAATAACAACTTTCTAATGTTTGAAAAATTTACTTAACCAAATATTGAGTGCCGGAGATGGTGAGGATGTGCTTACGGGCCGCAGGCGACTTGGTTGTTGCATTCATGGCACGTGCATTGCATTTGGAGTGGGTTGAGATGTACGTGTATCAGACGCTCGAGTGGAGTAGATCATGGTGTACGGGCCATAGGTACTTGGTCATTCTGGATCATGGTGTACGGGTCATGGGCATCGGTTAAGGTGGATCGTGGTGTACGGGCCACGGGCATCAGATAAGGTGGATCGTGGTGTACGGGCCACGGGCATCGGTCAGGATGGATTGTAGTGTACGGGCTACAGGCATCCAGTCAATCTCAGGATCATGCATTGCATATAGGTCTAGGGGCATATTGTGTGACATGATTTTTGTTGCGTGCGACACGTGGATAGAGCATGCATCACGTAGTTGCGTATTTTTATGTGGAGTGCTTTACTTACCGCATTTATACAATTTTATGCATGTTATATCATGTTTATGTGCTATGTGGTTATATCATTTCGGTATGGACGTTTTGTATTGGTTTGAGGCGGATATCTACTGGGTGATTTTCTGTCACTCACCCCTACTTCCTAGGTGAGCCGGATAAGGACTACGAACATATCTTTGTTGAGGATGGGACATACATGGCGGAGTGGGCTGGTTGATAGCTGCATCTAGGATATGAGGGGACTCTGCAGCCGACTGTTCTTATTTATCTTTTGGGGATTTTCACATACTTCTTTATTATTTTTATTTTCGGAATTTTTATTCGGTAATGTGATGACGATTATTTGAGTTTAATTTAAGTTACAAATTTTACGTTTCCACGAGAAAAATTTCTACGTCATTTCTGACATGTAAGAGATTGATTCGACGCCTTGTATTCTTCTTAGCAAGATACGGCGGTTGCACTGTTCCGGATGCTAGGGTTCGGGAGCGGGCATTACAGTTTTAGCCCGTTATTTGCTCAAGACAAGGAGCAAGTTTTAGAGAAAACAAAAACATTGTACTTTTAATAAGGAAACACATAATTATGCTATAAATTTAGAAAGGAAATTCCTCATATAGTAAAGACAGTTTTCTATGTGGCTAGTGACAGTTTCAACAAAACTTTCCCCGTTGAAAGAAATGGAACCGACTTGTCAAAACAGATAGCACATAGGACGACAGTGACAAAACAAACTCCCATTGACAAGTAGCGACGGTATGAGAAAAACGATAGCGTAGGACCTTCTTTTGAAACCAATGCAGCAACAAATTCGTCCTAGTCGTTGGATGCAACAATGAAACAGACGGACATAAATTCTCTCCTTCAATTCTCCATTGTGTATGTTGGAGAAAAGTTAGTTGTGGGAGTCGGAAAATTTTGGATGGCAAGTGGATTTTGTCAAACACCATACTTTGGGCTTAATTACGATTAGTATTCGTTAATCAAAAACGAAAACTAAAAATTCCTAAATTATCTATGTAACGCGTAGATGAATTTAGGTTGTTGAATCACTCGATTCTGATACCGGGTGAATGAAAAATTAACGCTCAAAGTTGGAGTAACATTGGAAGTTATTTGGCGGTTTCTTCCACTACCAATAACTACTCGGTGGTTATTGCAGTAGTGGGGCGGTTTCTTCCACTACCAATAACTACTCGGTGGTTATTGCAGTAGTGGGGCAGTTTCTTCCAATCTAACGGTACAGATCAAAACTGATTGATCTAACGGTACGCATCCAATCATCTGATAACTTCCAGTAACTTCTTCCTCTCTATAAATTCCTTTCATGTTGAAACGTTTTCGACAGAGATTTCGAAAATCTAAAGGCGTACGCAGCTTCTTCTTCTTCTACTTCTGTTTTTCATAAAACGTTTTCTTGCATTCATTGCGTTCGAGAAATCAGAGCACCTTACAGGTTCGTCGAGTTCTTACGTTGCAGTGCCGTTCGTATGAACAGAAGCCGTTGTATCCTGGGAGACGTTTGCTACTACCGGTTGGGCACAGAATACCGGAGCAATTTGTCTTAAGGACAGAGTCCTAGACTCGCCTCGGTTTGCATTTTCTTTATGCGTTGTTGAACATCATGTTTATGCATTTTGGATAAATTGTTCAATCCTTGTATGTTGAAACATTACTGTTTCAACCATATTCTTAATTGCCATGCTCAGTGCTTCACTAATTAAATGATTATTGGGATATATACATCCATTGGAAATTAAAAGAGGTTACTTGCAATCCATTTCTTCATTACAGTATACGTATATATGTATAAATAAACAAAGGCCTGGTTTAATTCATGCTTACACGTTGGTTTACATTGTTTCATTATACCGCATATCATTTTTGTACATATTGATAATATTGTTAATTATTAATTTCGGATCTAACAATCTTAAGACAAATTTTGTGCAGCTTTCAAGTATATCTTTCTATACTGTTTAAACAGAATTCTGCTTCTGTTTAATTTCTGGATGAGAAAACAGAACTAGTTTCTGTTTCATTTATGTACGTGTCAACAGAATTTGTTTCTGTTTTGTTGCGAAAGTTGACGGTTCGACACGAACAGTGTAACATGTTTTGTTTCTGTATTTCCACAGAAATCTGAAATTGTTCTGATCTATCTGTTTTGATGCACTTTACAGTGATGGAAAGTGAAGGGTCAAACTCTTTCAATGGCGAGTACCTTGGTCCGTCCGAGGAAGTGAATTCTGCTGTTCCATATGTTAGACAGGCTGAGAAACCTGAAAGGTTCGAAGGAAGCTATTCCCATTTCATAAGTTGGCAACAGAAAATGCTGGTTTTCCTGACCACGTTAGGCCTGGCCGAGTGTCTGACCGAGAATCCTCCGGTGGGTGTACCGGTCGAGGACCTGAACCTAAATATGCTGGATAGCTGGCTTGATAAAGCTTGGGATTATAAGGACTTCCTTTGTTTGAATTATATATTGAGTTGCCTTGAATTTCCTCTGTATAGGCGTTATCACACCTTTACAACTGCGAAATCATTGTGGCAAGCCTTAGATAAGGAATTCCGCCCAGAGGATTTCAACAGGAAGAAATTTACTATTTGTAAATTTTTTGATTACAGGATGTCGGAGTCTCGGTCTGTTATGGTACAGATGGAAGATATTCAGAGGTTGATGTATGGAATGGAGGAAGAGGGTGTTTTCCTTAGTGAATCATTCACTGTAGTTGCTATAATTGATAAGCTGCCTCCTTCGTGGAGGGAGTTCAGTAGCAAGCTCAAATATGAGCAGAAGAATATGTCAATGGGAGATTTGTTCTTCCGATTGCGCATCGAAGAGGACAAACGCGGATTTAACTAAAGAGCTGTGAACATTTTGCAACCGTTGTATTCATGAAGGGAAACTGGTGCAAGAAATAGTTAATGAGAATGTTTCTATTTTCTGTTTGAGTCTTCTTGTTTATGGCATTTACGTTCGGGTTATGTTATTTATAGGTCATTGTAAAAAATGATCCATCTCGATCTATTTCCCAAACTAAGTTCATTAATGGAAAATGCCCAGTTTGTGTTAAAGCGAAAATGGCCATGTTACCATTTTCTTTAATCGGAGGAAACACTGAAGTTAATTCACACAGATAATTGTGATTTAAAGTTTGTGCAAAACAATAAGTGATAAAAAGTACTTCGTGACTTTTGTTGATGATTGCATTCGATACTGCTATGTTTATTTGCTAAGCAGCAAAGACAAGGCCGTTGATGCTTTAAGGATTATAAGAATGAAGTTGAAAATCAACTTAGCAAACGAATTAAGATATGATGCACCGTTTAAGGAATTCTGTTCAGAAGATGGCACTATTCATCAAATGATTGCATCATACTCTCTTCAATCAAATGGTATTGCAGAACGCAAGAACCGAATTCTGAAAGAGTTGACGAATGCTACGTTGATAAGTTCGGGTTTATCTCAGAACTTGTGGGGGGAAGCGATTCTCTCCAGAATTCCATCTATACGGATATATAAAACCCTTTATGAATTTTGGAAGGGCTATGAGCCTAGTTACAAATACTTGAAAGTGTGGGGGTGTCTGGCTAAGGTCGAAGTACCAAAACAAAGACAAGTCTGAATAGGGCCCAAAACGATTGATTGTATATTTATAGGATATGCAACAAACAGTAGTGCATATCGATTCTTGGTGCACAAGTCTGACATCCCTGACATACATGAAAATGTTGTCATGGAGTCAAGAAATGCAGTGTTTTTTGAAGACGTCTTTCCAAAGAAAGATAGAAATAATAAAGAAGCCAATACGAGTAAGCGAACTCGGGATACAACGACTCAAGAAATTGACGAACCCCGTCAAAGCAAACGAGCCAAAATACCAACATCATTTGGACCAGATTTTCTAACCTACATGGTAGAGAATGAGCCAAGGACCTTTTCAGAGGCGATGTCAACACCAGAAGCTTCATTCTGGAAAGAGGCAATCAACAGTGAGATAGAATCTATTCTTCAAAATCATACTTGGGAGCTGGTCAATCTTCCACCAGGAAGTAAACCACTCGGATGCAAGTGGATTTTCAAGAAGAAGTTAAAAGAAGATGGATCTATCGACAAATATAAAGCGCGTTTGGTAGCCAAAGGTTATCGGCAAAAAGAAGGGTTTGATTTCTTTGACACTTACTCACCAGTGACAAGGATTACATCAATCAGAGTGCTAGTCGCGATTGCATCAGTCTATAACTTAGAAATCCATCAGATGGATGTTAAAACGGCTTTTCTAAACGGTGATTTGGAGGAGGAGATATACATGGAACAACCAGAAGGGTTTGTTGTGCCAGGACAAGAGAAGAAAGTTTGTAAACTTGTTAAGTCTTTGTACGGACTTAAACAAGCACCAAAACAATGGCACTTGAAGTTTGATCAAGTAATGATGACAAACGGCTTCAGGATCAACGAGTGTGACAAGTGTGTTTACATCAAAACACACTTAATGCCTATGTGATAGTATGTCTCTATGTAGATGACATGTTAATCATGGGCAGTACTCGTGACATCATCTTGAATACCAAGAAGATGTTAACACAGAATTTTGACATGAAGGATATGGGGGTTGCCAATGTTATCTTAGGAATCAAGATTTCTAGGGTAACTGAAGGATTGATCATGTCACAAAGTCATTATATTGAGTCCGTTCTCAAACGATTCAATATGTTTGATGCAAAACCAGTAAAAACCCCACTTGACTTAAGTATGCACTTAAGGAAGAACCGAGGTGAACCAGTAGCTCAATTGAAGTACTCACAAGTGATTGGAAGTCTAATGTACATAACGAACTGTACAAGACCAGACTTAGCTTGTTCAGTAAACAAATTAAGCAGGTTTACCAGTAATCCAAGTGAAGATCATTGGAAAGCTCTAAATAGAGTAATGAGGTACCTCAAGTACACAATGAATCTTGGATTACACTATACAAGATATCCAGCAGTATTGGAAGGATACTGTGACGCAAACTGGATATCAGATTGTAAAGATTCTAAATCCACCAGTGGATACTTATTCACTGTAGGTGGTGGTGCTGTGTCATGGAAGTCTACAAAGCAAACGTGCATAGCTCGGTCAACTATGGAAGCTGAGTTTATAGCACTCGATAAAGCTGGGGAAGAAGCTGAATGGCTTCGAAATTTCCTAGAAGACATTCCATGCTGGCCTAAGCCAATTGCTCCTATAAGCATACACTGTGACAGTCAGTCAGCTATAGGACGAGCTCAAAGCAGCATCTATAATGGTAAGTCACGACACATACGTCGGAGACATAATACCATTAAGCAGTTGATCTCTAATGGCGTGATTTCCATTGATTACATAAAATCAAAGGAGAATCTTGCGGATCCGCTTACAAAAGCTTTGCCTAGAGATCAAATGTCAAAATTGACAAACGGAATGGGACTTAAGCCTACAAAGCATGAATCTTTGTAACGGTAACCCAACCTTGTTGACTGGAGATCCCAGAATCTAGGTTCAATGGGAAAACTAAGTTATAAGGATTCAGTTAGCACTTACTCATTCCGTTAAATAAAAGTGCTGTCTGCAGAGAAATGAGGGTAAGCTGATGCTTTTAATGATGTCCTATATCTTAATAAATCAAGTGGGGTATGGCAGAATACTCTTGATAGGAATCACCTATGTAAGTGTGAAGTGGGGCCGCTTCTATGAGAATTCTGAGAGGCAAGAATTCTCTAATACACTTTCTGAAACCAGGTTGTTCATGGCCAAAATGAACACAACCATGAGAACCAAAAAGGGGTGTTAGAGGAAATGTTGTGTGAGTATCATTGTCTAGGTTCACACTAAAGGCTGATAGTTCAAGACATTAGTTCACTACCCAGCCGAGTGGATCCGATGGTACATCACTAAGAAAGGTTCAAAGCCAGAAGCTACCTCTTCTGAGGCAACATATCCTTATCTGATTTCTCGATAGAGTCTGCATTCACATTTGCATTAATTTCCATTCATGTGGGGGATTGTTGGAGAAAAGTTAGTTGTGGGAGTCGAAAAATTTTGGATGGCAAGTGGATTTTGTCAAACACCATACTTTGGGCTTAATTACGATTAGTATTCGTTAATCAAAAACGAAAACTAAAAATTCCTAAATTATCTATGTAACGCGTAGATGAATTTAGGTTGTTGAATCACTCGATTCTGATACCGGGTGAATGAAAAATTAACGCTCAAAGTTGGAGTAACATTGGAAGTTATTTGGCGGTTTCTTCCACTACCAATAACTACTCGGTGGTTATTGCAGTAGTGGGGCGGTTTCTTCCACTACCAATAACTACTCGGTGGTTATTGCAGTAGTGGGGCGGTTTCTTCCAATCTAACGGTACAGATCAAAACTGATTGATCTAACGGTACGCATCCAATCATCTGATAACTTCCAGTAACTTCTTCCTCTCTATAAATTCCTTTCATGTTGAAACGTTTTCGACAGAGATTTCGAAAATCTAAAGGCGTACGCAGCTTCTTCTTCTTCTACTTCTGTTTTTCATAAAACGTTTTCTTGCATTCATTGCGTTCGAGAAATCAGAGCACCTTACAGGTTCGTCGAGTTCTTACGTTGCAGTGCCGTTCGTATGAACAGAAGCCGTTGTATCCTGGGAGACGTTTGCTACTACCGGTTGGGCACAGAATACCGGAGCAATTTGTCTTAAGGACAGAGTCCTAGACTCGCCTCGGTTTGCATTTTCTTTATGCGTTGTTGAACATCATGTTTATGCATTTTGGATAAATTGTTCAATCCTTGTATGTTGAAACATTACTGTTTCAACCATATTCTTAATTGCCATGCTCAGTGCTTCACTAATTAAATGATTATTGGGATATATACATCCATTGGAAATTAAAAGAGGTTACTTGCAATCCATTTCTTCATTACAGTATACGTATATATGTATAAATAAACAAAGGCCTGGTTTAATTCATGCTTACACGTTGGTTTACATTGTTTCATTATACCGCATATCATTTTTGTACATATTGATAATATTGTTAATTATTAATTTCGGATCTAACAGTGTACGGCAAAAAAATTGTTTTTTATGCAATTATAGCGGGCTGACGAGTAAGAAAACTCGACAGACAAGTGATTTACAACCAGACAAACTAGTAAGTTGCTCATTTAATTTGTTTCAAATTCAGTATTTATTGTTTTATTGATTCTTGTGAATTGTATTGTTTTACTGTAATTTCTTGTAAATTGCATGCTTTTATTGTTATTATTTGTTTTATATAATATAGTAATTAGAAATGTGCGTAATTATTTTGATTAGTTAGAATTTGTATTAATTGACCATGTAAACTTTGATTTTTTTAATTTAATTACGTAATGGTACGGGTTTACTATTTGTGTTATTTACGTATTATTTTAGATATGTCAAATTGAGAACTATTAATTATGTTAATTTGATTTTTATTACGTTAAAGGGAGATTATTTTGTTGTATAATTACGTTACAAGATTGTAATTTAGGCGTACTGATCACTCCCTAGCCGGCATCGTTAATTCTGATAAAAAGGCGATAAAATAATAATATTCGATTCTCTCTTTACTATAGTAGTTAGGACAATTCCGAATCCGATCTCACGAAAAATGATGTTTCATATTTGTTGTAGACTATCTAAACTAATATTATGTAAATGATGGGCTGAAAGAATTGTTTATCAACTAATCATAGACTACTTAAAAAACTAATTAACACAAAAAACATTAAAGATGTTTTCTCATCTAGATCCATTTTTGGCTCTTTGTCAAAATCATTGGTCTCTGAATCAATTAGCATAGCAACTGAATTATTACATGAAGTAATTAAGTGAGATTTTTCAAATAATCATGAATTTTCTAATGTAAATAGTAAAAACACTTGTTTTAACCATATTGACTTAGATTAACTCTACTACACATTTGTAATTATTAAGCTAACAAGTCAATATTGCTTGAAATGCTCAAAATTATCCTTTTTAGGTTGTCAATCTATTGAGCCAAAGTCAAATAATGCAACTTAGGTCAAAATATAAATGTCTAACCTATTTGCATCATAGATTAAGTATCATGTAATGAATGACGATTAACTAAGTCAGAACTTCTAAAACCTAGTCATTCAACATCATAAGTAAATTCAACAAATTAATATTATGAATATACATCAAATGCTACTCAACAAGAACATCATTCTATATATCTCATTTGAGTTCAAACCAAGAGCTTCAACATAAATGAGAAATCCAAGAACTTAAGCTAACTTAATATAATTAAAGAACAAAATGAAGAACTTACAAATGAAGAAAAGAGATTCCACAAGATAAAGTTAAGAACTCCGAATGCAAGCTTCGAATCATCAATACATAGCAACAATGAGAGAATGAAATTCGAGGAAAATAAAGAAGAAAATATCTAAATTAAACTAATGTTGAATATGATGAAAAAGACCTTAAAGTTAAGACTGTATGTCAAAAATAGATCAGATTTGACGCAACTAAGGAAGGTGCCACGTTTACTGCACTATATAAAAAACAGCATTTTAGGCACAGCGGTCGACCACAAAAAACCCCGTTCGATCGACAAAACTTCCGGGTGAGATCTGAGGAGGTTGGAAAAGAGGTAAAATATGAGGCCTCCAATCATGTCCCGCCACGTGTAAAAAAATTGTCTTTTTTTTTTAAAAAAAAAAATTGAATGTGGTGGGACCACTGACAATGTTTTTTACACGTGGCGGGACGTGATTGGAGGCCTCATATTTTGACTCCTTTCCAACCTCCTCAGATCTCACCCCCAAAACTTCACCTAGTCGCTCCCAAATGTCGGGGGTTGCTTTGCAAATCCAAATGCAACTTCTGGCATGCACGCATCGTCTACCATTAAATGGTGGTGGACCACTGGGAAAAATATTTTTTTCCTTTTTCATTCAATCCAAGTATCTTGCTTGTTCTTTAAACTTTAAAATACCTGAAAACGCAAATACATGTCGAAAACGCAAAATGGAAGAAATAGGCAGAAAATACACAATCCTAAAATGACACAAAAATGCACTTGAAAACCACTACAACTAATGTGCATGATACACAATTTACAATACATAACTTATACCAAAATGTAAGTTATCATGTACATATGGCATGACGTGATACTGCTAGTGCATCGGTAGTGATACTAGATCGAGGGAGGTGTTGAGGTTGCATATTGATGATCTCTTGACGTTTTAGAGAGAGCATATACAAATTTTTTTATGAGCAGTAAGACTTATAAGACATAGTATTGTATATGCAGAATGTAGTCATATCAAGTGGATTTAGACACCCAACTGGGTGCAGACTGCATATTGAGGCTGTTGGATTATGGGACGTGATAAGTTGTAGTAGGAATAAATTTGATCATCGATTGATTACGACATTTATAGAGAAGTGGAGACAAGAGTCTCATACCTTTCATCTACCTATAGGTGAAGTGAATGGTAGGCTGCAGGATGTAAGAATTCAGTTGGAATTATACATTGACGGCGAGCCTCTTATGCGAATGGAGCCTAGGTATACTTTACCAGGATGGCAGAATCATTGTAGGTTGCAATTGGTTGGGCTCATAGATTTTAGGATTTTAGGAAAAATCGTTTATAATGAAAGAGCATAGTCAATTGGATAAAGGCGAACTACCTACCAGAAGGCAGATTGCCTTTCAGGTTGAGCAGAGAGCACGAGCGTTGAAGTTTCTTCAGATCATAACATTATTCTATGACAATATTACTATTCGGGTTCATTTGGCCTTTTTGGCTATTCTACAGGACTTCGAGATTGGGTCTGGGTATTCTTAGAGAAGCGTTGTGCTTGCGTGTATATATCGTAGTCTATGTGATGTCGCTATTTCTAGTGAGAAGCATGAAGTTGTAGAACATTACATCTTATGTAGTATTGGGTATGAGAAAGATTCACTGCATTGGATCCAATCATTCTTTTGATAGAAGTTGGACAACCATGTATTTTGGTTATTACGCTTGGTACTCCTATGGCTTGGTGGCTTAATCGAGTAATTTTTAGTAGGTTACTAGACACGAAGTTATTCTGTTCGAGATCAGCTAGATAGCATACAAGATGGCAATCTTATTTGGATATTGTACATGGGGGAGATCCAGATCTGCTCTATTGGATCTTGATGTGCAACAGCCCAACCAGGTAATATAATTTTATTTTTGTTTTATTATCATTGAAGTACTTTAGATTGTTTACATTTCATTTAAAACTTGCGTCATCAGTAGTATACCTTGGACTTTTAGTTTTAGTTGCAATAATTGATAGAAGAAGTTATGATTTTTTCGTGAGACCATGTCTAAGGAAGAGGGGTGTAGGTAAGGGGAAGAAAAATGAAGATAGTCTAAGGGTAGCCTCTTGGAATGTAGGAACATTAAGTGGCAAATTGTTTGAGATTGTAGATACACTTAAGAGATGTAAGATAGATATAGCATGCCTCCAAGAAACTAGGTGGAAATGGAATAAAGGTAAAGAGTGTAATGGGTATAAGCTATTGTATTCAGGGTCAGATGGGACCAAGAATGGGGTAGGATTCCTATTAAAGATAGAATTACACACGAACGTGATTAATGTGATTAGATATAATGATAGAATTATGGTGTTAAAGTTAGTACTAAATAAGGAGGTGGTGGCAGTCGTTTGCGCCTACGCACCCCAAGTGGGACTAGGAGAACAAGAGAAGAAAAGGTTGTGGGATTGCTTAGATGTAGTGTTAAAGGCAATACCCAGGGAGGAACAAATTTGTATTGGAGGTGATTTTAATGGACATATTGGAAAGAATAGCGATGGTTTTCAGTCAGTACATGGCGGGTTTAGTTATGGAGATAGAAACGAACAGGGTAGAGATCTGCTAGACCTAGCAATAGCCCATGACCTAGGCATTATAAACTCGTTTTTTAAGAAAAAAGAATCGCATTTGATCATGTTTAGTAGCGGAGGACGTAACACGCAGATCGACTATTTTCTGATGAGGCGTGAAAACCGACGGTTGTGGAGGGACCGCAAGGTTATACCAGAAGAGACAGCGGTGATGCAACAACGTTTATTAGTGGTAGTTATAGCATTAAGCCAAAAGTTGAATAAAGGGATTGGAAAATTCCCACCCAGGATTCGATGGGAAAGTTTGAAAGACGAAAAAATTAATATATTTAGAGACAATGTCATCTCTGCGAAACTTGATCGTCTGGGTGATGACACAAATCAGATGTGGGAGGCTATATCGACTACTATTACTCATGCGGCGAGAGAAACGCTTGGGGTAACAACAGGAAAGACTTCCGTGCATAGAGAGACGTGGTGGTGGAACGAGGATGTGCAAAAAAAAATAAAAGACAAACAAAAGATTTTTAGAGAGCTGTTCAGCTGCACAAATGGGGAAGAGAAAGTGAGATTTAAGGAGAATTACAAAATCGCCAGGAAGGAGGCGAAGAAGGCAGTGACTGAGGCAAAGACTACAGCTTACAAAAGGATGTATGAGAGACTAGAAACAAGAGAAGGAGAGCAGGATATGTTCAAGATTGCCAAAGCTAGGGATCGAAAGAGGCAGGACCTAGGAGGTGGGAAGTTTATAAAAGGAGAAAATGGACATGTGTTAGTCAAAGCACAAGACATTAAGTTAAAATGACAAACATACTTTCGCAATCTTTTCAACGGCGGTAGTGCCGACTACGCAGAACGAAAAAGCACCACTAACCAACAACGACAACATAATAACTTCGACTGTCAGAACATCACACAGAGAGAGGTGATGAGAGCACTGAAGAAGATGGGAAGAGCTAAAGTGGTCGGTCTAGATAACATACCTATTGAGGCGTGGAAGGAGTCCAATGGCTAACTACGATGTTCAACCATATTTACAAAACAGGGAAGATGCTAGATGAGTGGAGAAAGAGTGTCGTGGTCCCCCTATATAAGAACAAAGGAGATGCAAAGTGTTGTGGAAACTATAGAGGGATTAAGTTGCTAAGCCATACTATGAATTTATGGGAGAGAGTAATAGACACTCGAATTAGGAGAGAAACTGTAGCGCCCCGACCCGGACAGCGGAATCCGAACCGGTACACCCGTCGTAGCTTACTGAGAAGACTACAAGACGTCTCATCTCTCGAATACACATCATCAATGACGTAAGAGAAGTAAGCACGGAAACATATCATATTCATCTAAACCATCTAAATAATACGTCAAAGACAACGTGAATAACCAAATGTATATGGTCGCAGCCATCTAAAACCTCAATGAATTAAGGAACAGAAATAACAAAACTATCCTGTCAATGCTCTCTACAAAGTCTAAACATCCCATTTAGCCCACTCGCCGTCGTCCTCAATGAAAATCATATCGTAACTGGGTTCATCTGCAAAATCAAAGGCAGTACCCTTAGCGAAAACGCTAGCAAGTAACCCGCTTATAAGACATACGGGATCAACACATGGCAAGACATGAGTAATATATAATTCAAGGGACTTGAGGGCACATGTCTTGTAATCTTTCAAATATAGAATTGAATAACGTAGTAAAGCAAGTACAACAATTTGTTCACATTTAACAATTTGTAGGCAATCAGGTACCACACACGTTCATACCACATTGACTCTCGTGATGCATGTCAAAAGATGCACTACCCTACACATTCACATATGCATGAACGCTTTCTCTTTCAAAACAGTGCAATGCATGTCACAATGTCCGGTCACTTCACATAACTTTATACCATGTAACGCGCCCCGACTTATATTTCCATCCCGGTTTACGTTACAGCCAACTTTATACCCTGTAATGCACCTCGGCTTATATTTCCATCCCGAGTAGCATTACAGACAACTTTATACCCTGTAACGCGCCCCCGGCTTATATTTCCATCCCGGTTTACGTTACAGTCTTTTGTGCCCTACAATGAGCCCCGGCTTATATTTCCATCCCGGTTTACATTGCAGGTCACCTTCGCAAATTTGTGCCGTAGCACCTTTCTTTTCAAATCAATATGCAAATGCACGTGCCATGATGCAAGACTCCTCTCTTCATTCTCACTTCTCATTCTCGTATGCAAGTCACATTCATATTTCATGTACACATGCGCAAGTACAAGCAACACACAAGCTTTCACCGACTTACACATCATGACCTAGGCTTCAACCATCTCGTCAACACTTAGTCTTGACTCTAAGGTTCGTAACCTAAGGCAAGTATCCCTAACCATCCATCATTGAACTCTCAATCATCTCGTACGTTCATCTCCTAACCCTTCTAAGTCATCCACGTTGAACTCCGATTCGAATACCCTTCAAATTCTCCAAACTTGATTCACCATCTTAAGTCATGTTCCCAAGACTTAGACTAGTCATAATCAGGTCCTAAGAAGTCCCTAAGGTCACCCAAAGGATCCCCTAGCTTCCCTCTTTCTTCCCTTGCTTTCCCACAAAACTGGTTGACGTCATACCCTGACGTCGATCGATCGACGTACGTCATACCCTGACGTCGATCGATCGACGTCCATCTGAGGCACGTCGATCTCTCACTCGCTATACGTCGATCGATCGACGTTCATCTGAGGCACGTCGATCTCTCACTCAATCTACGTCGATCGATCTACGTCCTTCTGAGGCACGTCATACCCTCACTTGCTATACGTCGATCGATCGACGTACGTCATACCCTGACGTCGATCGATCGACGTCCCCGTTCCAGAACACCATTCTGCAATTTTTCTGCAGAAACTGCAGAAATAACCCCCAATTCGACCCCAACTTCCTTCAAAACCATTCCAAGCCTATTTCCCACTATCAATCCATCCTAAAATCACCCAAGACAACATCTTTAGCATACGATTCACGGATTCAAGCCTAGCACTCCAAGTACTTATCAAATCAACCCAAAGATCAAATCTTTTCACTCTCCCCTCCCTTCAACCACCATCATCAACAAAGTAGGGTTCAAGGGATTGGGATTTACATGATCTCATATAAACAACAATCAACGAACAAGATTTCAACATATAATGGCCAAATCTCAAACCAAAACACATAGATCTCGCAAGTAGATTCACATAGAGAAATTACTGCACGGTGATCCAAATTGATATCAAAATAGGCCCTTTCTCTTTCGCAAAACGTAGGAACTTATAAGTAGATTACTTGCCTTTGATTACTCGAATGAGAATTGAAGAACGGACGAAGATCGGATGATAGATTTTGAAGAAATCCTTGCCTAGGGTTCCAAGAGGGTGAAGCCGCCTATGGAATGGAGAGGGGAACGTCGGTTGTTGTGAGGAAATTGGAGAAACTGACGTTCAGTTAGTTTTTATATGGAAAGGGAAAAGTTTGGAGTTTCTAAATTATATCCTATTTTATTATTTATCTTAAAGGATAATTTCCATCATTTAATTCTAAATTAAATGGTAATTAATTCTAAAATTTAATCCTCTCAATTAATTCTAATTAATTCTATTACTTAATGACTAATTTATTTCCGTTGACCGTCATTAATTTCCTTTTAGTCCCTTCTTTGCCTTTTTAATTACCCTACGGAAAGTGCGGGCATAACATTCCACCCCCCTTACAAAAAGTTTCGTCCTCGAAACTGGCGTACCTTATTGGAAAAGATGTGAATATAGCTCCTTCATTTGCTCCTCAAGCTCCCACGTGGCTTCACGCTCAGTATGGTTACTCCACTGAACCTTAACATACGGAATGACGCGTCGGCGTAGGACTTGATCTTTTCTATCCACAATCTTTATTGGATGCTCTTCATACGTGACATCTTCTTTAACATCCAAGGGTTGAGCTTCAAGGACATGGCCCGGGTCCGATACGTACTTCCTTAGTTGCGATACATGAAATACGTTATGGACTTGGGATAAGCTCGGAGGTAAGGCTAGTCGGTATGCTCTTTCACCAACTTTACCAAGTATTTCGTAAGGACCAATGTACCTAGGGCTTAACTTGCCCTTCACTCCGAATCTAGCAACTCCCTTGGTTGGTGAAAC
>AP025040.1:27218056-27299328 GCA_036186865.1 Eustoma russellianum | reverse complement strand
TTGTCGCCCTCCCCAAACTCCAACGGTCGTCTCTTGGTGTCGGCCCAACTTTTACTGCGATCTTGAGCCACCTTGAGTTTCTCTCTTATCACCTTGACCTTTTCCACTTTTTGATCAACCAATTCGGGTGCAGTGATTGTCCTTTCTCCAACCTCATCCCAACAAATCGGGGATCTGCACTTACGCCCGTATAACGCTTCGAATGGCGCCATGCCAATTGCACTCTGATAGCTGTTATTATAGGAGAACTCCATTAACTTCAACATGCTATCCCAGTTCCCTTTGAAATCCAAGGCGCATGCTCTCAGCATGTCTTCTAATGTTTGGATGGTCCTCTCGGATTGTCCATCCGTTTGCGGATGGTATGCTGTGCTCATTCTCAACTCTGTACCCATAGCTTTCTGGAATGCTCTCCAGAACTTAGAGGTGAACTTGGGGTCACGGTCCGATATGATGCTGACTGGAACTCCATGTAGGCTTACAATGTTATCCACATAGATATTGGATAATCTTTCATACGAGGTACCATGAGGCATGGCTATAAAATGAGCCGTTTTCGTCAATCTGTCTACAATTACCCAAATCATTTCGTTTCCATTGCGGGTCTTGGGTAGTCCCATTACGAAGTCCATCGTCACGTGCTCCTATTTCCATTCTGGAATCTCTAGTGGCATCATCAAGCCACCAGGTCATTGATGTTCAGCCTTGACTTGTTGGCATACCAAGCACCTTTCGACATGTGTCGCAATTGATCTTTTCATCTCCATCCACCAATAGTTTCTTTTAAGATCTTTGTACATCTTTGTGCTCCCGGGATGAATAGACATCTTTGAGTTATGCGCTTCTTGGAGCAGTTCCGTCCTGAGTTCGTCCTTACTTGGAACGCATAACCGGTTTTGAAACCATAGACTCCCATCTTCTCGCAACTGGAAGTCCTTTACTGGTCCCGCAGCTAGTTTGTCTCGGATTTCTCTCAGTGCCGGATCCTCATACTGTACTTCTTTAATTCTGTCTACCAAGTCTGGACTGATAGACAAGGCTGTAAGGACATTTGTCACTGAATCTACCAATTCAAGATCAAACTCTTCGATCTCCCTTTCCAACGGAGATTGTCTTGCGTGGCTAGACTTCCTGCTCAATGCGTCCGCCACTCTGTTGGCCTTACCTGGATGGTAGTTGATGGTCAAGTCATAGTCCTTGAGCAACTCTAACCATCTCCTTTGTCTCATATTCAACTCCTTCTGCGAGAATAGATACTTTAAGCTCTTATGATCCGTGAACACTGCACATTTCTCTCCATATAGATAGTGTCTCCAGATCTTAAGAGCAAATACCACAGCTGCGAGTTCCAAGTCATGCGTCGGGTAGTTCTGCTCATATGGTTTCAATTGTCTTGACGCGTATGATATGACTCGTTCATTCTGCATCAAAACACAACCTATAAACAGAACGTTAGTTTAAGACTAGCATATGTATATACACTGCATTAATTGTAATGATGTACATACCTAGTCCTTTCTTAGACGCGTCGCTATAGATCACGAAACCGTCGGTGCCGGAAGGTTGTGCCAACACCGGGGCTGTGGTCAATCTCTTCTTGAGCTCGGTAAAGCTCTGCTCGCATTCCGCAGTCCATTCGAACTTAGTCTTCTTCTGCGTAAGTCGACTCAATGGAACTGCTATTGTTGAGAAACTCTCAACGAACTTCCTATAATAGCCTGCCAAGCCTAGGAAGCTTCTGACTTCGGTCACATTGGTGGGTCTTGGCCATTCAGTGATGGCTTCTATCTTTTTAGGGTCCACAGAGATCCCATGTTCCGAAATCACGTGACCAAGAAAGGCTACACTCCTTAGCCAAAATTCACACTTGCTGAACTTGGCGTAGAGCTTTTGTTGTCTCAGGATTTGCAACACCACTCTTAAGTGTTCGGCGTGGGCTTGCTCATCGGGGGAGTAGACCAAGATGTCATCGATGAACACCACTACAGATTGATCCAACTGCTCTCGAAACACAGTGTTCATCAAGTCCATAAAGGCCGATGGGGCATTAGTTAAACCAAATGGCATCACCAAAAATTCATAATGCCCGTATCGAGTCCGAAAAGCGGTCTTAGGGACGTCTCCCGCTTTCACAAGCAATTGATGGTAACCTTGACGGAGGTCAATCTTTGAAAACCAGCGAGCTCCCTTTAGCTGATCAAATAAATCTTCGATCCTTGGCAGAGGGTATTTGTTCTTGATGGTGATCTTGTTCAGTTCGCGGTAATCAATACACAACCGCATACTGCCATCTTTCTTCTTCACAAATAATACAGGAGCTCCCCAGGGTGATACACTGGGGCGAATCAACTTCTTGTCCAACAATTCCTGAAGTTGCCCCTTCAGTTCCTTAAGTTCAGCTGGAGCCATTCTGTAAGGTGCCTTAGATATAGGCTCTGCTCCAGGAATCAGGTTGATTTCAAACTCCACTTCCCTTGATGGCGGTGCTCCCGGTAAGTCGTCCGGAAATACATCCTTAAACTCGTTGATCACCGGAATTTGCTCCATAGAGGGAACCTCCTGCTTCGCATCTAGAGCATATACCATAAACCCCTCAGCTCCTTTCTGTAAAGCTTTAAAGGCCTTAATTGCTGTCAAGTATACCTTCTTTGGAGCTTTGGTCATTTTGGCATTCCCTTGTATCGTGATGTTATTCATCTCAGGGTCCTTGAAGGTCACTTGCTTGAGCTTACAATCGATATTGGCATGATTCTTGGTCAGCCAATCCATGCCCAATATTACATCGAAGTCCTTCAGTGGGATTGGGACTAAGGTCACTGAGAATAGTTTCCCCTCTAATTCCAAATCACAATTCTTGTACTGATGGTGAGAAATCAGCACTTGTTCTCCTGCTGCTTGCACCCTAAATGGGTTCTCAAGCCATTCGGGTAAACAGTCGAGCCCTTTGGCGAATCGCTTAGAGATGAAGGAGTGGCTGGCTCCACTATCAAATAACACGTTGGCAGGTACTTTGTTAACTAAAATCACACCTATTCACAGGGAGTAACACATAAAAGTTTCACATAAAGCACATATTCAGTTATCAACTTAGAAAACTAAAATCCAACTTAAACCACAATTATTTAACTTAGGTCGTACCTGTCACCACGTTCGCATCCTCTTGGACTTCAGCGTCCGTCATCGCGTGGACTCTCGCATTAGGCCTGCCTCTCTGCTGCTGGGCCGGCCCTGCTGCTGCCTGAGGTTTAGTATTCCATTCTGGGCAATCTTTAATTCTATGGCCCGTCTTCCCACATTTGAAGCACGCTCCACTTACCTTCCAACATTCACCCACGTGCCTTTTATGGCAGTGTGGGCATTCTGCAGGTGCTGGGCGATCAGGTTGGTTTAGTTGCGGTGCCCTTAGCACTGGCCCCGCTTGCCCTTTTCTGGGGATCTTGACCCAACGTCCGGGTCTACTTCCGCTTTGCTCCACCCTTGGTCTCTTGCTTGATTCTTCCCGAGCCTCTCTTTGTTGCGACCTACGCATGTCACTCTCCACCCGGTAACATGCGTCCAACATTTCCTCAAACGTTTTCAAGCTAGACCCCGCTATGGCCGTCCGTATGCGGGGATTCAAACCTTCCTCAAACTTCAGCATCTTCATGCGGTTGTTTTCCAGTACCATGGGCGTAAACTTGCCCAAGGCATGAAACCTATCTGCATAATCCGAGACAGACATCCTCCCTTGTTCAAACTTGTCAAACTGCCTCATTTTCTCCAAAATGGCAGTCTTAGGCACGTAGTAATCTTTCTATGCCTGTACAAATTGTCTCCATTGAATGGGAAGAGTCATCTTTGGTAACATGCCATTCCACCAGGCATTGGCTCGGCCGAGCAAAAATGGCGTGGCCACATCCACCTTGAGTTCTTCAGGCACTTGCACCAGCCTGAAGCATTTTTCTACTTCATCGAGCCAGAACCCAGCCACCTATGGGTCAGTGGTCCCTTCAAAGTTTGGGGCATGCATCTTACGCATTTCCCCAATGTAATACCTGATGCCTTGTTGGGGAGGTGGTGGAGGAGGTTGTTGTGGCTGCTGCTGTTGTTGGGCAACTCCTTGAGCTATCACTGTGATAGCATCAATCAACGCTTGGGGAACTAAGACTGGTGGTGGTGGTGGGGGGTTATCGTTTCCGTTGCCACCGTTTCCTTGGTTATCGCGTCTAGGAGGCATCTTTCTGCAAGATCACGCTTATTAGTATCTCGCAGTTCCAAAATAAGTACTTGGGTCCATAACATGTTACAAGACGGAATTTATAAATGAAAATAACTACAATCATTGATTACACTTAATCGCGCTCGTACACACACCCCTCCCAATCAAACTTAAAACTAAGATTGCATGCTTAGACTAAGATCAACTTACGGTGAAAATCATAGCTTAAGACTCTACATGTCATAACCTAGGTCTCCGAGGTAGATCTGAAGCCTAGGCTCTGATACCACCTGTAGCGCCCCGACCCGGACAGCGGAATCCGAACCGGTACACCCGTCGTAGCTTACTGAGAAGACTACAAGACGTCTCATCTCTCGAATACACATCATCAATGACGTAAGAGAAGTAAGCACAGAAACATATCATATTCATCTAAACCATCTAAGTAATACGTCAAAGACAACGTGAATAACCAAATGTATATGGTCGCAGCCATCTAAAACCTCAATGAATTAAGGAACAGAAATAACAAAACTATCCTGTCAATGCTCTCTACAAAGTCTAAACATCCCATTCAGCCCACTCGCCGTCGTCCTCAATGAAAATCATATCGTAACTGGGTTCATCTGCAAAATCAAAGGCAGTACCCTTAGCGAAAACGCTAGCAAGTAACCCGCTTATAAGACATACGGGATCAACACATGGCAAGACATGAGTAATATATAATTCAAGGGACTTGAGGGCACATGTCTTGTAATCTTTCAAATATAGAATTGAATAACGTAGTAAAGCAAGTACAACAATTTGTTCACATTTAACAATTTGTAGGCAATCAGGTACCACACACGTTCATACCACATTGACTCTCGTGATGCATGTCAAAAGATGCACTACCCTACACATTCACATATGCATGAACGCTTTCTCTTTCAAAACAGTGCAATGCATGTCACAATGTCCGGTCACTTCACATAACTTTATACCCTGTAACGCGCCCCGGCTTATATTTCCATCCCGGTTTACGTTACAGCCAACTTTATACCCTGTAATGCACCTCGGCTTATATTTCCATCCCGAGTAGCATTACAGACAACTTTATACCCTGTAACGCGCCCCGGCTTATATTTCCATCCCGGTTTACGTTACAGTCTTTTGTGCCCTACAATGCGCCCCGGCTTATATTTCCATCCCGGTTTACATTGCAGGTCACCTTCGCAAATTTGTGCCGTAGCACCTTTCTTTTCAAATCAATATGCAAATGCACGTGCCATGATGCAAGACTCCTCTCTTCATTCTCACTTCTCATTCTCGTATGCAAGTCACATTCATATTTCATGTACACATGCGCAAGTACAAGCAACACACAAGCTTTCACCGACTTACACATCATGACCTAGGCTTCAACCATCTCGTCAACACTTAGTCTTGACTCTAAGGTTCGTAACCTAAGGCAAGTATCCCTAACCATCCATCATTGAACTCTCAATCATCTCGTACATTCATCTCCTAACCCTTCTAAGTCATCCACGTTGAACTCCGATTCGAATACCCTTCAAATTCTCCAAACTTGATTCACCATCTTAAGTCATGTTCCCAAGACTTAGACTAGTCATAATCAGGTCCTAAGAAGTCCCTAAGGTCACCCAAAGGATCCCCTAGCTTCCCTCTTTCTTCCCTTGCTTTCCCACAAAACTGGTTGACGTCATACCCTGACGTCGATCGATCGACGTACGTCATACCCTGACGTCGATCGATCGACGTCCATCTGAGGCACGTCGATCTCTCACTCGCTATACGTCGATCGATCGACGTTCATCTGAGGCACGTCGATCTCTCACTCAATCTACGTCGATCGATCTACGTCCTTCTGAGGCACGTCATACCCTCACTTGCTATACGTCGATCGATCGACGTACGTCATACCCTGACGTCGATCGATCGACGTCCCCGTTCCAGAACACCATTCTGCAATTTTTCTGCAGAAACTGCAGAAATAACCCCCAATTCGACCCCAACTTCCTTCAAAACCATTCCAAGCCTATTTCCCACTATCAATCCATCCTAAAATCACCCAAGACAACATCTTTAGCATACGATTCACGGATTCAAGCCTAGCACTCCAAGTACTTATCAAATCAACCCAAAGATCAAATCTTTTCACTCTCCCCTCCCTTCAACCACCATCATCAACAAAGTAGGGTTCAAGGGATTGGGATTTACATGATCTCATATAAACAACAATCAACGAACAAGATTTCAACATATAATGGCCAAATCTCAAACCAAAACACATAGATCTCGCAAGTAGATTCACATAGAGAAATTACTGCACGGTGATCCAAATTGATATCAAAATAGGCCCTTTCTCTTTCGCAAAACGTATGAACTTATAAGTAGATTACTTGCCTTTGATTACTCGAATGAGAATTGAAGAACGGACGAAGATCGGATGATAGATTTTGAAGAAATCCTTGCCTAGGGTTCCAAGAGGGTGAAGCCGCCTATGGAATGGAGAGGGGAACGTCGGTTGTTGTGAGGAAATTGGAGAAACTGACGTTCAGTTAGTTTTTATATGGAAAGGGAAAAGTTTGGAGTTTCTAAATTATATCCTATTTTATTATTTATCTTAAAGGATAATTTCCATCATTTAATTCTAAATTAAATGGTAATTAATTCTAAAATTTAATCCTCTCAATTAATTCCAATTAATTCTATTACTTAATGACTAATTTATTTCCGTTGACCGTTATTAATTTCCTTTTAGTCCCTTCTTTGCCTTTTTAATTACCCTACGGAAAGTGCGGGCATAACAGAAACTCAGGTTACGGTGAACCAGTTTGGTTCTATGCCAGGAAGGTCAACTACGGAAGCAATACACATTCTCAGGAGATTAATGGAGAAGTATAGGGAGAAGATGCTCGATTTACATATGGTTTTCATCGATCTTGAAAAAGCGTATGATAGTGTGCCACGTAGCCTGATATGGGATAGTCTGGATACAAGAGGGATCCCTATGAAGTATATAGACATAATTAGAGATATGTATGCTAGGACAAAGACAACCGTTCGTATGCATGTGGGGAATACAGACTTCTTTCCGGTGGAGGTCGGTCTCCATCAAGGGTCTGCATTGAGTCCATTTCTTTTTGCAGTTGTCCTTGACGAGTGGTCAAAGCCGATACAGGAGGCAGTTCCGTGGTGTATGCTTTTTGCTGACGATATTGTATTAGTCGCAGAAAGTAGACATACCCTGATCTGAGACTAGAGCAGTGGAGAGGTGTTGTAGAGAGAAAAGGCTTAAAGATTAGCCGTTCTAAGACCGAGTATCTGCATTGCGACTTCAGCGGCGTAGCAGACAGGGAGGATAGTCAGCTCACCATCGATGGTCAAGTGGTACCACAGGTAAGTAAGTTTAAATACCTAGGATCATTTGTGCATCAGAATGGCGACATAGATAGTGATGTAGCACATCGAGTTCAAGCAGACTGGTGTAGATGGAGGGCTGCCTCAGGGGTTCTATATGACAAAAATTTCCCGACTAAATTAAAGAGAAAATTTTATAGGGTGGCAGTGCAACCGGCAATGCTATATGGGACAGACTGCTGTGCCATCAAGAAGTCATAATTACAGAAGATGGAAGTGGCAGAGATGAAGATGTTGAGGTGGATGTGTGGGCATACAAGGCTAGACCGGATCAAAAATAAGGTGTTTCGAGAAAGGTTAGGCATGGTTAGTATAACAGATAAGATAAGGGAGGGAAGAATGAGATGGTTTGGGCATGTCAAGCGGACACAGACAACGGAGTCGGTCAGAGCAATTGAAAGTCTCATTGTAGAGGGGTACAGGAGTAAAGGCATGCCCAAACTGACTTGGGATGAGCAGATTAGGCACGACCTACTGGATATGCATCTCTCTGAGGACATGGTCCAGGATAGGAGTTCATGGAGACATAAGATTAAGGTTAACGAGGTATAGGTCATATATAGGGACACTTTAGTGTATATTAAGGGACATAGATAGTCGTAGATACTATCTACGATGTCCACTTGGTTGCGTATATTATACGGTGTTTTACATTACATGGCCATATACACGTGATGTGTACTTTAATATCGAAATTCTTTTCTTTGTATTTCTTGAATTTCCTCACTAACACACTAGCAAATAATTATTATTATTATTATTATTATTATTATTATTATTATTATTATTATTATTATTATTATTATTATTATTATTATTATTCATGTACATATAGAGCCGTGGGTCTCACTGGAAGCAGACTCTCTATCCCTTGGGATAGAGGTATTGTCAGCCTACCATTTACCTTCCCCAGATCCTAACGATAGCTTTTGCTGTCGTTGGGATATACTGAGTTCGGATGATGATGATGATGATGATGACATGGGGGAGATCATTTTGCCACTACTGAGTGTTTGTAGAGAGATTTCCAAGTTGGGGCATGCTAGAGTGCAACTTATACTTTGAGAGGTTGTTATCTACATATACATGACAAGGTATGGAGACAATTTGGTTTTGCACATGGTGTGCCTGATTCTGTTAATGCAGGTATTGCGCTTCATCAGTTTAAGAGATGGATTACATGCATTGACTATCCAACTCAAATTAGTCGGATATGGTGAACGAATCATTGCACATGTTGTGGTACATATCTTGCACTCTCATCTCACTTAGCCTGCCTGTTTTTCTAGTGCATAGATGATGACGAATATTGTGGTGCTTCAGTTGATCTACGTAGACTGACATGTTTATATTGTTTTCATATATAAAATATTGTTATTCGATATATTAAACGACACCAGGGGCTACTATTGTAATATTAAATTTTATAGACGTTAGATACCATATCGAAGATGTATGTCAGGATAGAGTTACAACCACTGCTATGCTTCTTGGTACTGATAGACTTTGACATGAGGGTTACCGAGAACTTTTGCATAGTAGGCCAGTGGACATGTCCTTGCTAGAGTAAGGATGATTATGTTCCACAATATGAGTTTACTCAGGCATTGACCTAGACAATTTGAGTCCACTTTAGCAGAAGGTGAAACATTTGTAGGGCTATCGAGTGGGATGTATTTTTGCACAGCACCATCATGGGGACAATGTCCATGTATCCAGTCATAGCTGCATAAGATTATTGTATGCATCTTTATTTAACTCTTTCAGCTTCTCCATGTATTCAGTGAATTTGTGCATTTTGTATTCTGTTGCAGTTGCAAAAAGAATGTTCCTCAAAGTCTTAACTGAAAAATGTGTTGGACCGTGCACCTGCAATAAACACCACAAGAGAGGGGTGAATAGTGGTTAGCAGAAATTACATTATTATCCTTGATTAAAATCCCTTTTGAAACGGAATTTGAGACCACCTCAGATTCGGAACCCGTTTTTGAAAATTTGAAAACTCTTGTACACAACTCCAATTATTATGAACATTTCCAGAACTTAACTTCAATGTCTTCACAAGCCTCTATCCAAAAATCAGATAAAAATAAGATCGCTTGACCCTTCAACCAAATAAAAAGATTCAGATGGCCAATCTGGACAGAATTGGACAGGATGTTGCTGAAATTGAAAAACATGTTTCGCTTTGAATACTTAACCAAAAAGGTTGATCTTTATGTCAAAACACTCCTTACGATGTCTAACTTATGTTTATAACAAGCCCTGACCTTAAAACATTCTTGGTTAAAAAAGAATTCAAGTTTTCTCAAAACTGGTCAGATTACAGCCAGATTGAAACAGTTATTTTGCAACGACTGAAAGACTAACTTTCCCTTGCTCAAATCAAGTGATTCTTGTTGCAAATGATAGCTAACTGTCGTAAGTAAAACTCCACCACAAATCACAAATTTTGAAAGTGTTTAGCTATTTTTTCAAAACGTGAGAATTTGTGTGAAATCTGCAGTGAAAAACGGGCAGAAAACAGAAAAATGTAAAGAAGACAAGAATACCAAGAATTTATCCTGGTTCGGTCAATGTGACCTACTTCAGTCCCAAGCAACACCTTTCCTTGGATTTCACTATGGTATGAACTAAATTACATCAAGAACCAAGCTTGATCCTTGGGTTAAACATCAACCCTATTCAAGACTTGGATGAACACCGCAATGCAACTCTTGGTTGTAAAACCTCTATCACCTATTGATGTAGCCTTATAGACTTGCCTAATCAATTTTACAAGTGAGACGCAAGAGGTAGCTCTACAACAAATATCACAAGAACACCTTGGCTACAAAGAATGAAATAAGAATGGAGAGAAGAAAATAGCAAGACAATTCAACTATTGCTTTCAAGTGGGTGTTCTTCTTCTTCACCTTTGCCTCCTATTTATAGTGTGAAATGGCTCTTGAAGATAAGAACTCCAATGCGTCACCATCTTCATCATCAAGTCCCAGTTGTCTTCACATCATTGTTTCGTCATATATCCTGCTACGGTCGATAATATCATCAATTGAGAGAAATAATCAAAAATCACCAAATAATCTTCAATATAATTATCAATCAACTCTAGAATGAAGATAATAATATACACACGAGACTCCTTGAGTGAAAATACCAAAAATGCCCTCAGGAGTAAAATGACCAAAATGGCTCTGGTGAGAGAAAACACCAGAAATGACCCGGATGGTCAGAAATAGATATAATAACACCTTTGTCATAATACATAATAAGAGAATAAGTCATTGAAATATTTCCACCACATCATGTTCCTACAAAACTCAAAATACCAATTTTGCACTTTTTGGTAAGTTGTAGAAACTTCCAAGGCACATTAGTCATAATGCATTTATAATTATCAAAACCATATAATATCAACATAATGAACATATATAAACCATGTACAAATGAAAACAACAACTTTATCACATTTTAGAAAAATATTTCTAAAAACCCTAGACATCGATTGATCGAAGTGCCTCAGCTTCAGAAATTGATGTCTCACAGTGAGTTTCAGAGTTTGTCTCTGACCTACATCGATCGGTCGAAGTGAGGGTTCGATATATACATCGATCGATCGATGTGTCTCAGGTTTAGAGATCGATGTCTCACAGGGTCTTGAACTTTCTCTGCGTTACATAGATCGATCGATGTGAAGGATCGAAGTGCAACAACTTGAGAGATCGATGTCATTTTTGTTAACTTTTTCAATCCTTAATCATCTATAACAGCACATGTGACATGTTTAAGTATCCACAACTTAAAATCATGACCTTGAAAATTATCCAGACATATTTCTCAACATTATCCCCCTTTTGGATGATTTTCAAGATAACTTATTATGATTTTAATGTCACAACTCTTTAACAATTATTTATCACATATTTACCAATTGAATTGTTTTGAAAACCTCACCCATTACCAGTTGTTTCATCAATTCTATACCAATTGTTTTCAAACTTCCAAATCTCATATTTTTAACATATGTGTTCATGTGCTCCCCCTCAACTTACACTCTCCCCCTTAACCTATGCTCAAAACTTATACCAATTAAAACTTAACATATTATGCAACTCAAATCCAAATCATGACTTACCAACTAAAATCATGTCCTTATTCTATCTCCCCCTTTATTTTGTAAATCATGCAAAAGATAGAATTACACAATTGTATCGTAAGTCATCATACCTAACTTGACTCGTAAGTTTTCAAAGTGTCTTGATTAAGGGGTTTGATCAAGATGTCAGCTATTTCATGATCTATACTTACATGATCTATGGTTATGTACCCACTTTGAACATGATCTCGAAGGAAATAGTATCTTACCTCAATGTGTTTGGGCTTAGAATGAAGTACCGAATTCTGAGAAAGATTGATCGCACTTGTGCTATCGCAGAAAATTGGAATCTTATTTGTTTTAATACCAAAATCACTAAGTTGTTGTTTAAGCCAAAGTATTTGGGTAGTACATAAGCTTAAGGCTATATACTCGGCTTCGGTGGTAGAAAGAGCTACACTAGCTTGCTTTTTAGAAAACCAAGAGATCAAGTTGGTTCCTATGAATTGACAAGTTCCGCTAGTGGATTTTCTATCTAGTTTGCAACCACCATAATCAACATCACTATAAGCATATAGTTCCCACTTAGCGTTTCTATCATACCAAAATCCTAAGTGAGGTGTGTGTTTAAGATATCTAAAGATCTTTTTCACTCCATCGTAATGAGATACCTTAGGACAAGATTGAAACCTAGCACACACATACATACTAAACATGATGTCAGGTCTTAATGTGGTTAAATATAACAATGAGCCAATCATAGACCTATAAAATGCGTCACCAAAAGGTTTACCATTTTCATCCTTGTCAAACCCCAACACTTGGATCCCCAATGATTAACTCTTTAGGGTGTTTATGTTTATCTTTTATAAGCCACCAATTCCTAGGTTGACTAGGTTCACCCTCATCTTGTTCAAATGTTTCATTAGTGTGAACATTGTTGTATACAATTGAATCATCTTGCAAGTTAGTTGTATTATCTTCTAATTGCAAAATCTCTTCATTCATTTCATCTAAGGGTTCATGCATGTCTTGTTCAGGAGAGTTGGTTCTACGTGATCAAGTACAGGCTCAAGTAGTACATCATCATCATCAAACATATTTTCAACATAATTCTCATGTTTATGTTGAGTTTTGTCACTAACATCAAAGCATGCATTTTCATTGAATTTCACATGTATAGATTCAATTATTTTTCTAAATGCATGATTATAACACCTATATGCTCTTGAATTAGTTGAATAACCAACAAATATGCATTCAATAGACTTTTGTTCAAACTTGTCTAGATTATCCTTAGTGTTCAACACAAAACACTTACAACCAAAAACTTTAAGATAATCTACTTTAGGTTATCTGTTGTTTAACAATTCATAAGCCGTTTTATTCAATTTCTTTCTAATAGAAAGACTATTTATTATATAACATGCACAACTAACAGTTTCAGCCATAAATATTTTCGTATTTTATTTTCACATAACATTGTTCTAGCAACTTCTTGAATTGTTCTATTTTTACGTTCAACAACTCCATTTAGTTGTGGTGTTCTAGGTGGTGAGAATTCATGTTTAATTCCATGTAATTCACAAAACTTTACTACATTTTTGTTTTTAAATTCTCCACCTCTATTACTCCTAATTCTTTTAACATTTTCTTCATAAAGATTTTCGAGTTGCTTGATAAGAGTTTCGATTGCCAATAGAGCATCGTCTTTGTGTGTTAAGAACAATGTCCATGTGTAGTGTGAGTAATCATTTACTATGACACACACATAGTAGTGTCCACCTAGACTGCTTGTGCTACTTAGACCAAATAAGTCTAAGTGAAGCAATTCTAGTACATGACTAGTACTCACTTTATGTTTTGGTTTTAATGTTTCTTTAATATGTTTTCCTTTAGTACATGTTTCACATATTTGAAAATTATCTAAGTCTAACTTAGGCATATCTCCAATTAAGTTCTTCTTAGATAACTTTTCAATAGTTGAAATTCCTATATGGCCTAGTCGTTTATGCCATATGTTTACATCTAAGTCATATGATATCAAGCATTTAACCTTAGCATCTAACGTGTTATCTAAGGAAAGGGTATAAATGTTACCACCCCTATTTCCTTTTAATACAATTTCTTTTTTTTTTCCATTAGTTATATCACAAGAATTAGGGAGAAAAGAAACATAATAACCGGAATCTATAAGTTGCGAAATGCTTAATAAATTATAAGAAAGATTTCTTACTAACAACACATTTCGTATTTCAAATGTATTAGGATCACTGGTTGTTCCTTTTCCAACAACTTTTCCTTTGTTGTTGTCACTGAATGTCACATTTCCTCCATTCTTGATATGTTCCAACTTGGTGAATAATTTGGGATTGTCCGTCATATGTCTTGAACATCCACTGTTTGAAAACCGTTTGGTCTTTAGCTTCTTTGACTTTGCCTCCTTCTTGCATTCCTTGCTATTTTCTTACAGTGGAGACAAAGTTTTAGGTATTCTTTACTTGGGTCCTTGAATGTTAGGGGCACCACCCTTGTTTAGATATCTCTTAGGTAACCAAACTTGGATGTACCTTCTAGGCACATATTTGACACTAGTTGAATAGAAAGGATTAACATGTATTTGACCATTCCATTTACAAGATGATGCATTGTCATACATGTTATACCTTGGTTTATAAGTACTATGTCTTGGCTGATTTTGATAAAGAGTGAAAGGCATATGATTTTGTTTCTTGAACTGCGTTATGTATGTGTATTCATATGCATTTCTATAAGTCTTATATGAATGTTGCCTATACTTAGGTTCATAACAAGTTGGATGCATTTGATTTTGTCTAGATACATTTGTATACATATAGACATACTTTCTATGCGGTCTAGATGTAAAGTCTTGCCTAGTTGCACGTTTATATGTGTGTGCGTGTTGCATTTTTATCTTGGGATAAGTAGAAGAAAGAGTAGAAGAAGATGTAGCAGACAAATATGATTTTATTTTTGTTTCTTTATAAGGTTGTTTAGTACTTGACGAAACAAACTTAGTCTTTTTATCTACTTTGACATCTTCTTTTTTATATCCTAATCTAGTTTTATCGTTTCCATATTTTTGTGACGATATCAGTGTATCTAGCATGTTGGTTCAAGGCTTAAATTGTCCTAACATTTTTTCTAAGTTCAGTTTAGAAGATTTAAGTTGAACTATCTCATTTTCACAACTTTCTAACTTAGACTTCAACATATTATTTTTAGTTTTTAATGTTTGTTTATTTTTTCTGTATGATTCAATTTTAATCTCTAAAGAATCAAGAGTATTAGTAGACTCTTGTTTAAAAGATTCTAATTAATCGGAAAATTCCAAGTTGGACGTCTTCAACTTGTCATTTTCTTCAATTAGTTTCTTCTTTTCTCTAGAGATTCTTTTACATTGAGCATGCATCCTTAAACATTCTTCATACATCTCATCAAATGAAATTTCATTATCAGAATCTTCATCAGATGAAGAACTTACCTCGTTGGAAACGAAGCAGACTTGAGCTTCCTCAGTGTCGGATTCTGAGTAGGACGAGTCGCTCCATGTGCTCACCTTCATTGCTCGTTTGCCTTTCCTTGGCTTGGTCTCCTTTGCCTTTGATTTTTGCGTCTCCTTATCTTGTTTGTTATTATTATTATTATTGTTGGTATTTTTTTTTGTCGGAAAATCATAAGAGATGTGTCCTCTTTGACCACATTCATAACATTTTAACTCTTTATTATACCATTTGTTGTTATTAGAGTTATTTTTCTTAGATTGAGAAGAAGAAGAAGAAGAAGAAGATCGTTGTCTATTCCTATTAGGCCGAAACTTTCTAAGTTTTATAGCTAATATTAAGTCATCGTCTAATTCATTATCACCATTACTATCATCATTATTTATAAGTGACTCAGTTGATTTGAAAGCTATAGACTTACCGGATGATTTAGATGACTCGAACTTCTGTTGGTTTAGTTTTACCTCGTATACTCTTAGTGAGTCTATCAATTCGTCTATTTTTGTGATTGATTTCGTTTCATCAATCACCGTAACCTTAGGATCCCATTTAGCAAGAAGGCTTCGCAGCACCTTTTGAACCTTCTCTTTGTTGGTAAATGATTTTCCTAAAGCTTCAAGGGCATTGAAAATGTTAGTAGTCCTCAAATCCATAGATGTTATGGATTCGTTCGGCAACAATTTGAAAGATTCAAGTTCAGACATAAGCATGTTTATTTTTGACTCTTTTACACCACTAGTACCTTCATGCTTTAATTCTAAAGATTTCCACATGTCATGTGCACTTGTGCAATTCGAAATATATCCTGCTTCAGAAGTCGTTAGTCTGTTTAACAATAATTGCATTGCCTTAGCATTCATGGACATTTTCTTTTTATCTTCGGAAGACCATTCACTTTTATATTTTTTAATTTCGTGTGTAACTCCACTAACTTGTACAATTTTCATTGGAATATACGGCCCATCTTAAACTATAGACCATAAATCAATGTCTATAGCCATTAAAAAATAACCTCATTCTAAGTTTCTAATGAACGAAATTATTTTCATCGAAAAAAAGAGGACATTGTGTAGACATACCTTCCAACTCACTTTTGTGAGAAACTATGGCCATTGTACGTACCTTTAAATTGAGATTAGCAGGCTACTTTGAATTGTTGTTTCTTGGCATTATCTTGTTGGTATGGTGTTGAATCTTGCTTCTTTGAGTGGTGTAGACCTTGCTTTGATACCAATTGTTGGACCGTGCACCTGCAATAAACACCACTAGAGGGAGGGTGAATAGTGGTTAGTGGAAATTACATTACTACCCTTGATTAAAATCACCTTTGAAAACAGAATCTGAGACCACATCAGATTCAGAACCCGTTTGTGAAAAATTCAAAAATCCTTGTACACAACTCCAAAAATTATGAAAATTTTCAAAACTTAACTTCAATGTCTTGAAAAGACTCTGTCCCAAAATCAGATAAAAATAAGATCGTTTGACTATTCAACCAAATAAAAAGATTCAGATGGTCAATCTGAACAGAATTGGACAGAATGTTGCTGAAATTGAAAGACGTGTTTTTCTTTGAATACTTAACCAAAAAAGTTGATATTTATGTGAAAACACTCCTTAGGATGTCTAGTTTATGTTTATAAAAGGCCCTTATGTTAAACAATTCTTGGTTAAAACAGAATTCAAGTTTTCTCAAAACTGGTTTGATTGCTGCCAGATTGGAGCAGTTATCTTGCAACGATGAAAGACTAACTTTCCATTGCTCAAATCAATTGATTTATGTTGCAAATGAAAGCTAATAGCCTGAAGTATAACTCCACCAAAAATAACGAATTTTGAAAGTGTTTAGCTATTTTTCTAAAACATGAGAAGTTGTGTGAAATCTGCAATGAAAACAGGCAGAAAACAGAAAAATGTAAAGAAGACAAGAACACCAAGAATTTATCCTGGTTCGGTCAATGTGACCTACTCCAGTCCCACGAAACACTTTTCCTTGGTTTTAACTATGGTATGAACTAAATTACAACAAGAACCAAGCTTGATACTTGTGTTAAACACCAACCCTATTCAAGACTTGGATGAACTCCTCTATGTAACTCTTGGTTGCAACACCTTTATCACCTATTGATATAGCCTTATAGATTTGGCTAATCAATCTTATGAGACACAAGAGGCTTGTATCTCTACAACAAATGTCACAACAACACCTTGGCGACAAAGAATGAAACAAGAATAGAGAGAAGAAGATAGCAAGACAATTCAACTATTGCTTTCAAGTGTGTTTTCTTCTTCTTCACCTTTGCCTCTTATTTATAGCGTGAAATGGCTCTTGAAGATAAGACCTCCAATGTGTCACCATCTTCATCATCAAATCTTAGTTGTCTTCACATCATTGGTCGTACACATAATCACCTTGTACACTTGGCAAAATGAAACAACATAATTGGTCCACCTTGGACACTTGTATGGCCGATTTTTCCACCTTGATAAATGACTTGGAATTTGCTTGAAAAATGAAGATAATAGCAAGGGATAATATGGCACACTATCCCCTCAACTTCTATCCATGATAATAGGCATGTGATGGCTAAACAATTTAAACAAAAATTCAGCTCCAACTTACCCACACTAGTCGTTGGTTTTGAAATTGGAATTTCAAAGTTGGCAATTTTGCCAACTAGCTTCTTTTTGGTTGGTCCACTTGTCACCAAGCCATAACATGAGTACACCATCATATCCATCCTGAATATACATTTTTTTCAATATATATATGTGCATATCAACTCAGATTTTTGAAGAAGAAATCAACAAATAATAGTTGACAAGATTATGTCAGCATATAACACCAAAATTCCCACTATTTCTTCTTGTATGTTGTGATCATTTCCACACTTTTAACACCTTTAAATTCTCTATAAAATGATAATTAATATCCTGCAATAACATATAGAAGAGGGTCTTCAAGAAAGAAATAGAATGTGACATCACAACTCGTCACATATCCCGCTACTGTCGATAATATCATCAACTGAGAGAAACAATATAAAATCACAAAATAATCTTCAATATAATTATCAATGAACTCCAGAATGAAGATAATAATATACTCAAGAGATTCCTTTAGTGAAAATACCAAAAATGCCTTCAGGGATAAAATGACCAAAATGCCCCTGGTGAGAGAAAACTCCAGAAATGACCCAGATGGTCAGAAATATATATATAATAACACCAAATAAATAACATGATAATAATTCATTGAAATATTTCCACCATATCATGTTCCTACAAAACTCAAAATACCAATTTTGTCCTTTTTGGTAAGTTGTAGAAACTTCCAAGGCACATTAGTCACAATGCATTTATAATTATCAAAACCACATAATATCAACATAATGAACATATATAAACCATGTACAAATGAAAACAACCACTTTATCACAATTTACAAAAATATTTCTAAAAACCCTAGATATCGATCGATCGAAATGCCTTAGCTTCAGAGATTGACGTCTCAAAGTGAGTTTTAGAGTTTGTCTCTGACCTACATCGATCAATCGAAGTGAGGGTTCGATGTATACATCGATTGATTGATGTGACTCAGATTTAGAGATCGATGTCTCACATTAAGGTCTTGAACTTTCTCTGCCTTCCATAGATCGATCAATGTGAGGGATCAAAGTACATCGATCGATCGAAGTGCAATAACCTGAGAGATCGATGTCATTTTTCTTAACTTTTTCAACTCTTAATCATTTATAACACTATGTGTGACATGTTTAAGTATCCACAACTTAAAATCATGACCTTGGAAATTATCCAAACATATTTCTCAACAAAATGTACCTGCACAATTGAGTATTTATATGACCGAAGCAATATGTTGTAATAAATGGCTATAATACATAAATTTATTGTAAGAATATTAACTTGAAAATTTTAAATTGATATGACAGAGACAATATCTATGATATGCATAAGATGATTGACATGTGGGATCCGTTCGAATTGATGCTTGGAGATTGGTAGACTTATCTGAAATCAAACATATATGTTGCATATCACCAAGTATATATTGTCGTATGTTCCTAAACAATCATCTCTAATTTTGTTCATTTTTCTCATCAACAATAACATAAGAAACCAAAAATATCTGATCAGCAACATCAACTGTAATGACAATCAATCATTTTTCGCTATAATTGCCAGTTGCGTACCATATATTGATATCATCGAACAGTAATGTTTAAACTAGAGAATTAATGCTTTGCATGCCCAGAACACTTCTCCAAAAACTTTTTGATCGATAGTACTCAATTCTAGATCTTATCTCCAGCGGACTATGGTTCATTCATTTGATGACTTTAAGACAGCCATGTAGTAGGACAACTCACAAAAGATACCAACAATAATACATCATTTTAATTGTACTTTTTACCTTGTCATGCTTTCCTAGAGTTGATGTCCATATTCAGACTCTTTTTATAGCTTTCCGAACATCTTGAGTTCTGAAGTCCATGTTTTGACTAATGCATTCTGTAATCATTCTCCGAACCATTCTTAAATCAACATTCTTATGATCCGGTGTAATATGCACATTTGTGCAGCTATTACGTCTCTAGAAATGTCAATCTCCTAGTACTGATGAGTTTCTCTCATACTTGCTCTAAGTAGCCATCGACATTTTTTGTCTTCTAATTTTCGCATCTAAATACCAATATTGTGGTGTACTGACTACCACTTTGTAGAACATGTTATGCTTCATGAACAATAATTGCATGGTAAGTTATATAACCACTTTACTTTTTGAACAACATTGTCTCTTCTAAGTGATATGGTTTACTCTCTTTTCATAGACTATTTCTGATTCCACCTCGACCTTTAGTGCATGTGTTTTCTGGTTGTCCAGAATTTTTCAAATATGGAAGGCTTTCATCAAAGTGAGGTGTTGCTGGCTCAGGTATCTATTCTTCATCCTCTTACTCTTCAAGGTCTTCCAAATAATCATCTTCATCGTCCTTCTAATGTTCCTTAATTTCATCATCGTTATCATTATTTTCTCCATCTTTTATATCAGATTCATTTTCTACATATGCATGTGATAGGCGGATGCACTATATGTTTCTAACACATAGATATGTTTGCGTCCATCTGACCTTCCGTACTCCGCCATAAGCGGGAGCCTCTAAGGCAATGGGGTAATGTTGTTGTTGTTGTGTTGCATGTGAGGAGCTACTCCCAACCATATGACATGTAGATCCGAGAACAATATCATCATACACAATACAACCAACAATATTTTTGAGAGGTGGAAGAATATCACAAACAGTCACGTATATTTCTACCGCTAGAAGAGTTGAACAATGAATTGGAATATCTAGAGTTGATTCCATATCTTGGTTGTCTGAAATCTTAGCCAAATTGTACAAATAATTAGACGCACTATATTCGAAGGGATAGTGGCATACAGGATTAATTGCTGGAGCATTTGAATCAGATTTCAACTTTGATTTAATTTACTCTTTTAACACTCTATACACAACCATTTGCCATTCATTATTTTGGTCGCAGTATGATCCTAACTAATTCTATTGTTTGAATTTGCCGTTTTACCACTGTGATGCAAAACAGTTTAGATTTTTGAAGTCATTGAAAGAGTAAAAGTTTAAGATGGGTTATTCAAAAATTAGCAATTTTCACAATTAATTATAGAGGCCCGTTGGAAACACAGTCAAAAGATGGGACAATAACAACAACATTACCCTATTGTCTTAGAAACTTCTGTCTATGATGGGGTATGAAGAGGTCAGATGTACACAATCATACCCATGTGTGAGAAACACACAATGAAAATGAGACAATTTTACAAAAACCGTCCCAAACCTTGTCCATCTTTATAAAGCCGTCTTGGGTGGTCTGTGTTCCTAATGTCGTTCCCTTTTCTGTCAGTTTTGTGAGAGCCGTCTCATTTCCTTCTACTGTGATATTTTCACAAGTATATTCTTTACAAAATTGTCTTTACTATATGGAAACTTTTTAATTCGTTTGTACTTTTTATAAAAATTATAATATTTTTGAATTTTCTCGCAATTTTTAACCGATTATAGGAAAATTAAGTAAAAAGGTAGAAGTACATCTCGTAACACATGGTTAAGAAGCTGTACACAAAGGGTACAAGTGATTTTATCCATTTTCTTGATGATACACACATATATACTATTTTTGGATAGCTGTCTTGATGATCTTTAAATAGTTAACTTTGGTACATTACATACATTTTGAAGTCTCAACAGGATCAATAGACAATCTATGTCTATGGATCATCTTCTTGAGATGGTAGTGGAGCAAGAGGGGAAAATTTTGATTATGCATTAAGGTTCGCCTTCAGAACAACCAATAACAAAGCCGAATATGAAGCCTATATAGCAGGCCTAAGTCTTGCTTGATAATTGGTGGCGTCGAAAGTTAAATTGCATAGTGACTCTCAACTCATCATAGTCCATGTCAATAGAGATTATGAGGAGAAAGAGGATCAGATGAAGCGATACTTGTCAAAGGTAAAACAACTGAAGCTTATGCTCGAAAAGTTTGAAACCAAACACATCTCCTTATTTGATAACAAAAAAGTTGATGCACCAACTCGTTTAGCATTTTCAACTCCAACAACATTAGGCAAAATTGGCATTTTCAACTCCAACACCGTTGCACAAGATTGAGCTTATGAGCAATCCAAGGTGCTCTAAGTTGACTACCACAATATTTGGATGGACGAAATAACTTCTTAAATCAGAGAGTTTAGTCACATAACTAGCAAGCATCTTGAAAGCTCCGCACCAAGGCAGTTATGTATGCAATCCTTAACAGAAATAGATCATTCTTTCAGACATGGATAAAGTATGTCTCAGAAGGAGATTACATTCTCATAAAGATCCATATGAGAATATGTGAAAATAATTCTAGGTTAGGGTCTTTGGCTCAGAAATGCCTACTAGCCAGTTACTACTAGTCCATCTTACACCAAGACACTCTTGAGTTGATAAAAAATGTCAGCCGTTACCCATGTTTCCAATCAAACAGATGATTTACATCATCAGTACATGACCACTCGTTCAAGAGATTTAATCCAATCGTACCTCTCCCACATGCTCCAGGACGAGTCTAGTATCTTATCATTGCTATCGATTACTTCACTAAGTGGAATGAGACAAAACCTTTAGCACCTATAATAGAGATAAACACATACAAATTCCTCTGGAAAATGTTATATGTCATTTTAGATATTCAAGAGTGTTAGTTTCTGATAATGGAAAGAAGTTTGCTGAGGATCCAATAATTAACTGATGCCTCGAGCTGCAAATTACGTAATACTTTATCTCAGTGGCTATCTTTAGGCCAACTGACAAGTAGAGCTTGCTAACCAAAACTTAAAAGAAGGATTAAAAGAGCGGTTAGAATGAGCAGGAGCGGGATGTATTCATGAACTTCCTAGTATCCTATCGGCTTATCACACAACTTTTTCCACCTCTACAAAAGAAACTCTGTTCGCTTTTGCTTATGGATTCGAAGTAGTGATACCAGATGAGATCGGTGACCGGTCCATATCCATATCTGATCAAGGACCAGTCCATATTCATATCTAGCCGGAGGCCAGTCCATATCCATATTTCCATCTGTGGAGGGTTCGTGATTTCGCAAACGATGCAATATGCAATTTTCTTTAAAGCCAATGAACTTTTGCAATTATGACATACAACATGATCCATACAATAAAGTCCACATAAAGTCTATATTTAACAATTCACAATTAAATTGCCATAACAAACATGCAAGCACAAATATAAAAGGTCCAATAAAATCCTTGATCCATAAGTGTCCAAAATCAACTACGCACACTTTAAATTCCATAAACATATAATACTAACACAATGGCCACAACAGGTCCCATTAATTCTTGTACATTAGTATTTAGCAAGTTTAATCTTCCTTCTTTTTAAAGGACCATTTATTTCCAATTCTATTTATACTTAGTGCAATTCTATTTTCATCCAATTTCTGTTTTTCACTTATTATGGCCGAATACACACATACACCTTTCCTTATTACACTTTTTTGTATTTCCACCGAAACTTTCGCAAGATAACTTATCCATTTTTCATATTATGGCTTATTATAATCTAAACTCCACTTCTCATGAAAAAGGCCTTTACGGCCAAATACCCACACATAACAACTTATCTATATTTTTATATTTCCAACTCAAGAAAAATTATCTATAATGTATTGTTATTTCTCTATTATGGACGAGTATGATAAAACTTGAGCTTTTCATGTCAAATACACAACTTTTTCTTCCACCCATCTTGGTTTGCTACTTTTTCTTCCTTTCCATCTTTTTTTAAAAGTCAAGAAAATACTAGCTTTTCCCTCTCTTTTACCTTTCGGTCATGTCATCAAAATAGAGCACAAAGTTTTTTTCTACATTGTTAAATTTCAAGGTGTAAGAGTCTTTATTATACAAGTATGTGTGTTGACTCTCTTTTGCCTTTAACTTACCCTTTTTGCATACTCATCATATACAATTCATGTTAAAACAATTTTCGCTGAACCAAGGGAATAAAAATCCCCTTTACCAATAGTTCCACAATAGAACCAAGATGAAGTCTTCTTGTAAATTACATAACCTATGAAATCAAGGATTTAAAGAATACATGCAAACACATATTCATCCTTAAACTTGACCAAAATGGAGTTTGCTTCATTTTTCTCCATCATAGCCGAATGGCTTTATAAACATGGCTCTAAACATATTCTAACTCTACATGCATATTTTTATTGCTTGCTCTATAAAAACTAGTCTTGACTTTAATCCTAGTGTGCATGCAAGACACATTTACTTACTTTCACATCTTCTTTCTTCATCTAATCTATTAAACCCTTAACTACTATACTCATGCTCCTTATTAGACATGCAAGGTCTATGCTACACATGCATATACCATTTCTCTGCATGCAAGCCTCCTAAATGCATTTCTTATGAACATATCTTTCCTATACCATTATTTCCTCTTAATCATGGCCAAACCTTACATGCAAGCTTTAAAGCCCCACATGTAAGGCCTATGGCCAAAATATATAAGTGAGAAAAGGCTTGAAGATACTCATGCATGATTCATTTTTTATGTAATATACTTAATGAGTTGAAAATGCATGAAGAACCTAAGGTTGTATACTTGCCTACTATGGATTTCAAGCTTATATTTTGCAAGAAGTCTTCTTGATGAAGACTCTTAAAGTTTGCTTCTTTTGTCTTGTCTTGAAAGTTTCTCCTCCTCCTTGCCTAAGAAGAGAGCACGGTTAGAAGAGGAGTAGGAGGAGAGGTGATGAGCAATTAGATAGCGGTAGAATAGAGGTACTCAGGACTATATTTGCATGAATCTTACCTTGCTCCTTTTTGCTACTTGCTCCACCTAATTTTTGGATTTTCAAGCCTAGGACGAAGATGGATTTTTGGATTTTGTTGTGAGGGAGAAATGATGAGTTGACGAGGAAAGTCTTCTCATTCCTCTTCCCCTTGGTACCCCACGGTTTGAAGAAGTTTGGAGCATGGAGGGGAGGAATTTGTCTTCGTTCTTCCTTTGTATAGCCACAGTTTTTAAAGGGAGAAGAGGGAGGGCTGGAGGTTTCTTCTTGCTTGGAATGCTTCAGAAGAGAGAGAGGTGTTGATTTGAAAGTTGTTAGATTTTCAAATGGAATGGATGGAGTGTTTGGAAAGGATAATTTTGTCTTCAAATAAAGGGGATGGCCAGCCAACTTGGGTGGTGGGGAAAAAATGATTACAACTTTTCCTTGTGTAGGATGGTGGAAAGCTTTGTAGAAAAAGAACCAATGCATGTAAAGAGGGGAAGCTTTTTGCATGCTTTTCCTTCTTTTCCTTTCCTTTTTCTTACAATATGACAGAAGGAAAAAAATTTTCCCTTCCCTACGATGGGTATGGCCGATTTTCTTGTCTTGCCCTCTTTTTTTCTAGAACATCAAATCCATTTTTTTCCATGTCATGCCTTTTTATTTTCCTTTAATTTAATTAACATAAATCTTGTGTCATCAGTTTTCTTTTCCATTGAGTTTGCTCCTTCGAAATGCTTGTTGCACCTCTTATTCTATTTTGACATGATCTATATATATTCTTTATGTGCGTTATTTCCTACCTAATAGAGTTTCACTAGCAACACAATTATAGCATGAAATCAATTATATCAACATGGGCACATAATATATTACCTTAGTTTATATGTACGACATGCCAAAAAAACGAGGGTGTCACATTTCCCCATATTATAATAAGTTTCATCTTCGAAACTTGCGTACCCTAGTGAAAAGCTGAGAATACCAATCTCGCATTTGCTGTTCTGGTTCCCACATCGCTTATCTCTCTGAATGATTGCTCCACTATACTTTGACATAGGGAATTGAACACTTTCTCAACACTGTCTCCTTGTGGTCGATGATGCAAACTAGAACCTCCTCCTAAGTTGTGATGTCATGGTTCTCAATCGTCTATACCTTCAAAATATGTCTAGAGTCATGAACGTATTCCCATAACTGGGAAATGTGGAACATGTCATGCATCTCTACCAGCGTTGGTGGCAAGGCTAGGCGATAAGCTACATGCCTAATCCTCTCCAAAATCTCAAACAAACCGATGAATCGCGGGCTTAACTTTCCTCTCACTCCAAATCACATCACCCCCTTCGTCGGTGAGATCTTCAGATATACCTTCTCACCGATGTGAAACTCAACTGGTCGCCACATCAAGTCTGCCGAGCTTTTACTGCGGTCCTCGGCTGCCTTCACCCTCTCGTAAATCACCCTAATCTTCTCTTGCGGCCGCTCTACTAATTCTGGACGTCTGAGGACTTTCTCTCCTACCTCATCCTAGTAGAACAGAGATCTAAACTTCCGGCATACAATGCTCCGAAAGGTGCCAACCCAATCTAACTGTGGTAGATGTTCTTATACGAAAACTCCATCAGCTTTAGAGACTTATCCCAACACCATTAAAATCTAAGGCACAAGCACATAATGTATCTTCCATCGTCTCTATGGTCCTCTCCGACTGACCGTCTATCTGCGGCTGGAACACGATGCTCATCCTAATCTCCGTCCCCATGCCCTGCTGACATGCTATCCAGAACTGTGAAGTGAAACGAGGATCTCGATTGTAGACGATACTTATCGGGATGCCATACAAGATCACAACATCATCAACATACATACTCACCAATTGCTCCATGGATGCCTGAATCGACAAAGGCAGGAAGTGGGTAGATTTAGTGTGTTGGTCCACAACTATCCATATCGCATCATTTATGCTCCTCGTTCTAGGAAGTCCCATGATGAAATCGATCATGACATGTTCTCACTTCCATTATGAAATCTCCAATGATTGTAGCAGACCCTTGGGTCGCTGATGTTCAACTTTGACCTGTTGGCAAACTATGCATCGCTCGACGAACTCAGCTATCTGTTGCTTCATGCGGTTCCACCAATAATTCTATCTCTGATCATGATACATCTTAGTTGCTCCAGGGTGTATCAACAATCGTGAACTGTGCGCCTCCTTCAGAATCTCTCTCTTAATTCCATCATCATCTGGCACATATAATCTTTCTCGGAACCATATACTGTCGTCGTCTCGAATCTGAAAATCCCTCACCGGCTCCTACTTCAACTTTTTTGAAATTTTTACCAACTCCTTAGCACTTTTCTGGGATTCTTTAATGCGGTCAATCAAGGTGGGGGTGATCATCAACGTCGCCAAAACACTTGTGGTAGAATCAACAAGATCTAACTCAAACTCAAGCATCTCATGCTCAAGAGGAGTCTATCTGGCACAGCTGGACTTTCTGCTCAATGCGTCGGCCATCTTATTGACCTTGCCGGAATGGTAATGAATTGTGAGGTCGTGGTCCTTAATTAACTCCAACCACCTATGCTATCTCATATTCATTTCTTTCTGAGTGAAAAGGGACTTCAAGCACTTGTGGTCAGTATACACCTTGCATCTCTCACCATACAGTTAGTGCCGCCAGATCTTTAGTGCAAATACAACCGCTACCAATTCCAAATCATGTATCAGGTAATTCTACTCATAGGGTTTTAGCTGTCTGGATGCTTATGCTATCACCCCATTGTTTTGCATTAACACACACCTTAATCTGTTCAAAGAAGCATCGCTATAAACTACGAATCCTTCGCCCGAGATAGGCTACGCCAATACTAGAGCCAAAGTAAGTTGCTTCTTGATCTCGGTGAAACTCTGCTTGCAGCCAATGGTCCACTCGAACTTTGTCTTTTTCTACGTCAGTCACGTCAAAGGTACTGCAATCTAGGAGAACCTGTTATATCCGAGTTTTTCTTTGTTTTGGAAAAAGTAATATAAAATATTCATTATTATCTTAAATTTAAATAGGAAGATAAGTATTTGATTAGATATAATTTAGGAATCTTGATTCTACACTAACTAGGAAAATTACTTAAAACTTATCTTAGCATTTAATTAACCCTAAACTAACCCAACAAATTCCTATAAAGATCGGTCGACTGCCTCCCTATTATTCAAACAAAAGGGTTTCAATAGCCTTTTCATTCAACCTAGCCGTCCCTCCAGCAAACAAGGATATACACATCGCCATCTTCCCTTCCTCCACCAGCACGGGGTTATTACATAACAGATCATACCACTGCATCTATACGTATTTCTGACCAGTTGACATGAATTCAAATGGAGGATCAAAAATTTTCATAATTATGATGTTATATGTATAACAGTGGTACAGGCAGCAGCGATTGTATGGATTAAAAAACATGCTACAAGCTATGTGTCGCTGAATCGAAGCCAAGCAGATTTTGTTAACTACGCCTGTATTCTATTCGAATACAGGCGGCTTCGGTATGGTTTCTTTCCTATTAGTTCATGCTGACTCTTTGCACATTATTTGATACTCACATCTTTATTTTGGTTACACTGGCGCCGATCGAACGTGTTTTGAGAGGTTCAAGACCAAAGACACAGAAGAATACTTGTCATCTATGGTTTAGTTTTTCCACATTTCAATTGCTTTTCTTACATTAAGTTACGTTTTATATTGTATTTGATCACTAGATAATTTTTATTTCGTCATGCCTAACTTTTGGGAGAGTCTACCTTAGAACTTAGCTGAATTATGTAACCACGGTATTCCTCCGACACAATATATTAATAAAACAACGGGCGATACCGCCCTTCTTTCACTAATATATATATATATACATATATATACATATATATACACATACACAGTGTATGTGTGTGTATATATATGTGTGTGTATATATATTTTTAGGTGAAGGACGGGCGGTACCATCTGAGATTCTATTAATAATAATAAGCCCTCACTTGTGGCAGAGGAATACCTTGGTTACATTTGTTACAGGAGACCCTTCCACGTGGAAACCGAGTAAATAAATGAAAATCCGTAATGTGAAATTGTCAAATAATAATAGTATTATAAATCCAAGGTTTATGAAACAAGAAAATAAATGAATAAATGAAATCAGCAGCTTCAAGCCGTCGAGTGTCTGGAATCTTCACCAATGAGTCCCTTGGAAGACGCATGTTTCACATAAAAATAAACAGTCATTAGGAAATAATGAAAAGTAGCTTAAGGTCATTGTAAAGGTCCTGTACATACCATTGTTTCCTGTATTCCTAAAGAACACAGGCAATATTATAATTTTCAAGTCCGTGGTCCATGCCCTCCAAAGCTAATAGCCCGTAAGCAGCCGAATAGTATCCTCAGCAAAGTCAATGGAAATTTGGTTGTTATCCTGATAATGTATATGATATAATGCAATGTATAAAGCAAGCAGTGGCAAAACAATAATATACCCAAGTTGTCAATGCCAAGAGATGACATAGGCAACGATTTCATATGATCCCCAACCCTTCGGGGGACATAAGATATACTCGATGGTGATGTGGCGAGATGTGCAAAAGTAGCAAACCTCCACCAATGTCGATGTAGAGCATAATATCTCAGAAGCAGGCAATGAGATAGTTCAACATAAAAAGAATATTTGTTATCTTGAGTATGACGATGAGATAATATATGGAATAGAGTTTTAATATAAAGCAGGATAACGTACCAACGTTGCCCATGCCAAGATATGACATAGGCAACTATTACTAGCATGCGCCAACCTATCGGGAGACATATGAATCAAAGCTGCAAGTGGGGAACAGAAGCATCTAAAAGAATAGCGCTGTGAACTTCACATGGCAATGCTAATAGAGACGTGTACAATGTCGCTACTGCCGATCACAATCCATGTCTTGATAATGCATGTGCCGCCATGTTGACTTTCCGTGGACAGTATTGCAAAGACGAGGCAGTCAGACTCAGAAACTGTATAGTTCGCTGCAAGTCTATGGCATAAGGGCCTATAAATCGGTCAGGGATAGATAAATGATCTAACGACAATCGATAGTCTGTCTCAATGATCATTTGTTCATAGTCCCTGGAATAAAACATTAGAGCATACTGTAGGGCCATGAGTTCGGCCCTCAGTGGCGTCATAGCTGGCAAATACAAACAAAGTGCAGAGACAAACTACCCCTGATGATTTCGTAATACTGCGCCTGCAGCAGATATAGAGCGTCCCACTATTGCATCAACATTTAACTTTAATTTGTCTGTCGGTGGTAACACCCAATGAACAACTTTAATTTGTCTGTCGACGCAGGCAGATTGGAGGAGAAAAATGTCGTGTCATCAAATGAGGGATTGGCTGAGAAACATTTCGCCCTTGAGTTGCTGCACACTTAGTATGTATATGATCCCAAACTCACTCAAACATCCTCCTATAGGAAAAGCTGATATCACCAAATTTAATGAGTGTATATTCTTTCCAAATGACCCATGTGACCAATGAAGGCACAATGGCTCTCAATTGTCCGATCATATTATGTAAAGAGGAAGTTCGCCACCATCGAAGTAAGTATGTACGAATGGTCGAATGACATGGCATTGGGCCTAAAAATATAATAGATATTTCTTTCCATAATGGTTGTATATTCGGACAAAACAGAAAAATATGATCTTGACCATCAGAGTGCAGCCTGCAAAAAACACATTGTGTTGGATATATATTTTTCCAACTGCGTAGATTGTCATCCAAAGGCAATGAATGCATCCATAATTTCCAAATGAACAAAATGCCCCCCAAAAGCAGAGTGAGACACCAAATATGCATAGAGTAATCCAAAGAGGAAATATCGGAGACTAGCTGATGGTAAGCCGATTTAAGTGTGAATAGTCCAGACGGTTTAGCTGGCCAATAAGGTCCATCTGTAGTAAGCTCAACTCGAGAGATCATGTGTGGGTGGGTCCGACAGATTCTCTTCCAAGTAGCAGAATCATAAATGTGAACGTATAACGTCCATATTTAGCCCACATATATTCTGCCCACAAGGATTGAGAGTGATGATATTTCCACCATAAAAGAAAGTCATAGGCCTGTTGGACTAATCTTAGACTTCGAATGTCCAAACCCCCATTTTCCTTTGGCCTACAAATATGATCCCAAGATTTCCAATGATGGCGCCCATTCCAAAAAAACTGAGACATTTTTTGGTTTAAAATATCCAAAACACTTTTTGGAAGTCTAGAACTTACAATACCATGAAGTGGCATGGAGCACAAGACATGACGAATCAATATGACACGACCCGCCATTGAAAGCAGCTTAGAAGACCATGAGTTTAAAGTGGTTCTAACGTGATCAATTAACGATGTACAATAAGCTGCTCTACTGATACCCTTGTACAGAAATGAACCTAGATATTTAATAGGCAAAGCAGTCAAGTGCATACCTAGCTCCTGAGTAACACGTGTCCCCGAGACTCCCATGCCAACCACCACCTGACCTTTGTGGAGATTTACGAGCTGACCCGAAGCTAGATGATAAGCATCCAAGAAATGTCAAAAACGTTGCAAGTTGCGTATCGACCCATTAAGGAAAATGAAAAGATCATTCCCAATCCCCAGATGGGAGATAGTAGGGACGCAGCCTGCTTGAAAGCCCCGTATTACACCATTCATCATAAGTGTGTTTAGTCCACAGGAGAATCCTTCTGAAGCTAGGATAAATAGAAGTGGTGAAAGAGGATCACCCTGTTGTACTCCACGAGACACCAAAAAATAACCAGCTGGTTTGCCATTTATTAAGACTGAACATCTTGTGGCAGAGAAATTGTTCAGAAGAATGCGCACTAGTAGCGAATGAAATCCCATTTTCTTCAGAAACTGCTCAAGATAAGACCAACAAACCCTGTCAACAGCCTTTGCCATATCTATCTTAATAATAACATGACAACCTCGAGCTGGTCGATCTAATATATGCACCATTTCTTGAGCCAAAAGAATCTACTCCGTAATATCTCGTCCCTTCATAAACCCAGCCTGTTCATACGATATCAATCTCATCAGTAGAGTCGACAATCTTGTTGCGATTAACCATGTTATTACCTTGGCCACGAAATTGATTAGAAAGATAGGCCGAAATTCAGAGAATGCAGTTCGATTGGTGACTTTAGGAATAAGCGTGATGAGTGTCGCAACCACCTTACAAGGAGGCCTTATTCCTAACAAAAACTCTTGTATTGCTTTATAAACATCCAAGGATATTAGCTGCCAGAAATGACGATAAAAAGAGCCAGAAAAGCCATCTGGCCCATCCGCACTTGTCGGGCTTAAATCCCACACTGCTTTCTTTACCTCCTGTAAGGACGGCAAGGCGGGAAGGAGAGCGTTATCAGCATCGGTTACCAGCCTTGAGATATATTGCAAAATGTCTTCATACTGATTGGTTCAGGTTCCTGTAAAAAGAGTCTGATAGTAATGAATCGTTGCTTGCTCAATATCCTATGGGCTGTCACATTGAACTCCATCTTCACGTATTATTCGCTTTATAGTCTGTCGACGCCTTCGATCTTTAACCGTTTGATGAAAGAATCATGTATTAGCATCTCCCTCTCGCATCCACTTCACATTCTCCTTTTGTTTCCAATATAATAATGCTCGAGACTGCACAAGACATAACTTAGCCATTCTCAACTGATATGCGGTCTTTGTCACATCTGATGGGTTGTAATCATAGGCACGTTCATCAAATGTTGCCTCAGCCTCAGCGACATCCACATCATCAAAAATATTACCAAAGACATCTTTATTCCACTGTCCTACGAGTCTCTTGAGCCGATTTAATTTGTCATAAAATCCTGACATTCCTGCAACAGTTTTTAATGAACGCCAATGAGAAGTGACAAAACTGTCAAAATCAGGATGAGTAACCCATACATCCAAGTATCTGAAAGAAGCAGGCGTGCTGGATTGTGCTGCAGAACAATCTAAATATACGGGAGAGTGATCCGAAGTAGTTCTGTTAAGATGTTGATATTGAACGATGGAAAAAAGATCAAAGAAATCTGACGAACAAAGGTAGCGATTGAGGCGCCGCCAAACCCGGCCAAGGCCTCTGCCATCACTCCATGTGTAAGGTGATCCTTGATAATTAATCGACTGTAAAGAGCAGTATGATATAAAGTTATTAAAAACTTGCAATGTTGGCAGAGGGCGAGAAGAGCGCCCTTTATGCTCATCAAGTGTCTGATAAGTATTAAAATCCCCTCCAACAAGCCATGGTATGTCTAAGGATTCATGGAATTGAACAAGGTTTGCCCACAACGGACGCCGTGATGCAATGGAGTGAAGACCATACACAAACGTACACTAAAAAGAATCACTTGTAGGCAACCAACAAAACTTCATGAAATGATTTTGGATTTCTGAACGCTGCCATTCAAGCTGGAAAAATGAATCCCTCAATAATTTACAAATGCAGTCAAATGAATCCCTCCAAAATGTACAAATGCAGTCATTATTCACAGATAATGCTTGAGAGAAGCCAATTTTAAGACGGTAGGATATCAATGACGAAGCCCTGGCCTTAGATTCAATTACGACAAGAATATGCAAATGATATCGACGAACTAATGATAATAATCTATCAATGGACGTACGAATACCAGTAACATTCAAAATCATAATCTTCATTAAGTCGACAAGATATCAAAAGAGTTTGAGAGAGCTTCTCTTGACCTTGTCAACGGCGGAGATGTAACGGCGTAGATGTTGGTTCAATGTTCCGGGAAGTACGACACAATAACTTCGGGGGAATTTGAAACAATGTTGTAGCAACAGAAGATGTGGGCGTAGTCAGATTGGCCTGAGGCTCCGGATGAACTGCCTGTTGTGCCTCATCAATAACTACTACTTGTACTAAATTTTCAACATAATCACAAAAAGTATCATCAGAGGAAATTGCAGGCAATTGTACCACACAAGCATTGATTTTAATTTCACTATCTGATATAGAAAAAGAAGCAGGGTTGGCAGGCAAGTCAGTTAAAATACTATCATCAACTCCCTGCAGTCTGGAAATATCTTCCGCGTCTGAAACTCAAATAGGCCGAGTCAAATAAGTAGAATAAAGCAATGATGATTTTGGTGTAGTGGGCAGGACATGGACATCACCCTCTACATGCATGTGTGGTGGACCCAAAGTAGCCGATTCCAACTGAGATTTGGCTTGCATATCCTGCTGCGGTTTTTTGGGGGTCCAATGCTGCGGCTTTTCCTTAATCATTGTATTTATCTTTGTAGCCGGCCGGTACTCAGCAGGTGGATTGTCTGCAATGTTAACATCTTGCCCACAAGTGGAAGCCTTATGCCCCAACCGTGAGTATTGAGTGCAATACATGGGCAAATCTTTATAAATCACTGGTTGAGTAATGTAGCGTCTGGAAGCTTAAATAAATACACGTGCAGGAAGCTCCTACGACACATCATTCTCAACACATAATTGTGCCACAGAGGGCCGAATATTTTTGGCTGTAGCCGTGTCTTGTTTCATAGGTGTTCCAACCATACGGCCAATTTGAAATAAAGCCTCATGTTGATGAAAATGAATAGGTAGTCCCAGGAGAAAAATCCAAACAGGAACAACAGGGACGCGAACTTTAGGATCATAATCAGGAGTCCACTTGGTAACTCTCAAGTACTTGCCTGCTATAGTCCAACTTTGTCTGACAAAGCATCACAGATAGTCTTGTTCTAGCGAGAATTGTATTAAAACATGATTAGAATCTAGGAGCCAGTACGTACCGTGCTAGTAAAACTGATCCGGTCAATCGTATTGCTAATGGTAGCAATCGGAGGACGTTCATACCAAAATGTGCCTACTAGAGAAAATCGATATGGCTCTGCCAATTTCGTAATCTCTTCATCCGAAAAGGCAATAATTCGACTACCCTTGTATTTCTGGATTGGTTTCGATGCAATTGACAGAGCAGATGAAGGATGAAATAAAGAAGCATAGGAACGCTTCATGCCCGATGATTTGGGTTCCTACGACAGCGGGTTCAATATCAGTGGATGCATAGCAGCGATCGCAGATGGGAGTATAGAAGAAGGAGGAGAGATGAGAGATATGGAATCAAAAGAGTGATCTGTGAAATCATAGCTATACCATAAAACACACACACACATTTTTTTTTGTGAAAGACGGACGGTACCGTCCAGATGTTTTATTAATATAATAGCCCTCACTTGTGGCAGAGGAATACCGTGGTTACAAGAATAGAGCTAAGCTAAGGAGGGAGACTCTCCCAAATTACGCAAAACAGAAATGTAAATATATACATGAAACGCAAATAATTAGCTAATAATATATCATTCAAGATTAGCAAAGAAATGTAATAAAGTATAAAGTCATGCCTAGTCTTCGAGTGATTGGCATTGAAGCCCAGTGCCATAATCCATTGTTGCTGCGTCGAGATAATAAAACCGTATTGCTCCAGTGATTGCCATAACAAAAACAAAAAGGGTGTGAGTAAGAGATCATAAAATGTGCATCTAAAATAAACAACTTTGTAAGTCCTGTACATATCGACGTTGCCTGTATTCATCATGAACACGGGCAACCAGAGATGTATGTCCAACTGTTGTGCGCTTCCAAGCGTGTAGCACGAACATGCTGCATATGCCTCGGCACTAACATAGAAGGAAAATCCGTGAGATATACATCGACAGCGAGGAAATGAAAGAATGAATGCAAAAAGTGATAAAATGAAGTCATACCAACGTTGCCTATGTCGAATTAAGACATAGGCAACTAAAATCATATCACACCAACCCATTGGGAGACTTGATGATCAGAATCTTAAGTTTGGCACTACTACGTCCACATGTAGTGCCCCAAGAACTTCACATGGTAACTTAGCTGAAGATGCATAGACTGTTACCCCTGCTGAATGGAACCCGTATGGCGCCAATGAATGTGCTACAGTATTTGCTTCACGATAACAGTGTTGGAGTGTGGCACCATTGAGTCTCAAAATTTGTAGAGTACGCGCCAAATCTGTGGAATAGGCACCCGTAAATCTATGTGGAGTCGTAAGATGCTGCAGTAATACACGGCAATCTGTTTCTATCATTAGTGTGACATATTCACGCGAATAGAACAATAGTGCCAAGTGCAGGGCCATAAGCTCGGACCTTAAGGGGGTAACCGATGGCAAGCAAAAACAAATTGCCGAAACAAAATATCCTTGATGATTACGTAGGATTGCGCCTACGGCCGCTGAATGATTGTTTACAGCTGCAACAACATTTAACTTGCCTGTAGCTGGATTTTCCCATCTCACAACCCTTGGCAGGCGACATTGGATAGGAGGAGAAAAAGAAAGCGAGATTAGGTGAGGTATACATTGTGAGAATTTCCTACCCTTTGTAGTTGCACACCACGTATACACATGCTGTCGAACACGTTCGAATAATCTCCAATAAGAGAAGATTTCATCGCCAAAACGAATGCTCGCATACTCTTTCCAAATAACCCAGACAATGAATGATGGTACCACTATTCTCAACTAACCTAACATCGTATGGGATGAGGAGGCTCGCCACCAACGCATCAAATATACTCCTAGTGAACGTGAGGTTGGCCATGAGCCCGAAAAAATTATAGACATTTCCTGCCATAGAGGCTTGATAGAGGGACAACATAGAAAGATATGATCAAGACTGTCCAATTCCAGCTTGCACAATACACATTGTGTTGGAAAAATTGTCTACCAAATACGAAGATTATCTGCTATTAGAAGAGCATGCCGCCAGAGTCGCCAAAGGAATAATCGCCCTCCCAAAGGCAGGGTTGGCCACCAAATGTACTTCGAATAAGGGTATAACTCTGCACTTGATAAAACATGGTAAGCTGATTTAATGGTGAATTGTCCCATGCTATCCGGTGTCCATAGTAAGCTGTCTGGTGTACCCCGTACATATTCATTAATAAGAGAATCAATATGATATAAACGCTTCCAAGTTGGGGAATCATAGATATGAGCATATATTGACGATCGGCGACCATATTTAATTCTGCTGAACTCCGCCCACAATGACGAAGAATGGTGATATCTCCACCACAATCGACAGTCATATGCCTGCTGTAGAGTCAATAAATTACGAATGCCTAAGCCTCCAGACTCTTTTGGATGACATATAATCTCCCAAGACTTCCTATGATGTCGTTCATTCCATAAAAAGTGTGCCATTTTCCTGATAAGTATGCGAATCACACTTTTCGGTATATTAGAGCTTGCCATAATATGTGCAGGCATTGATCACAATACATGTTTCAGTAATATTATCAGTCCAGCCATACTAAGTAGTTTGGAAGACCATGAATTCCAAGCGGCATCAGAATGTGAGATTAAGGGGGTGCAATATGCAGCACGATTTATGTCTTTATATAAACAATATCTCAAATGCTTAATAGACAGATTAGAAAGACGCATACCCAAAGTATGTGATACTAAAGCCCCCGTGACTGCTGCACCAATGGCCACCTGACTTTTGTGTAAATTCACTAACAGACCAGATGCTCGTTGATACGATTCCAAAAATTGTCTAAATCGTTGTAGATTTTGCGTACACCCATTCAAAAAAATGATAAGATATCTGCAAAACCCAAATGAGAAATTCTTGGGGCCCTGCATGAATGAAAGCCGCATATCCTACCTTCTTCCATAAGTGCATTAAGACTCCTGGAAAAACCTTCTGAGGCTAGTATAAACAGTAGAGGAGAAAGAGGACCACCCTGCTTTACACCTCGCGAAATTGGAAAGAAACCAGCAGGCTTACCATTAATTAATATTGAGCAACGTGTGGCTGATAAATTATTAATAAGGATGCGAACCAATCGTGCATGGAAGCCCATTTTAGACAAAATTCTACTTAAATAAGGCCAACTCACCCTGTCAAACGCTTTTGCCATATCCAATTCAACAATAACATGTCCTCCATGCATTGGTTTATCCAAAATATATACCATTTCCTGTGCTAGTAAAATCTGTTCAGTTATATCTCTTCCTTTCATAAAGCCAGCCTGATTAGGAGAAATTAGCTTCGACAACACATGTGAGATGCGTGTGGCTATAATACGGGTGATCACCTTGGCAATAAAGTTTGTCAGGCAAATAGGAGGAAACTCAAAAAAACGTACCGGATTGACAACCTTTGGAATCAAGGTAATGAGGGCTGCAGTTAGCTGAGCTGGCGGACAAATCCCAAGAAAAACTTCCCATACCGCTTTGTGAACATCGGCAGATATTAACTGCCAAAAATGCCTGTAAAAAGATCCTGAGAAGCCATCTGGTCCCACTGCACTAGCAGGACTTAAATCCCAAACCACATTTTTTCTTCATCTATCAATGGCAGACTTAATAAATGAGTATTTTCGGCTTCAGAGATCAGAGACGGGACATACTGTAACATATCATCATAATTATCTGTGTGCTCTTCCGTAAATAGGCGCTGGAAATAACGTACCACTTCAGTCTCAAGATCATGCTGACTTTCAAACTGAACTCCATCCTCTCGTATAATGCGGCGTATACCCTGCCGTTGTCAATGCTCCTTTACTGTTTGATGAAAAAATCACGTGTTGGCATCTCCTTCACGCATCCATTTTATATTTGCTTTTTGCTTCCAGAACATTAGAGCTCTTGATTGAGCCAAGCGCAGTTGAGTCATAGAAAGATGATAAGCCTGCCTTGTGTCATCCTCTGGAGACGTATCATATATTCTTTCACATCTCGTGACCTCTTCTTTTGCATACCGAACCGCATCAAATATATTACCAAATACCTCTTTATTCCAACGGTTTAAACATCTTTTTAACTGCTTTAACTTAGAGTAAAATCCCCTCATTCTGCCAATAGTTGGAAAAGATCTCCAATGATGTGTCACTAAGAATCAAAATATGGATGTGTTGTCCAAGCATCCAGATATCTAAATGCTGCTAAAGGTGCCACTAATGCCGCTTGACATTCTAGAAATAATGGAGAATGATCTGATGTTGCACGGTTCAAATGTTGATATCGAACAGACTCAAATAAATCGAAAAAATCCGATGAACATAGATAACGATCAAGTCTACGGCTGACTCAACCTAGTCCCCTGCCATCTCACCATGTAAATGGCGAGCCTTGAAAATCTATGGATTGCAATGAGCAATGAGTAACAAAATCGTTAAAATCCCGCAATGTTCTCAAAGATGGTTTGGATTGACCTTTGTGCTCATCAAGAGTTAAAAATGTATTAAAATCTCCTCTGGTGATCCATGGTTTATTTATCCCACGGTAGAATGTAACAAGATCTTCCAATAAAGGCCGACGTGCCAAAACCGTATGTAAAGCATAAACCAATGTACACCAAAAAGATACTCTAGTGGATAACCATACAAATTGCAAGGAATGATTGTGGATACCCATACGTTGATTCTCTAACTGCAAAAAAGAACTCCAAAAAATCCAAATAGAATTATCATTAACTGACACCGCATTTGTGAAGCCAAGCTGAAGAGGATGAGAAGTTAATTCTAGTGATCACAATTTTGTCTCAATAACTACCAACAAGTGAAAGTTATAGCGACGATTTAAAGAAAGTAGTCTGACTACCAAAGTACGTATACCTCGCACGTTCCAAATTAGCATCTTCATTGATTAGAAAATATATCAAAAGAATTTGAGAGCGCTGCACGTGATCGCGTAATGGGCGGTGATAGAGGATCATGTTCACGAACTCGTCGACGCAGCAGCCTAGGCGACACTTGAAAGGTTGCTTCTTGAGATGTCTGTACTGGAGATGTTGGGTGGAGCGGTGAAGCGGTTTGCATTTGCTTATGTGTTTCATCAATTACCACAGACTGCACCATATCACAAACATATTTCATAAAACCATCATATGTTTGGGGATAATATATGAGAAGACCCAACCATTTCTGTCTGTGCCGCTTTAGATTGATGACCATCTGCAACAGGCGGCTGTGATTCATGGATCCCTCCCGTAGCCGATAACTTCTTAGGCGTCCAATGCATGGAGCTTTTCTTATTTCATGGCTGCACAGCCTGAGACACAGAATGCGGCTGAACATCTTGATGTTGGTCAGTGTCACAATCTGCCTTCTTATGGCCCAATCGCGAACAACTATCACAATACAGCGGCAAGTCCTCATAAATTACTGCTTGAGGAATACATCATTTCGATAACTGAATATAAACTCGAGCAGGCAACTCTTTGGATACGTCAAGTTCTACACACAATCTAGCCATAGATGGACGCAAGTGTTCTGACGTAGCATTATCCAATTTCATAGGTGTACCAATCATCTTACCAATCTGGAACAATGCATCTTTCTAGTGGAAATGAACGGGTAAACCTGGAAATGATATCCACACAAGAACAATCGGCACATCAATCTTTGGATCATAAACAGGTGTCCACTTTGTAACTCTCATATATTTTCCTGCAATTGTCCAACTTTGACGCGCAAAACATCTTAAGTAATCCTGTTCCAGCGCAAAATGCATTAATATATGATTCAAATCTAACAGACCAATGCGTACCATGCCGCTAAAACCTATGCGGTCAATAGTGGCGCGAATTGTAGCCAATTGTGGTCTGCCATACCAAAAGGATCCAACCAAAGAAAACCTGTATGGTTCATATAAAATCGCTACTTCCTCATCCGTGAATGAAATCATGGGACTTCCCTTATAACGTTGAATGGATTTGTCTGCAATAGAAGGCGCGGATGAAGATTCGAAGAGTGATGCAAAAGATTTTGGCCGACAGCGATAGACGGACGGTACCGTCCAGTTATTTTATTAATAAAGCCCTCACTTGTAGCGGAGGAATACCGTGGTTACATACGATGTGGGAGACTCTCCCGATAAAAAGATATGGAAAATACATAATATCTGCAGTATTGAAAATTGTATATTCAAAATTAAATAAATACAAGCTAATGATATACATTGTCCTATTGAAAGAAGTATGCCGTGTGAATGCCGCTTGAAATGTCAAAGTTGATAGCCATATTCCCCAATGGTGAAGTGTGTTGTCCAGCAATCCAACGAACCACAATAAAGAATGTGTGAGAAAAATACAATAAGCTAAGAAATAATCCAATATGAATGTGCTCTATATGTACCGATGTTGCCCGTATTCATAACCAAATAAACAACCACCCATATACAACGCGTGGACCTTGGAAGATGCCAGAAGGTGTACCTAGCCTCAAACTCAACAAGAGACAGCATAGTTAACAAAGCAATGTGATGAAGTGTGTATGATAATAAAGCTGCCAAAAATAAGAAAATAATGACGTACCCATGTTGTCTGTATCAGCCAGTGATACAGAAAATATTATGACAGTATAGCCAATCTAGTGGAAGACAAAACCATCTATGTGAATGTGAGGATAACAAATTCTCAGCAAAGTTATTCCATAAATCCAGCAGGTGTTGCCCCATTAAACGAAAGGAATGTAAAAATGTTAATGTAAGATCAACAATGAAACTGATGTAAACAAAGCAATTAGAATAGGGACCATACCAATGTCGCCTATGCCAAAGATTGACATAGGCAACAATATGATTAGCACGCCAACCAATTGAGAGATATATGCAATCATAGCCGGATATTGGGAACAAAAGTATCCAAACCAACTGCTCCCCGTACTTCACATGGTAAATCAGAGAAGGATGTATATAGAGTCAAACCTTCCGAATGATATCCATGTCTGGATAATGTGTGTGTGTGTGTATATATATATATATGTTTTTAATATAAGGATGGGCGGTAAAAAAAATGGAGATAGCGTGGCAGCGGCGATTCACAACGACGGTTTCACAATGATCTTCTTCGGTTAACCATTCTGCAATCATTTGCGAACCTCTTTTATCCCTTGCTTTCAGAATTTGCGATATCGCGGGTGGCGTTACAATTGCGAAAACACGCTCATATGCGTCAATCTTGGCGACAACGGCAACTAATCTCCCTCCACGCAGGATAGCTAGATTCAAAGGAGTCCCATACACAAAATTTACTCGTGACGAGATCACAGGCTTAGCTGCATCATTCAAGGATTGTCTAGTTCAGAGTTTTTGGAACAGTCGGCCAAAGCTTGAAGCCATCAGGAAGTGTTTTAAGAGAATAGGGTTTACGACGGCAGTCACAATTACACTGCTTGATTCATCCCATATATTAATAAAGTTTGATGTGGAAGCTGATTATTATAGGTGTTTTTCACATCGATCATGGAGTGTTCTAGGGTATCATATGAGGGTTACGAAATGGTCGTACGATTATGATCCGAAGGTTGACGTACCAATTGTACCAGTGTGGATCTCTCTGCCTGGTCTACTGATTTATTTGCATAAAAAAGAGGCTCTTTTTGAAATCGCAAGGATGCTGGGAACTCCATTGAAACCAAATTCGGCCACCATACAGCTCCTGCGGCCATCAGTTGCACGAATATGTGTAGAAATCGATGTATCACATGCGTTGCCTCAATGTTTACATATTCAGTGTGATGATTATACTTTCTTCCAACCTGTTGAATATGAGAATTTACCTTTATACTGTTCCTCTTGTCGCGTACTGGGTCATTCAATATAGACATGTTCTATTCACAAAACACATGTGTCGCAACAGCAAGTTATTGATTCACAAGCTTCGAAATTGCCTGCCAAGGAAAAGAGGCCAGATATTCAGCCCTTTCAACGATGGATGCCAAAGAAAAAAGCTCATGCCACTATTCCTACTATGGCTGAAGACAAAGTGGATCTAGATTTCCTCAGCCTGCGGGGCCTGAGATGTAGGGGCAACATGATGTTGAATTGCCTGCAACTGCAGGAGTGGAGGAGCAGGTAACCCACACCCAGGAACTTAATCCTATAAATCATAGTTCAGCAACAATTGTGGCAGCGGTGGAAGAGGATCCAGACATAGTATATGGCCTTCCCTGAAGCCTCTCTGTTAAACTCTGCAGCCAAATCATTGGAGCTTGAGCAGGTCTCTCATGCTCAAGATATCAACCGATTACATTGTACTTCATCTCAAGTTTTGAAGATTTTTGAGGAGGATCTAGTGATCGTATTGGAACATGTGTGGGATTCAGAGGTTCAAGAAGATAGTGTTGATGATATGTAAGAATTGCGCATAGCAGTAATGGATGTTGCAAAATTTTTATCATCCGCACCTCCATTGGATGATGGTTCTTTAAACATATCGCATCCTGATGTTGCCCAGGCCGTTGATCATCTGTTCAATGTTCAACAAAGAAGACCGTGTAGAAGGAAAGCTCAGATGCCATTGGCCCCTACTTTTACTATGCTCACTAGAGGTGCTATTCAGCGATCATCTTCAAAATCTTCTACTAATCCCTCTTAATGAATACACTACTATGGAATGTTCGGGGTGTTTCTACCTCCGTGGTCTGTGTCATTTCTTTAACTCGACAGCATCATTTGCATTTATTGGTTTTGATTGAACCAAAGCTTCGACAATCTCGGATGGTTAGGCTGCAACTTGGTTTTTCCAATGCTTGTTCATCTAGTGATGGTAACATTTGGATGTTTTGGTGTGGTTCATTTTTACAATTACTGGATACTAGGGCTGGTATACAAAATACCTCTTTACACTTACGGTGGATGGCTAGTGGTCAATCTTTATGGTATACAGTGGTCTATGCTCGACATACAGTGGCTATGCATCGTCCATTATGGGCTAATTTGATATCATTTCGAGCGGAGGATGATTCTCCTTGGCTTCTTGGTGGTGGCTTTAATAACCCAGGTACTTTTGCTGATTTCCGTCCCATCTGCTTAACGAATTTTATCTCAAAAGTTGTTACTTGGGTTATAGCTTCTCTTCTGTCTAAGCTATTGTCTAGACTGATTTCAATAGAAAAAGCAGGTTTTATGCCTGAGAGGGGAATTCCGGAGCAGATACTTATGGCTAAGGAAATGGTGCATATTTTACATTGCAAATGTCGGGGAGGAAATGTGATGATTAAATTGGACATGGCAAAGGCTTTTGATCGGGTGTCCTAGCAGTAACTTGAATAGTTGCTTTTGCGCTTTGGTTTTCATGCCAGATTTGCGCGTCTGATTATGAACAATTTGGCTGCTATGTGTTGTTCGGTGTTGATTAACGATAAATCTTGTGGATTTTTTTGTACTTCTCGAGGAGTCAAACAAGGTGACCCGTTGTCGCCTTTGTTTTTTATTCTGGCATCTGAGAGTTTTTCACGTGGCTTAAAGTAATCAACCATTCTCAATTGCCATTCTCAATTGCCCATCAAGTACTTGGGCTCATTTTTGTTCAAAGGAATCAACCGCTCAAGATATTGTATAGATTTGCTCTCACATTTTAATACTTGATTACAAGGCTGATCTCAACGTTTATTAAACATGGCAGGGAAACTTGCTCTTATACAGTCGGTTCTCGCTACTTTACCACTGCATATTATGGCCATAGCTCGACTACCCCAAAGTGTTATTACTGAGCTTAATTGCAAAATGGACAACTTCTTGTGGAACCGAAAGCATCATTGGCGTGCGTGGAATTCCTTGTGTCATTTAAAATATGAGGGTGGATTGGGGATACGTAATCTTGAGGATCTACAGAAAGCATATGAGTGTAAAATGTAGTGGACCTACAAGACGTCTTCGTCTATTTGGCCACAGTATATGAGGCATAAATATGGAGCCAGACACGAGATGCAGGCGATGGTTTATGACTCCTCTGATTGGAAGCGTATATGTCGTATTCATTCATTTTGTATTTTACAAGCAAGACACATCTGATGGTTTAGTATGGTTGGATGATGAGCATGGTTAGTTTAGCTTACGCATAGCCTGCGAAACTTGTAGGACCTGCATGGCTATACAACCTTATACTCAGTTTCTATGGTGGAAAACTACGCCTAAACAGGGACAAGTTTTTCTATGGAAATTACGGAATAATGCGCTGCCAATGCCAGACAATACTTCGGCCTGGATGGTTCCTTTTTCATCATGCTGCAGTTTTTGCAAAATTGCATCAGGTACGCAGAACCACATATTTTCTACATATCCTCTTATTAGGTCTCTATAGAGCCATCTTGCAAGGATTTTTGGAGGCCTGTTACCTACTGAATTGATGTTTCGTCGATATTTAAGAAGATGGTGGCAACATGCCACTTCCGCCACAATGATGGGCAATCTTGCGGCAATAGTTCCTCTACTAACTACTTGGTCTACTTGGAAAGAATATGCTGCAATACAATTTGGTGATGAAGCTTTCTCTTTCTTGCGTCTAAAGGAGAGGATCCGACATAGCATATACTCCTGGTGTTCTTCTATTTCAGAATCTCGGTTTGCCACATCCATACCTTTGTTACTCCAAGGACAATTTTCACCACCCGTACGATCTTGTAGAGTGACTATTGTTGATGGTGTCTGTCCCCGACAGGTAGATTTAAGCTTAATATTGATGCGGCTATGGGCCACAGAGGGGCAGCGGGAGGGGCAGTCTTACGAGATCATAATGGACAACTGGTCCGGTGCGTTGAGTTTTCTTCTTCCAGTTTTACCACCACTACATGCGAAATTACAGGCTATGCTTTACACAATCATTTACTTTGCTACATTGGGATTATGTGATTTGTATGTTGAGACTAACTACCAATATTTGGTAATGCTTATATCAGGTTCAGTCTCATTATCGGGACAGTTGGCCAATGATGTCGTGCGTTTGAGTGTTTTTTTGGCTCTTTTACGTTGCAATATCTTATATGTCCCACGCGAAGGAAACTCAGTGGCTCACACCTTAGCACAATATGGGCTTATGCCAAGGTCATCAACCACATTTCAGAGGGTGTTGATCTTCCACCATTGACACGTGGCAGCTTGATGACAGACGCGAATACTGCATATATTCGAGCTTTATCATCATGACCGCATTACTTCCTTTTTTGCCTACATCTTTTCGGTGCAGGTGATCGGGTATGTTCTTGTTCATATTTATCATTTACGGTTATTATGTACACTCCTATTTCTGATGCCAGGCTTCACCTCTTTCCTGAGCATGTTTGCATATTGGTGGGAGCTTCTACGTAGCACACTATATAGCTTTCACGGATGGCCTGTCACATGTTCGCAGCTTCTCTTGGGCGTAGTTTACTAGGGGTTGCATATATTCCTAGTGAATATGGGCAACGCTGGTATGTTTCATACATGCATCTTATTTATTCAATATCTTCTTCATATGCGGACCTCTAATTCTATTTTTTTGCATGCACGTTTTTTGCTGACACCTCATGAGGACACTCTTGGTTGCAAACATGGATGGTCGCTGGTTCCATTTGTACGGTTTTGTGGATTATGGTCTTGGCAATGTCTGCTGTTGCAGCTCACTCTTTGCGGATTTCTAGTTACTTTCGGATTTGAATGTGGGCGTCTGTATTCTTTACTGAGATTTGTTATGGATCAATGCTCCGACTATACAAATATGTACACTTTTTCCTTCGCCAAGGTTTTATCCACAAGGGTGGTTTTTCTTGGTAAGGTTTTAATGCGGCATATCGTGTATGATTGGAGGTTGACAATTATTAGTTCATTGCACTCGCTATTTTCATATGATGACTTTATAATGTAATATGGTTTTCCTCCGCCATAAGTGAGGTTTCTCTTAATAAAATCTTTTCCATCTAAAAAAAGTAGAAGGATGGGCGGTACCGTCCGGCGATTTTATTAATAATAACCCTCACTCATTGCGGAGGAATACCGTGATTACATTTATTGAAATAAGTGACGGGAGACTCCTCCAAAATAATTGAAATCTAATGCCTATACAATGAAAAGTATAACATCCTGCATTATCTAAAGAATACTGTATGAGCTCTTGAAGGTAGTGTTGAAGCTGTTGACGAGGAGTGACGCCAGTAGAATGCAGTATCACACGGTCATAGTTCAGTCCAAGAAGAATGCAGAAATAAAATGTGAGTATTATATATCGTGTGAAAAAACGACGCATTATCCAGAAAGATATATGCAATACCATACCGAATTTGCATGTATTCTGGTGAAATACAGGAGACCTTGATAAAGCATTTGTTATGGAATGATGAGACACGGTTCCCCAATGCTGCGTAGTTGCATCAAGGTCGCGACTCCATGCCCATCCAAAATGTGGAAATGAACGGTTATGATGGTAGAAGGAAGACAATCATTAATCCAGAATAAAGGAAAGAAACGTACCGTAATTGCCCATATCATGGTGATACAGGCAACAAATATAAAGACAAGCAAGGTTGCCTGTATTAATGTGATACAGGAAACAGAGGTGTGAATAGAGCCAGTGCCAGAAGCCTCATCTCGAGTAGCGCGTTGCACATATTATGTTGTCCATTAAATAATAACCACATGCAGCTAATAGAAGAGACTCATGCAAAGTAAAAACAGCCGTCTGAGGGAATAGTCGGGCGTGCTGTGCTAAATGATGCACTGCCATATTGATCTCTCGGGAAATATGGTAAAGTGTGCTGCCTGTCAAGTGCAAAAATAACTCAAAACGTGTGTAATCAGCCAAAGAAGTGAGGGAAGGGTCTCCTACCATCGTTACTTGAAAGAAATCGGATTCAACCAGCATGTAACGATGCCATTGTCCAAAGTAGATAAGACTGAATAATATCACCTGAAGTTTTGCACATATTAGGGGGAGACATGGAAACGTGAAAGCAATAGCCCCCAACATACGGCCAGCATGATCCCGAAGGATGGCGCCCGCCGAAGCCAAGTGCCTTCCAACTGAGGCGTCAACACTCAGTTTCATCTTGCCTCAGGAGGTAGATGCCACTTCAATATACACATCTTCTGAACCTGTAATTTTGGAGTTGGGCCATGTTTGATGAGTTTCGGAAGATTGATAGCAAATTTAGTGCTCGACAAGGTTGACGCCCAATCGTAGCATGATTGACGTGTCATAGTATATCGGCATTGGACCGAAAGATCAGTCAAACCATAGATGATATTAGTGTATATTTTCCATATATTCCAACAGAGTAGCAATGGAGCGATTCGAAAATGGCCTAATAGAGATTGAGTTATAGAAGACAACCACTATTGTAAAAGGTATGGCCGAAGAGCCGAAGGCCGGGGAAGCAGACCATCTAAATGTAATGCAAATCTTGTCCAAATATCCTGTATGAAGGGGCATTTTAGAAATATATGAGTATTGTTAGCCGAAGTGGATCTACTAAAGGGGCAGATCGTTGGACATGCTTGCTGAAAACGGCACAAATTCTCTTCTAATGGTAGCGGATTATGAAATAGTTTCCACAGAGACCCCAGCAGATTTAGGAAGTGTCTTCCACCAAAAAAATCCGTGTGAATAAAGATTAGGACGGCAAATGTAGATATCCATATAAGCCTGCTTGAGAGTAAAATGATCTGTCGGGGAGGTGTTCCAACGCAATGCATACACTAGCATAGTATGAGATGAACATACAAAATGTGTAGATAAAAGCCGCTTCCGAACAGGAGAATCATAAATACAAGGAATAAAATCAGAACGTGAGCCATATTTTTTGCACATATACATTGCCCAAATCGATGACTTTGTGTGAAAATTACACGAAACCTTGCAGTTGTATGCCATCTGAATCAAATGAAGACTGCGAATGCCCAAGACGCCCTCTACTTCCGAGGCACAAATGGTTCGTCAAGATACCCAATGATATCGATGACCCCAAATAAACTCAGCCATTTTCCAGGATATGGACTGCATCACACTCTTAGGTAGGCGCCGATGGCCATAAGATGCAGTGGTATAGCTGTGAGCACTGACTGTAGTAACACAATTTGACCTCCTTGGGTAAGCAAATGACGCACCCAGCCAGTAAACTTATCATCAAAATGTTGTATCAAAGATTGACAATAGCGTGCTCGGTTAATCCACCGATATAAGTAAGAGCCCAGATACTTAATTAGTAGCGTGGATGGGTGCCCAGAATAGCACCCATGGTTAATAATGACATGCGCATAACATAAGAGCTGATCACAAACTGACTTTTAGAGTAATTAACAAACTGACCTGAGGCGCGTTGGTAAGAGTGAAGGAATGATTGAAAAGCATGCAAATTCTGTGTGGAGCCATTCAAGAAGATAAGCAAATCATCCGCGTATGCCAAATGAGATACCCCCGAAATGTGACCCGTACTGAAGCCAATAAGAGAGCCGTTGGAGAAAAGTCAATTGAGGCCCCTGCTAAAGCCTTTAGAACCAAGAATGAATAACAACGGAGATAATGAGTCGCCATGTTTCACCCCACACGTAGGAGAAAAGAATCCAAAGATCTTACAGTTGACCGTGACTGAAAGCTTTGAAAAGTGCATGTTGTTCAGAATTACTCTGATAAATCGATCATGAAAACCAAATTTCTGAAGCAATGTCTCGAAATATTGCCAATTCACTCGTTCAAAAGCTTTAGCCATGTCAAGTTTGATCAAGACATTAGCACCTCGCGTCTTTTTATCAATTAAGTGAATCGTTTCATTTGCCATGAGAACATACTCGCTTATATCATAGCCTTGTAAAAATCCGATTTGCTCAGCCAAAATTATTGCGGGCAGCAAGGCAGACGATCGGGTAGCCAATACCGAGGTAGTAACTTTGCTTACAAAATTAGAGAGGCAGATAGGTCTAAAATCAACATAAGATGCAGCTGCGATTTCTTAAGAAGTAGAGTAATCACAGAGGAAAGCATAACTTGTGGAGCAGGGATACTTAAAAAGAATTCCTGAACTGCGCACGTGACATCCAACTTTAATATATCCCAGCATGTTCGGAAAAAATGACCAATATATCTATCGGGTCCAGCGGCACTGTTTGGATTTAGACCCCAAATAGCTTTCTTAATCTCGGTCACATCAGGAATAGACAGCAACATATATATCATTGTCAGCCGGAGTCACCAAGTTTGGTATAGTTTGAAGGAATTCGGCCATGTCAATCACATGCTCACTTGTAAACAACTGTTGGAAGTATTGTACATCCACAACCCCTAACTCATCAAGCCCCTCAAGAATTACCTGCCTCATCCGTTAATTGAAGAATACGCTGACGACAATACCTATCCTTGACCATGGTATGAAAATATGCAGTATTTGCTTCACCATTAGTAGCCCAACGGATCCGAGATTTTTGCGCCCAAAAGGATACTTGTTCATGATGCGCACGAAGTAACTATGCTTGCGCAAGGAGAAAGCCTCTCTATTCTTCGGTGAACGATGTTGATCATAGGCAGCCTCCATTCAAGAATAAGTTTTTTCTACCTCAGTTGCCCGGCTAAATATGTTGCCAAAAATATCTCTATTCCAACAGCAAAGAGAATGTTCTAATAAACGTAGCTTAGTATATAATCCATGCATCCCAACCACCGTTGAGAATTGCTTCCAATTGGACTCGACAAATGTATACAAATCATCATGTATAGTCTAAGCATTGAGAAAACTAAATGGTAATGGTGGCTTTTCCACCAAGAGCCAACACTTTAATAACAATGGAGATTGATTAGATGAACCACATCAGCAAACATATCCATAAAACCAGTGTTACATAACATGCAATCTAGACGACGTAATACACGATTCTGGCCATTGCCCCGAGTCCACGTAAACAAAGATCCCAGTGTAGGAATTTCCTACAGCTGGCAGTGATGAAGACAATCACTAAAGTCAGCAAGAGAACTAAGCGTTGGTGTTGTACGTCCTTGATGCCCGTCTAGGCGTAAGAAAGTGTTAAAATCTCCACCAATAACCCATGAATCGGAAACTTGCTGGGAAGTAGATACCAATGCTTCCCATAACGACTTTCGCTCAAAGATAGTATGTCGACCATAAACTACTGTCCAGTGAAACGGTTGTGGAGTGTGACCCACATAAACCAAAAGTGTGAAGCCTGAGCTCCATGAACAACACTATGAAACAATATGTCCATAGAATGCCAAAAAACCCAAATATTACCTTCACAGGTATCTTATGCATGACTGAAGCCACGATTGAGACGATAATAGGTAAGCCGGGAAGGCTGCTGCTTAGGTTCAATAAGTACAAGTGAATATAATGAGTGCGCAGAACCATGACTAGTTATGCTGAAGAGGTGCGTAGACTTCCAACATTCCACGTAAAGTATTCATTGTGAACTAGTGAAATAAAGCGGAGGAAGCTGACAACTACGAGTCGCACTACGAGTCACCACTGATGAAAGAGGCAGGGGAGGCAATTCCTTTCAAGTCTGACGTCGCCGACTAGAAAGAACTGGGAGAAAACCTTCGGAATCCAGAGCGGGTGAACCAAGCAATTCACACACAAGCCTGTCATCCTTAGAAGTCATTGGCTTCAAAGCTAGATGCTTACTAATAAGAGCAGAGGCGTTACTCATTTGTTGTAAAAATCTGCATGTGCATGAGTATCAAAAGTAGGGTTCGGTGCTGCAAAATGACCTACCTCGGAATCAGAGAACTGACAATCTTCATGATCATCAACAATTTTTTGATGCAATAAGCCATCCTCCTTATCTGCATGTAATTGGCGGCTAATATCCTGCATGGGTGGAATTGGAAGAATGTGATCAGCATGTTAAGAATCAAAGGAAATAACTGAGGGAGGCTCGGACGGAGGATCATGTGCGGCAATCGGACATGGATGATGCGTAAGCAAGGTGACTGACTCAGGTGGGGGATCCGGTACTGATTGCCGTGCTTTCTTTGGAGTCCATTTATTAGCCGGTTTCATTTTAATAGGAGGCGGGGGTGGCTGATCCTCACATGCACTAACTAGACGCCCAAGTCTGCGAAATTCAACACAAAAGGATGGAAATTCTTCGTAGATTACCTGTTGCGAAATCAATTTCTGTTTGCCTTGTAAATATATTTTCTTTAGAAGCTCCTCTGAAAAATCGACCTCGACACAGACATGCGCAATGGAGGGGTGCAGACCATCAGCCGCCTCAATATCCAACTTGATCGGGGTTCCTACGAAGCGCGCATTCTCAAACAAGGCTGCCTTATGATGAAAGTGAAGCAGTATACCCGGGAAAGCAATCCAAATCGGAACAATGGGGGCATCAGTGGCAGGACCAAAATCAACGGTCCACTTAGTGACCTGTATAGCATCCGGCAATTTGCCACGTATGGCGGTAAAAACACCGGATATAATCTGGTTCATGGGCAAAATTCAAAAGAATGTGCGATTGATCAAGCAACATGATCTGTATATCCAAGCGAAATCCAATTCTTTAAAAGACCTCACAGATCACCTTTAGCAATGGTCGGCAGCGGCCAAAACATGCCAACGAGAGAAAGCTGGCAGGGGTGGTCAGAGTTTCAATCTCCTCATCCGAGAAGGTAATCAGTGGGAGACCTTTATGCTTAGAAGGGACTTTAGGAGAGATAGAGATTGGAGGAGTGGCGGACGACGGCAGCGAAAGACCGGATATCGCCACCATAATCAATATTAGGAGAGGGCATCGCCAGAGCCAAGTTTGTTATATATATATATATATATATATATATATATATATATATATATATATATATATATATATATATACTCTTTTGTCAAGTTTCTGATTCAGATGATCCAGACTTTTGTCAAGTTTCTGATTCAGATACTCACCAAATTGGCACTACAGGTATCCAAATAGACACAGATTCACACTCTCAGTTTCAACAACAGATGATTGAGGCTGCTAAAAACTTTACCAAACGGTTATCATCTCGTCCGGCAAGTATTAATGATGAAGATATTCTGCATGAATGCTTGGCTAGTGTATATATATATATATATTAGTGAAAGACGGGCGGTACCGTCTTGCGTTTTATTAATATTTCCCTCATTTGTGGCGGAAGAATATCGTGGTTACATGGACTGTAGGAGACTCTCCTACGAGATAATAATCAAAATATATAAACTGTACATTAGCTCCCGTGTAAGAATAATAAAAGCTACCGTATGAAAAGACCAATGTTTTAGAAAGCTGTAATGCAAATAAAAACATATAAACAATTGTATATTTGTGTGGCGGCGCAGTTCTTGAACGAGAAAGTCTTATTCGCGGTAGAGTTGTTCTCTGTCGGATAGGTAGGCTCCCCAATGCAGGCCAGCAGCATTCCATAGGTTGAGGTCCTCAAAAAACAAAAAATCAGGAAACATTGAAATATGAACACAAAGGATATAATACCACTGTTTGAGGACGTACCCATGTTGCCTGTATTCATCAAGAATACAGGCAACTTCCAAAGTATTTCACTGTGTAGGAGTTGGATAATGGAGCCATTTAACCTCGCAAGAATATTAGAGACCGCTTTATCTATAGCAGAGAGGTAAGGAGAAGCGAAATAGAAAGCGTAGAAAGAAAACGTACCGACGTTGCCTATACCAGCGACTGATATAGGCAACAATAGCACAAGAAAAAGCCAACCCAGTGGGAGAAATCAATTAAAGACGTAAATGTGGTAGCGAAATATCCAATAGAATAGCTCCCCGAACTTCGCATGGTAAATCTGTGATGAAGTTAAATGTAAGTGCACCAAATGCATGTAGACCATATCACACCAGGGTATGTGCTGCCGTATTCGATTCGCAGGGACAATGTTTTAGCGTGGATGCATTGATGCAAAGAAAGCTATTAGTTCGACGTAGATCTCTCAAAAAAGTGCCAGTACAATGATCAGTGCGTGACATGAGAGCCAAAAGCATACGGCAGTTAGTCTCCACAATCAGTCTATCATAGTCACACATGTAATACAAGAGGCTATAAGTCAACGCCATTAGCCATGCATGCAGTGGTGTGGTAGACGGAAGTGAAAAAGCAACACCCGATATAAATTCTCCCAAATCATTACGAAGTATGGCGCCCGCTGCAGCGCCTAACCTTCCCACTGTAGCATCTACATTAAGTTTAAATCGACCAGTGGGGGCAACTCCCAACGTACTATGCGATGCCTTCGCTGAAGCAATGGAGGGGAAAATCTGAGATTTACCAGTTGAGACAACGTCTTGGAAAACTTTCGTCCTTTAGTGGACAACCACCATGTATATATTTGTTCTCGAGCGCGTTCAAATAAATGTCTGTACGAGAATGAATTTTTGCCAAAGCGTATAGAAGTATATTCCTTCCAAATGATCCAGATTACAAGAGTTGGGATTGTGGCTCGTAGCTGGCCAATCATAGTATTAGCCGAAGATGTGCGCCACCAACGAATGAGATATGCTTGGATTGTGGATCGCTGAGGAAAAGGCCTTGCAAACAAAATAGAAATTTCTTGCCAAAGTGATAGAATATTCGGACAGTTGAGGAAAATGTGGTCTTGGTTGTCCTAGTGAGTCTTGCAAAAGACACATTGCAATGGGTAAATGAATTTCCATGTGCACAAGTTATCTACCAGACGTAATGCATGCATCCAAAGTTTCCACAAGATAGTTTTTGCCCCAGAAGGCAATGTCGGCCACAAAATAAACTTGTGGCAATCAAGAGTGGTCAAATGGACACATAATTGGTTATAAGCTGACCGTAGTGAAAATTGCCCCTCCGAGTCTGCGGTCCAGGATACGCCCTCAGGCGTATATGTAACCTGCTAATCCATGTATGAGTGTACTCGACAAATGTGCTTCCATGTTGGAGAATCATACAAGAGAGCGGAGATTGTCCCCCGTCTTCCATACCTTGCTCTACTGTAAGTTGCCCAAAGACTGCTGGAAGTATGATAACGCCACCATAGAAGGCCGTCATAAGCCTGTTGCAATAGGACTATATTTCGAATGCCCAATCCCCCATACTCAACAGAACAACAGACAGAATCCCAAGCTCGCCAATGATACCCTCCGTTCCAAAGGAAATTTGCATGCGTCTATGAATTTCTTGTATTACACTTTTTGGTAGCTTCGAGCTTGCCATAATATGTAGTGTTAGAGAACCTAGAACATGCCGAAGTAAAACCAATCTTCCCGCGAATGACAACAGTTTGGAAGCCCAGGAATTCAATTTTGCATCTACATGAGCAAGCAAAGATGTGCAGTAAGAGGCCCGATTAATACCTTTATATAAATATGATCCCAAGTATTTCATAGGTAAATGTGATAACTGCATGCCTAGTACATGTGATGCTCGAGTTCCCGAAACATTTGCACTTACGACCACCTGACTTTTGTGGAAGTTGACTAACTGTCTTGAGGCACGTTGATAATCATCTAAAAAGGTTCTGAATCGACGCAAATTTGCCATTGAACCATTAAGGAAGATGACTAAATCATCAGCGAACATTAAATGTTATATTTGAGGTACCCTTCCCGCATTGAAACCAGCAAGTGTGCCATTCTGCATCAATGAGTTAAGGCCACGAGAGAAGCCTTCGGCCGCAAGGATAAATAGTAACGGGGATAAAGGATCTCCCTGTTTAACCCCTCTTGAGACTGGAAAAAACCCTGCTGGTTTTCCATTAATGAGCACAGAGCACTTTGTAGAAGATAAATTGTTTAAAATAATACGAACAAATCTTGCATTAAAGCCCAATTTCAATATGACCTGGCGAAGATAGGACCAATTTACTCTGTCAAAGGCTTTATCCATATCAAGTTTGATAATAGCATGACCACCCGGCCTGTCCAAAATATGAGCCATTTCCTGAGCCAATAATACTTGTTCAGTTATATCCCTGCCTTTCATAAAGCCCGATTACTCTTGGGAGATTAGGTCCAGAAGATATTTTGCCAAGCGTGTGGCAATTAATCGAGTTATCACCTTGGCCAACAAATTTGTCAAGCAAAGGGGTCGATAGTCAGAGAATGTTTGAGGATTCATTACCTTTGGTATTAAAGTAATGAGCGATACTGCTACTTGTCGGGGTGGTGGAATTCCAAAGAAAAATTTTTGCGCTACTTTATGCACATCCTGATGTATAAGCGGCCAGAAACGACGATAAAATGATCCTGAAAATCCATCTGGTCCAGCTGCCCTTGTGTGGCTCAAATCCCATACAGCTGCTTTCATCTCTGATATATCCGGTATAGACATCAATGTTATGTTGTATTCTTCTGATAGTATGGATGGAATGTAGGACAATATAGAATTATCAAAACTAACTTCTACTTCCTGGAGCAATGTTTGAAAAAAACGTACTGCCTCCGCTTCTATATCTGTTGCAGAAACACATTCTTCCCCATCTGGTTTTAGTATTCTACGGATCATCTGTCTGCGACGTCTTTCTTACACTGTTTGATGGAAGAATTTTGTGTTTGCATCACCTTCTTGTAGCCATTTGACATTTGCTTTTTGTTTCCAATATAATCTAACCCTTGCTTGAGCTAAATGTAATGTGGCCATGCTGCGATGATACGCAGTCCGTGTGTCCTCTGTAGGAGAAGAATCGTATGTTGCTTCGCATCGGAGTGTGGATGCACTGTGCCACATAATCCGGATATGTTCATTACAAGCTGATATAGCATGTGAGAATCCAAATTTCAGATGATATTGCGTTAATGTTGAAGTATTTGATTTGGGCTCAATAATCACCAAAACATGCACATGATATCGTCGTGTTAAAACCAAAATCCTAACAACAAAAGTACGGAGCCCTCTAACATTCCACATCAAAATCTTCATTGATCAGATAGTACTTCAAATGAGTTAGAGAGGGCAGCCCTAGAACGAGTAAGCAGAGGTGATAAAGGATTTACCAAACGATTTTGACGTCGTAACAGGTGCGGCGGAACTTGAAAATCTCTTGCCTGAACAGACGTAGGAGGTGTTAAGATGAGACGATCCTGGGAGGCAAGGTCGATCACAATGGCCTGAACTAAATTAGCAGTATATTCCGTAATATCATCATCTGTAGGGATGGCAGGGAGCTCATGCTGAGACCCATCAATCTCAATCTCACTATCGGAAAAAGTGTAAAGTGCAGAATTTTCTGGCAAATCTGCTAATAAACAATCATCTATACCGCGGAGACGTGCCAAATTCTGTGAGGAAGAAACAGCATCCACTGGGAAAAGATCTGGCGATCGTAACAAGGCTGAAGGGGAATGGTCCTTTGTGGGAATATTTTCTTCAGGCTGTATAGACTTTTTGGGGGTCCAGCGTTTTGATGTTGCATCTTTTGATTTTGGGGGATTTACTGATTTGACTAGGGGTGGTTCAACTGGTGCTGGGACAGCCTCTTTACCACAATCTGCTACCTTGTGTCCCAGCCAAAAACATGAGGTGCAATAGGAAGGTAAATCTTCATAGATAATGGGTTGCATGATAGTACTAGATGACACTTGTATATGCACTCGTGATGGGAGTTCTTGAGAAATATCAATTTCGACACATATACGTGCTGTTGAAGGACGCAAAACTGAGCCTGTGGCTGCATCGAGTTTCATCGGAGTGCCCAGCATGCGACCTATTTGAAAAAGTGCGTCCTTTTGATGAAAGTGCACAGGCAATCCTGGCAGTGATACCCAAATAGGAACAATTGGCACTTCAATTTTTGGATCAAAATTTGATGTCCATTTTGTCACTCGCATATATTTCTCTGCTATGGTCTAACTTTGGCGAGCAAAACATCGCAGATAATCTGCTTCCTGATCAAAGTGAATTAATGTATGCATGGAATCAAGAAGACCAATATTTTGATTACCTGTAAATCCAATACGATCCATACTAGCATGAATGGTTGATAATGTAGGTCTGCCATACCAAAAGGATCCAACCAGTGAATGATGATACGATGCTGCCAATGTTGCGATTTCATCATCGGAAAATTGTATCATTGGATCGCCCTTATAGCGATGTATTGATTTGTCTGTGATCTGCACGGCGGATTTGGAAAAAAATGAAGCATACGATTTTTTCGCAGTCACAGTCAACTGAGTTGGAAGATGATCAGCAGGAGTATTTTCCATTGTATCCGGATGGGCATTTATAGATGGAATTGATGCAGAAGATAACGGCGGCCGTCGGCCGTCGAGCGGGGGGACTGCGGTAAGGGTGGCCGTCGTATCACAGTCGGAGTCGCCAGAGAGCCTTTTATATATTTTTTTTATCAAACATATATGATTATTAATAAACCTCACTTGTGGCGGAGGAAAACCATATTACATCAAGTACATTCGTCAGCATAAGAAAATAAATGAAAGAGAATACAAATAATGATGTATCTCCAATCGTATATGATATGCCACTTTAAAACCTTGCCAAGTAAAACCACTCTTGTGGATAAAACCTTGGCGAAGAAAAAAGCGTATATATTTATACGATTGTCACGGATACCAAAAAAGGGGAAGTAGACAGGCATCTCCAAACGTGCTCGACATGAGTTGATGCGGATCCACTTGGAAGGCCAAACCGTTGAAAGAGCATGATCTTCGTTCAAACGCACCTCGATACAAGGAAATAAAGCTGTTATCATCAGGAAATTTAAGAAATAGCTGAATATGGATATATGGAACAATCGCATACCCAAGTCGCCCTGGCTGTGAAATTGCCAGGACGACGACCACTTGAAATGGCTCGTTAGCGAACACAGTATGTCTTTTGGGCACCAGACTAGGAGAAGCCTCCCCACCAACGAATATATCAATAGCGCGCACCAAAGCAGAAGAAACACATGCATCAGACAATGATATGTAGAGTAAGTTGGAACTGAAGCAACATATATAAAGCGATAGAAGGCACAGAAGGAGAACGCACCAACGTTGCATGTGCACAGAAACACAGGCAACGACATATGTATGTAGCCAAGGTCAGCATGTGTGACTAACGCAGAGCAGGCAACTGGAGATCCACATGCAAAGCACCACATACTTCGCAGGGCAGTGATTGGGCTGAAAGATAAGTGCGATGACCTGCGGTTCTGAAGCCATAGCGTGCTAACCTATGTGCGGCTGAATTTGCCTCTCGTGGACAATATTGAATAGCTGTCTGAGTGAGGTTAAGAAATAATGCGGCACGCTTAATGTCCATGGCAAAAGCTCCTGAGTATGAACCAGGCTCCGCAAGCAGGGACACCATCCGTTGGCAATCAGTTTCAATAATAATGTATGTATACTGTGGAATATAGAAAATCAAAGCATAGAGCATGGCCTGTAGCTCAGATCGAAGTGGAGACATCAGGGGCAGCGCAAAGCAAAGTGCTGAGAGTAAATTGCCATCAGAGGTGCGTAATATTGCGCCTCTTGCCGCCAGCTTCTGACCAATAGAGGCATCAATATTTAACTTTAGTTTTCCAGACGGGGGAAGTTGCCGTCGAATGATAGACAGTCGTTTAGATCGGATTGGAGGTGAATAATGTTGCTGTACTAGATGTGGCAAGTGCCGGGCAAACTTTCTGTTATTCACTGACGCACACCACGTGTAGATAGCCGTTTTGATCTTTGTGCGCAGGAGGTCTGGATTGAAAGTTTCAGTACCAAATCGACATGATGTATACGACTTCCATATCTCCCAAGATACTAAAGATGGTACAACTGCTCGAAGTTGACCCTTCATTGATGACTTCGAAGAACTTCGCCACCAACGTAACAGATGAGCTTTAATTGGATTGGAGTGGGGTAATGGACCTAAAAACGTTATCGACATATCGATCCATAAAGACCAAATAGCTGAACAATGCAAAAAGATATGATCCTGACTATCATGCTGTTGGCGACAAAAAATACACTGGGAAGGTAGCGCCGTGAGCCATCGACACAAGTGATGCGTGATTGGGAGAGAGTTGTTCCATAATCGCCATATAAATATTTTTTGTCCTGGAGGCGAGGTATTCCACCAAATGTAACTATATTCCTTTTGTGTCTGACCGTGGGCAGCAATATGTAAATAAGCCGAACGTATAGAAAACTGACCATTTGAATCTAGGATCCAATGGATCGAGCCATGTGATCGAGTAGTGTGTAACTCCATATAAGCATTGATTCTACAAAGACGCTTCCATGTAGCTGAGTCATAAACATGGGAATAAACTGAGGAGCGTTGACCGTATTTGGCCCTGCTAAATTCAGACCATAGCGTGTTAGAATGAATGTATTTCCACCAAAGCTGGCAGTCATATGATTTTTGCACATGAGTGAGGCTTCGAATTCCAAGACCGCCAACTTCCACGTCTCGACATACAGAAGGCCAAGATTGCCAATGATGACAACCATTCCAGAGAAAGACAGCCATTTTCCGGTTCAATGTATTTATCACCCCCTTGGGAAGCTTGGAACTGGCTATAAGGTGAGTTGGGATGGTGTTGAGTACATATTTAATGAGTACCAGACGACCCGCCATTGATAGTAACTTTGTTGACCAAGAAGTGAGCTTAGAGTCAAAGTGATTAAGCAAAGAAAGACAGTATCTGGCCTTATTACATCCCTTATATAAATAAGAGCCAAGATATTTAATAGGTAAGGATGTGGATCGCATACCCATTGCCTGCAGCGAATTGTGAGATGGGGCTCCATGGCCTATAACAAGTTGACTTTTGCTATATTTCACTAATTGACCTGACGCCTGCTGATAGGCCTCAAGAAAGCTGCGGAAGCGGTCCACATTACGCACGGCCCCATTCAAGAAGATAAGGAGATCATCGGCAAACCCCAAATGAGACACACCTTGCACACGGTCTGTATTAAAGCCCTGGATATACCCCTCCTGAAAATAATGCTTTAGACCTCTAGAGAATCCTTCAAAAGATAGGATGAACAACAGCGGTGATAAGGGGTCTCCTTGTTTGACCCCTCGGCCAAGAGAAAATGAAGTAGTCAACCCACCATTAAGAAGGATAGAGCAAGTAGTCATACGTAGATTATTGATGATGATCCGTACAAGGCGTGCATGCATGCCCATCTTACATAAGAGCAACTACAAATATTGCCAACTCACTCGGTCAAATGTCTTGGCCATATCCAGCTTAACCAGAATGTGCCCTCCTCTAGTGCGTTTATCAAGTACATGAACCATTTCCTGCGCTAGAAGGACTTGCTCTGTGACGCCCCGTCCTTTCATAAAGCCTGCCTGCTTCGGTGAAATTAATTTGGGAAGAATAACAGCTAGCCGAGAGGCAAATAGACGTGTAATCACTTTTGAAATGAAGTTGGTGAGGCAGATGGGGCGAAAATCCGCAAAAGTACGAGGGTTTGCAATTTTCGGAATGAGGACTATTGTAGCAGCCGCGACTGGCTTTGGCATACGAATTCCCAGATAAAACTCCTGTACTGCTTTGTGAACATCATGTTGAATAATATGCCAGAATTTTCGATAAAAAGATCCAGGATACCCATCAGGCCCCGCTGCACTTGAGGGGCTTAAATCCCAAACCGCTGCTTTGACATCATCGAGCGTTGGAATCGCTTGTAACATTTGATTGTCATCGGAGTCTATCAACTGAGGTATATATTGTAGTATGTTGTCATAATTTGCAATGGGCTCGGATGCATATAATGTAGAAAAATACCGAATAGCCTCAGCAGCGATGTCATCTGATTGTGTGTACTCGATCCCTTCGGGAGATAAAATTCTGTATATATGCTGCCTATAGCGTTTATCTTTAACTGTTTGATGAAAAAAGGATGTGTTCGCGTCCCCTTCATTCAGTCACTTGACATTGGCCTTTTGTTTCCAAAAAAGAAAGGCACGATGTTGTGCCAACTTGAGCTCCGCCATGCGCTGGTGATATATAGTCCGCGTATGCTCCATAGGGGTCTCATCATATTGTTTTTCTGCTATTTTCACCAACGTGTCTGCATAGGATATTGCATCAAAAATATTACCAAATGTGTCTTTGTTCCAATGCCTTAGATCGCGCTGCAACAGAGATAATTTTCTGTGTAATCCCCACATACCCCCAATTGTTGGGTATGACTGCCATCTATGTACAACAAAGTCATAAAAATCTGCATGTGTTTCCCAAGCACTAAGATAACGAAAGACAGCAGGAGGTTTTGGACCCTCATTGTCACATGACAAAAATAATGGTGCATGATCAGAAGTTGCCCTAGATAGGTGCTGAACATTCATAATTGTAAATAAGTCAGAGAAAGCTAAGGAAGTGAGAAAGCAATCAAGGCGTCGGCTGACTCGCCCTAAACCACGTCCACCACTCCAAGTAAAATTCGAACCCCGGTAAGGAACCTCCTGCAAATGACAATGCTGTATAAAATCATTAAAGTCTTGAAGAGTACGTAGAGAGGGTCGAGATCATCCACTATGCTCATCCAAAGTTCGAAAAGTATTAAAATCTCCGCCTATTAACCAAGGAGTGGTATTCGAAGCATGAAACTGTTCCAACTGTTGCCATAATATTTTGCGCTCTAGAGTAGAGTGGCGCCCATATACTGCTATTAGCCAGAAAAAATCACCAGAGGCGAGCCAGCAAAATTTAATAGAATGGTGCTGATGGCCAGTAATCTCTGCATCCCAAGCCAAGATAGATTCCTTCCAAAAAAAACTCCATATTTGATCGTTACAAACAGATAAAGATTTAGTGAAACCCAACTGCAGTTGATAATAAATTAAATAATTAGGCTGTAGCTTTGGTTCAATCACGACTAACGCATGCAGACTATGTTTTCATGTTAGGGATAATAATCATGTGAATGACGTATGAATGCCACGAACGTTCCATAACAAAATCTTCATTGTGATAATGCATCAAAAGAATTTGAGAGGTGGGAAGCACGTAACCTGGTCAGTCTGGGGGAGACAGGATTTTCATGTGGCCTGCGTAGTATTTTTGGACCCTGTGAAGGTACTGGACCAGGTGGAGGGATCAAAGGGTGGCTGTCCATTTGAGCATCAACATGTGTTGCTTCCACAAGATGGGCAATATGATCCGCGCAACTTTGATCGAGTTCATCCAAGCGAGCATCATGTTGGGGGGGATCGATTTCAATTTCCGAATAAGAACCAGGTACAGATTTGTCCGGTACATCACCGACTATACAGTCATCAACTCCTTTAAGACGAGATATATCTTGAACATCAGTAATGGCTTGGGGCGCCACCATATCTGGAGATGGCGGGATGAAGACTTCTTGTGGTGTGCATGGTGTCTGATTGGGATCTGTCAGCAATATATTTGGCTCTACAACTTCAGCATTGAGAGGTTCCTTTGCCGGACCTATTTTTTTGGCGTCCAACGTTGACTTTTATTTATGTCTCCTGGCTGTTTAGGGTTGGAGGCCTGTTTAGACGTGGGTTTGTCTCCTGAAGCATGTGATTTTTCCGGCTGGCCGCTACAGTCAACAGCGATATGGCCCAGGCGAAAGCAGCAATCACAATATTTTGGCAAATCCTCATACTCCACTGTCTGCATGATTACCCTAGATGACGTTTGGATAAATACACGATTAGGAAGCTCTTTGGAAACATCTAACTCAACGCATACACGTGCAACCGAAGGGCGGTTCATTGTAGCGGTGGCGGAATCCAATTTCAGAGGATCTCCTAGCATTGCCGCCACTTGAAAAAGAGCATCTTTACGATGCATGTGTATTGGGAGACCTGGGAAAGCAACCCAGATTGGAACAATCGGTACCTCAACTGCAGGATCGTAGTCTGGGATCCATTTTGTGATTCTCATCTCTTTTCCCAAGATTATCCATCCTCTTCTGGCAAAACAGCGAATGTAATCCTGTTCAAGATCGAAATGAAGTATGATATGCGTTGCATCTAAAAGGCCAACCTTTACTGCTCCAGTGAATCCTATGCAATCAATGGCTGCTCGAATGGTGGCTAATGGCGGCCGTCCATACCAAAAAGTTCCCACCAATGTGAATCTATATGGTGCGGCTAGTGAGTGGATCTCTTCATCAGTGAATGTGATCATGGGTCTGCCCTTATATTTTTGGACATCCTTCGTTTTAATGGGCTATGATGCGACTTTGAATAGCGAGGCGAAAGAACGGCTGGATGGAGATTGCGGCGTTGTGACCGCGGTAGGGTGCAGAGCGTCTGGTGGTTTTGCGGCGGGTTGAGAAGAAGCCGCCATAGTAGGGCAGGAAGTGCGACGGAATCAGGGAAGGCAATCGGGGAAGGCTTCGATGGTGAAGAATGGCGACGGCGGCTACGCCGTTCTCCATGTAATCGCAGGAGCGGGCAGCATTTTTATGTAATATATATATGAGCCTTTTATATATATATAATTTTTTTATATTTATATATATATATATATACATGTACATTAGGAAAAAATGTCTCTGGCGACTAGCGGCTAGCGCGGCGATCGCCGTCGCCGCTCTTTTTTTTTCTAATCATCTTCAACGTCGGCCCTCCTGTTGCACCAATCATCTGGTGAAGCATTCGGTTGGTACAACATTACCATGAATTAACGCTATTAATTCCGCTACGATCAATCGTAATGACCATGCCGCCGCCGTCTTTTGCGGCGGTTGTTTCCGGCGCAGCCAATTCACAACAAATCAACATTTCGCCAAAAAATGTATCGCGTTACAAAGATATTCCCATGATCTCATTCCTTGATTCTGAAATTGATGCCCTCGCTGCTCCATTAAAATATTCTTTGGTGGGCACTTTTTGATATGGTCGTCCCCCCTTGAAAGTCATCCAGGACGTCTTTGAAAAAATAGGATTTCACCATGATCTCCGTATCACACTGATTGATCAAACCCACATACTGCTGAATTTCCGAAATGAGGCCGATTATTTACGCCGTTTCTATCGACGATCATGGCATATATCTGGCTGCCATATGTGAATAACAAAATGGACTGTGGATTTTGATCCTACAGCTGATGCCCCGATCGTTCCTGTCTTGATCGCATTCCCTGGGCTACCCGTTCATCTCCATCGTCGTGAGGCTTTGTTTGAAATTGTTCGTCCCATGGCTCTCCCATCAAGCTTGATGTTGCGACAACTGAGGGTCTTCGACCATCTGTTGCAAGAGTGTGTGTAGAAATTGATGTTTCGCAAGAGTTGCCACAAAAGATTTATTTGCAGGCAAAAAATCGTTTTATCCTACAGTCAGTGGTTTATGAAGATCTTCCGCGATTTTGTACAGTCTGTCGCCACCTTGGACATGCTACCGGATTATGTCCTGCAAAAACTCCTAATACTATTCCCCCACCCCCGCCACCCCCTCCGCCCCGTCAGCTAGCCAAACAATGGACACCAGTTAAGCATCGCCCTGCAGCGGAGCCGCCTGCTGATTTACCACCTTCACAGCCTCAGCCTACTGTATCACTGAATCCACCTGAGCTTCATCCCCCAAAGTGACGATTGCACACTTGATCCTGATAATGATACTGCCCTGCATGCTAACGTTTTTTTGTGATGCAGCCGAACAGCCGCTAACTAATACATCGGATCATGATGATTTGGGACATTCCTCCGACACTGAGTTACCTATGGACTCGACAGAATTACAGCAGGTTTTTGAGGATGTAGTGCATCGCATGTAGTTAATCCCTCCATCACCTGAGGTAGAAGTCTTGATCTCAAGATTGCAGGAGACCACTGAGGAAGCAGAATTCATTCCAGTCGTACCTCGCCGTAAATGCCGGACTAAGAAAGATCTTCCGCCTTTACCGCCATCTACTATTTTGACACGCAGTGCTTCGCATGCCTTGCAGGGAAGTGACTCTACTCTTTCTCAATGAATGCATTAATATGGACTATAAGAGGCATCCGTGCTTCTTTGCCTAGATTACATCTTTTGATTCATGAACATCGACTTAATTTACTTGCTATTCTGGAACCAAAACATCATAATTCACGCATTGCTGCTTTTGGAATGGATCTTGGTTTTTCACATTATTTTGCATCGCAGTCAGAACGTATTTGGTTTTTTTTAGCGTGATTCAGAGTTTCAGTTGCTTTCTATGCAGGATCAGGATCAAGTGGTCCATTTTACATTGCTCTATCGTTCACTACAGTGTACTTTTGTATTGTCGGTAATATATGCTCAACATACATCATTATTACGTCGTCCTCTGTGGCAATCATTATGTGACTTTTCTCGGGAGTCTACGTTGCCGTGGCTTGTAGCAGGGGACTTTAATACATTTCGGGCACTGGATGATCATAGCGGCCGCTCCCACCCCTCCCTATCTGTATTGCAAGATTTTAATGATTGTATTGAATTTTGCTCTCTTATGTCGCCACCTTTTACTGGACCCAGATTTACATGGATTTATGGCCGTGGTTTAGGCCGTGTTCGTAGACGTTTGGATTGGCTTTTTGTGAACTCAGCTTTTCAGGATGTGTTTGAGAACATACAGCTTACACATCTTCTGCGTGTCTCCTCGGATCATACTCCATTATTATTCATTTGCCGCTTGCCTATGGTCGGGGGTCGCCGCTCTTTTCGTTTTCTGGATTCCTGGTTTTTACATCCGGATTTCTCCACTTACATGCAGAATGCTTGGTCTTCATATCCCACAACGGGAGTTATGTATGTTTTTTACACCAAATTGATTTCTCTGAAATGATACGTGCAGCGGTGGAATAAAGAAATCTTTGGCAATATATTTACCAATGTCATGCAAGCTGAGGCTAACTTAAATGCTGCTGAACGCGCTTGGGATGATACGCCAACGACTGAGACGCGTTCATCATATAATCGGGCAAGAGCTGAATATATTCAAGCATCCAAATATGAGTTACATTACTGGAAGCAGAAAGCGCGGATAAGGTGGATAAAAGAGGGGGATGCCAATACACACTATTTCCACTCTATTGTTAAAGGGCGAAGAATGGAGCTGCGGATTCAGCAAATCCGATCCTCTTATGGTGTCCAATGTACCACGCCACAAGATATTATGTCAGAAGCAGTTTCATTCTATACTTCTTTATTCGCTCATGAGGCGACACATAATCATGAGGCGATTCTCGCTTACATCCCACGTCTGATATCTAATGAGGACAATGCCAGTCTCACGCAGCTACCAATGGAAACCGAGGTCAAGGAGGCGGTGTGGCATCAGGACCCTCAGAGTGCAGCGGGTCCAGATGGATTTAATGGTAACTTTTATCGTTCATGTTGGTCTATTATTCATACAGATGTTTTGAAGGCAGTGCAAGAATTTTTCATTGGTGTTCCGCAACCCTCAGTAATGGCTATTGCGGTAATCACCTTGATTTCGAAAACGTCCTCTCCTCAAACATTTAGTGATTTTCGTCCTATTTGACTCACTAATTTTTTGAGTAAGGTTTGTACGCGCATAATTGCCACTAGATTGGGCAAGTTGCTTCCCAAATTAATATCGCAAGAGCAGACATGATTTTTACCAGGACATGATATTTCCTCACAAGTTTTGATGGCACGGGAGATGATGCATATGCTTGAGAAAGGTGGTAAGCAGTTATGTTTAAAGTTGGATATGATGAAGGCTTTCGACAGAGTTAGTTGGGAATATTTGGATCTTTTATTGAAACGGGTTGGCTTCTCTGATTTTTTCACTCGCATTATTCTCAATCATTTGAGGGCCACCACTTTAGCAGTTTCGATCAATGGTCAGCCATCTAGCACGTTTCGACCTTACTGGGGAGTTAAACAGGGAGATCCATTATCACCTCTGCTTTTTATACTGTCATCGGAGGGGTTTAGTCGCGGCTTAAAGGTCATTGTTGCATCTGGCACGCTACAGCCTTTTCGCCTGGGCAGAATACCTTTTGCGACCACACATCTAGCTTATGCTGATGATCTTCTTATTTTCTTACGTGGTACACAACACAATTTATGCCATTTCTACTCGTTTTTAAATTCATATGAATCTGCGTCGGGTTAGAAGGTAAATTATCAAAAGAGCAGTTTTATTACTTCCGCCACAACCTCGACGCATCAGCGACGCATTTTCGAACCCATATTGCACATGAGGTGCACTTCATTACCATTTCGTTATCTGGGTTCGTATTTACATAAGGGGATTAATCGCGCAAGGTATTGTGCTTCTCTGCTACAGCATATAGATGACCGCTTGAATGGTTGGCACTCCCGATTACTTTCCTCAGCGGGCCGACTTGTCTTATTACGTTCTGTGTTATCATCTCTCCCGTTACACATTCTTGCCGCCGGCGGATTACCAAAGACGATTGTTAAGATTGTAGAGAGAAAAATGGCAGCATTTTATAAGGGAAATAGGCATCATTGGGTTGCTTGGTCTAATATTTCTGTGCCTACAGCAGAAGGTGGACTAGGTATTCGAGATCTCAGCTGTCTACAAAAAGCATATCACTGTCGTATTTCGTGGTGCTATCATCAGAATGACACTCTCTGGAGTACATATATGCACCACAAATACGGCGGCGAAGCTTATTTGTTGTATTCATGACACATGTGTTTCTCATTCAGACATCCAGGTAGGGCATCTAACTTGGATACCATCACCGTCAGGAGAGTTTTCCCTGCACTCCGCGTATGATATATGTCGTCCATCCCATCCTACACTGCTATCGGTGAAATTCATTTGGTTTAAGCATCATTCCCCATCTACACAACTACTATGATGGCGTCTTTTTCATTCGGCTATGCCATTTGAGGACTATATTGGAAGGTATGCCGCATCACGTCCCACACAGTGTCCATTTTGTAAGCTCTCTTCAGCCTCGGTAGATCATGTCTTTCTCTACTGCGTCCACATACGTCCCATCTGGAATTTCTTTCCATCTGAGCTGCATTGTTTGTCCCCCGTATCATTATCTCTACGCTCATATTTGCTATCTTGGTGGTATCGCGCTACATCCTCCTCGTTCTCGGTCATTTTGAGGATTGTTATTCCGGCTATTATTGTATCCAATATATGGCGTACCTATGCATCACTTGTTTATGGATCCTCAAGCATTTTTGCACTATACTCCATTCGGGCTGCTATTCATTCAGACATTGACATATGGAGTAGATCTATTCATGGTTCAAAACTTGCAAGAGGGATCACTACGCAACCTTCATGGATTCCGTCAGTGCGATCGCCATGCCCGGAAGTGGTGCAATGGCTCTGTCCTCCTTTTGGTCGATTGAAGCTTAATGTCGATGCAGCGGTAGGCAGGCATTATGCGGCTGGTGGAGCTATTTTGTGAGATCATGCGGGTATCTGTGTGGCCGCAATATCTTTTCTCTTGCCGCCATGTACTCCGGTTGCCGCAGAAATACAGTCGGCACTTTTTGGTTTACTGTATTTCCTACCACTCTATCGTTCTATTATGGTTGAAACAGATTGTGCACAACTGGTATCACGTTTACGACAGCCACGGATGATTTCGGGGACTTATCATCTACGATTATTACACACACTGCTCGACTTACATCGACTGGAATTTTGTCATGTATACAAGGAAGCAAACATGCCGGCTCACTATCTTGCACAACACACCATGTTGAAGCCTCAGACTTCTTACTTCTCGCGCCATAATCTTCCATCATTAGTTCGTGCATCCGTATCTTTGGATCTCTCGTCGGTTAGTTTACGCGTACCCTGAGCATTCAAAGTCTTCCAAATGGATTGACATTCATTTACTGCATCTGCCTGTTTCTTGGAGGGAGCAGGCAGGCTCGGTATGTTTTGCATTCTCTCGTTTCTTAGTTTATGCTTTCCTTGCGCATTTCCTGTCTTCCACATAGATTGGCTTTCATTTACTGCTACTGCCTGCTCCCTTAATGGAGCAGGCAGCCTCGTTATGCTTTGCATTCTGTCCATATCAATTTTTCTCCAACATATAGCATTTCTGACTGACTTCGCCATTTGTTTCACATGTACACGGATGGGGAGTTTTGGCATGGGCTCTACAAACAATTTCCTGGATGTCATCATGCTTGCAGCGCGGATGGAGTTTCAATGTATTGCATATCCGTATCTTTGGAGTGGACTTGTTATGGCACCTGTTTCATTGCGTTATTTTTTGGATTGTATTTTTGTTACATTTTACCACAGCGCCTATCACTTTTCCGATCATATAAATATGTACGCTTTTTCCTTCGCCAAGGTTTTATCTACAAGGGTGGTTTTTCTTGGCAAGGTTTTAATACAACATATCATATATGTGTCAGAAAGTGATAATCATTACGCTTTTTGTTTTCGCATTTCATTAACGTTGTAATATGGTATTCCTCCGCCATAAGTGAGGCTTCTTTCCTTAATAAAATTTTCTTTCAAAACAAAATTATATATATATATGTACGCTTTTGTCAAGTTTCTGATTTAGATGATCTAGACTTTTGTCAAGTTTCTGATTCAGATACTGACCAAATTGGCACTACAGGTATCCAAATAGACACAGATTCACGCTCTCAGTTTCAGCAACAGATAATTGAGGATGCTGAAAACTTTACCAAACGGTTATCATCTCGTCCGGAAAGTATTAATGATGAAGATATTCTGCATGAATGCTTGGCTAGTACAGCCCCTGACTCTGATGGATTTATTCCGGCAGCATCTAGACGTAGAAGATAGCTTCGCCATGAATTGCCGCCAAGACCCTATCGACCTTAGTAACTTGAAGTGCCACATGTTTGGGTTCAACACCACCTCAAACTTCATCATGAATGCAATTACATGGAATGTTGGGGGTATTCGTATTTTTTGATCACTTTGCTACGTAACACAAAGCTGGACATCTTAGTAATTATTAAGCCTAAACAACGTTCTTCTAAGCTTATTTCTTTTCGCTTAAAACTGGGCTTCTCAAATGTTGTTGAAACCTGCCAAGGTATTATTTGGTTCTTCTGGAATTCATCCTCCTTACAGTTACTTGATGTGTGCCATGTTGATCTAACCACTCTCTTCTCTTTTATCTACCAACAAACTCAGCAACCTTTTGCCTGGTAAGTCATATATGGCCGACATACTATGCATGATAGGCGACCTCTTTGGGCTTCTCTTATTGAAGTGTCACGCAACATATCAGTGCCATGGATAATAAGTGGTGACTTTAATTCTTTTCTTTCCTTAGACGAACATAAAGGCCATTCTACTCCACCTCTTCGCATATTGGAGGATTTTAAAGAGTGTGTTGATATTTGCGGTTTACAAGATCTTCCTTTTAAGGGTTCTCTTTTTACTTGGGCACGCAGGACTGGACATGGCAGAATTATGCGCCATTTGGATAGATATTTGTGCATAGTATCATTCTCAAATTGTTTGCTGACATTGTGGTGCACCATTTATTAAGGGCAACTTCTGATCATGCCCCATTATTGCTAAAATGCACATTATCTCAAGCCAGACCTCATATTCCTTTTCGATATATCAATGCATGAGCCTTACATCCAGACTTCTTCACTTTTGTAAAAGAAAAGTGGCAACAATACCCTATGACTGGTGGCATGCGAGGTCTTTACTCCAAGCTCAATCAGCTTAAGAAAGATCTCCGATGTTGGAACCGTGAAATTTACGGAAATATCTTTAGTAATGTTGATATGGCTGAAGCAAACTACAAACGATTGGAATCTCAATTTGACGGTGACCCTACGCCTGCGAATAGAATGGCACTTTCCTTGGCTGAAGCTCAGCTTCTCCAAGCGACAAAAGCCCAAACATCATATTGGGCGCAAAAATCTAGAACTCATTGGGTAACAGAGAGGGAAGCTAACACAGCTTACTTTCATGCCATTGTTAAAGATAGACATCGACGCCAACTAATTCGTGACCTACAAAACTCTTCAGGAGAAATAATTCAAGATAATCAAACTTTAGGGGATGCATCAGTTTCTTTTTATAAACACCTCTTTGCGCAAGAGGCAGTCAGTGGTGTAGATGCCTTTCTTCAGCATATACCACAATTACTAACACATGAAGATAATGACATGCTCATTTCCATGCCGGATGTCAGTGAAATAAAAACTGCTATTTGGAACTTCAATGCAAGCAGCGCCGCCGGCCCCGACGGATTTAACGACCATTTTTCAGGACTTGCTGGGATATATTGCACTTGGACGTCACTCTTCCTATTCCGGAATTTTTTTTTGGTGTCCCTCCACCGCAGGTAATGATTTCATCACTGATAACTTTAATCACCAAAAAATTACGGCCAGCATCATATGCAGATTTCCGTCCCATATGCCTCTCAAATTTTATCAGCAAGGTCACTACTAGAATCATTGCTTCACGTATGAACATATTGCTACCAAAAATTATTTCTGTGGAGCAAATTGGCTTCTTAAAGGGGCATGATATTAGCGAATATGTACTGATGGCAAATGAGATGGTACATTTAATGGATAGAAAAGTTCATGGAGGCAATGTCATGATCAAGCTGGACATGGCAAAATCCTTTGATCGAGTCAGTTGGTCTTATTTGGAAGCCGTACTTCTAAAGTTTGGTTTCAATCCACGGTTCATTCGCATCATATTGAATAATATGAGTCTTTCGAAGCTTTCCATAGCCATTAATGGTTCATCTTATGGCTTTTTCTCGCCAATGCGTGGAGTTAAACAAGGAGACCCACTGTCTCCTCTACTCTTTATCCTTTGTTCTGAGGGCTTCAGCCGCGGTATAAATCGTTTATTTACCACTAGTTCACTGCGAGGTTTTGTGTTGGGCCGGGTTCCACCAGTCTCACACTTAGCGTACGCGGATGATTTGTTGCTCTTTTAAACGCATCAGCACAGAATTTACGCAGGTTCCAGGCTTTCCTTCAAGAATATCAGCAGGCATATGGACAGTTGGTCAATTACGCCAAAAGCCAGTTTGTTGTCAGCTTTTATATCACATCACAACAACTACATAATGTGGCACAAATCCTGTCCATGTAGCCATCATCATTGCCGATTAAGTACCTGGGTTCGTATCTCTACCGTGGTATAAATAGAGCTTCATACTGTACTTCCTTAATGCAACACTTTGATGCGACACTCAGTGGATGGGCTAGCCGTCTCCTCCCTCCATGTAGTCGCCTAGTCTTATTAAAATCGGTGCTGACATCTATGCCTCTGCATATCTTGGCTACATCCCGTCTGCCCAAAAGTGTTATTCGCGTACTTAACCAGAAAATTGCTTCCTTTTTGTGGGGTGACAAACATCACTGGATATCATTCGAGGAAGTATGTTAACCTGTGTAATTTGTTTCATATTCAGCGCGCCTATGATTGTAAACTATGGTGGTCTTATCATAACAATACATCATTATGGATGACATACATGCATCACCGTTATGGGGTTAGAACGGATTACGCACCACGCTCATATGATTCTCCTGGATGGAAGAGAATCTGCTCTATTCATCCTCTTGGCCTCCAGCTATCATCTGGTCTCCCAAATCCATTGTGGCTTTCTAGTGCATCAGGTATTTTTTCTATTTGACAAGCGTATGATGATGTCCGACCATCTCAAGCACACTTACTTTCGCATAAATTCATATGGTGGAGAGGTATATCAAAAACAATAAGCATTTTTGCTTGGAGATTATTACACTCTGCATTGCCTATTGAAGATAATCTGAGACGACTGTCTACCATTTGTCCTACCATATGCCCATTTTGCCGAAGAGATTCTGTCAATCTCAGACATCTTTTCCTTCTATGTCCTTATATCAAACCTGCATGGATGAAATTATCTTGGTTACCAGATGGGCCACTGTATCGAGATTCACACCTTCGTCCTTATTTACTACAATGGTGGTTGTCATCATCTGCTAGAACTCTCAAAGGCAACTTCCGAGTGGTTGGTCCTCTAATGTTGTGTTGGTCTATTTGGCGGGTATATACGAATCATACATATGGAGATGCTGATCTGCCGGCTACAAATATTTATCATCTTACTCGACAATCATGCTATGACTGGGCTTCCTCCCTTACTAGTACGTCCTTGGTTCAATATGTGCCATTTCTCATTGATGGTGGTTTCTCCCCAAGACTACATCCCAAAACCATCTCACCATTAAAATGGGCACTTCCCCCCATTGGGGAAATTAAAACTAAATGTTGATGCGTCAGCCGGCCAGTCTTATGCTTCGGCAGGAGCAATTTTGAGGGACTCGCATAGAAGAATGATTGTTGTTCTTTCATTCAGACTTCCTTACTTATCGCCATTTCATGCGGAAATACAAGCTATTCTTTACAGTCTTCTGTTCTTTGGGCAATAACATCGCCAACTAATAATTGAGACGGACTGCAAGCAAATCACTCAGCAGTCCAACGCTCAGCTTGCAGTGCTGCTAGAATACACGCGGTTACGACTATTTCTGAGACTCACAGACAGTCAACTCACTTACATCTCAAGGGAGATCAACATGGTTGCCCACTATTTAAGCCAATTTGCATGCATGTCACCAGCTACAACGATTTTTTGCATCAGCAGCTCAGCTGCCCTCACGGCACGTGGGTTTTATTATACTGATGGTGTTATACATGCTCTCCGAACATAAATTTCATGGCTGGAAAATCTTTTATGTTGCATGTATTCTTGTGATGCAGGCAACTTTGGTACGCCTTGACACTCATCTTTACTATCATAAATTATTTTTGTCCTACATTACCGGCTTTGATACGTTTGTTTTGTTGCCTGCAGTCTTTGGACTTCGGGCAACATCGAATCACACTCATTGATACTCACTGGGAAACAGCTGAACGGGGTTATGCCAGCTAAAAACTGGCGGCCAATGATAATTTATGCTTCTATTTGCCCGAATCACTGCAGCTTCCTTCGATGCTTCATCAACCGCTTACACAGCGATCGTCTGGCTACATATCATATCAGCAAAGACTTGATGTATCCCACATTATATTATCTTGTGATTGTATTCATGCAGCATCACTCCAATGATATAAATATGTACGCTTTTTCCTTCGCCAAGGTTTTATCCATAAGGGTGGTTTTACTTGGCAAGGTTTTAATGCGGCAGATCTTATATGATTGGAGATTGCATATTCTCACGGCTTTACACTTCTTCTTCTCGTATGATATATATTGGTGTAATATGGTTACCTCCACCATAAGTGAGGCTTTTGAAAATTAATAAAATCTCGCCTTTATTCAAAATATATATATATATGTACGCTTTTTCATTCGCCAAGGTTTTATCCACAAGGGTGATTTTACTTGGCAAGATTTTAATGTGGCATATCATATGCGATTGGAGGTTGACAATTATTTCTTCTTTGCACTCGCTTTTTTCGTACAATGACTCCATCATGTAATATGGTTTTCCTCCGACATAAGTGAGGCAGTCTTTTAATAAAATACGCTTCATCTAAAAAAAATATATAAGGCCCTTCCATTCAATCTCCAGTCTGTGAAAGAGAAATTAATTATGGCCTCTAACAAGCCCTAATCTGATCATACGGTATAGTATATTGAGATAAGTAAGTAATCTCCCTATACTCGCTATGCTTTGCAAAAATCTATATGTCTATATTGATATGAACTTCGGATTATGCATTCGTATGTGTTTGAATAGATGATTGCATAAATTAATGAATATAGATATGTGTATCGATGCGATTCAAGGATCCCTAAACGTACAAACTTCACAAACAAGGGCCTTGAACATACAAACTCCACAAACAAGAAGCTTTTGCACTAATAGAAGATGTAAACTAAAGAGCTTCTTATTCAAACATGTACAAGATGAGCCAAGGAATGTAGATAACTGATTTTTTCTATGTTTATTGAGTGTATGATCTGATTGTCCAAGTGTTTCAATGCATATTATAAGATGTAAGGGCTGGTGGGAGGGCAGGATGGTCATTTCATGCATTATCGTTATAATATCGAGTCTAGTTGTTTGTGTTGTCTTTGTTTTGGGTCTAGGATATTTGATAGCGTTTTTTAATATGTTTTTATAGTGCTAATGGTTGTGTTTGAGTGTTTTCTAAGGTGACAAGGCTAAATAAGGAAAGTGGCTTAAAGAGTCCCTATTTTTCAGGAAGGCAGCCGGACACCAGTCGGTGTTTTGGATGCCCAGGTCGGAGTACTGATCCTAATGGGTTCAAACCAATTGGAGGTCTTAGATAACTCAATTTGGGAAGATTTTGATGTTTTGCACTTTTCTTAATTCGGGCTAGAAGATGGACTAAAATCAGATGGAAGGAGGGAGTCCAGAATAGAAAGTACTGAAGTTCACTGGATGGATACCTAGTTTTTGGGAGCCCATATCTCTGTCAAGAAGAGACCAAATGAGGTGTTTCAAAGGCCCAAATTCAAGAGAATTTCATGAGCGACAACTTTTCTGAAAAGTGCAAACCCTACTTCAGCGTCTAGAAGCGGATAGAAGATAATAACCGACAGAGTGTAATTCCAGGGCGAGATTTTAGGGATTTGAATTATGTAATCTTTCTTGATTAGCTTTGACTTATCTTTTGTGTAAATTTTATTTAGATTGATAGGTAGTGATCTGAGGACTTTGATTGATTAGTTAATTTTTAGGAGTAGAAAAATATAGCATTATATTATGTAAGAAAACGGCAGCATAGTGGACAGTTTTTGGAGAATTCAGAATTTTAGTTTCTGCAGCTTTGTTGCTTTATTTGGTGTGTTTTTCTTTGGTTTTCAGAAATTAAAAATCAAGTCTAGATCCAATCAAGGTTTGAACAAACCTAGTTGGTGAATCACAATCCAAAGATACGGAACGACGTGTTGGATTGGAAGATTCGAATTGCTCGACGTAGACGTTGTTGACATCTCTTGTCCAATAAGGTGGTGTTTGCGCCATTGTCCCATGCAAGGGTTGATTAAAGGTGTCTTTTGGAGTTGAAAGAAGCGATCGTTAACCTTGATACGATCTTGGATCGTATGAAATTAACGATCGCTTGTTTCAACTCCAAAAGACACCTTTGACCAACCCTTGCGTGGGAAAATAGCGCAAACACCACCTTCTTGGACAAGAGATGTCAACAACGTCTACGTCGAGCAATTCGAATCTCCAAATCCAACACGTCGTTCCATATCCTTGGATTGTGATTCACCAACTAGGTTTGTTCAAACCTTGATTGGATCTAGCTTTGATTTAATTTGTGAAAACCAAAGGAAAAACACACCAAATAAAGCAACAAAGCTGCCAAAATTGAAAATTCTGAATTCTCCAAAAACTGTCCACTATGCTGCCGTTTTCTTACATAATATAATGCTATATTTTCCACTCCTAAAAATTAACTAATCAATCAAAGTCCTCAGGTCACTACCTATCAATCTAAATCAAATTTACACAAAAGATAAGTCAAAGCTAATCAAGGAAGATTACATAATTCAAATCCCTAATATCTCGCCCAGGAATTACACCCCGAAAGTTATTGGCTTCTAACCGCTTCTAGACGTCAAAGTAGGGTTTTCAATCTTCAGACAAATTGTAGCTCATGAAATGCTCTTGAATTTGGGCTTTTGAATCACCTCATTTGGACTCTTCTTCACATAGATACGGGCTCCCAAAGACTAGGTATCCATCCAGTGAACTTTTGTACTTTCCATTCTGGACTCCCTCCTTCCATCTGATTTTAGTCCATCTTCTAGCCCGAATTAAGAAACGTGCATAACATCAAAATCGTCCCAAATTGAGTTATCTAAGACCTCCAATTGGTTTGAACCCATTAGGATCAGTACTCCGACCTGGGCATCCAAAATACCGACTGGTGTCCGGCTACCTTCATGAACAATATGGACTCTTCAAGCCACTTTCCTTAGTTAACCTTGTAACCTTAGAAAACACTCAAACACAGCCATTAGCACTACAAAACATATTAAAAAACGCTATAAAATATCCTAGACCCAAAACAAAGACAACACAAACAACTAGACTCGATATTATGACGACAACACATGAAATGACCATCCTGCCTTCCCACCCGCCCTTACATCTTATAATATGCATTGAAACACTTGGACAATCAGATCATAGCCTCAATAAACATAGAAAAAATCAGTCATCTACATTCTTTGGCTCATCTTGTACATGTTTGAATAAGAAGCTCTTTAGTTTACATCTTCTATTTGTGCAAAAGCTTCTTGTTTCTGGAGTTTGTATGTTCAAGGCCCTTGTTTGTGGAGTTTGTACGTTTAGGGCTCCTTGAATCACATCATTCTCTCCCTCCTCAAAAAGATTTGACCTCGAATCTAAACACATAAATGGATAAGAGGCATACTCCACAAATGACTCATAAACTATGTAAGATACAAGTTCAAGCAAACCAAGTGCAATGATCATGCATAATTTAAGTCTAACATGCTTGGGATGACCACGTACTCCAATGATGACACATCTAGACGGAAATAAACACCTCTTCCTAACATGTTTAGGGTGCACAAAGACATACACCTCTAACTTAAAAGATGATGGCAAAGAGATAAATAAGAAGTAGAGTCATACCTCTTTTGTATCTTGACTTTCACATTCTTAGGATGCATTAACAAAGCACAAGTGAGACACTTATGAAGCTTCCAAAAGAAAGACTTATCACACACTAGAACATGACTCCACGTCAATACAAACCTCTTCTTGATGTGTTTAGGGTGTATAGTCATGCTTCTCTCAATCAAACATGAATGTGTAGGATGCAACCAAAATCCATCATGGAAGGAACAGTCAAACTCAATCAATACATAGACCAACAATTTATCATGACAAATAAAGTCACAAGTCACCATGATTTGGAAAGGGAAACAAGACAATGTGATATGGCATCTCTCATGAGCAAACATGGCATGAATCATCCTATGAACAAGCATATTATGGGAATGGATCATGCTAAAGGCCGTGTGTATATGATTCATATAAAAAGGATCATGAAAACAGTGTAGACTAGGGAGACCAACACTCATTTTAAAAGATTCAACAACAAATGATCCAACACTCCTAACTATCAACTCAGTTTCATCCAAATTAATTGCATCTGATTCATCATTTAAATCATCATCTAATTCATGTGACACAAGCTCAAGTTCAGGTTTCAATTCAAGATCACACAATGCATGTGGTTCACACAAATCAAGACAAATAGGCGATGCTACTTCAACATGTAAATCATCCTCATGTTCAATCATTTTCTCATGAAATTCAACCAAGATTTCGCCATGCAATTCTGCTGTATTATCATGCAATTCATGCTCATTAGATGCATTAACTTTGACCTCATTCAAGTCATGTGGGAACAAATCAACTTTCGGTTTTGTGTTAGCATCAAATTTAGGTACAATTTCAGTTTTTTGCTCCTTTTTAGAAACAATTTCAGCTTTGCCACGCGTATTCATTTTAGAAAAAAAATCATCCATGCCCTTCTTAAATTTTATCCTATTCTCAATGCTGGTTGCATGCTCATACATAGCTTCAAGTGCTTCATATCTACAATGCATCATTTCATGTGCAATCTCTTTATTTAACCCAGCAATGAATCTAATCATGGTTAATTCTTCAATATCTTCAATGTAAGCATAATATAAGTCATCTAGCAATTCATTGTAATATGCTTTAATATCATTATCATGTTGTGGATAATTTTGAAACTTAGGCACTTTGCAAGGCCAATTTCTTACCCAAATACCATTTGATTTTCCAAAGGTAATCATGCGTTTTCAACCTCGTTGTAGTCATGCTCATAACACATGACTCCCCAAATGGTGCCAACCAACTCTTCAACTTGTGAACTTTGTTGATTCAAGGTTTTCCAATCCAATTCTTCCACCTTGTTGGAGATTTCTTGCAATTTCTCCAACACCTTTTCAAGTGATAGTTCAGCCCTTGTCTCCTCATCTATGGGATTGGTCGACGACATGTTTTCGCCTAAAATGAAATAAAGAAGACAAGAAAAGAAAAACTAACACAAAGACAAAAGAGATTTCGTTACATTAATGAAAATCAAAATCAATGTGCATGTTCCTTTCTCTCTCTTGTATAGTCATTTACATTTTGTGTTTTCCTCGGCCAATCTTCAGCAAGATACAATCAAAGCAAGCTTTTCAATTAGCTAGCACAATCTGACAATGCATCTTTTTCTCCAATGTATCAAAGAATCTTTAGCAACCAATAGTCAAATGTATCAAGCCAAGAACAAGACAATTTAACACACTTAACCTTCTAAGAATCAAGTAAAAATGAGACCAAAAATTATTTCAAAGGCTGAGCCAAAGAAAACTAAGGGTTGCCCGGGACAATCTTTAGTTTACCTTAGCCTTATGCAAATTAATTACAAGTTGTTGATTTAAATGCAACAATCAAGTGTCCAAGTGTAAGGCAATGAAAAGGTGATGTATTTTTGTGGCTTCAAAGGGCACGACCTTTTTGAGTTTTTTATGGAACTTGATTTACAAATAATTTGAAAACAAACTTGGTATTTTTCTTCTTGCACTTCTCTTTTTTTTGTACACTTCTTTTTCTCGGCTCTTTTGCTATTCTGCTGAATGCTTTTTTTTGACTTCTTGTAACAAAAACACAATGAAAAATAGGTTATTCACAATGTGCAACCCTTGATTTAGGGTTCAATAGGGCTTTTCTTTATGCTCAAGGCACTCTTGGGGGCTGTTTTGTGCAAAGTCAAAAAACAGTTTTTGTATCTCCACAATTAGGATTTTTGTGGCTTGATTTAGTTTGAAAGATGATAGCTTTGTATACAAAAGTTAGCCATGTGTATGGTGAAGGAAGATTAGACTTGGATACAAGAAAATTGCAATGCAAGCCAAGCAACAATGCAATCAAGTCACACAAGTCTAAGATCAACCAAAAGCTTCATTAGCAATAAGACTTATAAGTGACACGAGAAGCAAGTTTAAGCAATGGACTTGATTTATATGCTATGGCAGAATTTAAGCCCTAATACAATGAACCTATTTTCAAGTGTGTATAAAGAATTGACCTTGAAATGTTAAGAGTACAAAATATTTGCAAGGTCCAAACTTTTGTGCGCACGTAGCGTCTGAGATAAGAAAAATGAACCTTTTTTTTTCTTTTGTTGTGGTGGAATGTAATGTACACATGCAGGGCACAATTATCACAGAACGGATGAAAATTTTATGGATGGGTAGATATTAAAACATATCTTCATGAAAGATCATGGTCTGGGTTTCTAGCACAAAAGTTGAAAAGGAAAACAAATTGCTAGACAAATTGCGTTGCGTATCTTGTACGTGATGGATCATAAATTACTTCTGATCAGAAATTATATGCAACTAAAGAAAGGAACCAGACAAAAAAAGAATAGGGTAGTATGGAATACGCACGTTTGTGTAAAGATAAGGGGGTTTGAGTGATTTCAAAATAAGTGTCTTGAATGTATACATATATACAAACGTGCATAAATATATATATAAACGTGTACATGAATGCATGATATCTTGCCATTACTTGCCTTATTTAACTTATATATTATGTTGCCGTACTAACGAGCCATGAAGCATTAAAACTTACATCATATGGCAAACATTTGTTGTGTTTATACTATTTTCAGGTGCCACCACTAATGAACTAAACTAGTTCATTAAGTGAAGTACTTAGTTTGATAAACTAAGTAGTACATTAAAGGAAGATTCATTTGGAAAAGGCACAAAGGCAACAAAGCTAAAGAATGAAAGTCTTCTCCTCCTCCCCATCTTTAATACACACGCCATATATATATATATATACACTACATATATTTTCAGATTTTTTAA
>AP025040.1:27004854-27218046 GCA_036186865.1 Eustoma russellianum | reverse complement strand
ATTTTCAGATTTTTTAAATGAAGGCACATACACATGTATTCCAACGTACTACCGACACGTTATATATTTTACGTACGTACGTTAACGTCACACCACTATACTTAACTCATATTTATGAGTATATTCAGGTCTTATATCATATGATATAAGATATAGTGATGAAAAATTAAATACGACACGATAAAAGGTTCTAAACCGAAATTTGTCGTATCGGGCGAATACCGAAACTTCGCCAACATGTCACGTACTTGCCATAAATAAATGGCCAGCCCATATGCATCAAAATGTGATGTAAATTTCGTGCACATGACATAATAATCAGCCAAAAATACTTTCCATGTTAGCACACACAAATTACTCCACATTAAGGCCAAAATGTGAAGATTCCAAGTTTAATTTTGTCACATGCTAATGGTACCACTTTAAACCAGCCAAGTGCTGAGATTTAAAGTATATATTATATATATTATGTATAACATAATATATATAACATGTGCAAAAGTTGGAATTTAAATTAGAGAAAAATCGGGTAATCGATAAATATCGAAAATTCGGTTTTCTACGCACATAACATGGAACGTTTTTCTTGTACAGAATGTGACACGTATATAGAAACTTTTTCATATGATATACATCTTAAAGTGTTCTAGAAAATTAAATGAAGGGCTGATTGGAATATTACATGTGTGTGTTATTAAATGTGCACTATTTTATAAAGTTAGCAAAAATAAATTTCAGCATATGTATATACGCCTTCCAACGTCACATACAGCTGATTTGGAGCACATGTGGAGCTTTGTTGGCATATTGATTAGTCAAGGATCAATCATACAATGTTGGTAAATTGAAGAGAGAAGCTACAAATGGTAAGAATTCAAGGTATATCTCTCTTATGTCACATGCTGAAAATTTCAGCATACTACACACAAGCTGGCCGATTTTTAGGTCTTTAATGTGACATATTTTGTCATCTTTTATTAGGTGATTGATTAGAAGAAGATATGGTAAGGTTTTGAATATTATTTAAAATAAATAAATGGTGATATCATGTTGAAAATGTTTCAGCATATGTACAAGTTATATGGCCAAATTCTTAAGCCTATTTGTGTCCAAATTCATTTCTTAGTTGGTAGCAATACTTACCATAAATTGTTGATTCATTTTTTATGATGAAAATTCAAAGAAAAATGGTAATGATTTGAACTTTATCCCCATGATGCACATGCTGAAAATTCAGCATGGCAAGACACCCTTAATGGCCGAATTCTCACTTGAATAGGAAGGATTTCTTTGTCTTGCAATTTATGATGTAATTCTTGATTTATGGTATGATTTTATGATTGATTTTTGGCACATGGTAAAGTGTATATCTCAGATTTTTTCCATGTCATCATGATGACAACGTTGAGCCGATAAGGAGGTGCCAAGTAAGCGAAGACTAAATGATGATCCAATAAGAAGATGCCAAGTAAGCAAGGCCTTGTCACAATGATGTCTTACACTCTCTCAAGGACTTAAAAGATAATTTTCAAGAGGGAGACATACCATAGGGGGGACGGCTGCAACATTAAAAAGAGAAGAGAAGAGAGCAAACAAAAATAACAACAAGCATTGCATTTCAAAGAGATCAAAAAGCCAAGCTCTTCTTCTCCTACATCTTCTTTCTTTCTCTTTTCTTGTAAAGCCTATTGTTTTCATATCTTTCAATCTTGAATAGGCTTGAGATAAACCACCATTCATATATCTTTGTAGAAGATTGATCAAGGTGTGATCAATCTACACTCTAGCAAGGTGGTGGTGTTCGTGCGAATTGTACTTACAATACAAGGTTTGTAAAGGGTTGGAGTTAGGTGTAACTCTATCAACCCTGCGGTAAGGTGTACTGCGTGTGTGTGATTAGTGTGAACCAAGGAAGTTGTTCCTTGAAGACTAGAGTAGGTTGTTTATAACGGAACCAGTATAAAATTCTTGGTGCCATTTACTTTCTGCATTTACTTTTCAGTTACTGCACTGTTTACCCTTCTTGTTCGCATCCGTAAAAATAGTAAACGTTTTTCAAAAATTACAAAAATTTCCTGAAATATACTTACACGTTCTAGGGTTAATTTGGCACTAGTTTCAACCCTTTTGGATAAGTATAAGTCAATCAAACATCAAAAGTTCGGAGACTAGTGCAGTCTGATTTTCAGACTTGCAAAGGTTGAGACTTTGATTGTAGTTGACCTACTTCCCAAAAGAATTTTCTAAAACTGTTTCAACCCATTTAAATATAGTATATAAAGAGTTAGTGGTCAAATTTTCAGAGCATTTGGACGTTCACACAAATAGCAATTAATTTTTCAAAACCATCTACCGTTTCTGGCAGATTTGCACAATCTGATTGCCAACGGTTTTTGAAGGGGTTACAGGTTGAATTTCAATTTGAAATTTTTAGGGGACCCTCATAACATCTGGGGCTAAGTTCTCTCAAAATTTCATAATTTTTGGAGACCTCTAACCTAGTTTTAAAAACGTTTTAAAACTGGTCCTGAAAACAGAATCTGTTTTCAGAACTTGAATTGTTCAAGTTTGAAGAAATTTTAAAAAGCACACTTTCCGCACCATCTATTCAACCCCCTCCCTTCTAGTGGTGCCTTGAAGATCCCACTAGTGGTATCAGAGCGCAGGAACACTCACTTCAAGGAATCCAACGATTCAGTGAGATGGCAACCACAAATCTCAAAACCGAGCAAGAAGGTATGTCGAGCCAAATGCCTCCACTTTTTGACGGTGAGTCGTTTATTCAGTGGAAACTTAGGATGAAGCTTTTTCTTATGGCTATAGATATAGATCTTTGGTCAATCATTGAAGATGGTCCTTATGTCCCATCTAAGGTATCCACCGTAGACGGAGTCACTTTAGAAGTTGTTAAAACTAGACAAGAATATACGAGTGATGATAAAAAGAAACTTAGTGTGAATGCTAAGGCCATGCAATTGCTTCTAAATGGATTAAGTAAGAGTCAGTCTAGTTATGTGTCAAACTGTTCGAGTGCACAAGAAATGTGGAGGATTCTAGAAATGAAACACGAAGGCACGAGTCAAGTAAAAGAGTCAAAAATTAACATGCTCATGTCCACACTTGAGTCTTTTAAATTATTGCCCAATGAGTCTATTGTAGATATGGATCTTCGTTTGACTAACATCCACAACTCTCTTGAGTCTCTTGGTAAGGCTTTTACTACGCAGGAAAAGGTACAGAAAGTCCTACGAAGCCTTCCTTCTGAATGGGACCCAAAAGTGACCGCAATAGAAGAGAGCAAGGAAACTAAATCAATAAAGATGGAAGAACTAATCGGATCACTTAAAGTTTATGAAAATAAACTCATCATACGGAAATCGGAATCATTTAAACAAGGTAAAGCTATTGCTTTTAAATCAAATGAATACGTCTCCCCTCCCTCCGATCACGTAGATGATAGTGATTCCGAATCGGAAAATGATGACCTAATTCTATTGGCTAAAGGACTAAGAAAATTTATGAGAAGGTCATTTAGAAACAAAAACAAGGGCACTACAACTAAGAGAAATAAAAAAAAGTCAAATGATAAAGACATTAAATGTTATGAATGTGGCAAACTCGGACACTTATCATATGACTGCCCCAATAAAGAAAAGCAAAATACTAAATACCCTGACAAGGAGCGGACCAAAAATAGACTCGTCTCAGAACCCAAACAAAGGAAGCGTGCTCTAAAGGCCGCCACCTAGAGTGATTCATCAGATTCTGAAACTAAGACTGAAGAGGAGACCGCACAAGTATGCTTTGCATCCAAAGCATCTAATGAGGTATCGTCTGATTCTGACTCTGACTCTGAACCTTCTTATGATGATCTTTTTAGTCAGTATCTAGAATTGCATAAATTCACCAAGACTCTCGCTAAGGAAAAGAAACGATTAATTGAAGATAAGAAACTGTTAGAATCTTCTAACGAGAATCTTGTCGCCCAATTAAGCGATTCAAAGAAAGAGTCATCTTGTGTCATTACTGCATTAAAGACAGAGATTTCATCATTAACCACTCAAAATAATGAAATGAAATCCGAAATTTCTAATTTGAAATCAAGGAATACCGATTTAGAGAAAATGATGAAACAATTTGATACAGGGTCCAACATGCTGCATCGCATCATATTATCACAAAAGCATGACAGTGACAAAAGTGGACTGGGATACGTTGATACTAACGAAGTATCAACCAAACCAACCAAGTTTGTTGTGTCTAAGAAAGTAGACATCCCTAAGCCGCAAGTGGCGTCTAAGATGACGCAAAAAGCGCCCCCTTCCTCACGCCCCACTTCTTCATATCATGTGAAATATAACGTTGTACCATATAGATATGAAAAGAGAAGAACAATGCATACACGAAATACATATCATCCACGCACTACGCACACACACACAAGGACATATCAAAAGCGTCCTTCATTCAATGAGTATAGAGGAGTCCTTGGGCAAAGGCCCAAAGTGCATGCACCACATGTCTATTATATTGCACCTTCATCTACATTCTTGCCATTTGATAGACCGAGAAGGATCACCCAAGTATGGGTACCGAAAGGTACCTTTACCAAAAGGTGATTAACTAACTCGAAAGGACCCAAAATTAAAAGGGTACCTAAATCACCTTTTCACATTGCAGGGAGACCACACTTCGAAAGACACATCAATAAAGTGGTTCCTTGACAGTGGTTGCTCGAGGCACATGACGGGTGACCCGAGCTTGTTCTCCAAATTAAAGAAGGTCACAAAAGGCGGATCCGTGACCTTTGGAGAAAACAATGAAGGCAAGATCATTGGAAAAGGTACGATTGGTAATCCGAACACACTCCAAATCTCCAACGTATTTTTGGTAAGCAACTTATCCTACAATCTTCTTAGCATTTCTCAATTTGTTGACAATGGTTTTAATGTGTGTTTTACTCACCCTTATTGCAACATAATAAATAAAAATGGAGAAACCATTTTAAAAGGAAAACGAGAAGGCAATATTTTTACGCTATCTATGGATGATGTAGTAGACGCTAAAGTTAAGTGTTTTATGTCAAATGAACCCAATGTGAATTTATGGCATAGACGTTTAGGACACATTGGTATTTCCACACTAGAAAAACTTCAACGAAAGAACCTAATACGGGGATTGCTTACGCTTGATTTAGACAACTTTCAGTTTTGTGAATCTTGCATAAAAGGCAAACAAACACGTGAGTCACTAAAGCCGAAAAATGAAATAAGCATGACTAGAATATTAGAACTATTGCATATAGATTTGGTTGGTCCTAGTCGCACTACAAGCCTTGGTGGGCGTCACTATGCATGCGTAATTGTTGATGACTTTTCTCGTTATACTTGGACTTTATTTCTTGCACATAAGGATGATAGCGCCGTTGAGATTGCTAAATTAATTAAACAACTTGAAAATCAATACGGTGTAAATGTAAAAAGGATAAGAAGCGATAGAGGCGGTGAGTTTAAAAACAAAGAGATGATTTCGTTTTGTGAAGAAAAATGAATTAAACATGAGTTTTCGCCACCTAGAACTCCACAACTAAATGGAGTAGTAGAAAGAAAGAATCGTACATTACAAGAAATCGCTAGAACTATGCTTTGTAAAAATAAATTGCCTAGATTTCTGTGGGCGGAAGCCGTAAATTATGCATGCTATATTGTAAATCGCCTATCTATAAGAAAGAAAATAAACAAGACGCCTTATGAGATTTTGAATGATCGCATGCCTAAGATTGACTATTTTCGTGTGTTTGGATGCAAATGTTTTGTCTTGAATACAAAAGATAATTTAGATAAATTTAAATCCAAATCAATTGAGTGCATTTTTGTTGGATATTCTATAAATTCAAAGGCATATAGATGTTATGATCCTCTCACTAGACAAATTATAGAATCTATTCATGTTAAATTCAATGAATTTGGTGAGATTGATAAAGATAAGGAATATGACGATGATTTTGAATTGAAACCCGTTTTGAATGAAGATAATGATTCTTTTGATATGCATGATATGAATGAGACACTAGAAATGCATGATCATATAGAAATGCATGATAACTTAGAAAATAATCAACCAAGATGGCATAGAGATCACCCACATGATCTCATCATAGGCGACCTCACTCACGGTGTGCGACCACGTAGAAGAATCACTTCGGATGAAATAAAAGAATTTCATGCTATGATTTCTGAAATTGAGCCCAAAAATGTGCATGATGCTTTGAGTGATTCATCTTGGATTGATGCTATGCATGACGAACTTAATCAATTCATTAGAAATGATGTATGGGATTTAGTGCCACGACCACAAGATAAGACTATTATAGGCACAAAGTGGGTATTTAGGAATAAAATGAATGAAGAAGGAAAGGTTGTTAGAAATAAAGCGAGACTTGTTGCACAAGGATATAATCAAGAACAAGGAATTGACTATGATGAAACATTCGCACCCGTAGCACGTCTAGAAGCTATACGACTATTACTTGCTATTGCTTGCATGAAAGATTTTAAATTATATCAAATGGATGTAAAAAGTGCTTTCCTAAATGGATTCATACAAGAAGAAGTATACGTGAAGCAACCACCCGGTTTTGAAGATTTGAAACATCCAGATCACGTGTACAAACTAAAGAAGGTACTATATAGCCTAAAGCAAGCACCGAGAGCATGGTATGATCGTTTTGCTACTTTCCTTTTAGAAAATAATTTTAAACGTGGTACTATAGATAGTACACTATTTTTGAAACAAGAAAAATCAGATTTACTTATTATTCAAATCTACGTAGATGACATTATTTTTGGCTCTACCTCACATAGACTTGTTAAAGATTTTGAAAATTGCATGAAATCTGAATTTGAAATGCCTATGGTTGGTGAACTTAATTATTTTCTTGGCTTGCAGATTAAGAAAACGAGTAAAGGAATTCATATAAGCCAAGCAAAATATGTTAATGACATGATCAAAAAGTTTAATTTTGAAAATTTGAAACCATCCCCAACCCCTATGAATGTCACTACTAAATTAGACAAAGACGAAAAGGGAGAGGCGAGGACTCGTCCGCTCCCGTTCATATGCCTAAGGTGTCACACTTAAATGCAGTAAAAAGAATATTTCGTTATATTAAACATATGCCCACCTTAGGTCTTTGGTACGATAAGGATTCTACATTTAACTTGCATGCTTACACTGATGCAGACTATGGTGGCTGCAAAATAGATAGAAAAAACACGAGCGGAACTTGCCAATTTATAGGAAATTCCCTTATTTCATGGTTTTCCAAAAAGCAAGCAAGTGTTGCTTTGTCCACTACTGAGGCTGAGTACATGGCTCTTAGCCTTTGTTGCACACAGTTGTTGTGGATAAAACAACAACTTTCGGACTTTGGAATTACCGTAAATAATATTCCTATATATTGTGATAGTATGAGTGCAATAAATTTGTCTAAGAACCCTGTGTTACACTCTAAGGCTAAGCATATAGAAGTTCGCTATCACTTTCTTCATGATCACGTTAACAATGGTAATATTGTCATAGATCACGTACGCACAAAATCACAGGTAGCGGATATATTTACAAAGGCCTTAAATCAAGCCACATATGAATCTCTTCGCTCAAAATTAGGCATGATTCCCGTTGATATGATTTGATTTGACATTATTTGCTTTACTTTCCTTTTTGACAGACATCTTTTGATTTACTTTCCAAAATAAAGGGGGAGAGAAAAGCGTGATTTAAGAGGGAGAGAGACACTGACACTGATTGATCTTAATTAACACTGATTGATCTTAATTGCACAAATCAAGGGGGAGCCGGATTTGAAATTCGAAATTTACCATCGTTCATGGACGATTGCAAGATGTACAATGCGGATAACAAAATGGACGGTGGACTTTGATCCTGCAACGGATGCTCCAATAGTACCATATGGGTTGCGTTTCCGGGTCTACCTCTTCACTTTCAACAAAAGACTACACTTTTTGAGATTGCTAGAGTAGTTGGCCATCCTGTCAAATTGGATGTCACCACAACTGATGGTATTCAGCCTTCTGTAGCACGCGTTTGTGTGGAAATTGATGTATCCAAAGATCTGCCAAAGAGATTGTATTTACAAGGAAAACAAAAAATCATGCAACAACAAATTATATATGAAGATCTGCCAGAATTTTGCGTTGATTGTCGCAGGCTAGGGCACGCAGTGGCAAATTGTGATGATCACCAACCGCCGCCGCAAAAATGTCAGAAGCCATAGACAAGATGGACACCCAAAAAATCCCAAAAGCAAAATCCACATGAAGACAATCCAGTTATCATTCTTAAACGCCCATCAACTTCTTATGCAATTGATGCCATTGACGACAATATTGTTCGCTCCCAACCTTCGGTTCCTGAAGATCATAGTTTTGAAGTCCCTGCTATGCAGGATCTTACACTGTTGCACTCAGTCCAGGAGGATGAATTGATGCAACACAAAAATCTCGATGATCCTGACACTTGCCAATGTTCAGATTAAGATGTGGGTCAAGCCGAGGCTTTAAATATATCTTATGATGATCAATCACGCATAAAGTTTAGACAGCAAATGAGAGAGGCTTCTGATCAGAATGGGCAACGATTATCTAATCGTGCTGTTTTGCATGATGATGATGATATTCTGCAGGCTTGTTTTAGTAGCCAGGTCCAAGAAAATACAGGGTTCTTACCTGTGGCTCCTAGGTGCAGACGCAGAAAGAAGAAAGAATTGCCGCCAAGACCCCTCTCCAGTGTAGTTACACGAAGTGCGGTGCGTACCAGTATCACCCAATCCAATAATTCTCAATGAATGCAGTAACGTGGAATGTTGGAGGTATATGTACCTCTTTAGATCGTATGGTCACATTGTTATGTCAATCACGAATCGATTTATTAGTTCTCATAGAACCAAAGCAACGTGTATCCAAACTTGTCAACTATCGAATGAAACTAGTGTTCAGTGATGCAGCTGAAACATGTGAAGGAAACATATGAGTTTTTTGGCGCTCGTCTGTTTTCGAGTTGTTGAGTATAGATCATGGGCCTCAAACCTCTCTATTTTTGTTTATGTGGAGACAGTTACAGCAACGCTTGGCTTGGTCGGTGGTATATAGGAATCATACAGTTTCACAACGACAGCTTCTTTGGACTTCCTTAGATCAGACCTATCGTAGTTTGTCGGACCCATGGATTGTTGGAGGTGATTTTAGCACCTTTCTTTCATTGGAGGAACATTGAGGTCACACTAATCCATCTTTCCTTCTTCAGAGGATTTCAGATCCTGTGTCCATTAGTGTTAGTTGCAAGATATTCCATTTGTGGGTTCTCGTTTCACTTGGGCGCGTGTCAGCAGTCAGGAAAGAGTATTGCGTCGTTTAGACCGCCTGTTATGTACTATTTCTTTCACCAATCTATTTGCGGACGTTGTTGTTCATCATTTATCTCGACATACATCGGATCATGCACCATTATTACTAATGTGCACTCTTTCATCCACCATGCCACGTACTACATTTCAATATCTTAATGCTTCGGCTTTGCATGAATATTTCTATTCATTTGTTCAAGGTCAATGGCAGACTTACCCGATTGTAGGAGGGATGCGTGGCTTATATAGAAAGCTTGGCCTACTTAAGCATGATCTTCGACATTGGAATCATGATATTTATGGAAATATTTTTAACAATGTGGTAGAGGCTGAGACCAATTATGCACGTCAAGAAAAGGCATATGACAATGATCCTACCCCAGAGAATCGTGCCTCCTTCTCTTTATCGCAAGTGCATCTTTTGCAAGCCCACAAAGCACAAACCTCCTTTTTGTCTCAGAAATCACGTGTACAATGGATGGATGAAGGTGAGGACAACATGGCTTAATTTCATGCTTTGGTCAAAGACAGGTATCGTCACCAACACATTCTAGCATTAGCGATTCAGCGGGAGCAATACTAGAATCCAATGATGCATTAGGAGCAGCTGCTTTAGATTTCTTTTAGAAATTATTCACAGAGGAGCCTGTGGTTGAGGTTGATCCTTTTCTTGCTTCTATTCCTACCCTGGTCACAACATCGGACAATGAGATTCTTATGGCCATCCCTGACAATGATGAGATAAACGTGCGATCTGGAAATTAGGCCCACATAGTGCAGCTGGACCCGATGGGTTTAATGGCCATTTCTTTCGAACATGCTGGGACATTCTACAGATTGATGTGGTCTGTGCTATTCAAGAATTCTTTTTGGGTGTACCCCCTCCACAGGTTATGACATCGTCTTTAATCACGTTAATACCAAAAAAGGATCATCCTACTACTTATGCAAACTCAGGCCCATATGCCTATCCAATTTTATAAGTAAAGTAACAACGCGCATACTTGCTTCTCGTTTGTAAGTCATTCTTCCCCAGTTGATATCTGTGGAGCAGATTGGGTTTCTCAAAGGTCATGATATAAGCGAACATGTATTAATGGCAAATGAGATGGTGCATTTGATTGACAAGAAAATTCGTGGTGGAAATGTCATTGTTAAGCTAGACATGGAAAAAGCTTTTGATAGAGTCAACTAGCATTATCTTTAGACTATCCTTCACAAATTTGGCTTTCACTCAAGATTTATTCGAATTATAATGAATTATATGAGATATTCCATGTTATCTGTGACAATCAATGGATCTTCCTATCGTTTCTTTTCACCTACACATGGAGTAAAACAAGGTGATCCTCTATCTCCATTATTGTTTATTCTCAGCTGGGAAGGATTTAGCCGTGGCCTAAATCATTTGTTCAGTAATGGATCCTTGCGTGGCTTTGCATCAGGGCGGGTACAATTAGTTTCTCATTTGGCCAATGCAGATGGTCTGCTTTTATTCCTCATTGGCTCAATTCATAATTTAAATATCTTCCATTCCTTTTTCCACTCTTATCAGCAGGCTTCGGGTCAATTAGTGAACTACAACAAAAGCCAATCTGTTGCTAGTGCTTATGCCAACAGTCAAAATCTATGCAATATAGGGAGAGTCTTGCTTATGTGTCCATCATCTTTGCCCATCAAATACTTGGGTTCTTATTTATATCGTGGGATTAATCGGTCTATTTATTGCACTTCACTCCTTCAACATTTTGATGCTAAATTAACTGGATGGGCTAGTCGCCTTCTTACTTCAGGGAGTCGAGTGGTATTGCTTAAGTCGGTTCTTCAGGCCATGCCCCTACATATCTTGGCAGCCGCGCGATTGCCAAAAAGCATAATCCATTCTATCAACAAAAAAATATCTCATTTCATTTGGGAAAATCGGTATCATTGGGTTTCTTTATCGTCCCTATGCTTACCTGAACAAGAAGAAGGTTTTGGAATTAGAAATTTGAGTCATGTTCAGCAGGCATATGATTGCAAGATTTAATGGAAATATCATGCAAATACATCTCTTTGGTCTGTATATATGCATCAACGATATGGAACGCAATCATACTATCTACATCGAATTTACGACTCTCCTAGATGGAAGAGGATTTGTTCTATACACTCATTATGCATGGCATTATCCATTGATATACCAACGCCGTTATGGCTCTCAAATTCATCGAGTATGTTCTACATTAGGCACGCATGTGATTATATTCGCCCCTCTCGCCCAACCCTATTTTCTCATAAGTTTATTTGGTGGCCTACTTTGCCGAAGTCTGCTAGTTTGTTTATGTGGCATCTTTTCCACCGTGCATTGCCGTTAGATGATAATTTGGCATGTTTCACCTCCATTTGTCCCATAATTTGCCCATTTTGCAACATACATTCAGCTATTATCAATCATGTTTTCCTTAACTGCTCTTATGTCAAGGACGTTTGGTTACGATTTTCATGGATATTAGAAGGTCCAATACATAAGACTATTTAACTTCTAGCATAGTTGCTCCAATGGTGGCAGACATCTACATCTAGGACTCTAAAGGGACACTTTCGAGTAATTGGTCCCATTATGCTTTGTTGGGCAATCTGGAAGGTCTACACCAATAGAGTTTTTGGGGATGCTGACTTATCTCCTGAGAGTATATATACTCTGACACGTCAATCTTGTTATGATTGGTCTTCAACATTATCTGGTACATTCTTGGCGGCCACCATTCCATCTCTCATTTCTGCAGGTTTCTCACCAAGGCTTCGTCTTAAATTAGTCCAAAAACTTAAATTGGAATCACCACCATCTGGGAAATTAAAGCTGAACGTGGACGCTGCTGCTGGCAAGAATTCATCCTCGGCCGGAGCGATACTACGTAATTCGGATGGATAGCTAGTTGTTGTGCTTTCATTCACTCTTCCTTCTCTTCCGCCGATGCGAGCAGAACTTCAAACAACATTATACATCATTATGTATTTTGGTATGCTATATCGTGACATATTCATAGAGATAGATTGTTTGAGTGTCACTCAAATAGTCGATGCCCAGTCTTCAAGGTTCCCTGAATACTTCCGGCTACTTATGTTTCAAAACATCACTTGGAGTTGCATTCGTTTCATACCTCAGGAAATCAACATGGTTGCTCATCATCTTACGCAATATGCGTGTATGCATCCTGGCACAACAATATTTTCTACAGAAATGCAGCTTCCATTTGTGGCACGTGGCTTCTATCATACGGATTACACAACCCATGCACTACGATCATAATCTTTTAAGACACTGCATAACATTGCTGCATGTTGCCCTATTGATTTGATACAGACAACTTGGGTATGGTTTCTTTCTGTGTTTCTCTCTTTCTTTTCTGCATTATACTATCCATACAAGGTTGATGAGCTCCTAAAAATGTTGCCCGCAGTTTTTATACTACGGGCAACTTTAGTATGTGGTTATTCCCTTCGAAATTTTATTATGTTGATCTCTATCCTGCACTCTAATGTATGTGCTTTTGCACGTTGTCGAGGAACTATGCTGTGGTGGGGGATGCTTCTTTTACACTGGAACGTCTACAGTCTACCGAGTCTCCCACAAGGGTTGGCCAACTCATGCATTTAGTTGCCTTGGACTCACCTAGTCCAAGGCGACATAGGTATGTGTCTTGATCCTTATGCCATTCCAGCATATTTTCAGACTTGTATTCTTTTTACTATTCATGCTGCTTTTTCGAGCTCCAGACGATGTCTTCTCGTTTCAATATGGACAACTGCCAACAATTACAAGCATATCATTGCAACGTCAGAACTTCCGCTAGCATCTTAACAGGACTTAACTTCTAGACACACAGAGCGCTATCTTTGTACCAATAGCTTCTCCATTCTTCGATGTATCATTTTTCACATTGTACTTTCCAATTTATCCAATTGTATAAATATGTACGCTTTTTCCTTCGCCAAGGTTTTATACACAAGGGTGGTTTTTCTTGGCAATGTTTTAACGCGGCATATCATATATGATTGGAGATTAGAAATTATTTCTTCTTTACACTATCGTTTTTCATATGATGACCATTCCTATGATATACTATGGTATTCCTCCATTATAAGTGAGGCGGTTATTTAATAAAAAGTTGCTTTTTTTATAGAAAGGGGCGTTTATTAGAAACCTCTCTTATGGCGGAGGAAAACCATATTACAAGAATCATCGTATGAGAATAAATGAATCAAATAGCTAAGAAGTGTATATCTCCAGTCATATATGATATGCCGCATTAAAACCTTGCCAAGAAAAACAACCCTTGTGGATAAAACCTTGGCAAAGGAAAAAGCGTACATATTTATACGGCTATCATTGACATAAGCGATAGAAATGTAAATACAAGGAAATGATTGTTGTATGGTAAATAACAGTGTTGTCTCGTTTGCGTGGGAGAAATCTTGCCACTGAAGGATGACTGCAGATGGTGAAAAGGATTGCCAAGATATCGGCCAGTGTCTGCTTGGAGCTAAACAGTGTCATCCTCGTGTAGGATAGTTGTAGTGAATTCAACCATAAGAAAGAAAACATAGATGTGAGGCTAAATGAATCAAATGAAAATATAAATCGAAGGGGTGCATGATGAGGAAATGAAGAAAACGCACCAACGTTGCCTGTGTTGAAAAACACATACAACAAACAGGGTGAATAGCTGCGTAACTCGCCTTCATATGTCATCGCCGAAAAAGGCGGTGAAAAGTATGAGGGCCTGTTTGTCTCATCCACCGCGTGCATGTATCGCATCCAGAGGAAGACTCCAAACCATACACATGTTAGGAGAGAAGCAGCATTAAAAATTACAACGGGACACAACAACATTCGAATCATCAATGAGACATAAATCATACCAAGCCCGCCTGTATCCAGCAGGATATGGGAAGAGTTATGATAATTGTGCCAATTCATATGGAAGACTTGATTAAGGAACACGCAAATGAGCTGTAGAGAGATCCAAAGTAATGGCGCCACGCACTAATGAAGGAAGCGTGTGATGGGTCTGCGTGCAAGGATGCAACATAGCGTGTTGTGCAAGATAATGGGCAGCCATATTTGCCTCTCTGTAAATATGCAGACAATACAGCCGATGAAGGTGTGTCAATGTATGAAGCAAGCGGAGATGGTAATTTCCATAAACCAAGCTTGGCCGCGAGAGACGAGTTATCAGCTACGAACAATCTGTCTCTAGAATAATTAAGCGATGCAGTGGAAGGAAGTACAGTAAGCCGAAGATGGCAGATTGTATCTCAGCACTTAGAGGTGTACTGGGGGGAGGCGGAAAGAGATTGCCCCCACACGTGAACCGACATGATCTCACAAAATAACACCTCCTGCACTATACTGTCTACCTACAGCTGCATCTATATTTAATTTGAATCGACCCAAAGGTGGAGTACACCAACACACCAATATAGGACGCGGCGGCTGAGGGGAGGGAAACCAAACAAATTGCGGCAATGGTCCAGACGCTAGCTTAGATCCAACAATGGTTTTGCTCCATATTGCAATGTCATAATGGACAGATGCCAGAAGAGATGAGGCTGAGAAAGTGTGTGCGTCCCGAAATGTTAAGGCCGAATACGTATGCCATAGATTGTAAACAATAAGTGACGGAACAACAACTTCTAAAGCACCAGCGAGCGAAGAGAAAGGATACTGATACCACCAGGATAATAGGTATTGACGGAGAGGCAGCGATGACGGTGGAGGACAAAGCAACTCACCAGCAAAATAATGCCAAATGGAACAAACGCGCGAGCAGTATATAAATATGTGATCTACCGTGGCTGATGGTGACCTACAGAAAGGGCAATGCGAAGGCCTAGAGGTAATATATCTGCCAATGAAGTCCTCAAAAGTTAAAGCCGAGTGGAAAATACGCCACAGAAAAACTTGTATGACAGGAGAGTGATGCTTGAACCAAATAAATTTCGTCGTGAGCAGAGCAGGACTGGAAGCCCGGCATATATCATAAGCCGATCGTAAGGAGAATTTGCTAGATGCCGTTGGAAGCCAGCTGAGATGGTTCGCTTGTCCCTCAGTCTGGGCAATGCTTGTCGAGTGAATTCGACAAATGATCTTCCATATGGGGGAGTCACATAAACGAGGAGAATAATCGTCATGGCGGCCATATTTAACATGCATGTACTTGCTCCAAAGGGTGGAATTTTGCTGATAGGACCACCATATTCGGCAGTGATAGGCTTGCTGAAGAGCATTGAGATCTCGAAGGCCTAGTCCGCCCTCTTCACGCGGTCTTGTAATTTTGTCCCAGGCAACCCAATGATGTCGGCGTCCTCAATAAAATGCTGCCATCTTCCTATTTATGATTTTGATCACTGACCTTGGAAGGGTTCCTGCCGCCATAATATGTAAAGGTATTGCCGAGAGGACTGAACGTAGCAGAACAAGACGACCAGCAGAAGATAGCAAACGGGAGTGCCAGCCCAGGAGTCGTGAGTCGACATGTTGTAATAATGGGGTGCAAAACCGTGCTCTATTGATACCTTTATGCAAATAAGATCCAAGGTATCGAAAAGGTAAACCTGAGCATTGCATGTTAAGAAGATTGGCAAATCTGCGGCACTGATGAGGTGATACCGCGGAAGATAGAATTAAGTTGCTCTTTTGATAATTCACTTTCTGTCCATAGGCTTCCTCATACTGTGTTAAGAAGGCATGAAAGCGCTGTAAATTTCTCTGTGTGCCCTTTAAAAATACTAAAAGATCCTTTGCATAAGCTAAATGTGTGATAGTGAAAGGGACTCTGCCGAGACGAAAGGGCTGTATAGTTCCTGATGTAATAGTGATTTCAAACCTCTGCTAAAGCCTTATGAAGATAGAATGAATAGGAGGGGGGATAAAGGGTCACCCTTCTTGACCCCTCTATACAGGCGGAATGTGGCAGATGGTTGGCCATTAATTAAGACAGACAATATTGTGGCTCGTAAATGATTTAAAATAATCCGACTGAAGAAATCAGAGAAACCGAACCTGTGCAAGAGAAATTCCAGATATTCCCAGCTGACCCTATCAAATGCCTTCATCATATCAAGCTTCAAACATTGCTGTGAACCGCCCTTATCGAGCATATGTATCATTTCACGTGCCATGAACACCTGTGTGGAGATATCCGAACCTAGCAGGAAACCCGTCTGCTCGGGCGATATCAGTCTCGGTAGTAGATTATTTAATCGAGATGCAATTATTCTTGTACAGACTTTACTCAGAAAATTTGTTAGAAATATTGGCCGGAAGTCACTGAATGTTACAGGAGACTGTTTATTGGGGATCAAGGTGATAAGAGCACTAGCCATTACTGCTGGCTAGGGAATTCCTGCACCGCTTTAAGAACATCCGCATGTATGATCGACCAACAGGAGCGATAGAAATTACTATTAAACCCATCTGGCCCTGCTGCACTGTGAGGATCCAAATGCCAACTGCCTGTTTCACTTCCTCTTCCGTTGGAAATTGTATAAGAATGGAATTATCATCATCAGTCACTAACCGGGGGATATGGCGTAAAATTAGTTTATGATTTTGTGTTGTCTCGCGCGCGAATAGTGCAGTATAGAATGTTACCGCCTCAGCTATGATGGAATCAGGTGTGGTGCATTGTACCCCAGCGGTTGTGTGAATTTGCTGGATACATTGTTGCATCCTTCGGCCTTTGACAATAGAGTGAGAAGCTCGTTTTTGCATCACCTTCTTTCAGCCAGCAGACCCGCGCTTTTTGTTTCCAAAAATGTAGTTCATATATAGAGGCCCGTTGATACTCAGCTTTTGCTTTTTGGAATGCCATACGATTCTTTTCCGAAGCCTGAGAGTCCCAACTGCTCTCAGCACGAGTAAGATTGGATTCTGCTTGCATGAGATTGCTAAATATATTTCTGAAAATTTCTTTATTCCAATGCTGAATGTCCTTCTTTAGACGGGATAATTTAGTATAGAAACCATACATACCGCCTGTTGTAGGATAAGATGTCCAAGCTTGCTTCATATAAGAATGGAAGTCAGGATGTAAGATCCAAGAATCCAAAAAGCGAAATGGGCGATGGCCCTGGAACAACTATTGCCTACATATGAATAATAAGGGCGAGTGATCCGAGGAAGCTCGCGATAGATGTGTAAGTTTCAGATCATCAAACACATCATTAAAAGAAGAATTAACAAAAATCCAATCTAGACGTCTGCGGACACATCCAAGTCCTCTGCCGTCAATCCAAGTAAACCGAGGACCAATAAATTGCGGCGCCATAAGAGAGCAAGATTCAATGCATTCACTGAAATCTTGTAACGCTGTGAGAGAAGGTTGGGAGTGCCCATCATGATCATCAAGCGAGCGAAAAGAATTGAAATCACCACCAACAATCCAAGGTAAATCGGAATGGTCCGAGAAAGTACATAGGGAATGCCATAAATTGCAACGTAAAGTTAGTGTATGTTTGGCATGGACCACCGATAAGACAAATGTAAACTGCAGAGGCCGAAAAAGAAGAGTGAAATGTACCACTTGTTCATGATCGTGTGCTGAAACTAAATGAAAATGTGAGTCACGCCAGAAAAACCAAATATGTTTCGACTGAGAGTAGTAATGCTCGGGAAATCCAAGGTCTAAAGCAAAATGTGTGATACTAGAAGGGGAATGTTTAGGTTCTATCCGAGCAAGTAAATGTAAATGATGAACGCGGATCAAATGATGTAGTCTAGGCATAGAGGCTCGCATGCCTCTAATATTCCATATTAAAACATTCATTGAGAAAGGGTAGAATCACTTCCCTGGATGGCGTGAGAAGCACTACGAGTAAGGATTGTGGAATGAGGCAATGGAGGCAAATCCTTCCTTGAGCGACGTTTACGACGAGGAACCACTGGAACAAATTCAGCAGCCTCGGTAGATTCTTGCAATCGGGATATCAAAATATCCTCCTCCGGGGATGGAGGAATTAGCTGCATACGCTGGGCCACTTTGTTTGGTACAATTGTTAATTATGAAGTAAGATCAGCGACAGGTAAGTCAGTATCAGAAGAGTGGCCAAAATCACAATGATCCAAATTATCCTGAAGTGGAGGATCCACAGCCCCAGAATCAACGTCTTCATTCAAGATACTGAAATGATCTTGAGGAGGTAGACTAACGAAATTGTCTGACTGCGGGATATCACCCTGGTCGGTATTAACGTCGCATGGAGTGTCAGCAGGTTGCGGAACTGGTGTTGCATTAGAAGGGCCCATAAATGTAGGTTCAGCAGGAGGCGCTGCTACCGTTTTCTTCTTAACTGGTGTCCATCTCTGTAGAGGGGGGCGCTTCGGTGGCGACGGTGGTGGAACAGGCACCGCTGCATTTTCCGTTAGAGGGCATGAGGCTGTTGCATGGCCTAACCTTCGACGTGAGGTACAAAATAATGGAAGATCCTCATAAACCACTGACTGCAGAATAAATCTATTCTTGGCATGCAAGTATATCTTCTGAGTCAAGTCCTGGGAAACGTCCACTTCTATGCAAACACGTGCAACAGATGGTCGCAGACCATCTGAGGTTGCGACGTCCAGCTTGATAGGAGACCCTATCGGACGGACAATTTCAAATAATACATTCACGGATGTGGTATAAAATGTAACATATAATTTTCAAAGCTATGGAATTTATACAAGTTATATATATCCCATGTATTTACTTTCATGTATATGGAATTATAAGTTTGTACCGTATATATTTTTTTATGTGAAGGGCGGGCCCGTCCGAGTATTTTATTAATAATATTCCCTCACTTATGGCGGAGGAATACCGTGGTTACATCGCGCATTTATCTAAGGTGGGAAACTCTCCCAAACTAAGCAAAACAACAGGCGAAATACATATAAAAACCAATAAACTGAAACAAGAAACAGACTATATAATGTAAAAATATACAAATTTTGTGTTGATCGATCATCCAGGTGGCGAAACATCTTCATACGTTGGCGAATAGCACAACCGGCCATCAAACATGTGAATCTTCTCCATTGATAGACTTTGCACCTCAAGAGATCAAGTGTAGAAAATGTCACATATACACAATATCTAAGATATAGAAATCGCAACACTGATATTAGAAAGAGAGCAGTACCCAGATTGAACAAAATTTATAAACAACCATGTCCAGCAGCTTCGCAGACAATATTTGGTAACGGGCAATTAGCGAGCCTCAGCACATGAAATACATCAAGCATTAGACATCTAGCAAAAAGCAAGCATACTACAGAATAAGTATGTGATGATACATACCCGACCGCCCACATCCGAGAGATGCAGGCGAGAAGAATGTAAACGCTCCTCATTAGCTCTTTATGCGTGTACATAGGTTGTATGAATGTCTGTCTGTAAGCTGCCCCGCACAAGTGGAGGAAGATCCGACTGTATAGTGAAGACATGTGTTTGCCGATTCATGATCCCATACTGCGCTACGAAATGTGCCGCTGAGTTTACCTCATGTGGTACATATGATAATGATGCGCGTGATATTGATAGAAATAGCCACAGCCGCTCACAGTCATTACCCAATCGCATGGGCACGGAGGTAGGTTGATGAAGCAGGTTAAAAAGTGCTAGACAATCTACTTCAACCTCAAGATATACATATCTTGCTGTTGCGATGAAAATGATTGAGAACAATAATGCCTGAAGCTCAGCATGCATGGGAGGCAGCTCTAGCAGCATGAAGCAAATAGCTTGAACCAGATGTCTTGCATCATCACGTATGATTGCTTCCCCCACCGCTCCTTGTCTACCAGACGCAGCATCAACATTCAGTTTTAATTTGCCCGACGGCGATAGCTTCCAATGAAGTACCTGTAGTCTCCTAGACCGTAATGACGGTGAATAATGCAGATCAATCAAAGAAGGGATCGACTCTGCATATTTATTCCAAGACACAGAGAAGCCCCATGTGAAAATATCTTGGAGGATTCGCTCGTGAAGTCTGGCCACTAAAAATGCATCATCTCCAAACTGTACAGACGCGTAAGCCTTCCAGATAGCCCAAGATGCAATTAACGGAACAACTGCCGCCAGCTGCGCAAGCATCATTGTGCGACTAGCATGATACCACCATCAATGTAAATATTGTTTAAATGTTAGCGCAGTTGGCAATGGCCCTTCAAAAATGTTCGCTAAGTGGATCCCAATTACTTTGATAATGGGACGAGTATAAAAAACATGAGTGTGATCCACTGTGGCACCCGGACAAAAAACACAACAAGTGGGAGAAGACACAGTCCATCTGCTTAAATTTTCTTGAAACGGTAGGGCATTAAACAACAGTCGCCAAAGAAATACTGGACCCGTTGGGGCTGTACCCACCCACCAAATATATCGTGCACATGAGAAATGCATACCTCTGGTGCGACAAGTCTCATAAGAAATTTGAAGGCTGAAGTGGTTGCAAGCCTCATCTTCCCATATTAGACCCTCGATTGATGCAATAGCATGCAAAGAACAAAAGGAGTGAATGCAACATAATCTCTTCCGATCCGCTGAATCATAAATATGTGCATGCATTCCCTGGCGACTCCCATATTTTTGCCGTAAATACTGCGACCTTAATGAGGAGGATGTTTGATATAGCCACCATAATTTGTATTCATATGCTTTTTGCAAAGCACTTAAATTACGAGGTCCTAAACCTCCCTCATCCTTTGGATAACATCATCATCATCATCATCCAGACTCAGTATATCCCAACAACAGCAAAAGCTATCGTTAGGGTCTGGGGAGGGTAAGTGGTAGGCAGACAATACCTCTATCACAAGGGATAGAGAGTCTGCTTCCAGTGAGACCCCTGGCTCTATATGTACATGCATATGATATGATAATAGAGATATGTTGTGCGAGTGTGTTAGTGGGAGAATTCAAGAAATACAAAGAAATGACTTTCGATATTAAAATACACATCACGTGTATATGTACATGTAATGTAAAACAACGATATGACATACCCAACCAAGTGGAGAGTCAACCTAAAGCGTAGATAGTGTCTACGCCTATCTATGTCCCTAAATATACTCTAAAGTGTCTCTATACATGACTAATACCTCATTAACCTTAATCTTATGTCTCCATGAACTCCTATCCTGGACCATGTCCTCAGAGAGGTGCAAATCTAGTAGTTCGTGCCTTATCTGCTCATTCCAAGTCAGTTTGGGCCTGCCTATACTCCTGTTCTGCTCTACAATGAGGCTTTCAATTGCTCTAACCGACGCCGTTGTCTGTCTCTGCTTGACATGCCCAAACCATCTCATTCTGTCCTCCCTTATCTTATCTGCTATACTAGTCACGCCTAACCTTTCTCGAAAAACCTCGTTTCTGATCCGGTCTAGGCTTGTATGCCCACACATCCATCTTAACATCTTCATCTCTGTCACTTCCATCTTCTGTAATTGTGACCTCTTGATGGCCCAGCAGTCTGTCCCATATAGCATTGTCGGTCGCACTGTCACCTTATAAAATTTTCCTTTTAATTTAGTTGGGAAATTTTTGTCACACAACACCTCTGAGGCCGCCCTCCATCTACACCAGCCTGCTTGACCTCGATGTGCCACATCATTATCTATGTCGCCATTCTGCTGCACAAATGATCCTATGTACTTAAACTTACTTACCTATAGTACCACTTGACCATCTATGGTGAGCTGGCTATCCTCACTGTCTGCTACGCCGCTGAAGTTGCAGTGCAGATACTAGGTCTTAGAACATATCGCAACCTATGCCTGCGAGTGACACTGATTCCCCCAAAAAAATTAGACATTTTCCGATTCAATTCAGCTATGAAACTCTTGGGCAGCTTTGTCACAGCCATGACATGTAACGACATTGTAGAAAGTACCAACTGAATGAGAGCCAACCTGCCTACCATGCTTAAAAGATTTTGTGACCATCCTGCTAAACGCGCATCAAAATGAGCCACTAGAGATGTACAATATTGTGAATTGTTGAAGCCTTTAAAAAGATTATATCCCAAATACTTAATAGGCAACTCAGTGATTCGCATATTCAATATGTTTGCTACTCGTTGCAAAGAAACGCCTTCGCTAGACACCAATTGACTCTTCTGATAATTGACCAGCTGTCAAGAGGCATTTTGATATTGTTCCAAAAATAATTTAAAGCTTCTCAGGTTATCAACCGATCCATTCAAGAAGACTAACAAATCATCCGTGAAACCAAGATGAGAGACCACCTGCGTTCGACCACTGTGAAATCCTCGTAAGACACCTGACCGAAACAAAGAGGTGATACCCTGTGAAAACCCCTCCGAAGTAAGAATGAATAGTAGCAGCGACAATGGGTCACCCTGTTTAACACCTCTAGGCGACGTAAAGAAACCACATGGCTTACCATTGACCAACACTGAATAACGTGTGGCCGAAAAATTATTCATAATGAGTCTGACAAATCATTGATGAAAATCAAAAGCCAATAGAAGCTTTTCCAAATATTGCCAGGAAACACGATCGAACGCCTCAGCCATGTCTAGCTTAATCATGACCTGGCCCCCACGACATTTTCGGTGTAATATATAAACCATTTCCTTTGCCATCAAGATCTGCTCCGAAATCCCACGGCCTGACATAAATCCTGCCTGTTCCAAAGAAATCAGATGAGGTAGCAGAATACTTAGCCGATTTGAAATAATGTGGGTAACCACCTTGGACAAGAAATTTGTCAAACAAATGGGACGATAATCCGCAAACATATTTGGATTAGCAACCTTTGGGATCAAATATATTAAGGAAGCTGCCATTGCTTTGGGTATATTAATTCCCAAGAAAAACTCCTGAACCTCCAGTAATACATCTAATCGAATCACCTCCCAAAAATGCCTATAAAAAGAACCTGGAAAGCCATCTGGCCCCGATGCACTGGATGGATCGAGTTGCCACACCGCTGCCCGTACCTCAGCCATCTGTGTCAGCTCTAGCAATAACTCATTATCCGAGGCTGTCAAAACATAGGGTATGTATTGCAATATTGAGGCATGATTTGCTGTCGGCTCCTCAGTAAATAGGTGCTGAAAAAACGAACCGCTTCATCTTGAACAAACTGCTCATTAGCACACTGTTCCATCTGGTCGACGAGTATTAACTATGGCTTGACGATGCCTCCTGGCCTTAACAGTTTGATGGTAGTAAGAAGTAGTAGAATCTCCCTCTTTAAGCCACATAATATTAGCTTTGTGCTTCCAGAAGATACTAGCTCGCTGCTGTATCCTTAAAGCCTCGCTTTAGCATGGTGATAAGACTCTCTTGTGACATCCGATGGTTAAGAATCATATGTCCTTTCCGCTTGTACCGTCTCCTCCTCTGTTGCCTGTAAATTAGTGAAAATATTGCCAAATACACTTTGATTCCATACTCGTAGATCAGACTTGAGCCGAGGCAACTTCTCATAAAATCCATACATACCACCCACTATTGGATATGAACGCCAGTGTGTTCGAACATAACAATCAAAGTTTGCATGGGTAAGCCAAGCCTCTATATAGCAAAATGAGGCTGGCCCTCTAGGAGAGGCCGACTGACAACTTAAAAACAAAGGCGCATGATCTGAAGTAGCTCGGTGTAGATTGCTGAACCTTGCTCTTCTCAAATATATTTCTAAAATTCTGTTGTGCACAAAAATTGATCTAAACGTCGCCATACTCTACCAAGGCCACGTCCACCTGACCAAGTAAATCGAGAGCCTTGAAAAGGAAAATCTATCAATGCACCTGACTCCACGAATTGCCTAAAATCAGCAAGTGTACGAAGCGCTAGAGTAGATAGGCCCTTATGATCATCCAACGACAAGAAAGTGTTAAAGTCCCCTCCTATTAGCCATGGCTGCATGTTCCCCTCTCGAAACATTATCGAATCCTGCCATAGTGGCTTTCGTGCCGCCACTGTGTGACGACCATATACTGCAGTAAACCAGAAATCTTGCCGACTCGCTAACAATCTAAAATGCAAAGACACATTATGTACCCCCTGTCGCACTTCTAACATCTCCCTGAAAGAATTTCGCCACAAGATCCATATATCAGCGTCATCTGAAGAACAAGCATAGGGAAACCCTAACTGCAAATGGTATTGCTCCAAACGCATAATCCTGAGCTTTGGCTCAATAAGCACCAATAAATGTAGTAGCTCTTGAATGCAGACAATAGAGGTCTGAATACCTCTTACATTCCAGAGTAAAACATTCATTGAGCAGGATCCAAGGTAGTAGCTGTTGAATGCAGCATTGCAGCTCGAGTCACAATAGAAGACGATTGCACAGCAGGCATGTAACTTCTCTTACGACGTGGACGTCGAGTACGAACCTTCAATAAGTTATCCACCACCATTGAAACATCTGGATGCGTGACATTTGGGGCTCTGTCTTCCGTAGGTGGTGCAGCAAATAACACCCTAGCCACCTCTAACACCACCGAACGCAATTCCACTGAGTCAACCGGTGCATCATCATGTATTTCTATGCCAGAAGACAACATCAGCGTAAGGTCAACTTCCTCAACCATGGTGGCACTAGTGTCGCAGACGAACAATGCAATCGTGTTATATCCTGTTTATTGGATATTTCCTCTATGAGTAGGTGCTGAGTTTCTGACGCATCAGGCTGACGGACTGCAGGAGTAGACGGTGCTGTCTCCTCAGGGACAAGCTGCTGAGTCATATTGACATTCTCATTCTGCTGATGACCTGTGGACTGATGGACGTCATGTGAATTCTTCGTATCAGCCTTCTTCGGAGTCCACCAGTGAGTAGGTTGAGGCGCAAAAGATTTTGGAGGCAGAGAAACTGTTGCGACATCTGTGGGTTGAGGCAATGGTGGCAGTCCCTGTATTGGTCCCTTTTACATGAAGGCGCTGAATGTCCCAATATGCGACATGTAGCAGAATATGCATGCAACTTCTCGTATTCAACTGGCTGGAAGAAAGAGTAATCATCACTCTGGATGTATAATCTCTGAGGAAGTTCTTTAGAAACATCAATCTCTATGCAAATGCGCGCTACAAACGGTTGCAGCATCTGCATAGTCACGGAAGCAGCTTTTAAGGGTGCACCGATCATTCGTGCAATTTCAAAAAGAGCCTCCGCCTTATGAAGATATATAGGAAGCCCTGGCGAAGATACCCAGACTAGCACAATAGGCATATCAATCTTTGGATCAAAATCATAAGTCCATTCGGTAATGCGCATATGATAACCTAACACCATCCATGTACGACGTGAAAAACACATATAAATGTCAGCTTCCGCATCAAATTGCATCAGTATATGCATTGAATCAAGCAGTGTAATTTGTACCGATGCCAAAAAGCCAATACGGTCAAAGCACTTACGTATAGCTTCAAGCTTTGGGCGGCCATACCAAAAAGTACATATCAAGCAATACTTGAATGAATCTGCCAATGCTGTTACCTCCTCTCGAGTGAATTTGATTGCTAGAACCTCCTTAAATTTATTTATCTCGCGAGGAACAATTGTTGATGCAGCAGTTCTGAAAAATGATGATAGGATTATTGCTGATCCATGCCACCAAAAATTTAGCCGCCGCCACCAAAAGATTCTGCACTAAATCAAACAAATCGCCAGAAGAAGAGAAGGCAATAGTGCACCGAAGAAAGAAGGGAGAAAGGATCGTGGAAGAAACGGCGATCAGCAACATCCCGTTGCCGGCGCCAATCGCTGAACAATTCGCCAGAGAGCTGCCATCCGTACCCTTTTTTATGAAAGACGGGCGGTACCGTCCAGGTTTTTTATTATTAATAATAATATCCTCACTGGTGGCAGAGGAATACCGTGGTTACAATAGTTTAGCTAAGCTAAGGTGGGAGACTCTCCTAAACTAAACACAAAATCAATGAAAAATTGTACACGATGCACAAAAAAAGAAGCTAACACGATAATATTTTTTGAGAAGAGAAAATAATTACAATGATGTGTATGCACACTAAGAGCTAATCCATGTGTTGAGTCCAACACTATGCGTATGACTCCAGGATCGTTCTGTGCGTGTAGATCTCTCTCCGTGTATGCGAGTGTAAATCGTTGATGTCGTGTATCTCGTGAATGCCGGTTGTGCTCCCATTGAAAACACAAGAATAGATGAATAAACAAAATATAATTTAAAGAGAATGTTGAAACAGTGATGCAATCTCTATACATACTGGCGTTTCCTGTATTCCTCCTGAACACAAGCAACCGAAGATGTAGATCAATGAAAGCATACCCACGTTGCTTATGCCCTAAGTAGACATAGGCAACCATTTCCATAGCACGCCAACCCATTGGGAGACATTATGATCAAAATCTTAAGTTGGGCATCGAAATGTCCAAAGTGATAGCTCCTCTAACCTCTCAATGAAGCAAATGTGGAATAGAGTGACACTCCTGAAGATCAGAACCCACGTGTCGTTTAAGCATGCGCTGCAGTGTTTGGTTCACGAAAGCAATGCTGAATTGTCGCATCACTCAACCTCGAAAATTGAATTGTACGATTCAAGTCAGAAGCGTATGCACCCATAAATTGTGCTGGAGATGAGATATGTTTTAGAAGCACACTACAATGCGTTTCAATAATCAATTTGTCGTAATCCCTAGTGTAGTATATGATTGCAAATTGTAAAGCCATGAGTTCTTCTCTCAAAGGTGTAACTGCTGGCAAACAAAAACATATGGTCAAAACTATAGTCCCGTGATGGTCGTGCAAGACTGCTCCTGCCGCCGCTGAATTTTTAGTCACTGCAGCATCAACATTTAACTTTAATTTGCCCGTGGGTGGATTCTCCCAATGCACAATTTTGGGCAAACGCCTTCAAATCTCCAGAGAAAAGTAATGTGATACCAAATGTGGTATATGCATGGAAAACTTTTACCCTTGTGTAGCGCCACACCAAGTGTACACATGTTCTCGAACACGCTCAAACAAACGTCAGAATAAGAAGATGTCGTCACCAAACCGACTATGCGTATATGCTTTCCAAATAACCCAGACCACAAAAAATGGCACCACAACTCTCAATTGCCATAACATTGTATGTGAAGATGATGCCCTCCACCATCGCATCAAATATATCCCAAGCGTACTTGAGGATGGCATTGGTCCTGAAAAAATTATAGAGATTTCCTGCCAAAGTGGCTTAATGATGCTGCAGTGTAAAAAATATGGTCTAGATGTTTTGAATCCTGTCTACAAAAAACACATTGAGTAGGAAAAATTGTCTGCCAAGTATGTAGATTATCTGCAATCGGAAGAGATCTCCACCACAACCTACATAGAAATAATCGTCTCCCCGAGGCAATGTTTCCCACCAAATGTATGTCGAATAATTAGATGATGATGTACCCGACAAAACCATATAAACCGATTTGAGAGAGAACTGACCTGTATTATTTGCAGTCCATGAAAAACCATCCGGAGTATCCTGCACTTGCTGAGCCATAAAGGAATCAATCCGGTAGATACGCTTCCAAGTAGGGGAGTCATAGATATGAGCATATAATGACAATTGGCGACCATATCTGACCCGACAAAACTCAGCCCATAATGACGATGAATGATGATAATTCCACCACCAACGACAATCATACGCTTGCTGTAAAACAAATAAGTGACGAATGTCCAATCCTTAAAAATCTTCTGGGCTCCCAAGATTGCCAATGATGTCTACCATTCCACAAGAAATGAGACATTTTCCTGCTGAGAATGCTGAGGACGCTTTTTGGTAACCAAGAGCTCTCCATAATATGTAAAGGCATAGAACACAAGACATGCTTCAACAAAACAACTCGGCCGGCCATGGAGAGAAGTTTCGTAGACCAAGAATTCAACACAGCATCAAAATGATCAATTAAAGAAGTACAATAAGCTGCACGATTTACCCCTTTATACAAATAAGATCCCAAATATTTTATCGAAAGTGTTGCAAGTCGCATACCTAGAGTTTGCAAAACTCTAGAACCCGAAACCCCTTCACCAACCACTACCTGACTTTTATGTAAATTCACCAATTGGCCCAAAGCTTCCTGATATGATTCCAAAAAACGACAAAAATGCTGCAAATTTCGAATACTCCCATCTAAAAACATCACCAGATCATCCGCAAAGCCAAAGTGAGAAACTCTTGGCACCCGTCCTGATTGGAAACCGCAAATATTTCCATTGTTCATAAGAGAATTAATCTTCTAGAGAAGCCTTCTGATGCAAGTATAAATAAAAGAGGAGAAAGGGGATCACCCTGCTTGACTCCACGTGAGATTAGGAAAAATCCAGCTGGTTTTCCATTGATTAAGATTGAACAACAAGTGGTGGACAAATTGTTGATCAGAATTCGAACCAGCCTCAGGTGAAATCCCATCCGAGACAACAAATTACTTAAGTATGCCCAATTAACTCTGTCAAACGCTTTTGTCATATCCAACTTAATAATGACATGTCCTCCCCGAGATGGTCTATCCAAGATGTGTACCATTTCTTGCGCCAGGAGAATTTGTTCTGTAATGTCCTGCCTTTTCATGAAACCAGTCTGCTCAGGAGAGATCAGTTTTGGCAGCAAAGATGAAAAACGTGTGGCCAATATACGAGTGATTATCTTAGCCATATAATTTGTCAGAAAAATGGGTTAAAACTCAGAGAAAGAGACATGATTAACCACCTTTGGAATCAATGTGATAAGTTCTGCAGCCAATTTAGATAGCGGGAGAATCCCAAGGAAGAACTCCTGCGCTGCTTTATGAACATTAGTGGAGATTACCTTCAGGAAATGTCTGTAAAAAGATCCAAAAAAACCATCTGGTCCCGCAACGATTGTCGGACTTAAATCCCATACTGCTTGCTTGACCTCCTCCAAAGATGACATGCTTAAGAGATCACGATTTTCTTCAGAAGAAATTAACTGTGGAATATACTGCAAAATATCTTCATAATTAGTTGTTTGTTCTTCAGTAAATAAATGCTGAAAATATCGAATGGCTTCTGTCTTAATATCTTGCTGACTTTCCAACTCCACCCCATCCTCATGCGTAACCCGTAGGAAACACTATCGACGTCACTTCTCTTTTACCATTTGATGAAAAACTCGTGTATTAGCATCTCCTTCACGCATCTATTTTACATTGGCTTTTTTCTTCCAAAAAAATAAAGTTCTCGTCTGTGCAAGCTGCAGTTGAGCATAGAGAAATGATATGCAAACCTTGTATCATCCGAGGGAGATGCGTCATATGACCGCTCACACCATGTGACTTCCTCCTCAGCCTTAATAACCGCATCAAAAATATTCCCAAAAACATCCTTGTTCCACCGAGCAAGACATTGCTTTAACTGATGTAACTTAGAATAGAAATCCCACATGCCTCTAACTGTGGGAAAGGACTGCCGATAATGAATCACATAATTATCAAAATCCGGATGTGTAGCCCAAGCATGCAAATAACGGAATGCTAATGATGACGCCAATGATTCAGTCGAACATTCAAGAAATATAGGAGAATGATCCAATGTTGCGCGATTCAAATGCTGATATTGAACAGACTCAAATAAATCAAAGAAATCTGGCAAACATAGATATCGATCTAGCCTACGACTGACAATGCCAAGCCCTCTGCCATCACACCATGTAAATGGCGAACCTTGAAAACTAATGGATTGCAAAGAGCAAGCAGTAACAAAATCATTAAATTCTTGTAAAGTACGCAAAGCTGGAACATATCAGCCTTTATGCTCATCAAGCGATAAGAAGGTATTAAAATCACCTCCCATGATCCATGGCTTATCTAGCATGCTGTTGAAAGAAACAAGATCAGCCCATAATGGTCGACGAGCTGAAATGGAATATAAAGCATAAACGAATGTGCACCAAAACGAATCTCCTGTAGGGAACCAAAGAAATCGCATAGAATGATTTTGTATTACTGCGCGTTGATCATCTAACTGCAAGATAGAGTGTCTACAAAAAATCCAAATTGTATCACCATTAACTGACAATGCATTAGAAAAACCTAGTTGAAGGCGATATAACACTAATTCCGTTGGCCTCACCTTGGGCTCAATAACTACTAAAATATGAAAGTGATAACGCCGATTTAAAGTGAGTAATCTGGGAACCGAAGTACGTATACCTTGAACATTCCAAACTAACATCTTCATTGATTAGAAAGTATATCGAAAGAGTTTGAGTGTGCTGCATGCGATCTTGTAATAGGTGGCAACAAAAGATCCATATCTCAAACACGACGACAGAGCAGCCTGGGAGGAACCTGAAAATGATCTTCTTGAGTTGAAATTACTGGAGATGCTAGCTGTGCCAGGGAGTGCATCTGCATTTCCTTGTGCTTCTCATCAATTACCACAGATTGCACAGAATCACTTACATATTTCACAAATCCTTCGTCTGTTGAAACATCCGGCAACAAACACTGTGGTACCTGACTATCATCCTCCGACAATGATAGATAACGATGATTAGCAGGCAAATCACCTAAGATGTTATCATCTTTACCTTTTAATCGTGAAATATCTTGTGTATCAGAAACTGTATCATGCGCCATCAAATCTGGAGATACTATAAGGGTACGCTAAGGTGGGTCCGATAATTCAGAGTTAAGATGATTTCCATGATCCTCAGCCGTAAGAATCTGATCTGCAGGCTTAGCAGAACCACTGCTTCAATCGATAATTTTTTAGGAGTCCACCTAGTAGCCAATGATTTCTTCTGAGTGACAATCTTTGCAGCTTGAGTCATAGCAGGCTGATCCACCTTTTGTCCTTCCACACCACAATCATCCGATTTATGCCCTAGTCCAGAGCAAACCGTTCAATACTGAGGCAAATCCTCGTAAGTTACTGTTTGAGAAATGCAACGATTAGAGACTTGGATATAGACACGCACAGGCAAATCTTTTGAAACATCAATTTCGACACATATTCTTGCTACAAAGGGATGTAAGTGTTCAGACATGGCATTATCTGAAATAACACCTCTTTATGATGAAAATGAACGGGAAGATCTGGTAGAGAGATCCAAACTGGAACAATCGGTACATCAATCTTTGGATCACAATCAAGAGTCCATTTAGTGACTCTCATATATTTTCCTGCAATCATCCAACTTTGGCATGCAAAGCATCGCAAAAAGTCCTGTTCCTGTGCACAATGCATCAAAACATGATTGGAATCTAGAAGTCCAATACGTACTGTGCCACTAAATCTAATATAGTCAATAGTGGCGCAAATTGTAGCCAAAGGAGGCCTGCCATACCAGAACGATCCCACCAGAGAGAACATGTATGGTTCATCCAATGCCGCAACCTCATCATCTGAGAATGTGATCATAGGACTGCCCTTATATCGCTGAATTAATTTATTAGCAATTGTAGAATGGGATGTTGTCTTGAAAAGAGATGCTAAAGATGGTGACTTTTCAGCCAGCGACAAAGGCGTGATCAGTGGATCCGGCATTGCTGCGATCGCAGCCAAAATGTAAATAAAACGGAGAATAGAGAAACAAAAATGCAATAGAAGGTGTGAGTGATTTTCGATTGTAATGGGAAATTGCCATTCACAACCAGCGGGAAGCAGGATCAGCGACGGCTATAGTTGCCGTCTACAATCGCCAGACATACAGTGGCAACTAGACGCCCACTCTAGGATGACTTGAGTGTGTTCTCTGTAGGTACATGCCTCCCTTGGCTGCTTGGTGGGGATTTTAATATTTTTCTGAGTTTAGATGAACATAAAGGGATCTCAACTCTGTCTTTATGAACCTTAGCAGATTTTAAAGAATTTGTTGAAAACCATGAGTTGCTGGATTTACCATATCAGGGCTCTCGTTTTACTTGGTCTGATGGACGGGGTTTGGGAAAAGTATGGCGTAGATTAGATTGATTTTTATGCTCGCAGAGATTTTCTGATATGTTTACATAAACTCTAGTACGACATCTTCATAGAGCTACGTCAGATCATGCGCCTTTATTGTTACAGTGTACTTCGGCTGATTATACTGGGCAGTCTATCTTTCGTTACCTTGACGTTTGGATGACACATGAAGATTTTGATCCGTATGTGCATGCGCATTGGAAGACATATCCAACAGTTGGAGGCATGTATGGAATATATGACAAGCTGCGTCGCTTAAAGAAGGATCTACGCATCTGGAATAAAGAGGTATTCGATAACATTTTCAGTGGTCTTATGGTAGCAGAAAAAGATGTTGTCCATGCAGAGCGAGTTTATGATGCCAACCCTATGCAATTCAATCGTGAAGCTTATCATCTCACCAAGGCTCGCCTCTTATAGCAACAACATCGTGCATACCTCTATTGGAAACAAAAAGGCTAATGTTAAATGGCTAAAGAAGGGAGATGCAAACACAGCCTACTTCCATCAAACAGTTAAGGCCAGGAGACAACGGCAAGCTATACTCACTCTTTGTAGACAAGATGGCCCTGATGTGATACACCTGAGACGTTGCAGGAGGAAGCGGTGAATTTTTATACTGATCTGTTTAAAGAAGAGCAAACACAAGAGCATGACGTTATTCTCAATTATATCCCCGCAGCTATTGAATGATGAGGATAACAATGCTTTGTTAGCATTGCCAAATATCGATGAGGTAAAGCAGGCAGTGTGGGGTTTAAGCCCATCTAGCGCTTCTGGACTTGATGGATTTCCAGGCTCTTTCTATCGTCATTTTTGGGAAGTATTGCAGTTGGATGTTCTTATTGCAGTGCAGGAGTTCTTTATCTGCATTCGGATGCCTGCAACCATGGCATCATCTCTAATTTGCGTAATGCCAAAGGTTCAAAATCCTAATACATTTGTGGACTTTCGCCCATTTGTCTAACAAATTTTCTGTCAAAGGAGGTGACAAAGCTTATTACATCACGGCTCTCCGCTGTCTTGCTGCGTTTGATCTCTCCAAAACAAGCCAGATTCATGCCAGACCGAAGTATTTCTGAACAAATATTGATGGCAAAGGAGATGGTACATATTTTGAATCAGAAATTAAGAGGCGGACAGGTGATAATCAAGTTAGATATGGCCAAGGCTTTTGATAGAGTCTCATGGCAATATTTGGAGCGCCTTCTGTTGAGGTTTGGCTTTTGTTCACGTTTTGTTCGACTTATCATGAATAACTTAGATTCTACACGATGCTCAGTTATAGTCAATGGTAAGCCTTGCGTTTTTTTTCGGCCATCTAGAGGTGTAAAACAAGGAGATCCGTTGTCGCCAATTTTTTTTATCCTTGCGTCTGAAGGTTTCTTTCGAGGATTAAAGCATTTGTTCCGGACTGGTGTACTACGGGGTTTTCACAGCGGCCATGTGCCAGTGATCTCACATTTAGGATTTACTGATGACCTTCTAATCTTTCTAAATGGATCGCAGGGGAATCTCAGTGCTTTTAAGGAGTTTTTGGATCAATATCAGAGAGCTACTCGTCAGCTAGTGAACTATCACAAGAGTCAGGTGGTGCTGGGAGGCAATATATCGAGCCAGCGTGTTACTGCACTTTTAGGAATGCGTCTGACATCTTTACCTCTTAAATATTTGGGTTCTTTTCTATTTAAAGGTATTAATCGATCCATATACTGTTCTTTGCTGCTTAGTCATTTCGACACACGATGAGCTGGTTGGTCGCATAAGCTGCTAAGTATGGCTGGCAGGTAGACATTGATCCAGTTAGTCCTTACTACTCTGCCTTTACACATTATGGTCATGGCAAAATTGCCAAAGAGTGTTATATCTGAGCTGCATCGAAAAACGTCACATTTCTTATGGGAAAATCGGCATCACTGGAGATCTTGGAGCGCAATTTATTTGCCACAAACAGAGGGCAGTTTGGGCATCTGCATTTTAACTGCTCCGCAACAAGCTTTTGAATGAAACATGTGGTGGAATTATCAAACATCTGATTCTCTTTGGACACTGTATATGCGCCAAAAGTATGGGAATCGCATTGCTATGCACTTTTATATCTATGATTCTTCAGATTGGAAACGTTTGTGTCGTATTCATCACTTTTGCTCTAATCACGTCAATCACACATAGGATGGCTACATTTCGCAAGATGGGGCACATGGTCAGTTTACCCTCAAAGCTGCATATGAATCATGTAGATTATTAGGTACACCTTTTCCTGCTGCACGTTATATTTGGTGGAAATGTGCTCCAGTGGCGGGATAAGTATTTCTATGGCGATTATGGTTTAATAGTCTGCCAATGCCTGAATTTTTGTGCCATTGGTTAGTGCCTTTGCCAAAAAAATGTGTGTTTTTGCCACAATGCCACAATCGGTCAAAATCATGTATTTTTTTACCTTGCCCAGTGGCTGCGGACGTTTGGCAAAACTTGGCTTCAATATTCGGTGGTCCATCCCCTATCCATCTGCATTTTAGACAACATTTGCAAAAATGGTGGAGTCAGGCTCGTGCTGCCACTATGATGGGGCAATTATTTGTCATTGTGCCTTTGATTACTATGTGGTCCCTATGGAAAGAATACGCTGCAATTCAGTTTGGAGAAGAATCTTTCTCAATATATCATTTGAGGGAGCGTATTCGACATGGTATGTTTTCATGGAGTGCTTCTATTTCGGGACATAAGTTTGCCCAGACAGTGCCACATCTATTGCTTGCACATTATATGCCTATACTACGCACAAAGCTCGCGCGAATTATTAGATGGAGCTTACCGCCTTCAGGAAAACTTAAACTCAATGTTGATGCTGCTGCTGGACGTCGGGGTGCAGTGGCTGGGACTATTCTTTGCAATGACACTAGCCAATAGGTTAGGGCGATTGGTTTCTCTCTCCCAATGTTACAACATTTGCATGCAGAGCTCCAAGCTATGTTTTTCTCACTTCTTTTCTTCATAACAGCTGGGTTTGTAGATATCATGGATGAAAGAGATTGCCAGCAGTTGTTGCATTTGCTCAGGACTAATACTGCGTTATCTGCGCGTTTGGATAGCGACTTTGCGCGCCTGCATTCTTTACTATCAGGCTTCCATATCACAGTAGCCTATATTCCACGGGAGGGAAATGCAGTATCACATTTTGTCTCAGCATGCGCTTATGCACAGCCACACGATTGTTTACTGCACAACATCGGAGTTAACCCTAATGGTCCGTGTGCTACAGACATATCTTCATACGCCATACATTCGACTATAGCGGATTTAGCAGAATGGCAAGTCTCTATTGTCTCGCCCGCATCTTTTTGATGCATGCAAACGGGTATGCTTTGAACTATATTTGCTTCATGCACTATGATCACTAGTGGAATATGTTTTCCTTATTGTTGCCCGTAGCCAAATTGGTTACGGGCAACATGGGTACTATGCTTTCCATAATCTACTTCTCTATTCTTATATTGGTCCCTTATCTTGTTTGTGTGACATCTTGCTTCTTTGTCAAGGTACACAAGCGAAGTCTACTCACTGCTAGTCCAACGGATGATTTTTCAGTAGCTGCTTCTCATGGACGCCTACATTCCCAGGCTTTCATTCCATCTCCGGCGACTATTATTCATCCTGCGATTCTTTTCTGCTATTTACATTACTTACTCTTTTGTATAGATTTTTCAGGACATTCCAATTATATAAATATGTACGCTTTTTCCTTCGCCAAGGTTTTATCCACAAGGGTGGTTTTTCTTGCTAAGGTTTTAATGCGGCATATCATATATGATTGAAGATTGGCAATCATTACTTTCCTACATTTTTTTCGTATGATGACATTGGTTGTATTTTGGCTTTCTCCAGCCACAATGGAGGCTTTCATTAATAAAGTTGCCTTTATATAATATATATTTTTTTTTGCAAATGAAGTTTTATTAGTAGTAAAGCCTCACTTATGGCGGAGGAAAACCATCATACAATAAAAGTCATCGTAAGTAAAATGATAATGTAAAGAGGTAATGATTGCCAATCTCCAATCATATATGATATGCCGCATTAAAACCTTGCCAAGTAAAACCACCCTTGTAGATAAAACCTTGGCGAAGGAAAAAGCGTACATATTTATATAATTGGAGTGTTTGGGCGTGGCAATGTACAAAATGAACGTAAATGGCAGTGGAAAACATGAGACGGGTGCTCCTGCTTGATGAAAGTTGTGTCTGATTGTTGATGTTGTCTTTGTTGCGTACTCCGAAGCCCTCGAAATCATATTACTCGTGTGACAGCAGCACATGGAACATGCATGTGAAGACCAATAATTAAAGCCATACATATAAATCTGAAGTCTACCAAGTCTTGTGCATTTAAAGAACGTACCGACATTGTTTGCACTCCATTAGAGTACAGACAACAAGCATTCTATGATTGGCAGTATGATCAGAGGCCATTGCAAAGAGAAATGATGCTCCCCCCGGTGTTGCACCCATGTGACCATCAATATACCTCGCAACAACATTAGTCGAGAAAAGATATAAGTGCAATAAGAGTAAAATGGAAGTATGGTATTGCAGATGCAGCAGTAGAATTCGCAGAGTACCAGGGCTACCTGTATCAAAGCAATGATACAAGCAGTGAAAAGCAAGCTAGACATGTTCCGGGCGTAAATATGGAGTTGATAAGTCTGTGAGAATGCATCCTCTGACAACCGACGGCAGTTGTGTTGATGCCGTAAATAAATTGAAATTTGGGTGCTGCATCGCATAGGATGCCAGATGATGTGCTGCCGCATTTGCTTCTCTTGGTGTATGCTGTAGTTCCGATCGAGTCTGCTGTAAAAATATACGCAGTCGATCCAAGTCTGCCTGTAGATCTCCCGTAGAACCATTGGAGGCTAGTAAGTGTTGTATGGCTAAGCAATTTGTTTCAAGAATGAGCTCCGTATGATGACATGAGAAATATATAAGGGAATACAGCAAAGCTTGTATTTCTGCTCGCAATGGAGATAGTCTTGGCAAGGCAAACGCTATTGCCTTCATAAAACGGCCTGATGACTTGCGAACAATGGCTCCCGCTGCCGCACGCTCTTGTCCCGCTGCAGCATCCACGTTGAGCTTTAGTCTACAAGATGGAGGGGGGTTCCAACAAACTACTATTAGACGGCGTGAGCGAATATTAGGAGATAAACCCGCTGAAATTAAAGAGGGGATTGAAGCAGCGAATGTTTTCCCAGAAACTGACGCACACAAACTGTGTATATCCATATGAATTCGCTCTTCCAAACGATCTTGCTTACTTTGTTCCAAACCGAAAACTATGTGTGCATATTCCTTCCATATATTCCAACATATAAAATGTGGAATGACTACTCTCAGCTGACCATGCATAGATGATGAAGAAGACCGTACCCACAAGCTCAATAGATGGGAACGCAAAGAAGTATGAGAGTAGCGTGGGCCATCAATCAATGAAGAATATTTTTGCCATATTCGTGTGATCATGGGACTATTCAAAAACAAGTGATTACTATCACTGTTGTTGCTTTTGCAAAAAGGGCACTGCGTGGGGAATGATTGCATAAAAGTTCACAAGTTCTCTGGTATAGGCAATGCACCAAATCAAAGCTTCCATACAAACATCTTGCAAGAAGGCGGTAGACCTGGCCACCAAATATATCTGCAATTTTGTAATGTGACCCTCTTATTTTTGCATTCTTCGTATGCACCCTTTAAGGTAAATTGTCCATTTGAATCCGGCTGCCATGTAAAGCCTGTTGGGCCTGTTTGTACCCTTTCCTGACAAAAATCATTGATCCCACATATTCGTTTCCACACAGGGGAGTCATATAATAGAATTCTGAAATGTTTTCGCCTACCATATTTTTGCTGCATATATGTTGACCATAATGTTGATCCTTGATGATATGACCACCAAATTTTACAATCAAAAGCCTTTTGGATCGAGTAAAAAGATCTAACACCAACACCTCCCTCTGAGACCGGGTAGCATAAATCTTTCCAGGAGTGCCAGTGATGCTTATTTGCCCAAAAGAAAGCAGACATTTTCTTTACTAGAACTTTTAGTATGCCGACTGGTAACCTTGAAGCTGCGAATATATGCAGTGGTATGGAGGACAACACCGAATTAATGAGGACTAACCTGCCTGCTGCGCTGAGTAAATTGGCTGACCATCCAAACAGTCTTTTGTCAAAATGTTGCAACAAAGCGGAGCAGTATGTACTGCGACAGATGCCTTTATGTATAGGCGCTCCAAGATAACGCATTGGCAGTGTAGCGAGCCTCATGCCAAGAATATTCGCCGTGCGCTGCCCATTTTGGCTTTCGCCCACCACAACCGAACTTTTATGAAAATTTACTTGTTGTCCTGAGGCTTGCTGATACATTTGTAGAAAAGAAATGAAACGACGTAAATTTCTTGGTGTAGCATTTAAGAAAATTATTAAGTCATCGGGGTGTACATATATACGTGTATATGTGCATGTATGGACGTGGACATATATACGTGTATACTTACACATGTGAGATTGAGATATTTGGTATTTTGGTAATTTTGGAAATTATTTGGACTATTTGTTTTGGATACTTTGAATTTGGACTTTTTTTTTGTAATTTTGGCTAACTTTTAAACATTTGGAAATTGTTTTGGAACATCGAACATTTGAAAATTGTTTTGGAAACTGTGCATTGCATATTTTGGAAAATTCACCCTTACATAGGAAATATATCACTAAGCTGAATTGGTTTCGAACAAACGGGTCGTCCGAGCATATTGGCTATTTTGGTGTATAGAGAGCGTTCGGACACATTTGACCGCCAATTGGGCCGTCCAGGCACATTTGACTATTTTGATAGGCCGCCTGTGACACATTTGACCAATTGGGGGATCAATTCGTATCTTACGATATAAGTCCCTTGTAAGGAAAGTGACATGGCCTTTGCATTGAAAATCGATTCGATATTTGGATTAGGACCAGGTCAACCTCGAATTTGGACATTCGGTATTTGGACCGGTTTGTAACTGGATATCATATTTGTATTTGGACACTTAATCAAATCATTCTGTATCGAACATCGGATTTGGTTTTTGAATTTGGAAACTCTAGAATTTTGGTATCAAACTTTGCATCGCATCGATTTAGAAATCGCATCATCGATTTTTAGTTTGGACTAACCCCTAACTGGACTTGGTTATGCATTTTTGTTGGGTCTATTTGCTCTATTTGATTTTGGATGTTAGGGACAGAACAATAAATTTACTTGCGAAGAGAAGCATGCTATTATTTTATATTGTCACTTATTTTTACCACATTTGCTTCTCCGTGTATGATCCCATGGTAAGTATAGTGGGATTACTTGCTGGGTAACTTGCCTCTCATACTACATTTTTTCCCCAGATGATCAAGTTTACATAGAGGATGACTTGGATCGAGAGAGTTGACTGATCATGACTACTGAGGATTTTGAGAAGTAGAGACATTTGGATTTTCAGTTTAGACAGTTGAGACTTAGTCATTTATTTCTTTGATTATTCCAACATTGAACAGATTTGACCTAGACTTTTGACATTCAATTATGATATTGATGATTTCGAAGATTTTTATTTTGACTTCGGCTGACGTGTATTTGTATCAATTTCGACGCCTTGTATTTTCCTTAGAGAAATACGATGGGTGAGTCGTTTCGAGTACTAGTGTTCGGGATGAGTTGCTATAGAAGCTCTCGAAAAACCTCCGGTAATAGCTTCCGAGTCCTAAAAAGCTCCTCACCTCCGTGACATTTGTAGGTCTCTGCCACTGAGTCATCGCCTCAACCTTCTTGGGATCCACCTATATACCATCCTCTCAAATCACATGCCCAAAATATGTCACGCTCTGCAACCAGAATTTACATTTGGTAAATTTGGCATACAGTTTGTTCTCCCTTAGGATGTTCAGCACTGTCCTCAAATGCTTTGAATCTGTCTCCTAATCGGATGAATAAATCAGGATGTCTATGAAAACCACCACGTACTTGTCCTACTGCTCCCGGAAGACTGTATTCATCAGGTCCATAAATGTGGCAGGGCATTGCTTAGCCCAAATTGCATCATTAAAAACTGATAGTGTCTATACCAGTTCCGAAAGGTAGTCATAAGAACATTGGCAGCTTTGATTTTCAGCTGATGATATTTGGACTGAAGGTCGACTTTGCTGAATACCTTAGCACCCTGCAAACATGTATACAATTTACACTTTGGATATATCGGCTATTAATGAATTTGGTCAAGGAAGTACTTACTCGTAATTGATCGAACAAATCGTCGATCTTATAGAAAAATTAACTCACTTAACATATAAAAACCCAGCTCATAAATGGAAATAAACGGTTGTTTATTCAGAAGAACCGAAGAGGGGATTTTATACAAGGTTTACAACGGCTACTTGGTCACTTAACAGTGACAGTTTATAACAGCTAGTTGGTCGGCAAAATGAGTGTGCTAAGCTCCTAATTAACCATCAAACTGATGATCAACCTCTAAAATGATTAACCTATACAACTACATAATTACAACTTAAATTGATGAAAAAATATTGGAGAAAAGTTTAGCGCCCCAGCCAGGACTAAGGTCTCCGTACGATGCACTCGCCGTAGTCTGCCACGAGAAGTACAAGGCGTCGATAACATCTATATACATATTGTCATAAACATGAATCGAATAGCAGAAGCATCATAAAATGTGTTGAATAAAACATTGACATGAGTACAAAATAGCTACATCCGAACATAGTATCATCACTACATCATCAGTACATCCATCATAAGTACAGAGCTGAAATCTCAAAATTACAAAAGCTGAAAATGAGGCCCACTAGACTGTCCACGGACCCTAGTTCCTTGGCTCATCCTCTAGAAAATCCAACTCTAGATGTTGTGTCTCTGCATGATGAAAAATAAGGGGTGAGCGATAATTAATCGCTCAGCAAGTATTTCTGCCTAAATCCGTCATGTGGATCATCCATGCGGGTCGGGGTAGTGGAGAGAATACAGTAAAATAAAGATCATGTACTATATCTATAAAAGCATGGAAGTAACAGTTATCGTAAATGGCATAAGTAAATGGAACAGTTAATCAAGCAGCTTAAGTCTTTCATCAGCATTACTTTAAAACTTAGTTATCTTTCATATAGTGTGTGTCATCCTTAAGCATAATCTTTCTAAGTCCAGTTCCATTTGCTTAACAGTACCTACTCAACTATCATACTAGGGCAAGGTACAGAAGTGATCATGACTTCATGGGTATCAAGTGCTCATGGGATATGTACATGATGCATGCATTGTAAAACATTCAGAAACATATCATTTTGCAACTTTCATGGGCATGGTAGATCATAAGCTGGCTATAACACTTTTCGTATCGCATGAATGGTACCCACTACATGCCGAATGATCCCCTAAGTGGTCTCAAGTATATTCTATGAATCCTGATGGTCCAACCACAGTGTTACATCATACGTACATAGGATTAATGATGACGCGTTATGACGGAGATCTTGAGTCCCAGAAGTGGTGTTACATTCAGCTATAACGTATTTCGCCTCTGACATCCTCCCCCAGGACCAAATGCTAGGTAGCTCTCCGTAACAGAACGTCGTAGACGTATCAGAAAGGCAGAGATCCTTTGTCTCGGACAAGGCATTATACTCAGCAAACATAAACATGCATAAAGTCGTACGGAGTCTCTGGTACGGTTCTTTCCTCATAAAAGTTTGTTTAAAACATCTTTCGCAATAACCATTTTGTAAACATAATCGAAAATAAAATCTCTTGTTTTGAAAATGATGATGTCATATGCATGAGAGAATGCTTTGTTCCTGGATTGGTTTTAGATCTCTAATCAGATTAGCCCCTAAGTCCATTAATCATGTGAAATTCCTATGTGAAGTTACCAATTTTCCCTTACCTAATGCCTTGGTCGCCTCATGTCCAAACATCCCCTTTTTTAGCCTTTTAATTACCAATTTCATCCTCTAAAGGTCCATTACTTATATTATTATAAAACTTTACAAAACAGCCCGTTTTACCAATTCTTTTGAATTGTGAAATGACCTTTTTGCCCTTGAGGACACTTTGGCCAAATGGCCAAAACAGCCCCCAATTGTGTCTTGTCCCTTCTTAGATTTGTCAGCTTGATTATTCCTTGACTTACCTTATACAATATACCTATTATATATATATTTACTAGATTTTATTCAATTGGCTTAAAACATTATTTTTATGCCCAAATGACATCTTGGTCGAATGGGTTCCAAGGTGTAGCACCCAGCCCGGGACTAAAGTCTCAGCACGGCGCACCCGTCGTACTCTGCTACGAGAAGTACAAGGCGTCGATATCATTCATGCACAGATCGTCATAACATGTATCGATGAGCAGAAGCATAGTAACATAAGCATAAATAAACGTGGACATAAGTACATTCTAATGCATTCGTCATCAGTACATCATGAGTATAAAATATCATAATACAGAGCTGAACATCAAAAATACAAAAGATGCCACTGCTGGCTACTAGTCAGCTCTACGCACCCAATTTCGAGGCTCATCCTCTATGAACTCTTACTCAGGGTCCTAAGGGTCTGCATGTTAAAATAAAGGGGTGAGCTATAACGTATCGCTCAGCAAGTATTTCTGCCTAGATTCATCAAGTGGATCATGCATTGGGAACAGGGAAGTGGGTAATATAGTGAACTCTAACATAAACATCAGATGTATCATATGAATGGAGATAAAAGTAAAGGAATCAACAAAAGTCAACAGTACAATAAATCAGATAGATATCATACAATAGAAGACCATCTCAGATTAGGAGCATCATAAAGTAAACTGATTCTTTCTTAATCATTCTTGTTTAACATATAGCCAGTATCGTTCTTGCATACAATCTCTTCGGTTTGTTTCTTATTGTTCTTCAATCTTACTTGGTCTCGTACTACAAGTGTCAGAACCTAAGGGCACTAAAGGGTGCATGAGACATGATCGTGATGTATGCATCATAAAACTTTTGAAAAACATTTCCTTTCATACATACATAAACATGACATAACATGATTGGCTATAACACTTTTTGTAACATAAGAATGGTACCCACCACATACCGAATGATTCCCTGAGTAGCCACGAGTACCGTCTATAAACCCCGATGGTCCAACCACAGTGTTACCTCATACGTACATAGGGCTAACAGTGATGCATTATTACAGAGAACCTGAGTCCCAAACGTGGTATTACACTCTGCAATAACGTACTTTGCCCCTCACATCCTCCCCCAGGACCAGACACCAGGTAGCTCTCCATACAGAATGTCATAGACATAACTGAAAGGCAGAGAATACTTGTCCCAGACAAAGTGTTGCACTCAACTAGCAGATCATGCGTATACAGAAGGGATAAAGATCCCTCGTCCCAAACAAGGTGTTACACTCAGCCACAGATACATGCATAAGTCACATGGAATCCTTCGTCTCGTGGTACAATTCCTTAAATCATGAAAACTTTAAAACATTTTGGGCAGAACTTATAAACATGTTTGTAAATAAAACTCAGTGTTGTTGAAAATTTTGAAGACATGCATGAGGGAAGGCTTAACGTAGATCTCTTTTCCTTTTCATTACCTTCATGGTTATTCTTTTTTGGAATTAGTAATTGTTTGTCCGTAATTGTACTTGGTTATTACCTATTTGATTAGCTTGTCTTAATTGGCTAATTTGGCCTTTTTGGGCTGTGTGTTATCATACATGTATACTTTAATTTCTTGGACATGTGGTATTAGGAAGTTATTTTCTTTTAACTATTGAACATTCAAATTACCTTTCATTAATAATATAATTTAAACGCATATTTTATACGCATTTACATACTATGCTTTGAAGTGGTTAATTCATGATAAGGCACCAAAATTGGGCCTACGGCCGAAAAGTACCCATTGCCCTACTTAAATTACTCAATTTCTATTTAGTGTTCTATTGTGTCTATTTTTCATACATATGACTCGTAATAATTATATAAAACATAGAAATTGTTACATGGTTGCAATTCATTATTAGGTACTAAAATGGCCATTGGGTCGAAACCTAGTAAAGTCCATTACTTGGAATCTCATCATTATTTAATAGTTACACTTATGCCCCTTTTACTTTTTGTGTACTTGTCATTCTTATGCATCGTTATGAAAATATACACCAATGGGAATTAGTGCTTCAATATGAAATATTTTATGCCCCTTAGCCGAAGGGGGTAGTTCAATATGAATCTTTCAACATATAACATTCATGCTTGATGCTAATGATGATAAAATCCATCTTTATATTTTAATTACTATTGGTATTTTGATGATGATTCATAATGTACATCAGCATACTTAATTTTAACATGCTCAAATCACATCATACACATATGTTCATATCCACAAAGATTATGCTTAATGATGATCATGCTAAAAATGACATGCAAGCACATGAAGTGTAACATCTATGGAATCACACGTTATTAGAACATGATCATCAAGATACATATCATGATGATGGTGACGATTTCATGGCCTATGTTGGAAACTCATGGAACATCCCCTCTAATGAGGAAAATGGTGATTCTAAGATGTTGATGATCAAAGATGACATCTTTAATGACATGCATTGTGAAATGGTTTGTTTTGTACCATTATGGTGCTATATTATTACCATACTTATGTGAATCTCTCCTCTTACATATGAACATAAAGAAATTAATATAATTCTTCACATGCATGTATTAAGATGATGATGGATGAAGTTCTTGGTACACTTTCTAGTACAATGCACTCATAACCTACAATTTGCATCAAAGTGTTGAATGAATGGTGAAGTTCCCTTCTTCTTGTCATGAACGCCCTCAAAGAGCTGTTTATGCCTCAATTATGTCATGCATGTTACCTCTAAGTGTCATCCTAATTATATTTGAGGAATACATTCAAGAAAAGTACACATGCATACAAAAATTGAACATGCACACATACTTTTCATCAATTGATGTTAAAGACTTCATTTTAGTTGTTGCATGTGCATGATCCATTTCTAAATTGTGAACATAATAAACTTCATTTTTAATTTCCTTAAAGGATCTAGGAAGAATACTTGCCTTGGAAGCTTAAATCCTACAGTAAATAGTGAAAGATTTCTTCTTTGGTCCCTACCTTGGAAGTCATGGCCTTGAAGGCCAAGAGGAAGAAAAGATTAGTTCTTTAGGAAGAAAATGAGAGTTTGAATACACTAGAACCAATTCTAAATGATTCTCACCTTGAATGGCTTGAATACTCCTACTTGTTCAACTGAGATTACTCCTACTTTCTCCTTGAAGAACTTTTGGTTATGGCCTAACATGGGAGAGGTTGTGAAGCCTTTTGAAGATATTAATGATTGTAAAAAGGTGTAAGAAGTATAGAAGAGTGCTTTACCTTGATGTTTATGGTGGATGAATACTTGACTTCTCTTGAAAATTGAAGAAATCCCCTTCTTCTTGCCTAGGGTGATCACGGTTTAAACCTAGGATTAAGGAGATGGTGAGGTTTTCGAAGAGATTCAGGATGGAATATAGTTGTAGAAGAGAAGAATAAGAGATTCCTACCTTTGCTTTAGTTCTTTCTTGAAGAATAAGGATGTTCTTGCTTCTTTGGCTTGGTATTCTCAGGTTGGAGGAGAAAGAAAGAAAAAAATGGAGAGAATAACTTTCTTGCTATTGAGAAGAGAATGGGAGTGGAGACAGAGTTGTAGTGAGAGGGTGTAAAGGATAAAGTAAATTGGAATTGTGAAGATGGAATGTTCTTATTCATTCCATCTTGCTTGGCCGAGTTCTAGGATGGTAGGGAGGGAATGACTGATGTTCTTGGTTAATGAAGTTAGTGAAAGGAGAAAGGAAATTTGCATGAAATTCTAATGAGGAACTCTATTACATGGTGTAAGAGATGAAATGATGGGAAGAAATTGAAATGGAGAAATATCATTGGGAAGAAAAGAAAGAAAAGGGCCGGATGGGGAGGGGTATACAAGTGGGGGAAAAAGATTTTTTTTTGCATGAAATGGGATTGGTTGTTAATTACTTTGTGTAAGAGATATGACCTGATGAGATGAAAAGAAAAGAAGGAAAAATCAAACACTGAGATGCAAAATGAGGGGTGGCCAGGTAGGGGAAGAAAAATGGAAATAGGGAGAAAAGTGTTTGCATGCAATTTGATAGGTTGGTTGTCTTTCATGTTGTAAGACTTGACGTGATGATACCACCTTATTTGGATTAAATGAATTTCTTCGTGTCTTGCTTCCCATGCATGGCCGAAATCATCTAGGTCGATGGGAGGGTGATGGTTTCTTCTTGTTGGAGAGTGGAATATGTAAGGAATTCTTGCCATGCATGAAAGGTAATTGGAGAATGATCTTACATGTTGTAAGAATGGTGATGATTAAGAGAGAGTAAAGAAAAGAAAGTGGAGGAAGTAAATAGTGGTTATAAGACATACATGGGTTATCATTGGGTGCAATAAGGTGTTGAGAAAATAATTTAAAAGTTAAATGGAATAAAAATGCAAGACAAGTTTGTCTTGGTTAAAGATGGGGCCGGTAAGGAGGTGGTGGGGTTGGATTTACTATTCTAGCCTTGCTTTATTTCTTTATGGTTACTTTTCTTTTCCATTCTATTTAATTCTTACATAGAATTTATACCACTTATTTATATGTATTTTTAATTAGTCTTTCTCCTATTAAGTTAATTCTTAGTAGTTCTTAAATATTATTTTTGGTAACTTATATTGTAGTAAATGCGGTACAACGATCGCACTTAATTTATGTCGTAATTCTTTCATCCTATTTATCAACTACTCTAGGGTGCGGGTCGTAGTTGCCCTCCCCTCTTATACAAAGTTTCGTCCTCGAAACTTGAATCTTCAGTCATAATCCACTCCTTAAGATTCTCTATTGATTCCATTCCTTCTAAGCCGTTTCTGATGTTGGTGCTCGAACATGTCTTCCTAAGATCATAACTTATGGATTTGATTTGGAATTCCAATTATTCACCTATAGGGTATACATCTATGGTTGAGACCTGTATATAATTTATTCTAACTCCCGTGCTTTAGCTGTTACTCTTTCCAGTATAAATACTTTAGCTACAATTAGTCTATCAATGCAAAAATTCTAAAAATTTTAATCTTAATTAAGTTACATATTTCATCATACCTGATGCCACGTCTAGTGTCCAAAACCTCAGGTCAAGTTCTCTTTAAACCAAAGGGTCCATTCGCGAGGTTTCTTCTTGTCGTTGTGTTCCTTCCCATGAAATTCCTCTCTTTCTGGGACACTCTCTTATCTAGTGCCTCGCTTTGCCACACCCGAAACAGGCATCAGTCCTTAAACAACATTCGCTTGTATGCCATTTCTAGCATTGTGGGCATCTCAAGATTACTGATGTCTTTGGTGAGTATGGACGCCACCTCCTTGTCCTATTTCTCTTGTTTATCCTCTCACGATCTAAGGACGAGATAGCTCGTTCCACTCCATAACAATTCTCTAACAGAATTTCAAAGGTATCCAAGCGTGTGTTGATTAACCAATCCCAAATTTGAGGGTTTAGACCACATCTAAACTTGATCATCTAAATTGCGTCATCATTCATTATCTCTGGAACGTATCGTCCCAAGGTGGAGAAACGCCGAAAGTACTCGGAAACTGTAATACCTTCATCTTGCTTTAAGGTAGCAAACTCCCCAACTCTCTGTATCACCAATGCCAGGGAAAGATAGAATACGCAAAATTCTTCGGCAATGTCTGTCCATGCTACGGGTTAAGGCAAAGGCTGAATATATATTCTCCATCACTGCCTCGCTCGTCGAATCTAAAACGGCCGTACAATCTGCACTTTTACTTCTTCAGGTGCTCCTATCAACCGAAAACCCTCCTCCATTGCATCTAACCATTTTTCTGCCTCATTCGAGTCGGGCATCCCATGAAATTTCGTAACCCGGTTCTTACCAACAGGCCATAGTAATAATCACTGCTTCTCCGTGATTGAGACTGAGAGGGTGTGGGTAATGAAGTCCGGGTTGTATCCCTCTACGAAGCTCCGCCTATCTGACCTATCATGTATAAGGCATCGGTGAATGTGCGGAGAAGCTCCTCTAAAGTAGATGGTGGAGGCTGAGTGGGATATGATAGTGATGTCCATGTCTGCTCAAGAACTTGGGTTGACTCCAATGGTGATGGTGAGAGGTATGACTACAGGGTCATGACGTCATCCTAGTAAAGTCATCACATTAACGTTATTAGTTTATATACAACATGTACAATTTTAGTTTAAAGTTTTATTCAGGTTGAAGGGTTAGATCCTAACAATCTGTTCCAATGACCCTATACTGAGGCTGGCTCACTCATCTAAGATCAATCTTAAACTCTAAAATCATAGCCTAAATACTTATCGTTGTTTAGCTTATGTTGCCAGTGTGGATCTGGAGCCTCGTCTCTGATACCACCTGTAGCGCCCTGCCCGGTACTGGAGTCTCGGCACGGTGCATCCGCCATACTCTACTACGAGAAGTACAAGGCGTCAATATCATTCATGCATAGACCGTCATAACGTGTATCGATGAGCGAAAGCAGAGTAACATAAGAAAAAATAAACATCGACATAAGTACATTCTAATGCATCTGAGTAAGTGTCATCAGTACATCATGAGTATAAAATATCATAATACAGAGCTGAATATCCAATATACAAAAGATGCCACTGCCGGCTACTAGTCAGCTCTCCACACCTAGTCTCGAGGCTCATCCTCTGTGAACTCTGGCTCAGGGTCCTGAAAGTTTGCATGTTAAAATAAAGGGGTGAACTATAGCGAATCGCTCAGCAAGTATTTACGTCTAGATTCGTCAAGTGGATCATGCATGGGGAACAGGGAAGTGGGTAATATAGTGAAGTGTAACTTAAGCATCAGATGTATCATATGAATGGAGATAAAAGTAAAGGAATCAACAAAAGTCAAAAGTACAGTAAATCTGAAAGATATCACATAATAGAAGACCATCTCAGATAAGGAGCATCATAAACTGATTCTTTCTTAATCATTCTTGTTTAACATATAGCCAGTATTGATCATGTGTGCAAACTCTTCGTTTTGTTTCTCATTGTTCTTCAATCTTACTTGGTTTTATACTACAAGAGTCATAACTTAGGGGCACTAGAGGGTACATGAGACATGATCGTGATGTATGCATCGTAGAACTTTTGAAAAACATTTCCTCTCATCCATACAAAAAATATGACATGACATGATTGGCTATAGCACTTTTCGTAACATAAGAATGGTACCCAGCACATATTGAATGATTCCTTGAGTAGCCATGAGTATCGTCTATGAACCCCGATAGTCCAACCCCAGTGTTACATCATACGTAAATAGGACTAACGGTGACACGTTATAACAGAGAACCCTAGTCCCGGACGTGGTGTTACACTCTGTAATAACGTATTTTGTCCCTGACTTCCTCTCCCAGGACCAGACATCAAGCAGCTCCCATACAGAATGTCATAGATGTAACTGAAAGGCAGAGAACCCTTGTCCTAGACAAGGTGTTACACTCAGCCAGTAGAGCATGCGTATAAAGAAGGGTAGAGATCCCTTGTCCCAAACAAGGTGTTACACTCACCCATAGATACATGCATAAGTCACATGGAATCACTCGTTTCGCGGTACAATTACTTAAATTATGAAAACTTTAAAACATTTAAGGCAGAACTTATAAACATGTTTGTAAATAAAACTCAGTGTAGTTGAAAATTATGAACACATGCATGAGGGAGGGCTTAACTTAGATCTCTTTTTCTTTTCATTAACTTCATGGTCATTCTTATTTGGAATTAGTAATTGTTTGTCCGTCATTGTACTTGGTTATTACCTATTCGATTAGCTTGTCTTAATTGGCTAATTTGGCATTTTTGGGCCGTGTGTTATCATACATGTATACTTTAATTTCTTGGACATGTGGTGTTAGGAAGTTATGTTCTTATAACTATTGAACATTTAAATTGTCTTTCACTAATAATATAATTTCAAAGCATATTTTATATGCATTTACATACTATGCTTTGAAGTGGTTAATTCATGATAAGGCACCAAAATTGGGCCTAGGGCCGAAAAGTACCCATTGCCCTACTTAACTTACTCAATGTCTATTTAGTGTTCTATTGTGTTCATTTTTCATATATATGACTCTTAATAATTATCTAATCACATAGAAATTATTACATGGTTGTAATTCATTATTTTAGGTACAAAAATGGCCGTTGGGCTGAAACCTAGTAAAGTCCATTACATGGAATCTCATCATTATGTAATGGTCACAATTATGGCCCTTTTACTTTTTATGTACTTGTCATTCTTATGCATAATTATGAAAATATAAATCAATGGAAATTTGTGCTTCAATATGACATATTTTATGCCCCTTGGCCAAAAGTAGGGGGTAGTTCAATATGAATCATTCAACATATGACATTCATGCTTGATGATAATGTGTATAAAATCCATCTTCATATTTGTGATGATGATTCATAATGTACATCAACATACTTAATTTTAACATGCTCAAAGCACATCATACACATATACTCATGTTCACAAAGATTATGTTTATAATGATGATCATGCTAAAAATGTTATGCAAACACATAAAGTGTAACATCTATGGAATCACATCTTCTTAGACCATTATCATCAAGATACATATCATGATGATGGTGATGATTCCATGGCCTATATTAAAGGCTCATGAACCATCCCCTCGAATGAGGTAAATGGCGATTCTAAGATGTTGATGATCAAAGATGACATCTTTAATGACATGCATTGTGAAATGGTTTGTTTTGTACCATCATGGTGCTATATTATTACCATACTTATGTGAATGTCTCGTTTTACATATGAACATAGAGAAAGTAATATAATTCTTCACATGCATGTATTAAGATGATGATGGATGATGTTCTTGATACACTTTCTAGTACAATGCACTCATATACCTACAATTTGCATCAAAGTGTTGAATGAATGGTAAAGTTCCCTTCTTCTTGTCATGCACGACCTCAAAGGGCTATTTATGCCTCGACTATGTCATGCATGCTACCTCTAAGTGTCATCCTAATTATATTTGAGGAATCTGTTCAAGAAAAGTACACATGCATACACTAATTGAACATGCACACATACTTCTCATCAATTGATGTTAAAGACTTCATTTTTAGTTGTTGTATGTATGATCCATTTCTTAATTTTGAACACAATAAACTTCATTTTTAATTTCCTTGGAGGAGCTAAGAAGAATAATTGCCTTGGAAGCTTGAATCTTACACTAAATAGTGAAAGATTTCTTTTTTAGTCCCTAGCTTGGAAGTCACGGCCTTGAAGGCCAAGAGGAAGAAAAGATTAGTTCTTTAGGAAGAAAAATGAGAGTCTGAATATACTAGAATCAATTCTAAATGATTCTCACCTTGAATGGCTTAAATACTCCTACTTGTTCAGCTAAGATTACTCCTTCTTTCTCCTTGACAAACTTTCGATTATGGCCTAACATGGGAGAGGTTGTGAAGACTTTTGAAGATATTGATGATGGTAAAAAGTGTAAGAAGGATAAAAGAGTGTGTTACCTTGATGCTTATGGTGGACGAATACTTGCCTTCTTTTGAAAATTGAAGAAAAGAATTGAAGCAAATTGGGACAAATATAAAAAATGTGGCCGGGTAGGGGGTGGGTGCAAGTGGGTGGTGCTTTTACTTTTTTAACCTCCCTAATGTGTTATTTTCTTTTTCCTTTATTTAATTCCTAAATAGAATTTGTACCATTTCTTTATTTGGATAATTAATTAGTCTCACACCTATTAGGTTATTTTAGTAGTTCTAAAGTTTTATTTAAGGCATAGATACATGTAGCGCCCCGCTCCCGAACCCTAACATCGGGAACAGTGCACCCGCCGTATCTCGCTGAGGAGAATACAAGGCGTCGAATCAATCTCTTACACGTCAGAAATAACGTAGAAATTTTTCTCGCGGAAACGTAAATCATAACTTAAATTAAACTCCAATAATCATCATTACATTACTAAATAAAAATTCTAATAATAAAAGTACTAAGAAGTCTGTGAAAAATCCCCAAAGTATAAGTAAGCACAAACAGCTGCAGAGCCCCCTCGTAACCTGAATGCAGCTATCAACCAGCCCACTCTGCTACGTCTGTCCCGTCCTCAACGAAGATATACTCGTAGTCCTCATCCGGTTCACCTGGGAAGTAGGGGTGAGTGACAGAAATCACCCAGTAGATGCCCGCCTCAAACAAATACAAAACGTACATACCGAAATGATATAGCCACATAGCACATAAACATGATATAACATATAGCACATAAATATAAGATAACATGCATAAGATAAAGTAAATGCGGTAAGTAAGTCACTCCACATAAAAAATGCGCAAGTACGTGATGCATGCTCAATTAACGTGTCACACGCAACAAGAATCATGTCATGCAATATGCCCTAGACCTATATGCAATGCATGATCCCGGGATTGACTGGATGTCTGTAGCCCGTGCACTACAATCCACCCTTGCGGATGTCCGTGGCCCGTGCACCACGATCCACCCCAACCGATGCCCGTGGCCCGTGCACCACGATCCACCATAACCAAGTATCCATGGCCCGTATACCATGATCCATCATCATCACATACTCATGGCCCGTACACCATGATCCATCTTCACTCGAGCGTCTGAGACCCGTACATCTCAGCCCACTCCCAATGCAATGCACGTGCCATGAATGCAACAACAAAATCGCCTGGGGCCCGTGCGCCCATCCTCACCAACTCCGGCACTCAACACTAATCGTCTGGGGCCCGTACGCCCATCCTCACCATCTCCGGCACACAATATTTAGTTTAGTAAATTTTAAGAACATTGAAAAGTTGTTATTTAGTATCCCCTCATTTTTCCTTAGCTTGTATTAATTTACTAGAATTTTCTACTAATTTCCCCTATGTTTCCATTACTTAATCCTATTTATTATTATTAATTTTTAATTACTTAAATTTACAAAACTTTAGAAATTAAGTGAAAATAATTTAATTTTAACCTTTTATGTTTTTTTTTTGAATTTATTTGAATTTATTGATATTTAATTATATTTCCCTGGCCTGATCCGCCAGACCCGATACATTTTTTTTTGAGAGGTTAATGGGCCGCCTTTGGCCCGACCCGCTGGCCAGTCGACCCGGTCCGTTGGCTGGCCTATTCTCCGTCTTACTTTAATTATTTATTTATTTGTTTAATGGATGCTCCACCAGTGACAACCCGCGCTGTGATTTGCTTTTCGATCCCAACCCCTATTTTCTCCTATTTCCAGTCTATAGGAACCTATTATAAGGTCAAAACACAACTTTTTTAAATGCTTCTAATGTAAAAGTTCCCTTTTTTTTTTCCAATTCTGTAAGGGTATTTTGTTTTCGATTCAATCATACCACCAAATTCACACACATACACGCACATAGCAGCCACAAACAATATATCTCATGCTTTCCAACATATACCAAATTAACAAATTAAACAAATAAGAACAACGAAACAAAATTTACAACTTAAACAAATAAGACAACGAAACTCAATTTACAACACAAACAATTAAAAACAACGAAACACATTAGTATACCATCAAAGCATGCATGAATCATACTCGTTTGAGGGGGAAGAGGCACCTACCTTTTTGACGAACTAACTTCCTACGCGAAATCTCTTCTTCCCAACCCTGCTGACCTATATGCTTAGTGTTGGGCAAATCCTTCCTTTCTAAATAAACTACACACCTATATATATATATTCATATCAATATATTTTACAAATAATATATATAATACGAATCATATATTCACTAACCAAGCACAAGTTTTCAAAGTATTAATTAATTTATTTTTTTTTCCCTGCAACTTTCGGACTCCAAAATTCTCATGAAAAAGAAAACTTACAACCAATCCCTTTTTTTCAACATGCATGCATCTATCAGCAATCTTTAATTTCCTTTATGCACGAATGACCCCAGCAGCCATCACATTCATGCATCGTTATATAAATATATTGCAGTTAATCATTATTTAATATATATTTACACCTATTCCAGCGAATTTCAGTATACAGCATGGAACAATTTTTTTTTTGATTCCTCAAACTTATTAATATATTTAAGCGATGCGGACATCGACGTTCTATATATATTTATAATTATAACAATTACACATATATATAACCATCTATAAAAAACACAATTACGAATGCATGATCCGATTTGATATGAAAATAGCATAATAACTTTGTAAAAGCATAATAAATATATCAAAGATACTTGCCTCGTGTCTCGATTATACGCGATATACTAAGAATTGGAGGTTGAATGACCCAAAAATTATTGCTTTTGGGCTTCCTAGTGCTGCGGCAGATTGTTGCAATTCTTGAAAAAAATATAAGGCTGCTGTATTGAAGTTTATGGAGGACAGAATAAGGTACAAATTTTTTTGAGAGAATATTGGTGGTTTCCTTCCTAAGTGATGGCGGCAGTTTGTCGGGACTATGGGGCTGCCGATTTTGTTTAGTTTTAGGGTACGAATTGTGTGATGTGTAGGTATAGATATAGGTTAGGTTTAGGTAGAATCTTAGGATATTTAGGTAACCTTATTCTAATGTAATTAGGATTTGTATTTAATTCAATAAGATTTATCTTATTCACTTTCCTACTCACATTAGGTTTCTTAGGGTTTTTATCTTTGTTTGTTTTTTTTTCCTTTTTCCTTTGCACCCTCAGTGCACGGGGTATAACATACCTCCCTCCTTACAATAAGTTTCGTCCTCGAAACTTGCGTATGGTGTATCAACGACTTAGTATGGTTTTACTTGATCCATTTACCTAGGTAATGACCATACTAAGTATCCATTGCGTATTCTGGTCTGTTAACCACTATACTTCCTCGACACATGACTGAGTCTTCAAAATCATTTCTTGTATACTGACAAGATAATTTTAAATCTATTGTTATCCACTTGTTTAAAATCATAAGCTACTTTTCTATAATTCTAGAATCAAGCTTGGGGTATTGTCACCGTACCGGAGGTTTCCTAATCCAATTGTCAGTCGATATCATACGTATATCCACGGTCATCAGAAACCCACTAAAATCAGTTCTTAGACATACTCTAATCTTTAACTTAATTCTCTATAATTACAACTTATAGACTTCCACTTATACCACTGGACGTGTATCATTCAACTTGTTACATATACTCTTCAATTCTGAATTCTTAAACACATCATCTATGATTCATTCTCTAGTTACATGACCATCAGTAATATCCATCGAGTCCTCCGATGTATTAATCGTTACACTTCATAAATATAGGATCAAGTTCCCAAAATCAATTCTTATACACTTACAAACTAGTTCTATGATCATGTCTTTACTTTTCTCAGAGATATCATCCACAATCTAATATACGAAGTATGTGTATAGACATATTTTTCTTCAACTTAAAAGAAAAATAGCTTATGTAGCTATAAATTGGAATATGGCTTTAACTGTTTAAAATAATATTCATTCAATTTTTTTTTGTGAGCACACAACCAAAATATCAGTTGTTTCACAACTTGGTGTCTCAAATGACCATTTATAAAACAATCATATAACTGGTTCGCAAATATTACGGTTAAAACTACTTTAAAACAATTGAGACACAACAATTGTAAAACTTTTTTTTCTAAAAAAAACGTGAATGCAGTGCCTTTTTTTTCAACGAAATATATATTTTGAAAGCTATGCTTTATTTCGTAAAATATAACAATTGAAAACTCAACAATTGTGAAGTTTCATAAAACAATTAGAGTAAGATACATCTTTTTTTTTTTTGTTGTTGAAAGAAGTATATATATATTTTGAAAATATTTCTGCTTCACAAAATAAATTCATCGCAAGCAGATACATAACTTCACAAGCTTTTAATGAGTAAAATGCTTGCAATATCGATAGTCAATAAATTTTAGCAGAATAAATTTAGCTAAACAAAAATCGAGAGTTAATATAAGAAATATATAAATGTATCGTTGTTCGAAAAATCAATATTTTGAAATATATCAGTTCTGTCAGAGGTAGTCAAAATTCTATTAAGTGGCTATAGAATTCGGAAAAGAATATAGTCTTGTAAAGTAATAGACTATATAGAAAAGTGGAAGTAGTTGAAATATTTAGCAGCAAATTTTTTTTTTTTTTGAAATACCTTTGAAATATAGAATGTATCTTGGCGTACGTGCTTATACGAAAACGTTTTACTTGAAAAATAATAGTCCAATACTTCGTATGATTTAACTAAATCACCCTTTAATGTCAATGAAAAAAATCCACTTGTGTACCGTTTCTTATAAACCTTAACTTAAGTTATTCAATCCTAGTATGACATACTAATTATTGATCGACTTAGGGCATTCTAATTCATCAGGCTTCCGCGCGCCACACTGATCCACCGTACTTCTTCACTTGGTAATTTCAACCGTTAATTTTAATTTAGTTGGATCTCACCTGAAAGCAATCAGTACATGTTTATACTTACCCTATTTCAGTTCAAGCCTACTCGATGCATCAATCCTGGCGTACTTCTATGAATCAACACTTAACTCAAATTCATAGTTCTTTATTATTCCACTATACTCGTTCTAGTATTGTTCGCTTATCACTATCAATCAATATCCCTAATCGAACTAATATCTTCGGCTTATTTGATACTCTACAATTCAACATCTTAGTCACAACTATAAACCCATTTTTATGATATTCTTTGCTAGACTCTACAGATCATAACACTAATAAATCCCTTTCTTAGTACTTCGCTTTACTATCAATCATTTCTTAGGAACTCTGATCCCACTTAGACCTAGTCGCGTTCCGACATTAATGTCGAGATAGAGGCATGAACCGAGTTCATTTACTGAAATGGTATCGGGTTAGCGTGGTCGGATCTAAGGAATTATACAAAGGGTTATAATCAGCACCTAGATACTACGATCAATTTAAATCGTATGGGACGCCCTAGGCATAAGTGGACATATCCCTTATCCGATCATCACTTAGGTCTAATGTCATGACTTATTTCTAGAATCGATATTTGGTATCATCATTTCTTACGTCTAAAATCATTACTTATTACTAAGTTCAATGCTTATAATCACAGCTTATGACTAAGATCAGTGCTTATGTTCAAATCATCGCCTGATGTTGAGATCACCACTTATGTCTAAGATCATTTCTTATTTCCAAGTCATATTTGTTATATAATCAGCGTTTATGACTAAAATCAATGCTTACGACTAAAAGTCGATACTTATGTCTAAGATCATGACTTAAGAGAACTTAATTTTCTAAAATCATAGCCTAAGTCTATTCTTCCGCATGATATGGAGCCATGCTCTGAAAGGTCGCACTGTCGAACACGTAGTACTTCTTAAACTCATTCCAAAATTACATCCAAGTGATCGGTGATGTCAATTATGCTGCGTCATCACTCCTCCGCATCTCCTTATCGAAGAATCTCAGGTCCGGGTGTGATGGTGGTGGAGACGGTGCATGCTAGCTCCGCAGCTTGTGCTACTGTTGGTCATGGCGACTATGGCATCTTAAACTGCTTGGGGATGATCCTCTGATTCTGGTGATCTCACTACCATTACGAGCTGGCTCACGTCGTGGGGGCATTTCTGTACTTACAATTCATGAAAAGAAATCGAATTAGTCAATAATGAGTTGCAAGGTTGAACGCCGATAAATCGATAGTTAGACAAGGAAAGCTCACCATCGGCACACACCTCCCATAACCCGATCGTAACCTAGGTCTAAGATCATATCTTAAGTCTACTTTGTTTATTAGGGGTAAAATCAAAATTTTATAAAAGATCGTAGCTTATGTCTAAGTGAGCTAGTTAACCCTGCGTTTCCGAGGCGGATCTGAAGCCTCGGCTCTGATACCACCAGTAGCGCCCCGCTCCCGAACCCTAACATCGGGAACAGTGCACCCGCCGTATCTCGCTGAGGAGAATACAAGGCGTCGAATCAATCTCTTACACGTCAGAAATAACGTAGAAATTTTTCTCGCGGAAACGTAAATCATAACTTAAATTAAACTCCAATAATCATCATTACATTACTAAATAAAAATTCTAATAATAAAAGTACTAAGAAGTCTGTGAAAAATCCCCAAAGTATAAGTAAACACAAACAGCTGCAGAGCCCCCTCGTAACCTGAATGCAGCTATCAACCAGCCCACTCTGCTACGTCTGTCCCGTCCTCAACGAAGATATACTCGTAGTCCTCATCCGGTTCACCTGGGAAGTAGGGGTGAGTGACAGAAATCACCCAGTAGATGCCCGCCTCAAACAAATACAAAACGTACATACCGAAATGATATAGCCACATAGCACATAAACATGATATAACATATAGCACATAAATATAAGATAACATGCATAAGATAAAGTAAATGCGGTAAGTAAGTCACTTCACATAAAAAATGCGCAAGTACGTGATGCATGCTCAATTAACGTGTCACACGCAACAAGAATCATGTCATGCAATATGCCCTAGACCTATATGCAATGCATGATCCCGGGATTGACTGGATGTCTGTAGCCCGTGCACTACAATCCACCCTTGCGGATGCCCGTGGCCCGCGCACCACGATCCACCCCAACCGATGCCCGTGGCCCGTGCACCACGATCCACCATAACCAAGTATCCATGGCCCGTACACCATGATCCATCATCATCACATACTCATGGCCCGTACACCATGATCCATCTTCACTCGAGCGTCTGAGACCCGTACATCTCAGCCCACTCCCAATGCAATGCACGTGCCATGAATGCAACAACAAAATCGCCTGGGGCCCGTGCGCCCATCCTCACCAACTCCGGCACTCAACACTAATCGTCTGGGGCCCGTACGCCCATCCTCACCATCTCCGGCACACAATATTTAGTTTAGTAAATTTTAAGAACATTGAAAAGTTGTTATTTAGTATCCCCTCATTTTTCCTTAGCTTGTATTAATTTACTAGAATTTTCTACTAATTTCCCCTATGTTTCCATTACTTAATCCTATTTATTATTATTAATTTTTAATTACTTAAATTTACAAAACTTTAGAAATTAAGTGAAAATAATTTAATTTAAACCTTTTATATTTTTTTTTTGAATTTATTTGAATTTATTGATATTTAATTATATTTCCCTGGCCTGATCCGCCAGACCCGATACATTTTTTTTGAGAGGTTAATGGGCCGCCTTTGGCCCGACCCGCTGGCCAGTCGACCCGGTCCGTTGGCTGGCCTATTCTCCGTCTTACTTTAATTATTTATTTATTTGTTTAATGGATGCTCCACCAGTGACAACCCGCGCTGTGATTTGCTTTTCGATCCCAACCCCCATTTTCTCCTATTTCCAGTCTATAGGAACCTATTATAAGGTCAAAACACAACTTTTTTAAATGCTTCTAATGTAAAAGTTCCCTTTTTTTTTTCCAATTCTGTAAGGGTATTTTGTTTTCGATTCAATCATACCACCAAATTCACACACATACACGCACATAGCAGCCACAAACAATATATCTCATGCTTTCCAACATATACCAAATTAACAAATTAAACAAATAAGAACAACGAAACAAAATTTACAACTTAAACAAATAAGACAACGAAACTCAATTTACAACACAAACAATTAAAAACAACGAAACACATTAGTATACCATCAAAGCATGCATGAATCATACTCGTTTGAGGGGGAAGAGGCACCTACCTTTTTGACGAACTAACTTCCTACGCGAAATCTCTTCTTCCCAACCCTGCTGACCTATATGCTTAGTGTTGGGCAAATCCTTCCTTTCTAAATAAACTACACACCTATATATATATATTCATATCAATATATTTTACAAATAATATATATAATACGAATCATATATTCACTAACCAAGCACAAGTTTTCAAAGTATTAATTAATTTATTTTTTTTTCCCTGCAACTTTCGGACTCCAAAATTCTCATGAAAAAGAAAACTTACAACCAATCCCTTTTTTTCAACATGCATGCATCTATCAGCAATCTTTAATTTCCTTTATGCACGAATGACCCCAGCAGCCATCACATTCATGCATCGTTATATAAATATATTGCAGTTAATCATTATTTAATATATATTTACACCTATTCCAGCGAATTTCAGTATACAGCATGGAACAATTTTTTTTTTTTGATTCCTCAAACTTATTAATATATTTAAGCGATGCGGACATCGACGTTCTATATATATTTATAATTATAACAATTACACATATATATAACCATCTATAAAAAACACAATTACGAATGCATGATCCGATTTGATATGAAAATAGCATAATAACTTTGTAAAAGCATAATAAATATATCAAAGATACTTGCCTCGTGTCTCGATTATACGCGATATACTAAGAATTGGAGGTTGAATGACCCAAAAATTATTGCTTTTGGGCTTCCTAGTGCTGCGGCAGATTGTTGCAATTCTTGAAAAAAATATAAGGCTGCTGTATTGAAGTTTATGGAGGACAGAATAAGGTACAAATTTTTTTGAGAGAATATTGGTGGTTTCCTTCCTAAGTGATGGCGGCAGTTTGTCGGGACTATGGGGCTGCCGATTTTGTTTAGTTTTAGGGTACGAATTGTGTGATGTGTAGGTATAGATATAGGTTAGGTTTAGGTAGAATCTTAGGATATTTAGGTAACCTTATTCTAATGTAATTATGATTTGTATTTAATTCAATAAGATTTATCTTATTCACTTTCCTACTCACATTAGGTTTCTTAGGGTTTTTATCTTTGTTTGTTTTTTTTTTTCCTTTTTCCTTTGCACCCTCAGTGCACGGGGTATAACAATACACATATCATATCGAGTTACGACATTATGATGAAGTCCATTCTACACCCGTAACGGATGTCGGGGTGTAACAAATAGGGCTCCAAGAAGTGTTCGACGTAACTAGTAAACTGTTCGATAAAATGCCTCAAAGAACTTCTAGTTGGACGGTTTCTGCATTATACTTCTGAGATGTCTTCAATGCATTTGCCCTATATTCTAACACTCCACCTCAAGTTAGGATTGCAGATGTTGGTACAACCTAGCTTGCCAAGTAGTGTCTTGAAGACAATAACACCCACAGGCTTTGTTAGAATATCAGCCACCTGATCCTTGGATTTGATTTAATGAAGTTTCAGCACCTTTTCTTCAATTTTTTCCCTAAAGAAATGTCTATGAATCTCAATGTGCTTAGACTTATCATGTTGCACAGGGTTCTCAGTCATGTTAATGGCTGAAAGGCTGTCACAATACACTTGGACATGCAGGTTGATATGTAGCTTTAGGTAAGACATCACCCTGTAGATCCAGATTCCTTCACATACACCAAAGGATAATGCTCATAGTTCAATTTCTACACTGGTCCTGGAGACAACATGCTGCTTCTTGCTTTTCTATGTGACAAGGTTCCCTCATAATTAAGAAGCATATCCTGAGGTGGATCTCATAACAATCTTTGAACCTGCCCAATCAACATATGTGAAAATCTTGATGCTCCTATCTTGAGACTTCTGAAGTAATAGTCCCAGTCCAGGAGAGGATTTCAAATACATGACAATCCTTAAGGCATATTTATAATGTTCAGTGGACGGATCATGCATATATTGGATAATAAAACTTATTTCATAACATATATCTAGCCTAGTATGAGACAAATATATTAGTTTACTTGTAATCCTTTGGTATCTTGGCTTATCAGTTTTGTCGATGTTACGTACCTCTTTAGGCTTGTGTCATGACTCCATTGATGTGCTAACAAGCTTACAATTGGTATATATCTATGTCTTCAAGCATATCAAGGACATATTTCCTCTGTGACGGGCATATGTCCTATGATGATCTGGATACTTCCATACCAAGAAAGTATCTTAGTTTGCCTAAGTCTTTGATCTCAAAGGATTTAGCCAACTGCTTCTTGGTTTTTATGACTTCATTTTAATGGTTACCAGTCAAAACAATGTCATCAACATACACTAAAATAACAATAAGGTGATCAGAATCAACATGTTTAGTGAACAAAGTGTGGTCACTGTGACATTGTGTAAAACCAAGAGAGATGACACATTATTAAACCTTATAAACCAATATCTAGGGGACTGTTTCAGGCCATATGAGATTTCTTTAGCCTACACATCATATTCTTGTTGGACTCAGTCATGAATCCAGGGGGAATATGCATGTGTACTTCTTCTCCAACTCACTATTAAGAAATGCATTCTTAACATCAATTTGGAATAGAGGCTAGTCAAGGTTAACAACAAGGGTGAATAAAATTCTTACAGTGTTGAGCTTTGCAACAGGTGCAAAGGTTTCCTCATAGTCAATCCCATAGGTCTGGGTGAAGCCTTTGGAACAAACCTTGCTTTGAACCTGTTTATAGAGCCATCTGAGTTATATTTAACAGAAAATATCCACTTACCAACAGGGCTTACACCCTCAACAGCTGAAATCAACTCCTAGGTTTCTTTAGCAACACATACATCTTTTCTTGGATCGCCTTCCTTCATTCAGGTTGTGCAAGGGCTTCTTGAATGTTCCTTGGGGCCTTTGTATTGTCAAGACTAGAAACAAAGGATCTAAGGTTGTTGCTGAGCCTGTCATATGATATGAAATTGATGATTGGATACAACTTCTTGACACAGGCCCTGACTCTTTTTTTGATTGTAATAGGCCTGTTGTCTACATGAGTTATCTCCTTGTATGTGGAAGAGGCCTGACTGCCTCCTCCTATACTCCTTGGAGTGTAAGTTGTTTGATCAAAGTTTGATGCACCCTCTTATGATGGGGAATTTCACTCCCCCTCAGGTTGATTTCCTACCTCTTTTATAGCCTCAGGTCTAGCTATTGTTTATGAAAAGAGGGAAAATACCCCCTGATCTTCTTAATTAGCCCTCACATATGGCGGGGGAAAACAAATAGTATAAATCAAATTCCAACATAATAAAATAAAACAACTAAGCGGGCGAAAAACGAAGTTGATGAGCTGTCTAAATACTAGGGGTGAGGGGCGCTGCCCACATTGGATATGATATGCCTCATTAAAACCTTGGCAAGTAAAACCACCCTTGTGGATAAAATCTTGCACGAAGAAAGAAGAGTACATATTTGTCCAGTATGGGACAACAATGATATATGTAAAGGAATGTGTTTAGAATGCTGAGTGGTGATGTCGGCGATTCTCCAGAAAGTAGCCACATGTGTCCATTGTGAACCATGCAAAAAAAACTAAAGTATATGAATCAAAGTCAACTCCCTGTAGTAATGAAAGAACATCGAAAATGTGGAATTCAAAGATATACCCAGCCTGCCTGCATTCTGATATTGTAAAATAACGCCAATCCATATGGAAGACAAGCCTGAAACTAGGATCATGGATCTCAAGCAGCCCTTGTAAAAAATCCCTAACTCAAGGCGGAGGTGAACCATGATACGTATCAGTGCTAGGATGACGAAATAAAGCTAAAGGCACATCAGTAAGTACATAGCCTTGAATAGAGGAAGGGAGTGAGTGGAGCATCGGAAATGCTATAAAAGTCTGAGTGGAAATGGCCAACTGTGCAAAAAGATGCGCAGGCATATTCGTCTCGCGAGGAGTGTGAACAAATGCCAGATCCTGTGCATGTAGAATAGTCTATAGCCGACATAGATCAGGTGTCAAGTGCAAAGAAGAGGAACAAAGAGTGCGAAGTAACTCCATGCAGTCAAACTCCAAAATGAAAGGACCATAAAGAAAAATGTAATACACATTAGCCAAATAGGCAGCCTGTGCTTCAACGCGCAAAGGAAAGTCATGACGTAAAGAATAAGCAATCGCTTGAACAAAACATCCGTCAGAAGAGCGCAAAATTGCTCCTCCACTGGCAAAACAACGACCAACCACACCACCTGTGTTAAGCTAATGGGGGAAGAGACCTGTTATAACCGGGTATTTTAAAAAAAAAAAAAAAGAGGATAAATAAGAAATAATAGAAGATATCTAAATTCACAAATCTTATCCCTCCCCTTAATTAACCTTTATCTTTCCCTCAAATCTCTCCCTCTCATATTAAACTCTCATTAACCCTAGTCTCCCTTTTCTCTCCCAAATTCAGCAGCCACCCCCTCCCCATTCCCCTCTCTCAATTTTCGGCCACAACAAGAGGAAGAGAAAAGAAGGATCTTTGATCCACGGTTTAGGAGGAGGAAACCATAACCCTAACGGGATCATCATTTCGTATATCGATCAACTCTCGCTAGGAATCGAGGTAGGTGCATATTCATTATTTCCTCAAAACGGTATGAAGGCTTGCATAGGCAAAAAGGGTATTTTTATGTGATGTGGTTGTCGTTAGTTCTTGATTTTATTGGATCATGTGCAACGTGTGTATTTTCCGTTATATGTTTCTTGATTCAACGTGATCTCGTTGTTATATGGTTCGTTGTTACTTGGGGTTGTGAGGTTTTGATGCGAGTATGGATATGTGGGATGGGGGAAAGATTGTTGGGATTGGATGGAAGGATTGCAGAAATTTCAGATGGGAGTTCTGAAATTCGGGGACATCGATCGATCGACGTCCAGAGGGTGAGAGATCGATGTGCCTCAGATGGACATCGATCGATCGACGTCCAGAGGGTGAGAGATCGATGTGCCTCAGATGGACATCGATCGATCCACGTCCAGGGGCTGAGGGTTCGATGTGCCCCAGAACCACGTCGATCGATCGACGTCCCATGGCTGAGGGTTCGACGTGTCTCAGAATCACGTCGATCGATCGACGTCAGAGGATGACGTCCAGCTGTTCTTTTTCCTTTCTTTTGCATTCATGGCACGTGCATGTGCATGAGGTACCCATTGTCTGAGGGTGTGCGTGTTCGGAGGATACGTAGTGCCTATAGGGCGTGGGGGCCGTGATGATACACAGCGTCGGTCGGGCGTGGGTGTCATGTGATACGCAGCGTCTATAGGGCGTGGGTGTCGTACGGATACGCAGCGTCTATAGGGCGTGGGTGTCATGAGATACGCAGCGTCTATAGGGCGTGGGTGCCGTACGATACACAGCGTCTATAGGGCGTGGGTGTCCAGAACGGCAAGTGGTGGCTAGAGACCATGACGCTGGAACTAGGTCCCGGGAGCATGCATTGCATATAGGCCTAGGAGCATAATTGCCTGACATGTTCTAGTTGCGTGTGACACGTTATGTGAGCATGCATCACGTACTTGCGCATGCATCTTGTGTGGATTGTTTATTTTTGTATAAGTCATGTCATGTTGTTTTATGTTGGTTACGTGGAGTGTCTTATTTTCCGGTGGCATGCTATCTGTTTCATGTGATTACGTGGCGATATCGTTTTGGGTATGTAAGTTTCGTATTGTTTTGAGAGGCACCTACTGGGTGATTACCATCACTCACACCTACTATTCCATATGTAGCCGAGACAGAGTATGATTACATTTTCATTGAGGATGGATCTGACGCCGTGGAATGGGCTGAGTGACTCATAGAGAATGACGCAGCGAGGATGGAGACGGAGTTCTTATGATGATTTGGGGTGACACAGACATTTTATTCACATGCTTTATTTTGGAAACAGTTTCATGTTCTTTAAATTTAGACATTTGATCTTGATTTGTAAGGCCCGGTCAGCCTAGCTTTTCCATCATTATTTTCTTAAAGATATTCGATTTCGAAATTTGCATATGACTGATCGGTTCCGCAGAAGGAAGGGAAAAGACTTTCCTATGTCAGCATGGACGTGTAGCAGGTTGATGTGACGCCTAGTATTCTCCTGAGTGAGATACGGCGGGTGCACCGTTTCCGAGGGTGGAGCTCGGGAGCGGGGCGCTACAGGTGGTATCAGAGCCCAGGCTTCAGATACGCCTCGGGAACGTAATAGATTAGTTAATTACCTTAAGATAAGTGACGGTCCGTTTTCAAATGATTTTCAAATTTGAATAAAATGAAGTAGACATAAGCTATGATTGGGGTTTTGTTTGGTGAGTGCCGTTAGTATGTAGACGGGATAGGTTATCTTTTCCTTTGGCCTCCATTCCTGTATCTCTTACAATACTCTTAAGTCAATTTTGGCTAACGTGTTTTGATTTGTCCACAGACAATGCCTCCGCGTCGTGAGCCATCAGGAAATAGTGGAAATGACGGAGATGAACGTCAGGGGCAAGGGGCGATTCGCCAAAACCTTACAGACACACTGGCCAATCTGACGGCCTTAATAGCTCATCAGCAGACGCAGATGGCCCAGCAATATACCCAGATGGCAGAGCAACAGGCACAGATTGCCCAAATACTTCAGCACACTCAGCAGCAACAGCAACAACATCCGCCACCGCCACCGCCCGCACCACAGCAAGGCCTAAGGTTCTATTACAGGGAGATGCAGAACTCCCGAATACCAATGTTCAGGGGTACCACTCGGCCTGAGGAAGCCGAGATTTGGCTTAAAAATGTAACTGAACAAATAAGACTGATACAAGTACCCGTGAATCTGAAAGTGGAGGTGACTACCCCGTTCTTGGAAGGGGAAGCTGAGAGGTGGTGGAACGGAGTGAAACGCAAACTGACTCCACCAGTGACTTGGGAGCAATTTGTTGAGGAGTATAAGAAACACTACGTTCCGGGTAGTGCTATTCAGAGAAGGATGGCGGAGTTCCAGCTGTTGACCCAAGGAGTCCATGACGGTGGATCAATACTCTGAGAAATTTCATGAACTGGGCCAATATATGTCATGCATAATGGACAACGAAGAGGCCAAGATGCTAAAGTTCCACACAGGTTTGAGTTTTCGCATCCAACAGGCGATCGTTTGTGCAGAGGCTACCACATTTGAAGGATTGCTGGAGGTATGTCGTCGGGTCGAGAGAAATTTGGAAAGGGCAGCTGCACTAGAGAGATTAAAAAGGCCCCGTGAGGAGTTGCAGACGGGTAGATCAGGGAGATGGTTGAAAGTACCTCGCCGCCCACAGTCCGGGCAACCATTCCGGCCAGAACGACAGCAAAGTGCAGTGATTCAGACCCCGATGATTGAGGGTCCAGCACCGACTGATGCGCAACCAGTAAGGATTGCGGCACCTATCCCACGGTGTACACTGTGCGGACGTTTTCATCCGGGACCATGTCGGAAGGATCAGAGAGTGTGCTATAACTGCGGGAAGCCAGGACACATCGCTAAGGAATGCCCAGCACCGGCTCAGGTGAACCCACAGACACAAGCTCAACAGGGGGGACGAGGCCGGACCAATGCTCGAGTACACGCGATGACAGATGCAGAAGTCGAGGAGTCAGGCGACGTGGTGACGGGTGTGATTTTAATTAACAAAGTGCCAGCAAATGCTCTATTCGATAGTGGAGCAAGTCACTCGTTTATGGCAAAGAGATTTGCCAAGAATCTGGACATTGTTCCCGAATGGATTGAGACTCCATACCGTATACAGGCCGCGGGTGGCCAAGTACTCGTATCTCATCAACGTTACAATGGATGTGAATTGGAGATTAACGGCCTACAGTTTTCTGCGACCCTGATACCAATCCAGATGTTCGATTTCGACATTATTCTAGGCATGGACTTCTTAGCAAGGTATCATGCAAACATTGATTGCCGACGACTCCAAGTCAGCATGAAGCACCCTGAACTGGGGGAAACTATCTTTCAAGAGAATCCTAAATTAAGGAAGGTGCCCCAGAAGCTTTATTTGACTGCGGCTCAGGCGTTTCGAGCACTAAGGAAAGGAAGAGAAGGATTCCTGGTTTACTCAATGGGTGCTGAACAAGAGATTCCGCGGATCGACCAAATCCCTGTGGTCAAGGAAATTACAGATGTCTTTCCCGAGGAGTTACCAGGACTGCCACCAGAAAGAGAGGTAGAGTTCGAGATCAATCTCATACCCGGTGCAGAACCCATATCCAGGGCACCATACCGTATGGCTCCAGCAGAACTCAAGGAGTTGAAGGAGCAGTTGCAAGAACTGCTGGATCGTAAGTTTATTCGACCCAGTGTATCACCTTGGGGTGCTCCAGTTCTGTTTGTAAAGAAGAAGGATGGGAGCATGAGATTATGTATAGACTACCGGGAGCTCAACAAGATCACTATCAAGAACAAGTATCCCTTACCCCGAATCGAGGATCTCTTTGATCAGTTACGGGGGGCTAGAGTATTCTCCAAAATTGATTTGCGATCCGGTTATCACCAGTTGAGGATCAAATCTGGGGATACAGCCAAGACCGCTTTTCGAACACGTTATGGTCATTACGAATTCCTGGTTATGCCTTTTGGATTAACCAACGCCCCAGCCGCCTTTATGGACTTAATGAACACGGTATTCCGGAAACAACTGGATAAGTATGTTGTAGTGTTCATTGACGATATCCTGATATACTCCCCCGACGAAGAGACTCACGCTGAACACTTGAGGGAGGCTTTAGAGACACTTCGGAGAAGCAAATTATATGCCAAGTTCAGCAAATGTGAGTTCTGGCTGAAGAGTGTAGCCTTTTTGGGTCATGTGGTTTCTGAAGAAGGAATTTCTGTAGATCCAAAGAAGGTAGAGGCGATCACTGAGTGGCCTCGACCCACTAATGTGACCGAGGTAAGGAGCTTTCTCGGTCTGGCCAGATACTACAGGAAGTTTGTAGAAGGTTTCTCATCTATTGCAGTGCCTCTGAGCCGGTTGACGCAGAAGAAGTCGAAATTTGAATGGACCACCGAATGCGAGCAGAGTTTCGCTGAAATAAAAAGGAGACTGACCACAGCCCCTATTCTTGCTCAGCCCTCCGCATCCGAAGGGTTTGTCATTTACAGTGACGCTTCTAAGAACGGGCTAGGTAAATGTATATGATTTCAACTGATTTTGTATACGATTAAAGATGTGGTCTAATCCTTATATTTCAGGATGCGTGTTGATGCAAAACAACAAGGTCATTGCCTATGCTTCACGACAGCTAAAGCCCTATGAGCAGAATTATCCGACTCATGATCTGGAACTTGCAGCGGTGGTGTTCGCCCTGAAAATCTGGCGTCACTATCTATACGGAGTGAAGTGCGAAGTGTTCACTGATCATAAGAGTCTTAAGTATTTGTTTACGCAAAAGGAGCTGAACATGCGCCAAAGGAGATGGTTAGAGTTGCTGAAAGATTACGACTTGACCATCAGTTATCACCCAGGGAAGGCCAATCGAGTAGCTGATGCTTTGAGTAGGAAATCAAGCCATGCCCGGCAGGCTACTCTAGAAAAAGAGATGGCAGAATTTGATTTGGATCTTGTAGAGTCTACCGCAGACATTCTGGCGACGCTAATTATCACCCCAACCTTGGTAGACCAAATTAGGGAAGCACAGAAGAACGATGCAACAATTAGAGAGACGCGAGAAAGAATGTTAACCAGCCAAGTGGACGGATTTCAGGTTCATGATGACGACAGTATGTGGTACCAAGGAAGATTGTGTGTACCTGATATTGAGGACCTTAGGAAGGAGTTGTTGAAGGAGGCACACAATTCGAGACTGTCTATTCACCCTGGTGCTACGAAGATGTACAATGATCTCAAGAGACACTATTGGTGGAATGGCATGAAAAGGCATATTGCTGAGTTTGTGGAAAGATGTCTTGTTTGCCAGCAAGTTAAAGCGGAACACCAAAGACCGGGTGGATTGATGCGACCACTAGAGATACCTGAATGGAAGTGAGAGCATGTAACAATGGACTTCGTGGTGGGACTCCCGAAAACAAGAAATGAAAATGACGTGATATGGGTAATCGTGGATCGACTGACTAAGTCCGCTCACTTCTTGCCTATTCCCACCGGACTTACTATGGAGAGACTGGTAGCCATGTACATTGATAACATTGTCTGTCTTCATGGAGTGCCAGTCAGCATAGTATCTGATCGTGATCCGAAGTTTACGTCTCAGTTCTGGGCAGCGTGCCAGAAGAAGATGGGGACGGAGTTGCGACTGAGTACTGCTTTTCACCCTCAGACCGATGGTCAATCTGAAAGGACCATTCAGACTCTGGAGGATATGTTGAGGGCATGCGCATTGGATTTTAAAGGAAATTGGGACAGCATGCTCAAATTGATAGAGTTCTCCTACAACAACAGCCATCACAGTGCCATAGGTATGGCACCATTTGAGGCCTTATATGGACGAAAGTGTAGGTCACCTGTGCATTGGGACGAAGTTGGTGAACGTAGGTTGACGGCCCCAGAAATAATCGAGCAGACTAAAGAACAGGTGAAACTAATTCGTGAACGTCTTAAGACGGCTCAAGATAGAAGCAAGAGTTGGGCCGACACGAAGAGACGACCTTTAGAGTTCAAGGAGGGAGAAAAAGTCTATCTTAAAGTGTCACCCATGAAGGGTGTGACACGGTTTGGAGTTAAAGGGAAGTTGAAGCCGCGATATATTGGACCATATGAGATACTTGAAAGGGTTGGAGATTTAGCTTACAAATTGGCATTACCTCCGATGTTGGCTCAGGTGCACAACGTGTTCCACGTCTCACAGTTAAGGAAGTACGTACCTGACCCGAGTCATGTGCTAGATGCGCAACCACTTAAGATTAGACCCGATGCATCATATGAAGAGATTCCGACACGAATTTTGGATCGCAAGGACCAAGAACTTAGAAGAAGGATTATTCCTTACGTAAAGGTTCAATGGAGCAATCACCGAGAGAACGAAGCGACATGGGAGCTAGAAGAACAAATGCGCGACCGCTATCCCCACCTCTTTGATTAAGGTACGGCAAGTTTCGGGGTCGAAACTTTTTGTAAGGGGGGTAGGATGTTATAACCGGGTATTTAAAAAAAAAAAAAAAGAGGATAAATAAGAAATAATAGAAGATATCTAAATTCACAAATCTTATCCCTCCCCTTAATTAACCCTTATCTTTCCCTCAAATCTCTCCCTCTCATATTAAACTCTCATTAACCCTAGTCTCCCTTTTCTCTCCCAAATTCAGCAGCCACCCCCTCCCCATTCCCCTCTCTCAATTTTCGGCCACAACAAGAGGAAGAGAAAAGAAGGATCTTTGATCCACGGTTTAGGAGGAGGAAACCATAACCCTAACGGGATCATCATTTCGTATATCGATCAACTCTCGCTAGGAATCGAGGTAGGTGCATATTCATTATTTCCTCAAAACGGTATGAAGGCTTGCATAGGCAAAAAGGGTATTTTTATGTGATGTGGTTGTCGTTAGTTCTTGATTTTATTGGATCATGTGCAACGTGTGTATTTTCCGTTATATGTTTCTTGATTCAACGTGATCTCGTTGTTATATGGTTCGTTTTTACTTGGGGTTGTGAGGTTTTGATGCGAGTACGGATATGTGGGATGGGGGAAAGATTGTTGGGATTGGATGGAAGGATTGCATAAATTTCAGATGGGAGTTCTGAAATTCGGGGACATCGATCGATCGACGTCCAGAGGGTGAGAGATCGATGTGCCTCAGATGGACATCGATCGATCGACGTCCAGAGGGTGAGAGATCGATGTGCCTCAGATGGACATCGATCGATCGACGTCCAGGGGCTGAGGGTTCGATGTGCCCCAGAACCACGTCGATCGATCGACGTCCCATGGCTGAGGGTTCGACGTGTCTCAGAATCACGTCGATCGATCGACGTCAGAGGATGACGTCCAGCTGTTCTTTTTCCTTTCTTTTGCATTCATGGCACGTGCATGTGCATGAGGTACCCATTGTCTGAGGGTGTGCGTGTTCGGAGGATACGTAGTGCCTATAGGGCGTGGGGGCCGTGATGATACACAGCGTCGGTCGGGCGTGGGTGTCATGTGATACGCAGCGTCTATAGGGCGTGGGTGTCGTACGGATACGCAGCGTCTATAGGGCGTGGGTGTCATGAGATACGCAGCGTCTATAGGGCGTGGGTGCCGTACGATACACAGCGTCTATAGGGCGTGGGTGTCCAGAACGGCAAGTGGGGGCTAGAGACCATGACGCTGGAACTAGGTCCCGGGAGCATGCATTGCATATAGGCCTAGGAGCATAATTGCCTGACATGTTCTAGTTGCGTGTGACACGTTATGTGAGCATGCATCACGTACTTGCGCATGCATCTTGTGTGGATTGTTTATTTTCGTATAAGTCATGTCATGTTGTTTTATGTTGGTTACGTGGAGTGTCTTATTTTCCGGTGGCATGCTATCTGTTTCATGTGATTACGTGGCGATATCGTTTTGGGTATGTAAGTTTCGTATTGTTTTGAGAGGCACCTACTGGGTGATTACCATCACTCACACCTACTATTCCATATGTAGCCGAGACAGAGTATGATTACATTTTCATTGAGGATGGATCTGACGCCGTGGAATGGGCTGAGTGACTCATAGAGAATGACGCAGCGAGGATGGAGACGGAGTTCTTATGATGATTTGGGGTGACACAGACATTTTATTCACATGCTTTATTTTGGAAACAGTTTCATGTTCTTTAAATTTAGACATTTGATCTTGATTTGTAAGGCCCGGTCAGCCTAGCTTTTCCATCATTATTTTCTTAAAGATATTCGATTTCGAAATTTGCATATGACTGATCGGTTCCGCAGAAAGAAGGGAAAAGACTTTCCTATGTCAGCATGGACGTGTAGCAGGTTGATGTGACGCCTAGTATTCTCCTGAGTGAGATACGGCGGGTGCACCGTTTCCGAGGGTGGAGCTCGGGAGCGGGGCGCTACAAGACCAACGGACAATCCGACTGCGTCAAGAGCAAAGTGGTGGAGAGAGACCAACCTGAATAAGAGAATGTGTGATGGCGGTTATCTTTCTCTCGGACATAGATTTAGCCCATAAAAATAAATCTCTGCGAACTAGACAAATCATCTACCTTGATGCCAAATGTGTGCCGTCAAAATTAATAGACACATAATGTTTCCAAATATTCCACAGAAGTGCGCTCGGACAGATAATCTGCATCTCTGCCAAAAATGTATTTGAGGCTCCACACCATAGTCGCAACAAGTATTATCACCAGCTTCCATCACTAGGCAGAGGGACATCTAATAAGGCACCAAAGTAGCACCAAAGCATACATATCTCAGGGCAAGAAAATAATAGATGGGTTGTGTTTGCATATGCCAACAAACAGAACGGGCAGTGAGAAGGATGTATCACTAAGAAGCACTGAATGCTGTCGGGGAGGGGAAGTGCACCATGATATAACTTCCAAAGAAAAAGACTAATGGCATGGTATTGAGTGTTGCGCCATATATACGTATGTGATAGTAATGTTGCCGGAGAGGGTCAGACAAGAGCATAAATATTGCATATAATAAACTCACCGGATAGAGTTGGCCATGTGGGATAGGTTTAATCCGTAACCGCATATTCCACATAGACTGAATGTAAAGAACAAATGCATCACCAACCCACTTAATCATATAACCATGGAAGAAAATCTCTGCGGCCCCCATAACGAGCCCTCATATAATAGCCCCACTAATTGTCATTGGTATGATATAGATGCCAAAGCTTACATGCATAAGCCTTCTGTATTGTGTCGAGGTCTCGAATACCAAGCCCTCATTCCTGTGTAGGTACGCATAAATGGCGCCATAATATCCAGTGATGATGGTTTGGTCCCTAAAGAAACCATGCAAACCACTGCTCAAGTGCCCATATGATGCTACGCGTAAGGCATGCACCAGCCATAAAGTGAAGAGGCAGAGATGTAAGTGCAGAACGTATAAGCATCAATCTGCCTACCTGTCCAAAACGTTTTTATTGCCAACTTCCAAGCCAAAAATCAACATGATGAAGGAGGTTAGAATAATGAACAGCACGTGTGATGCCTTTATGTAAATAGGATCCAAAATATTTCATCGGCAAATGTGATTGTTGCATCTGCAATAAATCTCATAGAATGGCGTCGCACAGCAGAAAGATGGGAGGAGAAAACCACACTTCCCTTATGCCAATTAACTGCCTGACCAGAGACTTGTTCATATTGAGTTAGGAATGTCTTAAATCTGCAAAGATTTCGGCGATTGGCAGTTTAAAAGGACCGAACGGTCATCCGCATATGATAAGTGTTAAAAAGTAAATGAGAACCACCCCAAGGAAAATGTAGAGATAAAACCATGCACAATCAATGAATTCAGACCGTGACTGAAACCTTTAGCTCCAAAATAAACAATAAAGGGGACAAAGGATCCCCCTGTTTCACCCCACGAGAAGGTCTGAAAAAGCCACTAGGAACACCATTTATCATGATGAAAAAATAAGTGCCGCTCAAATGATTAAGTATAAGTGTGATAAAAAATCTAGAGAAACCAAACCGGCGAAGGACAGAATGTAAGAATGTCCAACTGATGCGATCAAATGCCTTTGCTATAACCATCTTAACAATGCTATGCGAACTCCTGTCTATCCAATGGACTAGCTCATTCCCCAATAAGACTTGCTCTGAGATGCCCTTTCCTTTTTAGAAACCTGCCTGCTCAGATGAAATAATATTTGGGAGAATAGCACTTAATCGAGTTGCAAGAATCCGAGTGTGAATCTTACTAATGAAATTAGACAAGGTAACATGCACGTAATCACCGAATGTCCACTGAGATGTTCCCTTTGGGTGAAAGAACAACCATGGTATATGCCATAGCTTTAGGCAATGTAAAGCCGAGGAAGAACTCCTGCATTGCCTTATACACATCTAAATGAATGACCTCCCAACAAGCCCTAAAGAAACGGCTGTTATACCCATCTGGCCCAGCTGCACTGTCAAGATCCAGCTCCCAAATGGCATCATAGTGAGTGTGTCACTATCTGCAGGTGATAATAATATAGGAATACAATTAGGCAAATCCGAAGAATCAGATGTAGGCTGACCTGAAAACAATCGTGTGTAGTAAGAAACATCAACTTGCTGAATAGAATCCTGTGTATCATATGTGATGTTGTACTCCCCCTCGATTTGGCGGATGCATTGCCGTCGACGTCAATCGCGAACTAAGGCATGGTAATATCGTGTATTCGCTGCACCCTCCTTAAGCCATTTCACCCATGCCTTTTTTTGCCAAAATTCCATCTCCTGAGACGTGGCCATCTTTAAATCAGCGTGGGCAACTGAGTATTCTTGTCGAGCCCCACTTTTAAGACTCATATCATATGCAACTTCAGCTTGATGAGCGTCCAACCGATGAAAAATATTTCCAAATACTTCTTTATCAACTTGGGCACATCATGTTTAAACACTCATAGTCTCGCACATAATCGCCACATACCACACGTAGTAGGATAGGACTCCTATTTCTCCCGTATGTATGAATAAAAATCTGAATGAGATAACCAAACTGTGAGAAATCGAAACTGACGGAGACTTGATGCACCCAACAAACCACACTCCATTAACAATGGACAATGATCTGATGAGGACCTACTCAAATGATACAGCTTAAACCCAGGAATGACATCATAGAATGCCTCATCATAGAACACCCAGTCTAACCTTCTCCAAACACGACCAAGTCTGTACCCTCTAAGCCATGTATATCTAGAACCCGCATGAGATGGAATGTGCCATGCACAATGATCAACCACAGAATTAGAATCAGATATTGAAGATAAAGCTAGATGTGCTACCCCTTTGTGATCTTGAAGTGATAAAAAGGTATTAAAATCGCCCGTATAACCCAAGGCTCACGAATCACGTCACTAAATGATTTCAAATCGGCCCACAAGGATCACTGGTCTGCAGTTGTTTAGCGACCAAAAGGAAATGTTATTTGAGAGAACGCATATGAAAATGTGCAACCTGCCCTCCTACATGAAGCTCCAAAAAAACCTAACATGTCACCCGGCCAAAAACACCATATCCGATCATCACATAATGACAGGGCAACAATTGTTGAGGCTCAATAACAACAAGAAAACTTACCGAAAACTGCTGTAACAACAATTGTAAGCGTGATAATGAGGTACGTAAACCTGTGACATTCCATGTTAACATATTCATTGAGAGACTTGGGATGCGAAGTGCAAAGAACGAGTAAACCTATGTGTAAACATTTGGCCAGGGTCCGAGGCATTTGACTAGGAGTCCGGTAATCACGTTTCTTGACAAAGGTCACAAATCCCTAATCTTCAGTCGTATCTGGGGGATGCAGGATTTGATTAAGCAAGTCCTAATCAAAAACTTGCTTAGTAAAACATAACATGTGACGCTCTACCTCCACTGAAGCCTCACAAAACTCACGGCTCAAAAACTCCCGTTGGTTGCTTGGACAAACCTGAGTATGCAGAACATATAACTCCATGTTATAGTTTATCGCAGCATTGGGGACATCGTCTGCTAAGCATTGGGTGGGCTGTAAATCATCCGAAACATAGCCTAAGAGCTCCAAATTTTGAGAACGAGAGGTCTAATTAGCTTCCATTGGTGGCACTCTAACCTCCCGGATATGCGATGGCACAGCATGATCCTATACGGGATCGGGTAAATCGACAACTGGGTCCTTTTTTTTAGGCAATGAGGCTTCACTCGCTAAACCTGCTGATTTTCTGACGGAGTAGAAGCAACATATTTCAGTTCCTGCTTGGAACAATCTCTGGTTTTGTGCCCTAACACATGACATGTACCACAAAATGGCGGGTATCTTCGTAAACAACTCGATGAAAGAATTGATGGGACTTGCCTTGAATGTGAATCCGTGAGGCCAAGTCTTGAGACACATCCAATTCAATGCAAACTCAGGTGGCAGATGGACGGAGTAGTTTTTGCATGGCAACATCAAGACATATCGACGTTCCTATCAGTCCTGCAACCATAAATAGAGCAGCAGCCGAATATGGAGGAAGCCCTAGGAAAGAATTCCACACCGGAACTATAGGTGCAACATAACAAGGATCAAAATCATACGTGTATTTCGTGACCCGCATTGGATGTCTAAGAAAATTCCATGATTGTTGGCAAAGACACCTGTTGTAATCAATATGATTCGTAAAACAGATCAAGATATGAGATTGATCCATTAATCCAAGAGTGATCCAAGCCAAAAAACCTACCTTGTCAGAAGCCTGTTTGAGCGATTCCATACTTGGGCGACCATGCCAAAAAGATCCGACAAGGGTGTGTCAGAATAGGGCAAGCAGTGCGTCAATCTCTCCATCCTCAAAACGTATAGCGGGAACCCCCTTGAATCGTGATGGATCCTTCAGTCAAATAGGAGGAGGAGAATTCCCCTGGAGAATGGCAGTGAAATATGGTGCTGGAGCCTGCTAGCCCAGCAATGACGGAGGTATAGAAGGACGGTGGCAAGCATAGGGATCGTAACAGCCGAAAGAAGCGCCTTATGTCTGGCTATATTTATGTTTCTCCCCATATCATTCTCAGATTCATGATTAACATCAGGAAAGATGATTCCATAGCAAGGCTTAGATTAATCAAACACAAAATCCAGAGAGACATACATCTTTCTGGTACTAGGAGAATAGAATTTGTATCCTTTCTAATTAAGGGCATACCCAAGGAAGATACACCTCTCATACCTCATATCCATCTTACTCTTGAATTGCTCAGGGATATGTCTATACACAAGACACACAAACACCTTCAAAGGTAACTCAGAAAATAAATTAGACTCATCATAAAATTGAGATGGAACATATTTAAGGGAATCAAAGGTAAGGACCTTGGATGTCATTATGTTGATGAGTTTAGTGGCAGTAAGCACTCCCTCACCCCAAAAATGCTTTGGAACTTTCATTGACATCATGATGGCCCTGGTGACCTCAAGGAGGTGTCTATTCTTCATTTTTGCAACTCCATTCTAATGTGGAGTATAAGTGCAGGAGGTTTGACGAAGGATTCCTTTGATACCAAGATAGCCATTAATTGATTTTTCAAGATATTCCATTCCATTATCAGTTTTTAGGATTTTAATTGATGCATTGAATTCGTTTTGAACCATACTGATAAATCTCTTAATTATATCACCAACTTCATACTTATGTTTCATTAGAAATACCCAAGTGACTCTGGAGTGGTCATCCACAAAGTAATGAACCACTTGCTCTCGTTGATGTTGGAAACCCTTGAGGTTCCCCAAACATTTGAGTGCACAAGGCTAAATGGGGAGCTTTTCTCATAACATTTAGCAGGAAATTAGTTCTGGTACTCTTAGCTAATTGGCATTCTTCACAAAACAAATTTCTTTGATTAATATTGGCAAACAAGGCTAGCATAAGCCATCTGACATACAAGAAGTCAGGACGTCCTAATCTCCTATGCCATAGGAAAATACTCTTAGTATTCCTACTAGCAGCCATACATGTGCCTAAACTAATTTGATACTGAGAGGACTTGATTCTTCAGCCTGAAGAAGGAAAAGTCTATTGACCTTGTTAGCTCTGCTAATCCTCTTCTTGGAGAAGATTTCCTGAAAATAACATGTAGAAGGTGAGAACCTTACTTCACAAGTGTTATCTTCAACAATTTGTCTTACAGTAATTAACTTAAAACTTAGTTCAGGAATAAACAAAACATTATTTAATTTTGATGTTGTGGTTAATTGGATGTTTCCACTGCCAATGATACTGATTTCAGCCCCATTAGCAACCATAACTTTAGCAGGACTGGTGAATGAAACATATTTGGTTGGCTTATCTCTTTTCCAAGTCATATGGTGAGTAGCACCAGAATCAACAATCCAAATAGAGAGTAGTTTAGAAGTTTTACCATAACTTGACATAGTTGCTTCGATGGCTTCTTGATTGAACTCAAGGGGCTGTTGCTTTGGTTGCAATTGCCTCGTGAATTGGTAAATGGCATCAAACTATGATTGAATTGGTACTTCAGAAGGTCCAGTCACATCATTGCTAGAAGCAGCAAAAGTGGAGGCCCTCTACAGTTTTCCAAGTTTGAATAAGACCTCCAAGGTTCAGGATACCTCCATTGCTCATTGAATCTAGGAGGTCTTCATTTCTTGGCATAGCACCTGTCCTTCGTGTGGCCAACTTTCTTGCAGAACTTGCACATTGGCTTGGATTCAGAATTTCTTCTATTGCCAAGCTGGCTTAAAGGCATATGCCTTCTGGTGACAACACTGGTAGCAATATTGTCTAACTGTGCAGGCTTGGGGTTTGAGGTTGCCATAGCAGCCCCTTCAGTGGAGGAGATGGAGCTCATCATATGTTTTATCCTACTCTCCTCCTATCTGATTTCAGAAAATACAGCATTGATAGAGGGAAGGGGATTAGTGCCAAGCATCCTTCCTCTTACAACATCAAATTCCTTGTTCAAGCTTGCCAGGAATTTGAATATTCTCCTCATCTCATTGATGCCTTTTGCACATTTTGTCAGCCTCTTGTGGGTCATTTGTGAGTGTCATGAACATCAATCTGTTGCCAGACTTGCTTCAGCGGACCAAAGTATACATTAACATGGGAATCCCCTTGCTTAATGTCATGCAGTATGACATCAAGTTCATAGAATTCAAAGATATTGTCTACTTTGGAATACATCTCCTAAGCTGCTACCCATATTTCAGATGCAGAATCATAAAGAATAAACTTGTTGCATACTTCAGTGGTCATAGACCTTTATCAACCATGACATAATCATGGCATTCTCAGCGTTTCAGATTTTGAACTAAGGACCAGTCTCAGGAGCAATCTCAGCATTAGGCTTGACGTATTCTTCCTTCCCCTTGCCCGTTTTGAACACTTTTATAGCTCTAAAACAATCCAAATAATTACTACCATTGAGCTTATGATTAGTTATAGTGACAGGATTTGCATTAATGGTGCTTGGATTGGAGATAACTCTAGATAAGCCTGTAGGACCATCTACAGGTCTAGCAATTGATGGTGCTTAACCTCTAACGGATTCCATCTCTTAATAACAAGAATATATGATCAAATACTAAGATGGGAGTGCAGATAACACAACACAGTTTCAAAATTTCAAAAGAAACAGACAACAGATTAAGAAGATGATGATAAATAATAGAGATTTCAAAATTTTTGATCTCAAGCACTCAATTGAGCTATGTTGTCTCTAATACCATATAGACAAATTAACTCACTTAACACACAAAAAGCCAGCACACAAATGGAAACAATGCTTTTTTTATTCAGATGAACAAGAGATGGGATTTTATACGAGGTTTATAACAGCTACTTGGTCACTTGACAGTGACAGTTTCTAACAGCTAGTTGGCCGGGCAAAATGAGTGTGCTAAGCTCTTCATTAACCATCAAACTTATGATCAACCACTAAAACAATGATTGACATCTACAACTGCATACTTAAATTGATGCAAAGAGTAGGGAGAAATAGGGATATAGGAAGGTGTTCGATGTAATCAGTAAACTGTCGATAAATTGCCTCAAAGAACTTCTGGCTTGGATAGTTTCTGCATTATACTTCTGAGATGTCTTCAATGCATTTGCCCTATATTCCAATAGATCCTCGCAGGGGATACTTGTTTTTTTATAGTAATTTTATTCAATTCCGATAATCAAAACACATACGAATACTGCCGTCTTTCTTCTTTACAAATAGCACTGGAGCTCTCCACGGAGAAACACTGGATCGTATAAGTTTCTTGTCAATCAGCTCATGTAACTGCACTTTTAATTCTTTCAGCTTCGCTGGGGCCATCCGGTATGGCGCCTTAGAGATGGGTTCTGCCCTTGGAATAGCATTCATCTCAAACTCCACTTCTCGATCTGATGGTAGCCCTGGCAAATCGTCTAGAAAAACATATGAGAATTCTAAAACCATGAGCACATCATCAATCGACTTCATCTCTTGCTTGACGCTCATCACATAAACTAGGAATCCCACACCACCTTTCCTCAGGGTGCGGTGTGCTTGTGCAGCTATCAAGTATACATTCTGCCAGACTTTCTCCAACTTTTTGTTACCCTGGTAGGTAACCTCCTGTCGGGGTGGATCACTAATAACCACCTGCTTCTCTCAGCAATTTATTTGTGTGTTATTCTTGGACAGCCAATCCATACCCAAGATAACATCGAAATCCCCAACTATATCGGAATCAAATTGATAGTGAACAACTGCCCCCTCCCTCTTGATCTCGCAATCCTGGTATATATAATGAGAAACAATGACGTGATCGCTGGTGGCCTGAACACGGTAGGGAGTCTCCGACCATACTGAGCAAGTGTTAAGGTTCTTGGCAAACTTCTTGGAGACGAATGAGTGGCTAGCGCCGCTATCATACAACACATTAGCTGGGATACTATGTACTAATATTGCACCTAAGGCATTCACATATGTACATGCAAGATTCAAGTAATTAACATTATAAAATCATTTAAAATGTGTAACTTAGAAATACCTGTCAAAACATCTGGCGCCTCCTGAGCCTCCACATCTGCCATAACATGCACCCTCGTGTTGGACCTTGGCCTATTCTGTTGCTGCAGTGCATCTCCTTATGGCATCCTCTTTGGGTTCGAACGGTCCAAAAAATGTCATGTCTGGCCGCAATTGAAACAAGCTCATGCCTTCTTCTAGAACTCCCATGTATTGTGTCTCTCACATGTGGAACAGAGAGGGATCAATGGTATCTATCCGATCTGATTCTGCTGTGGACGTTGGGGCCTCTATATGGGTCTAGGGAAACTGCGGCTTGGGGCCTTGGCCCCTCTCCTAGGTCTATCACCTCTGATGTCTCTCGTCCTCTTACACCTGACCTCCTCATCCCGCCATATCAAATCTCGCTTTACCCCGTGGCAAGCGTCCAAAAGCTCCTCAAAATTCCTTGGATTCGCATTCAAGATCCATGTGCGAATGCTAGAGCTTAGCCCCCTCTCAAACTTACTCTTCTTCAATGGCTCATCAGACATAATCAAAGGCACGTATCTTCCCAATGCAGTGAACTGGTTGGCGTACTCCACCACCATTATACTCAGTCCTTGCCTCAAGGACTCGAATTCTCCAATGTTATCTAATGTGACAGAAGGCAGTATACAAAACTTCTTGAACTCTTCTAAAAACCTGGCCCATCCAATCGGCTACGGCAGGCCCTGCGGATTCATCTTCCACCAATGGTTCGCCTCTTCAATGAGGAAAGGGCAAACAACTCATGCCTTCATCTCATCTGGCACCTGGATCAGCTTAAAAGTATTCTCAATCTCATCAAGCCATATCTTAGCCTCATCAGGGTCAGATTTACCCGCAAATGTCGATACCCGAGATCTCTTCATCTCCCCATAATAGAAACGTCTGTCAAGCTGCGGCTACGAAGGAGGATGTGCAGCCTGTGGCGGTGTTGGCTGATTTTGCCCCATATCTTGCCCGATCTAGATCATGGCATCAATAAACGCCTGCGAAAGACATCCTGGTGCAGGTCTTGGTGGTGGTGGCACATGCCGTGGTGCAGGTGCCCGGGGCTCAGGTGCTTGTCGCGCCTCAATACACCAATCTCTTAGAGGGTGACCACGTGGATGAGGAGGCATCCTATTACAAATAAACAGGTTAGTCTCAATTAAACGCAAATAATATAATTCTTAAGTCTACCATTTTCTAGCTTTAGGTATGACTTCTTCAATTTTTTATCCTATGCGCGCATGCATCCTATTCCATTCTACTTTATCTTAATCTAAAGTTATTAATTTCTTCTAAGATCATCTCTTAGGTCTAAGAATCAATACTTAAGCCTAAGGCCTTGGTAAATGTTAGGATTTTCGCTGTGGATCAAGAGCCTGGGCTCAGATACCACCTGTAGCGGCTTGCTTGGGACTATGGTCTTGGCACAGTGCACCCGTCGTACTCTACTAAGAGAAGTACCAGGTGCGATACCAATCGATGCACGTCACAAAATGAAATGCAGACTGATGTAGCAGAAACATCATAACATAAACATGCATCGCATCAGTAGTATAAAATACAATTGAAATAAAGTCTTAGTCTAGTACATCAGTCTCCACATAAATACAAATCCATCGAAGTAGAAATAACTAAGTACGAGTTCAGGAGCCTACGTCTCAGTCAAAGATATCCTATCTCTGGCTCTTCTTCTATGAACTCATTACCATGCACCCTGGTGTCTGCAAAATGTTTTCAACAACAAGTGTGAGCGATAAAACAAACTGCCCGCAAGTATACCCCTTTAGATCCACCATGGGATCATACATGCAGAGATGGGGTTCTAAAATAAGTACAGCATACAATCACATGAATATAATAAGTCCATCTCAATTTCGCAAATACATATATCATATTCTTATGCATATCACTATAAAATCCAACAAATCACATAAGTCCAAATTTCAAGTCCATTATTTTAACTCCATAATAAATCATTATCCATGCAAAGATAATCCATAATCCATAAAAATAAAGTCCATAAAGGGTCCATAATCTATGAAAATTAGGTCCATAGTCCATGAGAATCAATATTCATAATCCATGCAAGGTAAGGTCCATAGTCATGAAAAGCGGAATCCATAATCCATGAGAAGTAAAGTACATAGTCCATATTCATGTCCATATGCTTTTCATGATATATGATGATTATGCACGTGATGCAAAGTTTAAAAATACAATGCATGTCCATGTCCATATTTGGTCGGAGACTCGTCTATATCCATATCTAGCCAGAGGCCGGTCCATATTCATATCTGGTCAGAAACCAGTCCGTATCCATATCCAGCCGGAAGCCGGTCCATATCCATATCCCATCCACAGAGAGTTTGTGATTACGCAAACGATGCAATATGCAATTTTCTTTAAAGCCAATGAACTTTTGCAATCAGGACGTGCAACATGATCCATGCAATATGTGAGTCCATATAAAGTCCACATTTAATAATTCACAATTAAATTGCCATAACAAACATGCAAGTACAAATATAAAGGGTCCAATAAAATATTAAATCCTTAAGTGACTAAAATTAACTATGCACGCTTTAAATTCCATAAACATATAATACTAACACAATGGCCACAAAAGTTCCCATCACTTCTTGTACATTAGTATTTAGCAAGTTTAATCTTCCTTCTTTTTAAGGGACCATTTATTTCCAATTCCATTTATACTTAGTGCCATTCTATTTTCATCCAATTTCTATTTTTCACTTATTATGGCCCGATACACATACACCTTTCTTTATTACGCTCTTCGTATTTCCAAGGAAACTTTTACAAGATAATTTATCCATTTTCCATATTATGGCTCATTATAATCTAAACTCCACTTTTCATGAAAACGGGCCTTTATGGCTGAATACCCACACATAACAACTTATCTATATTTTTATTTTTCCAACTCAAAGAAAATTATCTAGAATGTATTGTTATTTCCCAATTATTGTGTAGTATGATGAAACTTGAGCTTTTCATATAAAATTGGCCTTATGGCCGAATATTCACATGTATGCACACACACACAACTTTTTCTTCCGCCCTTCTTGATTTGCTACTTTTTATCCTTTTCTGTCTTTTTCTAAAATGAAAGAAAATACTAGCTTTTTCCCTCTCTCCTACCTTTCGGTCATATAATCCAAATAGAGCACAAATTTTTTTTCTACATTGTTAAATCTCAAAGTGTAAGAGTCTTTATCCTACAAGTATGTGTTTTGACTCTCTTTTGCCTTTAACTTACCTTTTTTGCATACTCATCATTTACAACTCATGTTAAACAATTTTTGCTCAACCAAGGGACTAAAAATCCCCCTTGGCCAAGAGTTCCACAATGGTACCAAGGTGAAGTCTTCTTGTAAATTACATAACCTTTGAAATCAAGGACATAAAGAATACATGCAAACACATATTCATCCTTAAACTTGACCAAAATAGAGTTTGCTTCATTTTTCTCCATCATGGACGAATGGCTTCTAAACATGTCCCTAAACATATTTTAACTCTACATGCATAGCTTTATTGCTTACTCTATAAAAACTAGTCTTGACTTTAATCCTAGTCTGCATGCAATACACATTTACTTGCTTTCACATCTTCTTTCTTCATCTAATCTATTAACCCCTTAACTACTATAGTCATACACCTTATTACACATAAAAAGCCTAAGTTACACATTCATATATCATTTCTCTACACGCAAGCCTCCTAAATGCATTTCTTATGTACATATATTTCTTATACCATCATTCCTCTTAATCATGGCCAAACCTTGCATGCAAGCTTTAAAGCCCCACATGCAAGGCAAATGGCCAAAATATATAAGTGAGAAAAGGCTTGAAGATACTCATGCATGATCCATTTTGTTTATGTAATATACTTAATGAGTTGAAAATGCATGAAGAACCTAAGGTTGTATACTTGCCTACTATGGATTTCAAGCTTAGGTTTTGCAAGAAGCCTTCTTGATAAAGACTCTAGAAGGTTGCTTCTTTTGTCTTATCTTGAGAGTTTTTCCTCCTCCTTGCCTAAGAAGAGAGCACGGTTAGAAATGGAATAGGAGGAGAGGTGATGAGCAATTAGAGAGGGGTAGAATGGAGGTACTAGGGACTACATTTGTATGAATCTTACCTTGTTACTCCTTGCTAGTTGCTCCTCCTAATTTTTTGATTTCCAAGCCTAAGATGAAGATGCACTTTTGGTTTTTGTTTGAGGGATAAAGGATGAGTTGAAAAGGAAAGTCTTCTTCTTCCTTTTCCCCTTGGTACCCCACGGTTTGAAGAAGTTTGGAGCTTGGACGATTCTTATTTTTGTGCAGAGGAGAAGAGAGAGTGTTTGGCTTGAAAATGGAACAATTTGTCTTCCTTCTTCCCTTGTATAGCCACAGTTTCTGAAGGGAGAAGAGGGAGGGCTGAAGGTTTCTTCTTGCTTGGAAGGCATGAGAAGAGAGAGGTGTTGATTTGAAACTTGTTAGATTTTCAAATGGAATGAATGGAGTGTTTGGAAAGGATAATTTTGTGTTCAAATAAAGGGGATGGCCGGCCAACTTGGGTGGTAGGAAAAAATGATTACTACTTTTTCTTGGGTAGGATGGTGGGAAGCTTTATAGAGAAAAAACCAATGCATGTAAAGAGGGGAAGATTTTTGCATACTTTTCCTTCTTTTTCTTTCCTTTTTCTTACAATATGACAAAAGGAAAAACTTTTTCCCTTCCCTAAGATGGGCATGGCTGATTTTCTTGTGTTGTCCTCTCTTTTTTTTCTAGAATATTAAATCCATTTTTTCCATGTCTTGCCTTTTTATTTTCCTTTTCTTTAATTAACATAAATCTTGTGCCATGAGTTTTCTTTTCCATTCAGTTTTCTTCAACAAAATACTTGTTACACCTCTTATTCTAGTTTGCCATGATTTATATACATTCTTTATGTATGTTATTTCCTACCTAATAGAATTTCACTAGCAACACAATTATAGCACGAAATCAATTATATCAACACGGGCACATAATATATTACTTTAGATTATTTTTATGACATGCCAGAAAAACAAGGGTGTAACATTTGTTTTGGCCACATGTGCTTATGGATGTGGAAAGAGTGTGTGCTATTTGCATTCTTTGTAAGCAAGCAAAATCTAAAACTCAATCGCATGGATCGTATAAGCCTTTACTAGTTCCTTCTAGCCCTTAGTCTGATATCTCTATGGATTTTATTTTTGTTTTACCAAGGTCTAAAAAGGGTAAAGATAGTATTTTTATGGTTGTCGATAGATTTTCTAAGATGGTGCACTTTATTGAATGTAAAAAGGTTGATGATGATTCTCATGTTGCTGCATTATTCTTTAATGAAGTGGTACGATTGCATGGTATGTCTCGAACTATTGTTGGCGATAGCAATACTAAATTCTTGAGACATTTTTGGCATGTTTTATGGGGTAAATTGGGTACTAAGCTTCTTTTTCTAATACTGCACACCCCCAAGCCCATGGACAAACTGAAACCTTTAATAGAACGTTATCTCCATTGCTACACACCATAATTCAAAAGAATTTAAAGAATTGGGAGGATTGTTTACAGTACATTGAATTTGCATATAATAGGTATGTTTATACAAGTACTACTCATTCACCTTTTGAAGTTGTTTATGGTTTCAATCCCCTATCTCCCATTGACTTGCTACCTTTGCCCACTAATTAACGTGCTAGCTTAAACGGTAAGGCTAAATCTGAGTATGTTAAGAAATTGCATGAAAATGTAAAAATACAGCTTGAAAAGAAAAATGAACAATATGCAAAACAAGCTAACAAAAGAAAGAAGCACGTGACATTTGAACCAGGAGATCAAGTTTGGGTTCACTTGCAAAAGGAAAGTTTCCCAAAGGAGCGGCGGTCCAAATTGCAGCCAATAGGAGATGACCCATTCAAAATACTTTCTCAGGTGAATGATAATGCCTATGTCACTGACCTTCTCTATAAAAAATATGGTGATGTTTCGAATACTTTCACTGTTGCTAATTTGTCTCCATTACACGCACATTTTGATTCGAGGACAAATCCTTTTGACCGGAGAGGGAATGATGAAGACGTGGAGCACAACCCACAAGTAGAAGACATGTAGAGGGTCAGAGAGGGAAAAAGCATGTTCGAGGAGGTGCCAAAGGATCCAGTCACGAAAAGCAAAGCGAAAGGACTGAAGCTGGACATTATCGCGATACTTGCGGAACTTGTGCGACGCTGGAAGGAAACGTGGCTGAGCATTGGTGCTATCATTTAGAGCCTTAAAATCAGATTTGTTGAATGAAGAAAGTGCATGGGATGTAGGGTGGGCTGGACGTAGTGTCTAGGCATGCTCGTGTATCGATCGCATGTAAAAAGACGTGTATGACCTAGTTTTTAGCCTTCATAGCTTGTACTCTTTTTTAATGTATTTTGGAGTCATATCATAGGTTTTTAGAGTGTTTTTAGACATTAAAAACTTTAGTTAAAATATAGGAAAATAGGCTTCCAAAATTTGGAAAAAAGTTTAAAAAGCAATGTTTTCACAAGATGACCCTATCTCGGTATTTTGGCCATAACTCTCGCATACAACGTCTTGTTGAGGTAATTGAAGATGTTATAGAAACTAGACATCCAAGGCTACAAATTTCTAGAAGAGCTAATTGACAGATTCGGTCTTTAGATAACTGAGATAATGTGTGAAAGTTTGGATAGATGTTGAAATGATAATTTTCAATTTGAAGCTCTAACTTATCTTTTTTAAATTATTGCTAGCATAATTGTAACTATATGTATAGCTGCCAGCCGCCTGTAAATCATAAGAATTGAATGAAAAATGGCATTTTTCGGCCAAAGGCTGCGCAACAAGGTATTCCCTTGTGTTTTCTTTGATCATCGATCAAAATTAGATTCTATATCAGCGCCTTGAGCAAACATTGTAGGAGAATTGAATCCTACCAACTTGGAGACACATACCAAGGTTAAATCATCATTCTTGTATCATGAACAAGCTACAAGTGGTGGATATTGCTTGGTCCAAATAGGAGACATACGGCCAAGGGTGGTTTTGAACCGTTCTTGTCACCGAACAAGGCATCATGTGGACGACATGTTTAGGAAAAAGGAAAGGTCGAAACTTTTGTGTGAAGTGCGAATCACACACTCAAAGAGACATGTTATCTAAATTCCATCAAGAACAAAACCAAAACCTTTGATGAAATTACTCATAATTGATTTAAGCGTCAGAGAATTTTTTCACAGTACAAACTCCGAGACGTCTAACATTGCTAACTCTTGCAGGTTTCAGTATTGAATCCACCCGTACTTAATCTAGATCACTATTTTGATCCGGATGACGAATCGAGCTTCATCATACTTCAAATGTTAATTTTTGCGCTCATCGGAAATTTTTCCGGCTTAAGAAAATGGAGTGAATCCCAACGGAAAAGTGGACACTGAATCACGTATAAAAAGAGAAAACAGGTCGTATGAGAAAGTCGGACACTAAACATGAAAAAAAGGGAGGAAAAGTTAGCGGACAGGGCATTAAAGGCAGAGGGTCCGAGGGGGGGAGAGTTGCTTTGAAGGTAGGGGGCGAAAAGGATAAAAATTATTGTAAAAGAAAGAAATTAAAATAGAGAGAATGATGAACAAAGAAAGAAATAAAATATAATAAAGACTAGGGCTCTCATAATAAGGTGGCTGTTGGTAAATGGTACGCCTACGTATTAAGAATATTATCTTAGTTTTACTTTTGGTTTGTTCCTGATATTGTTTACTTTTTAGGAGAAAAATATATCAGTGGTAAAAGATTTCATACCACTTCTTATTAACATTTAAATGATTTATTTAATTTACATCAATTAACCAATTATGAATAGTTGGTTAAAATGTTTTCCTTTTCTTATAAACACGAAACTTTTTTCGGTCGTAGACATAAATATTACCTGATTGAATTATTTCTTAATCATTCCAACAAACCACAACCGCATCATCACTATATAAAGACAAGGTTACCACTCAGACGGAAGAAGAAAGACACGTCCACTTCTGATGCACGTGCAAGACATTATAGGGGTGTCTTAGTTAGATTACACTTCATGTATTACATTTTGTGTATTTCAATTAGTTGCATGTTATTGTTTTTAATGCACTTCTACCTTGATCATTTTGGGCTTTTGTTAGCTTTGTAGGATCCTTTTGAGGTGCTAGAGTTGCTAAAAGTCATGTACGAACAAGAGTGAGCTCAAAACAAAGTGTTGCTGAAAAATGTTGTAAATTGCGTGGATTTTGTGAACGCATAACTCAGATATACGAGCTCTAAATTGAGTCTTTCAAAAGCCAAACTTCAAGTTCAGGTCGTGAACTAAAAAACCCAAGGACTCATCCTCAAATTTGTCTTTTATCCGCGAGAAAAGGCAAGTCAACAAGAGGCGCTACTTCAGCCTAAAATCCAGCCTTTTGTCTAGCTCCTGGAGATCGAACTCATTAACTAGCTTTATGTAGTTCCAACCGTTTGTAATCTGGTCCTAAGACCAGAATATATGATTTTTGTTGCACATTTGACTAGAATAGGTCTTCGATTACGTTTTATTCCTATTTAAAGTGCTAGAAAACGTTTTGTACAAGTAGCTTGGTTTTGAAGAAAAATTCTGTTGCTTTTCTCCTTAGAAAGCTACCTTTGTTTTCTTGATTTTGCACTAAAAATCAAGGCTAAGATCTCTCAAATATTGAGCTATTTAAAGGTGATTGCCAATGCCAAAGAATACCATCTAGGAGGGTTGAAATCATCTTGTCCACCAACGACTATTTCCACACAAAGGTTAGCTCACAAAGCTGAATCCAACACAAAGGAGGAAAGCGGAAGTCCAACTCCTTTGTGCCTAAACCATTGTGAAGGAGGAAGTTTAAGGTGGAGAGTGGATCACACCCCGTGGATGCATCGATTGGTATCAGAGCAATGTCACTCTTTTCATCTTTATCATTTCGTCTTGTGTCATTCTTCCAGTCACCACCAATCTGTTTCTCACAACCCTTCCATCACCATCCAAACGTTTTCTTGTCATTACTCTTCTATAAAAAATCATCACACCCTTGATTCACACAAACAAAACCGTGGGGATAACTTTGGAAACAAAAGATTTCATCTTCTACACCCAATACCATACGGTCTTCCATCCTTCTTAACTTGTTCAATCTATTTATAAACTGATTTTTAATCAAAATTGATATCAAAGTTCTCGTATTTGCTTAACAAACTTGACATTTAGGGACTTTGCATGATATTATATTTCAGTCTGACAAAATACAAGTCATAGCCATACAAAGTCACCTAGTCTACAATTAGTCTTGTTGCTATCGAAGCTAATAGTTAATTGTGGTCTTTGTGCATATTTCATTCCATTTGTGACTGAATATTTGCTATCAATTAGTTGTTCTTGTGCGAAATTGTCAACCTTCCTTTTTACAAACCCATCTTGCCCAAAAAGGCCTAATCTAAACCCCTCAGCCCACGGCCTTAAAACACACATTCCCACACATCGTAAACACACTCAATTGTCCATTATAACCCGAATATACTGCTCAAAACATTCCCGTAAGCCCCAACTATTCAGAACCCCCAAGAGAGCCTAAAAATCACAAAATTCAAACCCTACATTCCCAAATTCCATCCAAACCTAAATACACCCTACTCCAAGGCATTTTACACTATTTTGAACATTAGAAACAAGTAAAGGAAGTGTATTGAGTGGGTTGTACAAAAAAAAGTTTTCAAGCCAGTCTAGTAAAATTACTTCTCTGCCCTTAGACAAAACAAAAGACCTAAAACTTGCATGTATATACAGCAAGAAAAGGAAGTAAAAAAGGTCATAAAAAGCATAATAAAATTGAAGAAAAAGAAGGGCAAAGAAGTACAGCTTAATTGAATCGATTGCAATTGAGAGAATTTGATTGCTTTGCTTGGTGCCATAATCTTCACCCTTTGAATATGTTTTTCCAGCCTTCAAAACAGCCTACATACATCACAAAAACACTTGAACATTCTGATTATAGCTTGTATTGAGTGCAATTGTGAATTTGTGCGCGTAAAAGCTTAATTTAACTAAAGATTGCCTATGAAAACCTTAATCTTTCTTTGGCTCATCCTTATACATCATTTTTGGTATCAATATACCTTTGATTCTTAGTTATTTTGTTCAAGTTTGTATGACCTTTTGTTTGGAGTTTTGGTTAGAATAAGTTTGGTGCATAATTGGAAAATTTGAAGTTGTTTTGGTGCAATCAATTAACAATTGTTTTAGGACTGATTTGCAACATGTTTGCACTGTTTTTGGACATATTAAGATGTGTAGTGGACTGATTTTGAAGAGTAAAGTGATTTGAAATTAAGTGTCAAATTCGTGAGCTCAAAAAAAGTTGTTTTGGACTGTTTTGGTACATCTTGGCCATTACCTCTCATTTGTCGCTTGCTTTGATTGTTTTAGTCCAAGATTGTGTTGAGAAATCAGGATTTCATTGATTCAAAAATGCATGATTTAAATGTTACGTGTATACGAAATGCATGAAATAAGTGTTACTTGATGTATGCACGTGATAAAAATACTTTACATGTTTATATATAATGTTGCCGTACTAACAAGCCATAGAGCATTAAAGCTTATATCATATGGCAAACATTTTTTGTCTTTATACTATTTTCATGTGCCATGATTAATGAACTAAACTGGTTCATTAAGTAAAGTGCTTAAGTTAATAAACTAACTAGTTTATTAAATGAAGACATATTTGGAGAGAGATATATGGCAACAAACTTGGAATGGAAAATATTTTCATCTCCACACCTCAAATCACACGCCACATACATTTATATATTTCATATACAAAGTTTTTTAAAGACACTATATACTTATATTCCAACGTTTCACCGCATGTCATAAACGTACGTCAATGTCACACTGAGTATATACAGATCTCATATCATATATTACAATTCATATTGTTGAGAAAAAGGGTTTGAGTGATTTATAAATGCATGATTTAAACATTACGTACTTACGAAATGCATGAATAAATCTTACTTCACATATTTATGTGATAAAAGTACTTTACATGTTTATATATAATGTTCCCGTACTAACAAGCCATGAAGCTGTAGAGAAAAAGGGGTTTGAGTGATTTCAAAATGTATGATTTAAATGTGCTTAAAAACGTGCATGACGTATTGCATATAACTTGCCTTATATAGTTCATATATAATGTTGTCGTACTAACGAGCCATGAAGCTTTAAAGCTTACATCAAATGACAAACATTTGTTGTGTTTGTACTATTTTCAGGTGCCACCATTAATGAACTAAACTAGTTCATTAAGTAAAGCACTTAGTTAATTAAACTAAGTAGTTCATTAAAGGAAGCAACATTTGGACAAGGCACAAAGGCAACAAGACTAAGAAAGGAAAGTCTCCTCCTCCTCCTTCACCACATATATACAAACATATATATACTTAAATATATATATATTCAGATTTTTTGAAAAAAGCACATACACAGTTATTCCAACATACTATCGACACGTTATATATTTTACTTACGTACGTTAACATCACACCACCATACTTAACTCATATTTATGAGTATATTCAGGTCTTATATCATATGATATAAGTCATGGTGATGACAAATTAAATACGACACGTTAAAAGGTTCTAAACCAAAAATTGTCGTATCAGGCGAATACCGAAACTTCGCCAACGTGTCACGTACTTGCCATAAATAGATGGCCAGCCCCTACACCTCGAAAATCTCTATAATTTTTGTGGGTTTGATGTTATTTCCAGCCATAAAATCTTTCCATGTTGGCACACACAAATCACCCCACATTAAGGCCAAATTGTGGAGATTCCAATTTCAATCTTGTCACATGTAAATGGAGCCACTTTAAGACCAGCCAAGTGCTGAATATTAAAGTTTAATTTATATATATTATGTGTAACGTAATATATATATAACATGTGCAAAAAGTTGGAATTTAATTAGAGAAAAATCGGGTAATCGATAAACATCGAAAATTCGGTTTACTACGCACACAACACATGCAACATTTTTGGCACATCATACGACATGTATCAAGACACTTTTTACATATGACATACATCTTAAATTGTTCTAGAAAATTAAATTAAGGGCTGATTGGAATATACCATGTGTGTATTATTAAATGTGCACTATTTAACAAAGTTTGCAAAAATAAAATTCAGCACATGTACATACATATCATACACGCCTATACCAGCTTGGTGGAGCATATGTGGAGCCTTGTTGGCATATTGATTGGTCAAGAATCAAGCATACAATGTTGGTGACTTAAAGAAAGAAGCTACAAAAGGTAATGTTTCAAATTTTATCTCATTTGTAACACATGCTGAAAATTTCAGCATGTGGATTATAGGCTGGCTGAATTTCATTCATTATGAGGCCATAATTTGTGTCTTGAAATATGTGAGTAATTGGAAGACAAATTGGAATTAATTTGAATAAGATATGAAAGTAAAAGTGTGATATTTTGAATATCACACATGCTGAAAAAAATTTCAGCATGTGTGTGAATGTACCTAGGCAATTTTTTGGCCATATGTGTGTCCAATTTTATTCCCAAAATTGATGAGAATATTGTCTACTAATTGATGATTTATTTTTAAAAGATAAATCAAAGAAAACTTGGTAATAATTTGAATTGAAGACACATGTATCACATGCTGAAATTTCAGCATGTCAAGTCTCAATAATGGCCGATTTTTTCATCATTGTTGTGAGCAAATTATCTTGCTTAATTTATGCGATGATCTTGGAATTTATGGTAATTGTTTTATGGTGATTTTGGCACATGTTTTTAGTGGAATTCTCAGATTTTCCTAGTCATCAAGTGATGACAACATTCAACAAATCAATGAATGCCAAGTAAGCAAGAATTAAATGAGCATCCAATGAGGAGGTGCCAAGTAAGCAAGAACATGTCACAATGATGCCACATATTCTCCCAAGGACTTAGAAAATAATTTTCAAGAGGAGAAGGACCAAGAGGGGGGACGGCCATAATGTTAAAAGGGAAGCAAGAGAGCAAAACAAGAACAAGAACAAGTCTTGCAAAATCAAAAGAGAAAAACGCCTAGCACTCTCTTCTTCTGCACTCTCTTTCTTTCTTCTTCCTAAAAGCCTATTGTACTTACATTCATATACTTGAATATGCTTCTCTTAGACCACCATATACTCTTTATCTTTGTAAAAGATTGATCAAGATGTTATCAATCTTCAATCTTGCAAGGTGGTGGTGTTCGTGTGCATTGTATTCATCATACAAGGTTTGTAAAAGGTTGGAGTTGGTGTGTAACTCCATCAACCCTGTGGTAAGGTGTTTTTGTGTTGTGTGATTAGTGAGAACCGAGAAAGGTGTTCCTCGAAGACTGGAGTAGGTTGTTTATAACCGAACCAGTATAAAATTCTTGGTGTCATTTACTTTCAGCACTTATATTTTGTTTCAGCACTGCTTATCATTTGTGATCACGTTCGTCAAAATAGTAAACGTTTTTCAAAAAGTATGAAACTTTTCATAATCATAGCCACACATCTTAAGGTTAATTTGGCACAAGCTTCAACCCTTTTGGACAAGTATAAGTCAACCAAACGTCCAAAGTACTGAGACTAGTGCAGTCTGATTTTCAGGCTTGCAAAGGTTGAGACTTTGATCGTATTTGACTAACTTTTCGAAAGCATTCTTCAAAACTGTTTCAAAACATTTAAATATAACATATCAGGGGCTAGTGGTTAAAATTTCAGAGCATTTGGAGTTACGTACAAATAGGAATAAATTTTTCAAATCAGTCTACCGTTTCTGGCAGATTCGTTATATCTGACCACCAACGATTTTTGAAGGGGTTAAAGGTTGAATTAAATCTGAAATTTTTAGGAGACACTCATAACATATGAGGCTAAGTTCTCTCAAAATTTCAGAATTTTTGAAGATCTACAACCTAGTTTTAAAAACGTTTTAAACCTGGTCCTGAAAACAGAAACTGTTTTCAGAAGTTGAGTTCTTGAGTCAAAACAATTTTAAAAACCACACTTTCCGCACCAACTATTCAACCCCCCTTCTAGTGGTGCCTTGCAGATCCTACAGAAGCGTTAAAGCATACATCATATGACAAACATTTGTTGTTTTTATACTATTTTCATGTGTCATAATTAATGAACTAAACTAGTTCATTAAGTAAAGTGCTTAAGTTAATGAACTAACTAGTTCATTAAATGAAGGCATATTTGGAGAGAGCTATATGACAACAAATTGGAAATGGAAAGTCTCCTCATCCTACTCATTTCACATGCCAATTATATATAATATATATATATATATATCCTTATTTTTTTAAAAGGCACTATATACTTATATTCCAACGTACCACCGACACGTCACATATATTATAAACGCACGTCGATGTCACACCACTATATACACCTCATATTTATGAGTGTATCCAGGTCTTATATCATATGTTATAAGTCATGGTGACGTCAAAATTATAACGACATGTTACAAGGTCATAAACCGAAAATTGTCGTATCGGGTGACTACCGAAACTTCACCAATATTTCACGTACTTGCAATATAAAGATGGCCAGCCTATATACATCAAAAATAATTCAAAATTTCTTGGTCAACATGTTACAATCAGCCACAAAGTCATTCCATGTTGGCACACACAAATCACCCACAATTTAGCCTAGATTTGTGGAGAATTCAAACTCAATTTTTTTACACATGAGACATTTTTCATCAGCCTTTATAGCTGAATATACACTTCGTTTTATGTATATTATGTGTGACATAATATATATTACATGTGTAAGAAGTTTGAAATTAATCGGAGAAAAATTGCGTAATCGACGAAAGTCGAAAATTCGGTTTTCTACGAACTTACACACATGGAATGTTTCTGGCATAGATGTAACATTTATCAAGACAATTTTTATACATTCAAGACATGTTAAAGTTTTCTAGAAAATTCAAATTAAGGCTGATTATAATTTACCATATATGTGTGAATATTATGCATTATTTAACAAAGCTTGCCAAAAGAAAATTTCAGCACATGTGCAGTCTCATATACATGCCATTTCAGCCATTTTGGAGCCCAGGTGTAGCTTATTTGGCACTTCAATTGGTTGATGGCATGCCACATATGATTGGTGACATTGAAGAGGGCAACACATAAGGAAAGAATTCAAAAGAAAAACACATGCTGAAAATTTCAGCACATGCGTGAAAGTGGCCAATTTTTTTGCTATGATTTGTCTTCAATTTGTCTTCCAAAATTCAAGGGATTGAATTGTGATGATATGGTAATTATTTAACTTGAATTTGAGCACATGTTTGCATTTTTTTGAAGAATTTACAGCTCATTTAAAGGGTACCAAAGTGGACTAATGATGGTCAATCAACAAGTGACAACTAGGCAAGGACAAGTCATCCTTCCAATCATATTGTACCAAGTAAGCAAGATTGTATCATCTTTACACAAGGCAATCTTCCAAGCGCATTAAAGACAAGTCTCAAGGAGGAAGAGGAACCCTAGGGGGCGGCCAAAGTGAGATAAAAAGGCAAGATGGTGCAGACAAGGCTAAGAAACAATTCATATTCTTACAAGTGCAAAAAGCAAGACTACTCTATTCTTCTTCCTTTCTTCTCCTCTTCTTAGTCTCAAGCCTATCATTCATATATTCCACATATTATATAGGCTTTTATTATACCACCTACACTCGTTCATTTCTTGTAAAAGGTTGATGAAGGTGTGATCAAACCTTCGTTCGATCTGTGGTGGTGTTCGTGATTGGTTTGTTTCGTTGCTTGATTGTAAAAGGATGGAGTTAGTGTTTAACTCCAGTCACCCTAGTGGTAAGGTGTCTTTTGTGCTTATTGAAAACCAAGGAAGGTGTCCTCGAAGACTGGAGTAGGTTGTTTTAACCGAACCAGTATAAAATTCTTGGTGTTCTTACTTTCCAGCATTTTTTACTTTCAGTTGCTGTTTTCTGTGTCGTCTTTATTGCTATGGTAAAAATAGCAAAAGATTTTCAAAAACCACAAAATTTTGCAGAAACATAGCCACGTGTCCTATCTTTCATTTGGAACAAGTTTCACCTCATTTGGATAAGTATAAGTCAGTCAAAAATTAATAGTTCTGAGAACATCAACGTGGTTGACACACTTACCAAGGGAATATTTCAAAAACTGTTTCAACCTATTAAAATACACATCTTGAAGGTCTTATCATAAAATGTCCAGGCCATTTAAAGCTCCCAATTAAAAGGAATAAATTTTTTATTTCGGAGTACAGTTTCTAACAGATTTACGCAGTCTGTGCAAAAATGTATTTTCAAGGGGTTAGGCTTAGATTTTTAATTTGAACTTTTTGTGAGACACTCACAACTACTTCTCACCAAATTTCATAATTTTTTTAGGTCTATAACCAGGTCATCCAGATTAATCAAATCAGGATCTGAAAACAGAAACTGTTTTCAGAAGTGAGTTTTTTGGTCCAAAAGTTTTTAAAACCGAATCTTCCGCACTCACTATTCAACCCCCCTTCTAGTGGTTCTATAAAGGTCCTACAAGTGACATCAAAATTATAACGACATGTCACAAGGTCATAAACCGAAAATTGTCATATCGAGTGACTACCGAAACTTCACCGACATGTCACGTACTTGTCATATAAAGATGGCCAACCTATATTCACTAAAAATATTCCAAAATTTCGTGATCCAGATGACATATTCATCCACAAGGTCATACCATGTTTGCACACACAAATCACATACAACTTAACCGAAATTTATGGAGAATTCAAAGTCAAGCCTATTTTGTCACATGGAGGCAGTTTTAATTCAGCCGTTAGAGCTGAATATACACCTCAATTTATGTATATTATTTGAGACATAATATATATTATATACATGAGAAGTTTAAAATTAACCGGAGAAAAATCGAGTAATCGACGAAAGTCAAAAATTCGGTTTTCTACAACCCCACACACATTGAACATTTTCTACAACCCTACACATATGTTTCAGATTTTTGAGAAGAAATTCCAGTTGATTTAAGGTGTTACAAGGTGGATTAAAGATGACATATCAAGAAGTGACAATTAGGCGAAGACAAGTCATTCGTCTAATCGTGTTGCGCTGAGTAAGCAAGGTTGTGTCACCATCTATGCAAAGCAATCTTCCAAGGATATTCAAGACAATTTTCAAGGAAGAATCAAACCCTAGGGGCGGCCAGCAACACTATAAAAAGGGGAAAGATGGTGCAAGACAATGCTAAGTAAAGTTGATATTCTTACAAGTCCAAAAAGCAAGACTACTCTCTTTTTCTTTCATTCTTTGTCTTGCTCTTAACCCAAGCCTATCATACATATGGTCCATATACTATATAGGCTTTGTGTAAACTACCCACACACGTTCATCTCGTGTAAAAAGTTGATGAAGGTATGATCAAGCCTTCACTCGATCGGTTGGTGGTGTTCTTTTTGTTTTGTTTGCTTGTTTGATTGTAAAAGAGTGGAGTTGGTGTATAACTCCAGTCACCCTTATGTCAAGGTGTTTTTGTGTTTAGTGAAAACCAAGGAAGGTGTCCTCAAAGACTGGAGTAGGTTCTTTTAATCGAACCAGTATAAGAATCTCGGTGTTCTTACTTTTAAGCATTTTTACTTTCAGTTCTTGTTTTCTATATAGTTTTCATTAGCACAGTAAAAATAGCAAACGATTAGCAAAAATTACAAAATTTTACAGAAATATAGCCACACTTCCTAGCTTTCATTTGTGTAAATTTCCTCTCATTTGATAAGTATAAGTCAGTCAAACTTTAATAGTTCTGAGACTAGTGCAACATGATTCTCAGATTTGCAATGGTTTAGAATATCAACGTGATTGAGATACTTACCAAGGGAATTTTGAAAAATTGTTTTAACCCATTAAAATAAACATCTTGAGGGTCATACCATAAAATTTTCAGGTCATGTAGTTCCCAATTAACAGGAATTAATTTTTTATTTTGGAGTACAGTTTTTGGAAGATTGACGCAATCTGTACAAAAACATGTTTTCAAGGGGTTAGGCTGGGAATTTTAATTTGAAGTTTTTGTGAGACACTCATAACATCTGAGAGAACAGCTTCACCAAATTTCATAATTTTTGGAGGTGTACAACCAGGTCATCTAGATTAATAAAATCAGGATCTGAAAACAGAAGCTGTTTTCAGAAGTGAGTTACTTGGTCCAAAAAGTTTTAAAAATCGAATTGTCCGCACTCACTTTTCAACCTCCCCACTTCTAGTGGTGCTATACAGGTCCTACAAGTGGTATCAGAGCGCAGGCATACTCACTACAAGAAGATCTAACGATCTTTTTTAGATGGCATCCACTAGTCACAAGCCTGAACAAGAAGGTATGTCGAGTCAAAGGTCTCCTCTTTTCGACGGTGAGTCTTTTATTAAAAAGAAACTTTGAATGAAACTCTTCCTTATGGATATTGATATAGACTTGTGGTCCATTATAGAAGATGGTCCTTTTATTCCTTCTAAGTTATCCACGGTTGATGGTGTCACTTTAGAAGTCGTGAAATCAAAACAAGAATACACTAGTGATGACCAAAAGAAATTAAGTATGAATGCTAAAGCCATACAACTTCTTCTAAATGGTATAAGTAAAAGTGAATCGAGTTATGTGTCAAATTGCTTTAGCGCCCAAGAAATGTGGAGAATTCTTGAAATGAAACATCAAGGTACTCGTCAAGTTAAATAGTCCAAATTAAACATGCTTATGTCTACTCTTGAATCTTTCAAGTTATGACCAAACGAATCTATTTTTCATATGGATTTACGCTTGATTAACATTTACAACTCCCTTGAGTCTGTTGGAAAAGCATTTTCTACACATGAAAAGGTACAAAAGGTGCTAAGAAGCCTCCCATCGAATGCGATCCCAAAGTCACGGCGATCGAAGAAAATAAGGAAACATGATCAATAAAAATGGAGGAACTAATCGGATCATTAAAGGTATGCGAAAACAAATCACTCTAAGGAAATCGGAATCAACGTCAAAACAAGATAAGACTATTGCTTTTAAACAAAATGAATATGTCTCTACCTCTTCCGATCACGTAGATGATAGTGACACTGAATCAGACAACGAAGATCTAATATTCTTGGCTAAAGGTTTGAGAAAATTTATGAGAAAATTAATAAAGAATAAACGTACAGCTGTTTCAACTAAGAGAAATAAAAAATAAAAATAACGATAAAGATATAAAGTGCTATGAATGTTGAAAACTTGGACATCTATCATATGACTGTCGGAACAAGGACAAACAGACAAACAAAACCTGTGACAAGGATTGGAACAAAAATAGACTCGTCTCAGAACCCAAAAAAAGGAATACAAGAAGTGTTCTCAAGGCCTCCACTTCGAGTGACTCATCTGACTCTGAGAATGATGAAACCAAAGAAGAAACGGCACAAGTATGCTTGCATCCAAAGCATCAAACGAGGTATCTTCTGACTCTGATTTTGATTCCGAACCCTCTTATGATGATTTATTTAGTCAATATCTTGAATTTCATAAATTCACAAAGACTCTTGCAAAAGAAAGAAACTGCTAGTTGAAGACAAGAAGTTGTTAGAATCTTCTAACACAAACCTTGTATCTCAATTAAACGATTGAAAAAAAGAGTCGTCTAGCAAAATTAATGCATTAAAATCAGAGGTTTCATCATTAACATCTGAAAATAATGAAATGAAAACCGAGATTTTAAATTTGAAATCAAGAAATGCGGATTTAGAAAGAATGGTAAGATCGATACGGATATAAACATGCTAGATTGTCTCATTTCCTCCAAAAAGCATGAAAGTGATAAATCCGGATTAGGATACATCGAGGATAATGAAATACAAAATAAGTCGACCAAATTTATTTTATCTTCATCTAAGAAACCGCATGCATTTAAGACAACTATACAACCTAAGAAGACAGCTAGTTCACCACTCATCTCATCTATCGTGCTTCTTATTCTTCATCTCATAAAAAATACAATCATGTGCCGTATAGATATGAAAAGAAACCATTGATGCATACGCAACGCTCATACAACACAAATGCATTTAGATCACATACCATGCACACTAACACAAATGCATTTCAAAAACGAAAATCTTATTATGAGCATAATGACATTTTTGGCCATACGCGAAATAAGAGTGCACCTAACATTTATTACATTGCTTCTTCATCTCTTTTCTCACCTTTTGTAAGACCGAGAAAGGTCACCCAAGTTTGAGTACCAAAAGGTACACTTGCAAAGGTTTGAAGGACTAACATTTATTTGGTTTTCTACAACCCTACACACATGGAACGTTTTCTACAACCCTACACACATGTTTCAGATTTTTTGAGAAGAAATTCCAGCTCATTTAAGGTGAGCCAAGGTGGATTAAAGATGACCTATCAAGAAGTGACAACTAGGCGAAGACAAGTCATTCGTCCAATCATGTTGCGCCAAGTAAGCAAGGTTGTGTCACCATCTATACAAAGCAATCTTCCAAGGATATTCAAGACAATTTTTAAGGAAGAATCAAACCCTAGGGGCGGCCAACGACACTATAAAAAGGGGCAAGATGGTGCAAGACAAGGCTAAGCAAAGTTGATATTTTTACAAGTCCTAAAAGCAAGACTACTCTCTTCTCCTTCCATTCTTTCTCTTGCTCTTAGCCTCAAGCCTATCATACATATTTTCCATATACTATATAGGCTTTGTGTAAACCACCCACACACGTTCATCTCGTGTAAAAAGTTGATGAAGGTATGATCAAGCCTTCATTCGATTGGTGGTGGTGTTCGTTTTGTTTTGTTTGCTTGTTTTATTGTAAAAGGGTGGACTTGGTGTATAACTCCAGTCACCTTTATGTCAAGGTGTTTTTGTGTTTAGTGAAAATCAAGGAAGGTGTCCTCAAAGACTGGAGTAGGTTGCTTTAACCGAACCGGTATAAAAATCCCGGTGTTCTTACTTTTAAGCACTTTTACTTTCAGTTCCTGTTTGTTCCATCATTTTCATTAGCACAGTAAAAATAGCAAACTATTTGCAAAAATTACAAAATTTTACAGAAACATAGCCACATGTCCTATCTTTCATTTGGTATAAATTTCATCTCATTTGAATAAGTATAAGTCAGTCAAACGTTAATAGTTCTGAGACTAGTGCAATCTAATTCTCAGATTTGCAAAGGTTGAGAATATCAACGTGATTGACATACTTACCAAGAGAATTTTGAAAAATTGTTTTAACCCATTAAAATAAACATCTTGAAGTTCATACCATAAAATTTTCAGTTCATTTAGATTTTCTAATTAATAGGAATAATTTTTTTATTTTGGAGTACAGTTTTTGGCAGATTGACGCAATCTGTACAAAAACATGTTTTCAAGGGGTTAGGCTTGGAATTTTAATTTGGAGTTTTTGTGAGACACGCATAACATCTAAGAGAACATCTTTACTAAATTTCATAATTTTTGGAGGTGTACAACCAGGTCATATAGATTAATAAAATGAGGATCTGAAAACAAAAACTATTTTCAGAAGTGAGTTATTTGGTCTAAAAAGTTTTAAAAATCGAATTTTCCGCACCCACTTTTCAACATCCCCCCTTCTAGTGGTGCTATACATGTCCTACAAGTGATATCAGAGCGCAGGCACACTCACTACAAGAAGATCCAATGATCTTTTTTAGATGGCATCCACTAATCACAAGACCGAACAAGAAGGTATGTCGAGTCAAATGTCTTCTATTTTTGACGGTGAGTCTTTTATTCAATAGAAACATAGAATGAAACTCTTCCTTATGGCTATTGATATAGACTTGTGGTCCATTATAGAAGACGGTCCTTTTATTCCTTCTAAGTTATCCACGGTTGATGGTGTCACTTTAGAAGTCGTGAAATCAAAACAAGAATACACTAGTGATGACCAAAAGAAATTAAGTATGAATGCTAAAGTCATGCAGCTTCTTCTAAATGGTATAAGTAAAAGTGAATCGAGTTATGTGCCAAATTGCTCTAGTGCCCAAGAAATGTGGAGAATTCTTGAAATGAAACATCAAGGTACTAGTCAAGTTAAATAGTCCAAAATAAACATGCTTATGTCTACTCTTGAATCTTTCTAGTTATTACCAAACGAATCTATTGTTCATATGAATTTACGCTTGACTATCATTTACATTTCCCTTGAGTCTCTTGGAAAAGCATTTTCTACACATGAAAAGGTACTAAAGGTTCTAAGAAGCATCCCATCGAATGAGATCCCAAAGTCACGGCGATCGAAGAAAGTAAGGAAACAAGATCAATAAAAATAGAGGAACTAATCGGATCATTAAAGGTATACAAAAACAAACTCACACTAAGGAAGTCGGAATCAACGTCAAAACAAGATAAGACTATTGCTTTTAAACCAAATGAATATGTCTCTACCTCTTCCGATCACGTAGATGATAGTGACACTGAATCGGACAACGAAGATCTAATATTATTGGCTAAAGGTTTGAGAAAATTTATGAGAAAATCACTAAAGAATAAACCTACGGCTGTTTCAACTAAGAGAAATAAAAATAAAAATAACGATAAAGTTATAAAGTGCTATGAATGTGGAAAACTTAGACATATATCATATGACTGCCCGAATAAGGACAAACAGACAAACAAAAACCGTGACAAGGATTTGAACAAAAATAGACTCGTCTCAGAACCCAAAAAAAGGAATACAAGAAGAGCTCTCAAGGCCTCCACTTGGAGTGACTCATCTGACTCTGAGACTGATGAAACCATAGAAAAAACAGGACAAGTATGCTTTGCATCCAAAGCATCAAACGAGTTATCTTCTGACTCTGATTTTGATTCCAAACCGTCTTATGATGATTTATTTAGTCAATATCTTGAATTGCATACATTCACAAAGACTCTTGCAAAAAAAAGAAACTTTTAATTGAAGACAAGAAGTTGTTAGAATCTTCTAACACGAACCTTGTATCTCAATTAAACGATTGAAAAGAAGAGTCGTCTTACAAAATTAATGTATTAAAATCAGAGGTTTCATCATTAACATCTGAAAATAATGAAATGAAAGCCGAGACTTCAAATTTGAAATCAAGAAACGTAGATTTAAAAGGAATGATAAAAAAGATCGATACGGGTACAAACATGCTAGATCATCTCATTTCCTCCCAAAAGCATGAAAGTGATAAACCCAGATTAGGATACGTCGACGATAATGAAATACAAAATAAGTCGACCAAATTTATTTTATCTTCATCTAAGAAACCGCATGCATTTAAGACAGCTATACAGCCTAAGAAGACAGCTAGTTCACCACTCATCTCATCTGATCGTGCTTCTTATTCTTCATCTCATAAAAAATACAATCATATGCCGTATAGATATGAAAAGAAACCATTGATGCATACGCAACGCTCATACAACACAAATGTATTTAGATCACGTACCATGCACACTAACACAAATGCATTTCAAAAACAATTATCTTATTATGAGCATAATGACATTCTCGGCCATAGGCCAAATAAGCGTGCACTTAACATTATTATATTGCTTCTTCATCTCTTTTCTCACCTTTCGTAAGACCGAGAAAGGTTACCCAAGTTTGGGTGCCAAAAGGTACTCTTGCAAAGGGTTGAAGGACTAAATCTTAAGGACCAAAAATAAAGGGTACCTAAATCGTTGTTACACATTGCAAGGAACTCATAAATCAAAAGACATATCAATCAAGTGGTTCATTGACAGTGGTTGCTCGAGGCACATGACGGGTGACCCGAGCTTGTTCTCAAAATTTAAGAATGTTACAAAAGGAGGATCGGTAACTTTTGCAGACAACAACAAAAGAAGAATCATCGGAAAAAGAACAATTGGAAACCTGAGCACTCTTTAAATCTTCAACGCCTTTTGGGTAAGTATTCTATCCTACAACTTGCTTCGCATCTCACAATTTCTTGACAACGGTTTTGATGTGTGCTTCACTCATTTAATATTGTAAATAAAAACGGAGAAAAGGTATCAAAAGGAAAAATAGAAGGAAACATTTTTACACTATCTATGGATGACATGTTAGACGCTAAAGTAAAATGTTTTACGCCAAATGAACCTAACGTGAATTTATGGCATAGATGGTTAGGATATATTGGCATCTCAACTCTTGAGAAACTTCAACGAAAGAATCTACTACGAGGATTTCCTAAACTTGATTTAGACAACTTTAAGTTGTGTGAATCTTGTATTAAAGGCAAACAGACACGTGAGTCACTTAAGTCCAAGAACGAAATTAGCAAATCTAGAGTCTTAGAACTATTACACATTGACTTGTTTGATTTTAATCGTACGGTAAGTCTTGGTGGGCAACATTATGCATGTGCCATCGTTGACGATTTTTCTCGATATACGTGGACTTTATTTTTTGCCAATAAAGATGATAGTACCATTAAGATTGCTAAATTAATAAAACAACTTGAAAATAAATATGGTATAAATTTGAAAAGGATTAGGAGCAATAGAGGCGGCGAATTCAAAAATAAGGACATTATTGGATTTTGTGAAGAAAAAGGTATTAAACACGAGTTTTCACCACCTAGAATACCACAATTAAACGGAGTAATAGAGAGAAAGAATAGGACATTACAAGAAATTGAAAGAACCATGCTATGTGAAAATAAGTCGCCTAGATTTTTATGGGCAGAAGCCATAAATTGTGCATGCTATATAGTTAACTAATTATCGATTAGAAAGAAAATAAACAAAACCCCTTATGAAATTTTGAATGATCGCATGCCCAAGATTGATTATTTTCATGCATTTGGTTGTAAATGCTTTGCATTAAACAGAAAAGATAATCTAGAAAAATATGAGTCTAAAACCATTGAATGCATCTTTGATGGATATTCTGTGAATTCTAAGGCATATAGATGTTATGATCCTATCATTAGACAGATTTTAGAATATATTCATGTGAAATTTAATGAATTTGGTGAATATGAAATAAATAAAGAATATGATGATGATTTTGAACTAAAGCCCGTGATAGATGATAAAGAAGAAAATATCGTACATGGTGAACACGACATACTAGAAATGTATGATCACTTAGAGATGCATGAAAACTTAGCAAATCATCAACCAAGATGGCATAGGGATCACCCACACGACCTCATCATAGGCGACAAAACACAAGGTGTACGACCACGTAGAAGAATAAAATCAAGATGAAATAAATTAATTCCATGCTATGATATATGAAATAGAACCTAAGAATGTGTATGATGCTTTGAATGATTCATTTTGGATTGACGCTATGCATGATGAACTAAATCAATTCACAAGAAACGACTTACGGAATTTAGTACCCCGATCACAATATAAAACCATAATAGGCACAAAATGGGTCTTTAGAAACCAAATGAATGAAGATGGTAAAGTCGTTAGAAACAAAGCGAGGCTTGTAGCACAAGGAATAGATTACGAAGAAACATTTGCACCCGTGGCACACTTAGAAGCTATACAATTATTACTTGCTATTGCTTGCATAAAGAATTTTAAACTTTATCAAATGGATGTAAAAAGTGCATTCTTAAACGGTTTTATACAGGAAGAAGTATATGTAAAACAACCACCCGGTTTTGAGGATATAAAATATCCTAATCATGTGTATAAGTTAAAGAAGACACTATATGGTTTAAAACAAACACCTAGGGCTTGGTACAATCATTTTGCTACCTTTCTTTTAGAAAATGGATTTAAAAGAGGAACCATTGATAGTACTTTATTCTTGAAACAAGAAAAATCAGATTTACCATTATTCAAATTTACGTTGATGATATTGTCTTTGGATCTACATGTCATAAGCTCGTCGAAGAATTTAAAACGTGCATCAAATCCGAATTTGAGATATCTATGGTTGGTGAGAAATTATTTTCTTTGCATTCAAATTAAACAAACTAGTAAAGGCATACATATCAGTCAAGTTAAATACGTTAATGACATAATTAAAAAGTTTAACTTTGAAAACTTGAAACAATCTGTAGCGACCCATCCCGAGCCCTAGTACTCGAAACGACTCATCCGCCGTATCTTGCTAAGGAGAATACAAGGCGTCGATACAAATCATCTACACGTCATTATAATAACGTAAATCGATGTCAGCGGAAGTCATTACTAAGATCCCCGATAAAATAATCATCATCATTAACACAATAGTCAAACGTATGTAAACACTAATCTCGAAAATACATAAACTTCGAAAATCGAAACAACTGCCTCAACCAACCTTCAAAAGTCTTTTCTGAATATCTTAGTCTCGAAATCTCCCGCCTCGATCTTCTACGGTATACCAACTCTTGTGTAAGCATGCCCTAACCTCTTATGCCTGCAAAATTGGTGAGTGGTGTGTGAGCCAAAGTCCACGGGCTCAGTAAGCAACTTACATATACTTGTTATAGAAATCATACATGCAGAAGCAAATACAAATAACCTTTATACTTAACATACATGTCCTTAGTCCACAAATAATTTCACTTAATTATCTTAACAGTTAACACTTTAAAAACACAAAATAAATAATTCAACAGCTCAATCTGCGTTACCGTGATGCATGTTATTCTCAAATATGACATACACAACAAACAAATAATCACATAAGCAAAGAAGAGAACAAATGCATATAGATGAAGTAAATAAACCACAGAAAGTAAGTCACTCCACATAATAATGCGCAACTTCATGATGCATGCCTTTCCCTACGTGTCACGCGCAACAACATCATTATCCCATATAATATGTTTCTTTCTTTTCCATGATATGCTATGAATGACCCGGGTCCTACTCTTCGCTCCGTAACGTGGAGTCAGCGGACATCGCTCTGTAACGTGGAGTCAGCGGACAACGCTCCGTAACGTGGAGTCAGCAGACAACGCTCCGTAACGTAGAATCAGCGGACAACACTCCGTAACGTGAAGTCAGCGGACATCGCTCCGTTAAGTGGAATCAGCGGACAATGCTCCGTAACGTGGAGTCAACGGACAACACTCCGTAACGTGGAGTCACTGCCCCGAAAGGATGCAATGTTAATGCACGTGCCATGAATGCTGCACACACATAATCCACAAGCCGGCGCATACATGCTCCTATATATACCCGCGCCCATACACATGCATATATACTTACATGTATACCCCAATTTTATTACGGTGTATTCATACTCATATATATACCCGCGCCCATACACGTGCATATATACTTGCATGTATACCCTCACACATTCATATACATATGCTATACGCATTGAAAATCGTACAACCATACATACACCCAGTTTATAAGTACATACATCTCTCATATATACACACAACTCGCATATAGAGAAAATTCAATTACAGATTATGCAACAAACAACACATTGATGCATGATAAACATAACAAGCACAAACAGACCACTTACCTCTGATGCATGACAGTATAACGAGCACAGATAGAACCACTTACTTCTGATGCATGACAGCATAACGAGTACAAATACACCACTTACCTCTGATGCATGACAACATAACGAGCACAGATAGACCACTTACCTCTGATGCATGACAACATAACAAGCATAAGTAGACCACTTACCTTGAATCCGGTATTCACTTCCTTCTCTTCTAGGCTCGAATCTGAACAATTGTAGTATAAAAATCAATACTAATAGTAAAGGTTAATTTGACTTACTTGAAACGATTAGTTCATAGCTTTTTTTTCCCCAAATCCAATTCTTTTTTGGGCCCTTGAACACACGACATTTACAAGTCATGACCATATTCACATTTATACATATACATATATATTACCATATTCATATAATTTATATCTTATGGCATTAAAATCATTTACTACATTCTCTAAATGAGGCCGCCATTATCAATTTACAATGGAACTTTGGCCACTGGGCAGACTTTCATTTCAAGCACATAATCACACATAAACTGTTATACCACACATGTGTATTCATATATAATATTACTGTAAATTGATTTCTTAATTGTACATTGAATTCATGTACTCTGGCCATTTACACCGTTAACATGACAGGCCTTTCTTTTTTTTAATTCCTTTTGCACAGCAACCAACTTCTTCATCTATAATTACTTATACATATTCATAGCATTCAAATGTACCATACCGGAAAAATGGCTACTAACTAAATTTTTTTTCCAGCCATATACCACATCGACCGAATGTCCACAAAATTATCATATTTATTCTTTTTTTCCGACATGTACCACATCCAGCATATATATATATATATATATATATATATATATATATATATATATGTGTATGTATGTATGTGTTTATGATATTCATGTATGTAGTTGGCTGTATATATAAAAATATAACATATGTATGTAGCCGAATGTGCATATAAAATTATATACACCATACGCATATATAAAATCGTCACATACGCATAACACATACATAATTACATACATCTATGAAGGCACAAGTAGGCATGGATGATCCTAGTTTGCTATGAAATAGTTCATAATTTATAACAAAATCATAGCAAATATGATAGGGTACTTACCTTGATCGGGGTAGGGTTGGTAGAATCAAATTCTTCTCCTTATTAATTGATGCTGGCCGGCTTACTATGGTGGAGAAGAAACCATAACAAAAAGAAGTCGCTGTTGCTTTTGCGTTTGGCTGCGGGGGCGGTGGGTAGAATATTAGGTTCTTCCTTTTTTTCTCACTTGTTGAGGGAGGCGGTAGCAATGAGGAAATAGGGTTAGGGTATTTGTGTATAAATAAGTAATTAGATGGTGTTAAGGGTTAAGAAGTTTCAGTATCCTAATTCTATTCAATTTCCAATTAGTTTAGGATAGAATTTGCTATTTAATTTTTATTCTATCATTATCATCATTCTTATGTTAATTTTCAGCCGACTATATACATATAAATCATATATGTATTATTTTGTACAAAAAATAAGGGATATAACATTCCTCTCTCCTTACAAAAAAATTCGTCCTCGAAACTTGTATATTATGTAATCAATGCTTAGCATAGTTCTACTTGATTCATTTACCTAGTATGTTACGAGAATCATCATATCAACCTTATTTTTAAGCTCTTAAGGCTCCAATTCCACTTATATCGTGTATCATTCCACTTATTTAATTGAAATGTACAATTTCAATTCTTAAACTAATCATATATAATCAATTACCTAGGTAGCGAACAATCTCAAATGTCCTTTAAGTCCTCTGATAGGCTAGCCATTACTCTTTCTTAATACAGAACCAAGTCCTCAAAAATCAATTCTTATATACTTCCGAACTACTGTATGATCATGCCCTTACTTCTTCAGAGATATCATCAACCTAATATACGAAACAGTTGTATGGAAATGTTTTCGTTTAAAAGAAGAGTAGCTTACGTAGCTATAATTTGGAATATAGCTTTAATTGTTTAAAATAATATACCTTCTAATTTTTTGTAAGCACAACATCCAAAATATCATGTATTATTTTCGCAACGCGGTGTCTCAACTGACCATTTATAAAATATTGATATAACTTGCTTGCAAAAGTATTACGGTTAAATCCACCTTAAAACAATTGAGACACAACAATCGTAAAATTTCTTCTTACAAAACGATTTGAACGCGGTGTCTTTTCTTTCAAATAAAATATATATTTTTGAAAACTATATTATCGTAACCCATCTCATATCTTAAGCACTTGCAATCTTGACACTATGTGCCGATAATGATATCCATTCCGTGTTAACATGGTCATGAAATGCTTATAATTTCCTTTTTCATAAAATATTAAAAAAACTTGGCAGAGATTATTAACTCTGGGATATAGACCATTAGCTCTTTTCTGTAAACATCCTTTCAGTGATCATGTAACGGTCATCTTACGTATGAAATAGCATCCAAAGACACCCAGAATAATTCCCATAAAGTACACATACCAAGCTCTTCATAAGGTATGTGCAATATTCATCCGTCTCGCTGATCGCCTTACTACGTAATAACTTTTGCCTTTTTGCGATCATTTCATAAAATCGAACTAGAAGTTATGGTTCTAAAACTTATGTCCCCTTTATGACATTTCAAATGTTTCTTGTTCATCATAAATCCTTGTTTTCTCTTTGGATACTTAAAGACATGTTCGTATCACTATTTGTGTGTTCATAAAACATTTGGAACGTCATGTTATACATATGGAATGAGGATATGCGAACTTGTAACGTCTTCGCTGGAGTGTGTTAGATATCCTTCACTTATCAATTATTGACCCAAACATTATATCTTTTGGAATTCCCCATTTCGTCTCAAATGGCCATTATTTTAGATCTCTCCTAATTAGTCTCGTAAGGTTTTATCATCTTACCACATTTCTATGAATTCCCCCTTAAGAAACACCAACATATAGGTTTTCTAAGAAAATTACCTGACTTCCCAACAATACAGCACTTGTCCGTTGGGAAATAAGTTCCTCCCTTAAAAGCTCACGCACTTGTTCCTTTTTGGTTCAGCAAGCCCCTTCGGTGGGTTGCCTTCATCATCATCCTAAAATGGTCCAATCGCATAAAACATGATTTTCATATTCATGGCTTGCTTTTCGTAGCTTGCCTAACATGACATTTCATATCGTGATGTCATAACGTTTTCAAATTTGGCTATAGCACTCTTCGTAATAGCACACGGTATGCCAATCGATTTTCCATATAGTACGGGTACAACAAAATATGTACCCGTGCTAACGGTGATGCATAATGGCAGAGACTCCGAGTCTCAATCATGGTGTTATACTTGGTCATACTACCCTTAATAACCCACTTACTTCCTTATAATCTACTCCATATCTTAAAGAAAATTATCACAATCCCTCATACTTGGTTAATAGGAGGTAGGACATAGGACATAGGTACTTCTCATTTATTAGGCGTACCTTGGTGGTTTCTTTGTCATCCACATAAGGTAGCCTTATGCGGATATGGCTCCCCTTTCATACTTTGTTTCTTAGTATGCTTGTTAAGTCGTTTATTTCATCCTTCCATTCTCTTACCATGCCTAGAACTTTGCCCCAAGACACCTATCGGGGTAGTAGCTGGATACAAGTCCTCTACCACTAGCTATCCTTACCGTTCAAAAACGGCCGGAGGATCCGTGCCCTCATCTTATCTGATGCCAGTATTAGCATGAAGTTACCTTCAACTTCATTTAACCATCTTTCTGTCTACTATGAACTAGATTCCCGGCCAAACCTCAGAATACATGCTCTTACTAACTATTGCTAGTGAAGTTTACTGCCTCCTGGGGATGGCAGTGATGATGTCACTTTTACTAAATCGTGATGCCATCTGCACCACGGAGCATCGAAGTCTTACTCAAGGTATAAATATTTAGATTAAGCAACAATTTCCTTCATAATCCAAATAGGATCTTAAGGTCATACAAGCAGGCGTGATTTCATTCTATAAATTGCCATCGACTAGGGCTTTATCATCTAGTCAAAACCCTCATTTTCCCTCTATGTCTTCTTATTTTATGATCAACTCTCTTCTAGGATCATGACTTAGTTCTAAGATCAATCTTAGTTGACTACGATCATAACTTAGTTCTATATTCTGCCTAGATCTGGAGCCTTAGCTCTGATACCACCTGTGGCGCCCCGCATCCCGGCCCAGCCGTAGTTCACTAAGGAGAGTACCAGGCGTCGATCTATAACATGTCATGGTCCATGATAAAATGCATGGACTTTCATGCTTACACGTCAACAAGTAAGCGAAGCTGTGGTAGAATTAAAACCTCAAATTAAAAACGTCTACGAAATCATTCTTAGTTTTTCAACCCAAATCACAAGTACAGAAATTCTCAAAAGTAACTTTTTCCCATCACGAATACATAATAAGTCATCGGTCCCAACCAGCGCGTCAAGTCTTCTAATTCGTCCATCTTTCGCTGCGCTCACGGGTAGGGGACCCTAGGTTCATCCTCAATCCATTCTACCTTGTTCCCTGCAGTCTCTAGGAAGAAAAATTGGGGGTGAGTGACAATGTCACCAGCAAGTGTACCATAAACAATCATGCATATCAGTCAAGTTAAATACGTTAATGACATAATTAAAAAGTTTAACTTTGAAAACTTGAAACAATCTGTAGCGACCCGTCCTGAGCCCTAGTACACGAAACGACTCACCCGCCGTATCTCGCTAAGGAGAATACAAGGCGCCGATACAAATCATCTACACGTCATCATAATAACGTAAATCGATGTCAGCGGAAGTCATTACTAAAATCCTTGATAAAATAATCATCATCATTAACACAATAGTCAAACGTATGTAAACACTAATCTCGAAAATACATAAACTTCGAAAATTGAAACAACTTCCTCAACCAACCTTCAAAAGTCTTTTCTGAATATCTTAGTCTCGAAATCTCCCGCCTCGATCTTCTACGGTATACCAACTCTTGGGTAAGCATACTCTAACCTCTTATGCCTGCAAAACTGGTGAGTGGTGGTGTGAGCGAAAGTCCACGGGCTCAGTAAGCAACCTACATATACTTGTTATAGAAATCATACATGCAGAAGAAAATACAAATAACCTTTATACTTAACATACATGTCCTTAGTCCACAAATAATTTCACTTAGTTATCTTAACAGTTAACACTTCAAAAACACAAAATAAATTATTCATCAACTCAATCTGCGTTACCGTGATGCATGCTATTCTCAAATATGACATACACAACAAACAAATAATCACATAAGCAAAGAAGAGAACAATGCATATGGATGAAGTAGATAAACTACAGAAAGTAAGTCACTCCACATAATAATGCGCAACTTCATGATGCATGCCTTTCCCTACGTGTCACGCGTAACAACTTCATTATCCCATACAATATGTTTCTTTCTTTTCCATGATATGCCATGAATGACCTGGGTCCTACTCTTTGCTCCGTAACATGGAGTCAGCGGGCATCGCTCCGTAACGTGGAGTCAGCGGACAACGCTCCGTAACGTGGAGTCAATGGACAACGCTCCGTAACGTAGAGTCAGCAGACAACGCTCCGTAACATGGAGTTAGCGGACAACGCTCTGTAGCGTGGAGTCAGCAGACAACGCTCCGTAACGTGGAGTCAGCGGACATTGCTCCATAACGTGGAGTCAGCAGACAACGCTCTGTAACGTGGAGTCAGCAGATATCGCTCTGTAACGTGGAGTCAGCGCCCCGAAGGGATGCAATTCTAATGCACGTGCCATGAATGCTGCACACACATAATCCACGAGCCAGCGCATACATGCTCCTATATATACCCGCACCCATACACGCGCATATATACTTACGTGTATACCCCCATTTTATTACGGTGTATTCATACTCATATATATACCCGCACCTATACACGTGCATATATACTTACATGTATACCCTCACACATCCATATACATATGCGATACGCATTGAAAATCGTACAACCATACATACACCCAGTTTATAAGTACATACATCTCTCACATATACACACAACTCGCATATAGAGAAAATCCAATTACAGATATGCAACAAACAACACATTGATGCATGATAAACATAACAAGCACAAACAGACCACTTACCTCTGATGTATGACAGTATAACGAGCACAGATAGACCACTTACTTCTGATGCATGACAGCATAACGAGTACAAATAGACCACTTACCTTTGATGTATGACAATATAACGAGCACAAATAGACCACTTATCTCTGGTGCATGACAACATAACAAGCATAAGTAGACCACTTACCTTGAATCCGGTATTCACTTCCTTCTCTTCTGGGCTCAAATCTGAACTTTGTAGTATAAAAATTAATACTAATAATAAAGGTTAATTTGACTTACTTGAAACGATTAGTTCATAGCTTCTTTTTTTTCCCAAATCCAATTTATTTTTCGGCCCTTGAACACACCACATTTACAAGTCATAACCATATTCACATTTATACATACATACATATATATATATATATATATGTTACCATATTCTTATAATTTATATCTTATGGCTTTAAAATCATTTACTACATTCTCTAAATGAGGCCGACATTATCAATTTACAATGGAACTTTCGGCCACTGGGCAAACTTTCATTTCAAGCACATAATCACACATAAACTGTTATACCACACATGTATATTCATATATATAATATGACTGTAAATTGATTTCTTAATTCTACATTGAATTCATGTACTCTAGCCATTTACAGCGTTAACATGACAGGCCTTTCTTTTTTTAATTCCTTTTGCACAGCAACCAACTTCTTCATCTCTAATTACTTATACATATTCATAGCATTCAACTGTACCATACCGGCCAAATGGCTATTAACTAAATTTTTTTTTCCAGCCATATACCACATCGACCGAATGTCCACAAAATTATCATATTTATTCTTTTTTTTATTTTTCTTTTTTCCGACATGTACCACATCCAGCACATATATATATATTTTCAGCAACAATTCATTTATTATATTAAACACTCACTTATGGCGGAGGAATACCATATTACAATTTGCAACAGACTGTCAGCGTATGCATAATGAAAGTATAATGCAACTATAATATGTATTCTCCAATCATATATGATATGTCGCATTAAAACCTTGCCAAGTAAAACCACCCTTGTGGATAAAACCTTGGCGAAGGAAAAAGCGTGCATATTTATATGATTGGGATATGTCTCTAGTTGATGTTTGTTATTAAGTGAATGCCCCAATGTCCAGCTATAGGATGAGAGTTGTGGATCTTCAAGTGCATTTCGTCCAAAGAAAGTGCCATCCATAGCACATGATATAAGCCCAGCAGTTGTATGTTGTTGACAATGATAATCCATTCTGATAGATAGCGTTCCTGCGGATAAGTATGCCAGTGGTTTCGAGTGTGCTCTCACACGACAATGTATTGCCAATCCAAGGATCACTGTTGTCATCTTCCAAGCCCTTAATGTATATGTGTATGCTCGCCAAGGGTTACCATGATGCAACCATAGCAGATAAGAGAAAATGAAAAAAGTATTAGCAAACCAAAGTGTATATGATAGGATATGAGAAATCATCATAGGATAGTGAATGTGTGCAGCATTAGTACCCATTTTGCCCGCATCCTTAGATACGGGCAGTGCATATAAAAGCTCATGAGTGAACAAAATCAAGGCACAGTTTAAGAACATTATTACCCACAATGCATGTATCCACAGTTGACACAGGCATTCAGCATGATGAAGTCGGCTTGGCATGTTAACGTCGTATATAAGGAGTTGAGACATCCGTAGCAAAAGCTCCTTTAGCTAAAGGCGGTAATGATGACATTGTATAGAAATGATGAAATTGGTGATGTAGTTGTCCATGATGTGCCAAATAATGTGCCACCATGTTCACTTGACGTGGAATATGTGCAATGGAAACATTTCCAGCTGTGATTAAATCTCTTACTATATTAGGACATGCTGCAGACTGTAATTGCTGTATCACTCCTTGAGAATCTCCCTCCATATGTATATTTCTATACCGTTGCAAAAAATAAATGAGTGAAAGTGTAATAGCCTGAAGTTCTGCTTGAAATGGTGTTGAAAGTGGTAAGTAAAATACAATGGCTTCCTTGAAGTTGCCATGTTCATCTCGCAGAATCGCCCCTCAAGAGGCAGAAAAAGAACCATGGGCTGCATCAACATTGAGTTTTAGTCTTCCAGATGGAGGTGTCTTCCATCGTATAATATGCGGACGATAAAGCTTGAGCCTGGGAGTTATGCCAGCTGCCAACAGTTCTGGGTCATTGCTGGTGTACTTTTTACAGTGTTGTGTACAACTCCATGTATAAATATGATGTCTTATGCGATCATGCAGCTGAAAAGAGCTACAAGGCTCATCCCCGAATACAGCCGCGGAATATGCTTTCCAAACATTCCATATCATGATTCCTGGAAAGATAATGCGTAAGATACCTCGAAACGATTTTTCTGTTGTTGATGTCCACCATAACATTAGATATTGGTACAAGGCGTAATTCAATGGATTGGGGCCGTCTAATAATGCTGCATAATAAGTCCAAATACTCTTTATAATAGAGCAGTGATAGAAGATGTGCTGTTGCGTTGCTGAGGCCAATCGACAGAAAGGGCAGCATGTTGGCAGATACATTAAGAACTTTTTCAGATTATCCTCTATTGGTAAAGCTCGATGATCTAATTTCCATAGCATGACTTGGACGATAGGCTGTTGAAGTCTATGCCATATGAACCTATGCAAAAACATTGTAATTCCTGGAGTTCTTAGCATATTATAAGCTGAACTAATCGTGAATTTACCATGTGCCTCCAAATTCCATATATATGAATATGACTGTCCTGTCACATGTGATGAGCAGAATTCATGTATAGTACATATTCTCTTCCATGTTCTTGTATTAGTTATACGTGGCTGGTAGTGTTGTCTTTGCCCATACTTCAACTTCATAAAATGAGACCAAAGGATTTGCTGTAAATGATATGACCACCACAAGCGACTTGAGTATGCCTTGTGTAAAATTTCCAACCTTCGCAGTCCTAATCCATCCTCCTCCTTAGGTCGAAAAATATTTTCCCAATGCACCCAATGATGTTTAGGTGCATTTCCATGTCCAGCCCACATAAAGTTGCATAGCCTTTGACGAATGGTGCGTATGATACTCTTTGGAATTTGTTGTGCAGCTGGTATGTGTACCGGAATGGCACTTAAAACATGTTTAATTAGAATGATTCTGCCCGCTGTTGAAAGATAATTGTTTTGCCAAGCTAATAACCTCCGGTCTAGGTGTGAAATCAATTACATGCAATGTATTGGCCTAAGACTGCCCCGTGCAAGAGTGACCCCCAAATATTTCATTGGCAATTTAGTGGCCGAGATTTGTAGGTGACTTTCCATGACTTGTATTGATGGGATGTAGCATGTGAAGATGATATAAAGCGACTTTTACTAAGATTAACACATTGTCCCGAAGCTGCTTGGTATTTATCCAAGAACTTTTTAAATTGCTGCAGGTTGTGCGCTGCCCCATTAAGTAAGACTAAGAGATCATCCGCAAAGGCGAGATGAGAAATAATGGGTCTGACTCTGCCAACTGAAAATGGTTGTAACGTGCCATTCGCAATCAACGCATTTATCCCACGTGAAAATGCTTCTGAAGACAATATAATTAATATTGGCGACAATGGATCACCTTGCTTAACTCCCCTTGTGGGCTTGAAAAAACCACATGGCTGCCCGTTGATGATGATTGATAAATAAGTGCTTTCCAAGTGATTAAATATGAGCTGAATAAATAGTGTTGAAAAGCCTAGCTTGCATAGCAAAGCTCGCAAAAACGTCCAATCCACTCTATCAAAAGCCTTCATCATGTCCAGTTTAAGCATAATATTATGTCCACGTACCTTCTTGTCTAACAGATGCACCATTTCCTGCGCAATCAGAACATGTTCTGTAATATCCTGGCCTTTCATGAATCCTGCCTGCTCAACTGAAATAATATTAGGCAATATATCCGAGAGCCTTGTAGTAATAATGCGTGTTCCAATTTTTGACATAAAATTCAATAAGGAGATAGGGCGAAAGTCAGCAAATGTAGTAGGAGATTGAGATTTTGGAATAAGTGTTATTAGTGTACTGCCCATGGCTTTTGGGATACGAAATCCCATAAAAAAACTCCTGGATTGCTTTATGGACATCCGAAGATATTACAGCCCAACAGTGCCGAAAAAAATACCCATTATAGCCATCCGGACCAGCTGCACTATGAGGATCTAGTGACCAAACTGCCAACTTAACTTCTTCCATGGTGGGCAATTTCATTAACGAATTGTTCATATGCTGATCTACCAACTGCGGGATGTGCTGCAATATGTCAAACGGATCCTCAACTCTCTCTGCCTTGAATAATTGTGAATAAAATGAGATTGCTTCAGCTTGAATGGACTCCTGTGTTTGACATAAATTTCCTGTAGTAGTATTTATTTGTTGAATGGATTGTCTCCGATGTTTGTCTTTGACAAGATTATGAAAATAAACCGTATTGGCGTCTCCATGTGTAATCCATTTACATCTGGCTTTTTGTTCCCAGAATAATAGCTCATACTTGGAAGCATTAAGATATTCAGCCTTCATATGTTGATATTGCTGTCGATTCTCTAGAGTGGGCTGTTGTTCATAGATTGCTTCCACCCTGTTAACATTGCTTTCAGCTGCTTGCAGTTGATCAAAAATGTTACCAAATATGTGCCTGTTCCAATGCTGTAAATCCTTTTTTAATCACTGCAGCTTATCATACATGCCTCGCATTCCTCCGATTGTTAGATAACTAGCCCATTGAGCCGTAACATATGGCAAGAAGTCTGCATGTTCTGCCCATACATTTAGGAAGCGAAAAGATCTAGGTCCTGCATCAGACTGTCGAAAATTGGTGAGGAGGAGAGGAGCATGGTCTGAAGATATTCTGGAGAGATGCTGCACTTTTATTACGGAAAAGTGAGTAGAAATGTTGAGAGCACAATACACGATCCAGCCGCCTTTTCACAATGCCCAGGCCCCGGCCTCCAATCCAAGTATATGGGGATCCTTCATATGGTATATCCACTAATGAGCATTCTCTAACACATTCTACAAATTCATCTAAGGAGTTTAGAGTTGGCATAGATTGTCCATAATGTTCATCCACAGACATAAATGTATTAAAATCTCCCCTAAGCATCCACAAAGGGCGTGCGTGTTGGGAATAGGATTTTATTTGTAGCCAAAGTTGCCGCCGATCAGTAACAGTATGTAAACCATAGACTGGGCTAATAGAGAATTGCTGACCGTGATAGTATAGCGATAATGTAATAGACTGACCTGCTCGCCATGACTGATGTCATCTAATTTTAAGGTGGTGTTACTCCAGAAAATCAAAATCTTATCCCGGCAAGTTACCAGTGATTCTGCAAACTTAAGCTTAAGTTGATAGCTCAAAATCTTCGTGGCTTGCTGTTTTGGTTCTATGACAATCAACAGTTGTATGTGGTGTCTTTTAATCAAGCGTTTAAGACGAACCAAGGAAGTTCGTAGTCCTCCGACATTTCAAAAGAGACAATTCATTGCGCCTGTTGGGAGAAAGAGCTTTAAGGTTCATTTGAATTTGATCTCGTGACAATTGACGATGGTGGTGGTGGAGGCAACGCACTCTTTGGGCGACGATGTCTACGAATTGGTATAGGATGCGTCTCAAGCTGCTCTGTATTATCCGTTAAATTAGTATAGGCAGCATCATTCATTGTGTCCTCTGTTATTGTTTTCCTTTGATTACTCTGCCAGACACTGTGTACGGTGTGAAAGATTTGGTCTTTCACTGTTTGCACATAATGTTGTTCTTCTGGAGATAGTTCTACCATCAGTGCACTAAATCGATCTATCCTTTCTAACTGTGTAGCTTCAGTATCTGAAACATTTGCTATGAGAAAGTCATCATCATCTACCATGTTAGACTCTTTAGACCGTCCCAGCTTGGATAAGTCTTGAGAGTCAGTAATAGTAATTGGATTATTCAAAGAATCATCTTGATGGAGCACTTCTTCATTCAGACCACCTTGGAGATCCTCTTGGTCAGGCAGACATTCAGACGTTCCTGGTTCCAGCCGTGGCATCTTATCTTTTGAAATGGCTGAATGAATATTACGCTGCAATATTTGAATTTGTGGGTTTGAGACCTTCTTAGGTGTCCATCTTCTATCTTTTTTGTGTTTTGGAGCAATCTCTGTTTGGGTTGGCTTGACAGCCTCTGAAACATAAACTGCTTCTTTACCTTTGCAGTTTGATGAAAGGTGTCCTAACACCCTGCAATCCATGCGAAATTCTGGTACATCCTCGTATTCAACTGTGGGATAAAACTCATATTGTCCACCTTGGATATGCAATCTAGTTGGGCGTGGTTTAGAGATGTCCACTTCGACACACAGCCGAACCACAGATGGTCTAATTCCTTGTAGTGTTGCTGAGTCCATTCGCAATGGCGTTCCAATCATATGTGCTACATCCCACAATGCTGTTTTATTATGCAAAAATAGAGGCAGTCCTTTGATATTTACCCATACTGGAACAATGGGTGTGTCATAGCTCGGATCAAAATCTGGCGTCCACTTCGTCACCCTCATATGATATCCATGCATCATCCATATACGTCGTATGAAACACCGCTGATAATCTTCTTCATTATAAAAAGTAATTAGGATGTGCTGCGCATCTAAATGTCCAATCTTTGGTGTTGTTTTAAATCCTATACACGCAAATGAAACAATCAATTGCTTCATGGTTGGACGGCCATTCCAAAAGGAACCTATTAGGGAAAAGTGATATGGTTGAGATAAAATTGAAACTTCATCATCCGAAAATGTAATAGATGGCAATCCTTTATATCTTTGTATTGGTCGCTGTTTTTCCAGAACTGCCAAAGCCTTAGGAGTAAGAACTTCCGCAAAAGTTGGTTTTTTAAGGGTTGGCGGCAGCCCTGAATTCTGATCGTTCATTCGCAAAATCACTAAAGATGAATGTGTAGATATATATAGTAGGATCTGTAGTTTGATCGCTTGAAATCTTGTACCAGAGATAGCAAAACCAGGGATCACTGCGAGGCTCCATTGCAGTCGATGATCGCCGCCGCCATGAAAACTCTTTATATATATATATATATATATATATATATAATTTATATATATATATATAAAATATATATATATATATATATATATATATATATATATATATATATATATATATAAAATTGATATATATATATACGATATATAAAATGCTGCCCGCTCCTGTGATTCCATGGCGAACGGCGTAGCCGCCGTCGCCGTTCTTCACCATCGAAGCCTTCCCCGATTGCCTTCCCTGATTCCGTCGCACTTCCTGCCCTACTATGGCGGCTTCTTCTCAACCCGCCGCAAAACCACTAGACACTCTGCATCCTACCGCGGTCACAGTGCCGCAATCTCCATCCAGCCGTTCTTTCGCCTCGCTATTCAAAGTCACATCACAGCCCATTAAAACGAAGGATGTCCAAAAATATAAGGGCAGCCCCATGATCACATTCACTGATGAAGAGATCCACTCACTAGCCGCACCATATAGATTCACATTGGTGGGAACTTTTTGGTATGGACGGCCGCCATTAGCCACCATTCGAGCAGCCATTGAACGCATAGGATTCACTAGAGCAGTAAAGGTTGGCCTTTTAGACGCAACGCATATCATACTTCATTTCGATCTTGAACAGGATTACATTTGCTGTTTTGCCAGAAGAGGATGGATAATCTCGGGAAAACATATGAGAATCACAAAATGGACCCCAGACTACGATCCTGCAGTTGAGGTACCGATTGTTCCAATCTTGGTTTCTTTCCCAGGTCTCCTAATACACATGCATCGTAAAGATGCTCTTTTTCAAGTGGCGGCAATGCTAGGAGATCCTCTGAAATTGGATTCCGCCACAGCTACAAGGAACCGCCCTTCGGTTGCACGTGTATGCGTTGAGTTAGACGTTTCCAAAGAGCTTCCTAATCGTGTATTTATCCAAACGTCATCTAGGGTAATCATACAGATAGTGGAGTATGAGGATTTGCCAAAATATTGTGATCGCTGCTTTCGCCTGAGCCATATCGCTGTTGACTGCAGCGGCTAGCCGGAAAAATCACATGCTTCAGGAGACAAACCCACGTCTAAACAGGGCTCCAACCCTAAATAGCCAGGAGACATAAATAAAAGTCAACGTTGGACGCCAAAAAAAATAGGTCCGGCAAAGGAATCTCTCAATGCTGAAGTTGTAGAGCCAAATTTATTGCTGACAGATCCCAATCAGACACCATGCACACCACAAGAAGTCTTCATCCTGCCATCTCCAAATATGGTGGCGCCCCAAGCCATTACTGATGTTCAAGATATATCTCGTCTTAAAGGAGTTGATGACTGTATAGTCGATGATGTATCGGACAAATCTGTACCTGGTTCTTATTCGGACAATGAAATCGATCCCCCCAACATGATGTTTGCTTGGATGAACTCGATCAAAGTTGCACGGATCATATTGCCCATCTTGTGGAAGCAACACATGTTGATGCTCAAATGGACAGCCACCCTTCGATCCCTCCATCTGGTCCAGTACCTTCACAGGGTCCAAAAATACTACGCAGACCACATGAAAATCTTGTCTCCCCAAGACTGACCAGGTTACGTGCTTCCCACCTCTCAAATTCTTTTGATGCATTATCACAATGAAGATTTTGTTATGGAACGTTCGTGGCATTCGTACGTCATTCACACGATTATTATCCCTAACACGAAAACATAGTTTGCATGCGTTAGTTGTGATTGAACCAAAGCTACGGCCCAATTATTTAATTTATTATCAACTGCAGTTAGGTTTCACTAAATCTTTATCTGTTTGTAACGATCAAATATGGATTTCTTGGAAGGAATCTATCTTGGCTTGGGATGCGGAGATTACTGGCCATCAGCACCATTCTATTAAATTTCGCTGGCTCGCCTCTGGTGATTTTTTCTGGCTAGCAGCAGTATATGGGCGCCACTCTACTCTAGAGCGCAAAATATTATTGGAGCAGTTGGAACAGTTTCATGCTTCGAGTACCACTCCTTGGTTAATAGGCGGAGATTTTAATACTTTTCGAACTTTGGATGAACATAGTGGACGATCTCGACCCTCTCTATGTACTCTTCAAGACTTTAATGATTTTATACAGCATTGTCATTTGCAGGAGGTTCCTTACCAGGGTTCGAATTTTACTTGGAGTGGTGGACGTGGTTTAGGGCGAGTCAGCCGACGCCTTGATCGCTTTCTCGCTTCCTTAGCTTTCTCTGACTTATTTCCAATTATGATTGTTCAGCACCTATCTAGGGCAACTTCTGATCATGCACCATTATTTTTGTCATGTGACAATGAGGGTCCAAAACCTCCTGATGTCTTTCATTATCTTAGTGCTTGGGAAACACATGCAGATTTTTATGACTTTGTTGTACACAAATGGCAGTCATACCCAACAATTGGGGTTATGTGGGGATTACACAGAAAATTATCTCTCTTGCAGCGCGATCTAAGGCATTGGAACAAAGACACATTTGGTAATATTTTTGATGCAATATCCTATGCAGAGACGTTGGTGAAAACAGCAGAAAAACAATATGATGAGACCCCTACGGAGCATACGCGGACTATATATCACCAGCGCATGGCGGAGCTCAAGTTGGCACAGCATCGTGCCTTTCTTTTTTGGAAACAAAAGGCCAATGTCAAGTGGCTGAATGAAGGGGACGCACACACATCCTTTTTTCATCAAACAGTTAAAGATAAACGTTGTAGGCAGCATATATGCAGAATTTTATCTCCCGAAGGGATCGAGTACACACAATCAGATGACATCGCTGCTGAGGCTATTCGGTATTTTTCTACATTATATGCATCCGAGCCCATTGCAAATTATGACAACATACTACAATATATACCTCAGTTGATAGACTCTGATGACAATCAAATGTTACAAGCGATTCCAACGCTCGATGAAGTCAAAGCAGCGGTTTGGGATTTAAGCCCCTCAAGTGCAGCGGGGCCTGATGGGTATCCTGGATCTTTTTATCGAAAATTCTGGCATATTATTCAACATGATGTTCACAAAACAGTATAGGAGTTTTATCTGGGAATTCGTATGCCAAAGCCAGTCGCGGCTGCTACAATAGTCCTCATTCCGAAAATTGCAAACCCTCGTACTTTTGCGGATTTTCGCCCTATCTGCCTCACCAACTTCATTTCAAAAGTGATTACACGTCTATTTGCCTCTTGGCTAGCTGTTATTCTTCCCAAATTAATTTCACCAGAGCAGGCAGGCTTTATGAAAGGACGGGGCATCACAGAGCAAGTCCTTCTAGCGCAGGAAATGGTTCATGTACTTGATAAACGCACTAGAGGAGGGCACATTCTGGTTAAGCTGGATATGGCCAAGGCATTTGACCGAGTGAGTTGGCAATATTTGCAGTTGCTCTTATGTAAGATGGGCATGCATGCACACCTTGTACGGATCATCATCAATAATCTACGTATGACTACTTGCTCTATTCTTCTTAATGGTGGGTTGACTACTTCATTTTCTCTTGGCCGAGGGGTCAAACAAGGAGACCCCTTATCACTGCTGTTGTTCATCTTATCTTCAGAAGGATTCTCTAGAGGTCTAAAGCATTATTTTCAGGAGGGGTATATCCAGGGCTTTAATACAGGCCATGTGCAAGGTGTATCTCATTTGGGGTTTGCCGATGATCTCCTTATCTTCTTGAATGGGGCCATGCGAAATGTGGACCGCTTCCGCAGCTTTCTTGAGGCCTATCAGTAGGCGTCGGGTCAATTAGTGAACTATAGCAAAAGTCAACTTGTTATAGGCCATGGAGCCCCATCTCACAATTCGCTGCAGGCAATGGGTATGCGATCCACCTTCTTAGCTATTAAATATCTTGGCTCTTATTTATATAAGGGATGTAATAAGGCCAGATACTGTCTTTCTCTGCTTATTCACTTTGACTCTAAGCTCACTTCTTGGTCAACAAAGTTACTATCAATGGCGGGTCGTCTGGTACTCATTAAACATGTACTCAACACCATCCCAACTCACCTTATAGCAAGTTCCAAGCTTCCCAAGGGGGTGATTCTCTGGAATGGTCGTCATCATTGGCAATCTTGGCCTTCTGTATGTCGAGACGTGGAAGTTGACGGTCTTGGAATTCGAAGCCTCACTCATGTGCAAAAATCATATGACTGCCAGCTTTGGTGGAAATACATTCATTCTAACACGCTATGGTCTGAATTTAGCAGGGCCAAATACGGTCAACGCTCCTCAGTTTATTCCCATGTTTATGACTCAGCTACATGGAAGCGTCTTTGTAGAATCAATGCTTATATGGAGTTACACACTACTCGATCACATGGCTCGATCCATTGGATCCCAGATTCAAATGGTCAGTTTTCTATACGTTCGGCTTATTTACATATTGCTGCCCACGGTCAGCCACAAAAGGAATATAGTACATTTGGTGGAATACCTCGCCTCCAGGACAAAAAATATTTATATGGCGATTATGGAACAACTCTCTCCCAATCACGCATCACTTGTGTCGATGGCTCACGACGCTACCTTCCCAGTGTATTTTTTGTCGCCAACAGCATGATAGTCAGGATCATACGTTTTTTCATTGTTCAGCTATTCGGTCTTTATGGATCGATATGTCGATAACGTTTTTAGGTCCATTACCCTGCTCCAATACAATTAAAGCTCATCTGTTACGTTGGTGGCGAAGTTCTTCAAAGTCATCAATGGAGGGTCAACTTCGAGCAATCGTACCATCTTTAGTATCTTAGGAGATATGGAAGTCATATACATCATGTCGATTTGGTACTGAGACTTTCAATCCAGACCTCCTGCGCACGAAGATCAAAACGGCTATCTACACGTGGTGTGCGTTAGTGAATAATAGAAAGTTTGCCCAGCACTTGCCACATCTAGTCCAGCAACATTATTCACCTCCAATCTGATCTAAACGACTGTCTATCATTCGATGGCAACTTCCCCCGTCTGGAAAACTAAAGTTAAATATTGATGCCTCTGTTGGTCAAAAGCTGGCGGCAGGAGGCGCAATATTACGCACCTCTGATGGCCATTTACTCTCAGCACTTTGCTTTGCGCTGCCCCTGATGTCTCCACTTCGAGCTGAGCTACAGGCCATGCTCTATGCTTTGATTTTCTATGTTCCGCGGTATACAGACATTATTATTGAAACTGATTGCCAACGGATGGTGTCCCTGCTTGTGGAGCCGGGTTCATACTCAGGAGCTTTTGCCACGGACATTAAGCGCACCGTACTATTTCTTAACCTCACTCAGACAGCTCTTCAATATTGTCCACGAGAGGCAAATTCAACCGCACATAGGTTAGCACGCTATGGCTTCAGAACCGCAGGTCATCGCACTTATCTTTCAGCCCAATCACTACCCTGCGAAGTACGTGGTGCTTTGCATGTGGATCTCCAGTTGCCTGCTCTGCGTTAGTCACACATGCTGACCTTGGCTACATACATATGTCGTTGCCTGTGTTTCTGTGCACAGGCAACGTTGGTGCGTTCTCCTTCTGTGCCTTCTATCGCTTTATATATGTTGCTTCATGTTCCAACTTACTCTATATATCATTGTCTGATGCATGTGTTTCTCCTGCTTTGGTGCGCGCTATTGATATATTCATTGGTGGGGAGGCTTCTCCAAGTCTGGTGCCCAGAAGACATACTGTGTTCGCTAACGAGCCATTTCAAGTGGTCGTCGTCCTGGCAATTTCACAGACAGGGCGACTTGGGTATGCGATTGTTCCATATCTCTATATTCAGCTATTTCTTAAATATCCTGATGATAACAGCTTTATTTCCTTATATCGAGGTGCGTTTGAACGAAGATCATGCTCTTTCAACGGTTTGGCCTTCCAAGTGAGCACGTTTGGAGATGCCTGTCTACTTCCCCATTTTTGGTATCCATGACAATCGTATAAATATGTACGCTTTTTCCTTCGCCAAGGTTTTATCCACAAGGGTGGTTTTATTTGGCAAGGTTTTAATGCGGCATATCATATACGATTGGAGATACATCATTATTTGTATTCTCTTTCATTTATTTTCTTATGCTGACGAATGTACTTGATGTAATATGGTTTTCCTCCGCCACAAGTGAGGTATATTAATAATCATATATATGTTTGATAAATATATATATATATATATGTATGTATGTATGTATGTATGTATGTGTGTGTGTATGATATTCATGTATGTAATTGGCTGTATATATAAAAATATAACATATGTATGTAGCCGAATGTGCATATAAAAATATATACACCTTACGCATATATAAAATCGTCACATAAACATAACAAATACATAATTACATACATCTATGAAGGCACAAGTAGGCATGGATGATTTCAAAGTTTTCAAAGTTATCAAAGTTAAACTTCATAGGTTCTTCCTTTTTTTTCTCACTTGTTGAGGGAGGCAGCAGCAATGAGGAAATAGGGTTGGGGTATTTGCGTATAAATAAGTAATTAGATGGTGTTAGGGTTAAGAAGTTTCAGTATCCTAATTCTATTCAATTTCCATTTAGTTTAGGATAGAATTTGCTATTTAATTTTTATTCTATCATTATCATCATTCTTATGTTAATTTTCAGCCGCCTATATACATATAAATCATATATGTATTATTTTGTACAAAAAAAGGATATAACACAATTTCCCACCCATATGAGTGTAACAACTAAACTCAATAAAGATGAGAATGGAGAAGACTTTGATAATGGTTTGTATAGGTCTATGATTGGTTCTTTGCTTTATCTTACTACAAGTAGACCCGATATCATGTTTAGTGTTTGTATGTGTGCTCGTTTTCAAAGTAACCCTAAAGTGTCACATTATAATGATGTAAAAAGGATATTTCAGTACATTAAGCATACTCCCACATTAGAATTTGGTATGATAAAAATTGTGAATTTTACTTGCATGCCTATGTTGATGCGGATTATGGCGGATGTAAAATACATAGAAAAAGCGCAAGTGGTACATGTCAATTCATTGGCAATTCATTAATATCTTGGTTTTCAGAAAAGCAAGCTAGTGTATCATTATCTACCATTGAAGCGGAATACATGGTACTTACTCTTTGTTGCACACAACTATTATGGCTAACACAGAACTGTCCAATTTTAGAATAGTTGTATATCGCATCCCTATATATTGTGATAGTATGAGTGCTATTAACTTGTCTAAGAACCCCAATTTACATTCTAAAGCAAAACACATAGAGGTACGATATCACTTTCTTCGTGATCATGTAAACAGCGGTGATCTTGTTATGGAACATGTCTGCACTGAAGCACAAGTAGCCGACATATTCACAAAAGCACTTAATCAAGCCACGTATGAAAATTTACGCTCAAAGTTAGGCATGATTTCTGTTGATATGCTTTAAACTACTATTTTTTTCCATTCTTACTTATATTTTTGGTGACATTTACGAAATAAAGGGGGAGAGAAAAGCATGATTTAAGGGGAGAGAAAAGCATGATTTAAGGGGAGCAAGGGGAGAGAAGCATGATTTAAGGAGGAGCACGACATTATGAAATTCAAATTTTTATATTTGTGCATAATTGTAGGGGGAGCGATCACATTTAAATCATGGATAAATGTTATTTTTCAAATCATCAAAAAGGAGAGATTGTTAAGAAATCAGAGTTTGAGTGATTCGAAAATGCATGATTTAAATGTTACATGTTTACGAAATGCATTAAATAAGTATTACTTGATGTATGCACGTGATAAAAATACTTTACATGTTTACATATAATGTTGTCATTCTAACAAGTCATGGAGCATTAAAGCTTACATCATATGGCAAATATTGTTGTCTTTATACTATTTTTAGGTGCCATGATTAATAAACTAAACTGGTTCATTAAGTGAAGTGCTTAAGTTAATGAACTAACTAGTTCATTAAATGAAGATATATTTGGAGAGAGCTATATGGCAACAAAATTGAAATTGAAAGTCTTCTCATCTCCACAAATCAAATCACACGCCACAAACATATTTTTTTAAAGAACATTTTATTGAAAAGCCTCACTTATGGCGGAGGAATACCATATTACAGAGAAATTCAGCATAGTGAGAAAAGAAAATGTAGTGATGTAATGATTATCAACCTCCAATCATATATGATATGCCGCATTAAAACCTTGCCAAGTAAAACCACCCTTGTGGATAAAACCTTGGCGAAGGAAAAAGCGTACATATTTATATAATTGGAGCGCTGATACACTTCTCACTAAATAATAAAACCGAATGAATGTATATACACTGTGCCGTATATATCTCCATAATACTCCATTTGATCTGAATTTTTCCAAAAATCTGTTGTGCACCGGCAGTATCCTAGAAGTAGAGTCATGTGTGCGTCTATGGTTGCCGCATATGATTCCCTCATTCGTTGTAGTCAATTTCCATGTATGACAAGGAATATAAATGGTCAAGACTGGATACGCAATACAATACATGAAAGGTAAGAATGCCTTATACATACCGAGGTTGCCTGCATTCATAATGGATACAAGCAACAAAGATAAGGACGCGCCGTTGAAATGCTGTCTCTCTGAGCACGTAGAGTGTGATTCCATCCGATATATCCTCAAACAAAACAGTGTAAAATTTATTACTGCCCATATCGCAAGTATATAAAATGATGAGTAAATGATATGAATACAGCAATGAATACATACCCACATTGCCTATGTCAAAAAGACATAGGCAACTAATGAAGAAAGTCGCCAACTCATTGGGAGACATCATTATCTCAAATTTGGGACTGAAGAGTCCAAAATTATTGCTCCCCGCACCTCACATGGCAAAGAAGATAAGGATGTATAAATGGTCACCCCTTGTGATCGCATACCATGTCTGGCTAATGTATGTGCTGCAGTATTTGTCTCTCGTAGAATGTGGAGTAACTGGAGGTATATTTGTCTGTGATTCGAATTCCTTACGACTTTCATCAATGACTAATGCTTCTACTTGATTTGCATAGTAGTCACAGAAGGTATTATCAGATTGAAATTCTTGGTATTTATCGATTTGCTTTTCCACCTCACTATCTGAGTTCGAAAAAGGATGCGTGTAGCGCTCCGACCCGGACATCGGAATCCGAACCGGTACACCCGTTGTAGCTTACTGAGAAGACTACAAGACGTCTCATCTTTCGAATACACATCGTCAATGACGTAAGAGAAATAGGCGCGGAAACATATATCTCGAAAGTCTAAACCATTAATACAGTACGTCAAAAGACAATGTGAACATCAAAAACTGTATATGGTCACAGCCATCTAAAACCTCAAACGAAATAAGAAACAGAAATAACAGAAACAGTCTAATCAATTCTCTCCATCCGGTCTAAACATCCCATTCTGCCCACTCACCGTCGTCCTCAATGAAAATCATGCCATATTCAGGCTCTCCTGTAACACAAAGGCAGTACCCTTAGCGAAAAAACGCTAGCAAGTAACCCGCTTATAAGACATACGGGATCAACACATGGCAAGACATGAGTAATAGATAATTCAAGGGAAATGTGGGGCACATGTCTTGTAAACTTTCAAATATATAAACGAATAACGTAATAAATCAAGTACAGCAGTTTGCACGCAAATAACAATTCATTGGCAATCAACTAACACTCGCATTCATACCACACTGCCTCTCGTGATGCATGTCGAAATATGCACTACACTACACAATCACAAATGCATGAGCCATTTTCTTTGAAATCAATGCAATGCATGTCACAATGTCCCGTCTCGTAACTCGTAACCCTGTAATGCACCCCAGCTTATATTTCCATCCCGGTTAACGTTATAGGCTGGTTATGCTCTGTGATGCACCTCGGCTTATATTTCCGTCCCGATTAACATCACAGACTCGTAAAACTCTGCAATGCACCTCGGCTTATATTACCATCACGATTAACATTGCAGAGGACTTTATACCCTGTAACGCACCCCGGCTTAAATTTCCATCCCGGTTAACGTTACAGTCTTTTGTGCCCTGCAATGCACCCTGGCTTAAATTTCCATCCCGGTTAACATTGCAGGTCACCTTCGCAAATCTGTGCCGAAGCACCTTTCTTTTCAAATCAATATGCAATGCAAGTGCCATGATGCAAGACTCCTCATTTCAATCACATTTCTCGTTCACATATGCAGTTCATATTCACATGCGCAAGTACGAGTAACCCACAAGAGTTCTCCAGCTTACACATCAACGCTTAGACTCCCATTAGATCGTCATACCTTAATCTTGTTACTAAACCTCCTACACAAATGTGGACACTCCCATCATTGAACTCTTAGACACCTCGTACGTTCATTTTCTAACCCTTCTAAGTCACTCACATTGAAATTCGAGTCGAAAACCCATTGAAGTCACTACGGTGATTCACCATCCTAAGTCATGTTCCCAAGGCTTAAACTACCTTTAATCCGGTCTTAGGAAGCCTCTAAGGTCACCCTCAGACTCCCCAAACTTCCCTCTTTCTTCCTCTATTTTTCCACAAAACTGATGGACATCATCCCCTCACATCGATCGATCGATGTGACATCATACCCTCACATCGATCGATCGATGTCCAACAGAGAACATCGATCTCTCAACCTCCTATACATCGATTGATCGATGTCCTTCAGAGGACATCGATCTCTCAGTTCTCTTCTACATCGATCGATCGATGTCCAACAGAGGACATCGATCTCTCAGGTCACCCTACATCGATCGATCGATGTCCATCAGAGGACATCGACCCCTGACATCGATTGATCGATGTCAATGTTCCATCAAAGAAGTTCTGCGTTTTCTGCAGAAGATGCAATCTTCAACCAACGTTTCCCTAATTACCAACCCATCATTCCATGCCTAACCACCCTACCAATCCAAACATAACTCATCAACGCAAAACCCGCTTTTTCCCATCATACGTTCAAGCCTAAACGCACATCGTTCCTCCCCTCGCACCCAAAAGATCCCTCCTTTTCCATTCTCAAACCTATCCAGCAATGAAGGCACATCCAAAGGGATTTCGGGGTAGGGATTTGCATGATTCCACATAATCAACAACAACAACGAATACTTTTCATATACAACGGCCAAATCTCGAAACCAAAACACATAGATCGGATACAAATAATCACAAAACAAAACTACTGCATGGTGATCCAATTTGATAACAAAATAGGCCAATTTTCTTTCACAAATCGTAGGAACTTATAAGATGATTACTTGCCTTTGATTACTCGAAGATGGATTGAAGAACGAGTGAAGGTTGAATGGGTTCTCGAAGAACTCTTCCCTAGGGTTGCAATGGAGAGGAAACCGCCTAGGAGGAGATGGGGCGTCGGTTGTTTTCTGAAAATGAGAAAACTGACGTTCCGTCAGTTTTTTATATGGGAAGGGGAAAGTTTGGAGTTTCTAAATCATATCTATTATCTTATTTATCTTAAAGAATAACTTTAATTATTTAATTCTAAAATTAAATACCATTTAATTCTAATATTTAATCTTCTCATTAATTTCTAATTAATCTCATACTTAATGTCTAATTTATTACCATTGACCGTCATTAATTTCCGTGAACTCCTTCTTTGTCTTTTAATTATCCTACGGAGGGTGCGGGGCATAACATTCCACCCCCCTTACAAAAAGTTTCGTCCTCGAAACTGGCGTACCTTATTGGAAAAGATGTGGATATAGCTCCTTCATTTGCTCTTCAAGCTCCCACGTGGCTTCACGCTCCGTATGGTTACTCCATTGAACTTTGACATACGGAATGACGCGTCGGCATAGGACTTGATCTTTTCTATCCACAATCCTTATCGGATGCTCTTCATATGTGACGTCTTCTTTCACATATAAGGATTGGGCTTCAAGGACATGGCTCGGGTCTGATACATATTTCCGTAGTTGAGATACGTGAAATACGTTGTGGACTTGTGACAAATTCGGCGGCAAGGCGAGTCTATATGCTCTTTCCCCAACTTTGCCTAGCACTTCGTAAGGGCCAATATATCTAGGGCTTAACTTGCCCTTCACTCCGAATCTTGCAACTCCCTTGTTTGGTGAGACTCGTAAATAAACCTTCTCACCTTCCTTGAACTCCAAGGGTCGCCTCTTGGTGTCAGCCCAACTCTTACTGCGATCTTGAGCCACTTTGAGTTTCTCTCTTATCACTTTCACCTTTTCAACCGTCTGTTCAACCAACTCAGGTGCAGTGATTGTTCTTTCTCCAACTTCGTTCCAACAAACCGGGGACCTGCACTTACGCCCATATAATGCTTCAAATGGCGCCATGCCAATTGCACTGTGATAGCTGTTATTATATGAAAACTCCATTAGCTTCAACATGCTATCCCAGCTTCCTTTAAAGTCCAAAGTGCATGCTCTTAACATGTCCTCCAAGGTTTGGATGGTCCTCTCGGATTGCCCATCCATTTGTGGGTGGTATGCAGTACTCATTCTTAACTCCGTTCCCATAGCTTTCTGGAATGCCCTCCAAAACTTAGAAGTGAACTTGGGTCACGGTCCGACACAATGCTGACTGGGACTCCATGTAGGCTCACAATGTTATCCACATAGATATTGGCTAACTTTTCATATGAAGTACCATGCGGCATGGCTATGAAATGAGCCGTCTTTGTTAATCGGTCTATTATCATCCAGATCATCTCATTTCCATTTCAGGTCTTGGGTAGTCCCATCACAAAATCCATAGCTACGTGTTCCCATTTCCACTCCGGAACTTCTAGGGGCATCATCAAACCACCGGGTCGTTGATATTCCGCTTTAACCTGTTGGCATACCAAGCATCTTTCCACATACTCTGCTATAGATCTCTTCATCCCTATCCACCAATAGTTTCTTTTGAGGTCCTTGTACATCTTAGTACTCCCGGGGTGGATAGACATCCTTGAGTTATGAGCTTCTCCTAGCAACTCCTTTCGAAGCTCCTCATGGTTAGGTACACACAATCTATTCTGAAACCATAGACTTCCATCTCCTCGCCGTTGCAAATCCTTTACTGGTCCCGCAGCTAGTTTGTCGCGGATTTCTCTCAGTGCTGGATCCTCATACTCTACTTCTTTAATTCTGTCTACCAAGTCTGGGCTGATAGACAAGGCTATAAGGACATTTGCCACTGAATCCACCAATTCAAGATCAAACTCCTCTATCTCTCTTTCTAATGGAGATTGTCTCGCGTGGCTAGACTTTCTGCTCCATGCGTCCGCCACTCTATTGGCCTTACCTGGATGGTAGTTGATGGTTAGGTCATAATCCTTAAGTAGTTCCAGCCATCTTCTCTGTCTCATGTTCAACTCCTTCTGCGAAAATAGGTATTTCAAACTCTTATGATCTGTGAACACAGCACATTTCTCTCCATATAAATAGTGTCTCCAGATCTTGAGAGCAAATACCATGGCTGCGAGTTCCAAGTCATGCGTCGGGTAATTCTGCTCATATGGTTTCAACTGTCTTGACGCGTATGAAATAACTCGTTCATTTTGCATCAAGACACACCCTATAAACAGAAAGTTAATTCAGGACTAGCATAAGTATATACAATGCATTAATTTTAATGATGTACATACCTAGTCCTTTCTTGGACGCGTCACTATAGATCACGAAACCGTCGGTGCCGGAGGGTTGTGCCAACACCGGGGCTGTGGTCAATCTCTTCTTGAGTTCGGTAAAGCTCTGCTCGCATTCGGCAGTCCATTAGAACTTGGTCTTCTTCTGTGTAAGCCGGCTCAATGGAACTGCTATTGTTGAGAAACCATCAACAAACTTCCTATAGTAGCCTGCCAAGCCTAGGAAGCTTCTTACTTCGGTCACATTTGTGGGTCTTGGCCATTCGGTGATGGCTTCTATCTTCTTAGGATCCACAGAGATCCCATCTTCCGAAATCACGTGACCGAGGAAGGCTACACTTCTCAGCCAAAATTCACACTTGCTGAATTTGGCGTAAAGCTTTTGTTGTCTCAGGATTTGCAACACCACTCTTAAGTGTTCAGCGTGTGCTTGTTCGCTGGGAGAGTAGACTAGGATATCATCAATGAACACCACTACAAATTGGTCCAACTGTTCTCGGAACACAGTGTTCATCAAATCCATGAAAGCCACTGGGGCATTAGTTAGTCCAAAAGGCATCACTAAGAATTCGTAATGCCCGTATCGAGTCCGAAAGGCCGTTTTAGGTACGTCTCCGGCTTTCACAAGCAGCTGATGATACCCTTGACGAAGATCAATCTTTGAGAACCAACGAGCTCCCTTTAGCTGATCAAATAAATCTTCTATCCTTGGCAGAGGGTATTTATTCTTAATGGTGATCTTGTTCAACTCCCGGTAATCGATGCATAACCTCATGCTGCCATCTTTCTTCTTTACGAATAAAACTGGAGCTCCCCAGGGAGATACGCTGGGGCGAATTAACTTTTTGTCCAACAATTCCTGAAGTTGCCCCTTTAGCTCCTTAAGTTCTGCTGGAGCCATTCTGTAGGGTGCCTTAGATATAGGGTCGGCTCCGGGTATCAAGTTGATTTCGAACTCCACTTCTCTCGATGGTGGAACTCCTGGCAAATCATCCGGGAACACGTCCTTGAACTCATTGATCACCGGAATTTGATCTATAGACGGAACTTCTTGCTGAGCATCTACAGCATACACCATATATCCCTCTGCTCCTTTTTGCAAAGCCTTAAAGGCCTTAATCGCCATCAGGTATATCTTCTTAGGAGCTTTGGTTAACTTGACGTTTCCTTGTACCGTGATGTCATTCATTTCAGGGTCCTTGAGAGTCACTTGCTTGAGTTTACAGTCGATATTGGCATTATTCTTGGTCAGCCAATCCATGCCCAATATTACGTCAAAGTCCTTCATTGGAATTGGGACTACGGTCACTGGGAAGAGTTTTCCATCTAATTCCAAATCACAATCTTTGTACTGGTGGTGAGAAACCAGTACTTGCTCTCCTGCTGCCTGCACCCTAAATGGGTTCTCAAGCCATTCGGGTAAACAGTCGAGTCCTTTGGCGAAACGCTTAGAAATGAAGGAGTGACTAGCTCCGCTATCAAACAACACGTTTGCGGGTACTTTGTTAACTAGAATCACACCTAATCACAAGAGGGTAACACATAAAAGTTTTCACATAACACATATTCAACTTAAATGACTAAAATTCAGCTTAAACAACTATTATTAAACTTAAGTCGTACCTGTCACCACGTTGGCGTCCTCCTGTACCTCAGCGTCCGTCATCGCGTGGACTCTCGCATTAGGCCTGCCTCTCTGCTGCTGGGCCGGCCCTGCTACTACCTGAGGTTTAGGATTCCATTCAGGGCAATCCTTAATCCTATGTCCCGCCTTTCCACATTTGAAGCACGCTCCACTTACTTTCCAACATTCACCCACGTGTCTTTTCTGGCAGTGTGGGCATTCTGCAGGTGCTTGATGATTCGGTTGGTTCTGTTGCGGTGCCCTCTGCACTGGCCCCGCCTGCCCTTTCCTAGGGATCTTGACCCAACGTTCGGGTCTACCTCCACTTTGCACTATTCTCGGCTTCTTGCTCGATTCTTCACGAGCCTCTCTTGGTTGTGATCTACGCATGTCACTCTCCACTCGGTAACATGCGTCCAGCATCTCTTCAAATGTTTTCAGACTTGACCCCGCTATTGCTGTCCGTATGCGGGGATTCAGACCCTCTTCAAACTTCAGCATCTTCATTCGATTGTTTTCCAGTACCATGGGCGTGAATTTGCCCAAGGCATGGAACCTATCTGCGTAGTCAGAGACGGGCATCCTTCCCTGCTCAAACTTGTCAAACTGCCTCATTTTCTCCAAAATGCCAGTCTCTGGCACATAGTAGTCCTTGTAGGCCTTCACAAACTGACTCCACAGAATAGGAGGGGTCATCTTTGGCAGGATGCCGCTCCACCAGGCATTTGCTCTGCCAGTCAGAAATGGCGTGGCCACATCCACCTTCAGATCCTCAGGCACTTGCACAAGCTTGAAACATTTTTCTACCTCATCCAGCCAAAACCCAGCCACCTCTGGGTCAGTGGTCCGTTCAAAGTTTGGGGCATGCATCTTGCACATTTCCCCAATGTAATACCTGATGCCGTGCTGAGGCGGTGGAGGCTGTGGTTGCGGTTGTTGCTGCTGTTGAGCAACCCCTTGTGCTATTACCGTGATAGCATCAATCAACGCTTGGGGTACTAGTACTGGAGGTGGTGGTGGTGGGTCATTATTCCCATTGCCACCATTTCCTTGGTTGTCACATCTAGGAGGCATTTTTCTGCAAGATCACGCTTATTAGTATCTAGCAGTTCCAAAATAAGTACTTGAGGTCCATAGTGTGATAAAAGGCGGAATTCGTAAATTAAAATAACTACAATTATTGATTACACTTAATTGCGCTCGCACACACCCATCCCAATCAAACTTACATAGATGATCAGATACTTAGTCCTAAAATCAACTTAAGGTAAAGATCTTAACTTAAGACTCTATATGTCATAACCTCGGTCTCCGAGGTAGATCTGAAGCCTAGGCTCTGATACCACCTGTAGCGCCCCGACCCGGACAGCGGAATCCGAACCAGTACACCCGTCGTAGCTTACAGAGAAGACTACAAGACGTCTCATCTTTCGAATACACATCGTCAATGACGTAAGAGAAATAGGCACGGAAACATATATCTCGAAAGTCTAAACCATTAATACAGTATGTCAAAAGACAATGTGAACATCAAAAACTGTATATGGTCACAGCCATCTAAAACCTCAAACGAAATAAGAAACAGAAATAACAGAAACAGTCTAATCAATTCTCTCCATCCGGTCTAAACATCCCATTCTGCCCACTCGCCGTCGTCCTCAATGAAAATCATGTCATATTCAGGCTCTCCTGTAACACAAAGGCAGTACCCTTAGCGAAAAAAACGCTAGCAAGTAACCCGCTTATAAGACATACGGGATCAACACATGGCAAGACATGAGTAATAGATAATTCAAGGGAAATATGGGGCACATGTCTTGTAAACTTTCAAATATATAAACGAATAACGTAATAAAGCAAGTACAGCAGTTTGCACGCAAATAACAATTCATTGGCAATCAACTAACACTCGCATTCATACCACACTGACTCTCGTGATGCATGTCGAAATATGCACTACACTACACAATCACAAATGCATGAGCCATTTCCTTTCAAATCAATGCAATGCATGTCACAATGTCCGGTCTCGTAACTCATAACCCTGTAACGCACCCCGGCTTATATTTCCATCCCGGTTAACGCTACAGGCTCGTTATGCTCTGTGATGCACCTCGGCTTATATTTCCATCTCGATTAACATCACAGACTCGTAAAACTCTGCAATGCACCTCGGCTTATATTTCCATCCCGATTAACATTGCAGAGGACTTTATACCCTGTAACGCACCCCGGCTTAAATTTCCATCCCGGTTAATGTTACAGTCTTTTGCGCCCTGCAATGCACCCCGGCTTAAATTTCCATCCCGGTTAACATTGCAGGTCACCTTCGCAAATCTGTGCCGAAGCACCTTTCTTTTCAAATCAATATGCAATGCAAGTGCCATGATGCAAGATTCCTCATTTCAATCACATTTCTCGTTCACATATGCAGTTCATATTCACATGCGCAAGTACGAGTAACCCACAAGAGTTCTCCAGCTTACACATCAACGCTTAGACTCCCATTAGATCGTCATATCTTAATCTTGTTACTAAACCTCCTACACAAATGTGGACACTCCCATCATTGAACTCTTAGACACCTCGTACGTTTATTTTCTAACCCTTCTAAGTCACTCACATTGAAATTCGAGTCGAAAACCCATTGAAGTCACCACGGTGATTCACCATCCTAAGTCATGTTCCCAAGGCTTAAACTACCTTTAATCCGGTCTTAGGAAGCCTCTAAGGTCACCCTCAGACTCCCCAAACTTCCCTCTTTCTTCCTCTATTTTTCCACAAAACTGATGGACATCATCCCCTCACATCGATCGATCGATGTGACATCATACCCTCACATCGATCGATCGATGTCCAACAGAGAACATCGATCTCTCAACCTCCTATACATCGATCGATCGATGTCCTTCAGAGGACATCGATCTCTCAGCTCTCTTCTACATCGATCGATCGATGTCCAACAGAGGACATCGATCTCTCAGGTCACCCTACATCGATCGATCGATGTCCATCAGAGGACATCGATCCCTGACATCGATCGATCGATGTCAACGTTCCAGCAAAGAAGTTCTGCGTTTTCTGCAGAAGATGCAATTTTCAACCAACGTTTCCCCAATTACCAACTCATCATTCCAAGCCTAACCACCCTACCAATCCAAGCATAACTCATCAACGCAAAACCCGCTTTTTCCCATCATACGTTCAAGCCTAAACGCACATCGTTCCTCCCCTCGCACCCAAAAGATCCCTCCTTTTCCATTCTCAAACCTATCCAGCAATGAAGGCACATCCAAAGGGATTTCGGGGTAGGGATTTGCATGATTCCACATAATCAACAACAACAACGAATACTTTTCATATACAACGACCAAATCTCGAAACCAAAACACATAGATCGGATACAAATAATCACAAGACGAAACTACTGCATGGTGATCCAATTTGATAACAAAATAGGCCAGTTTTCTTTCACAAATCGTAGGAACTTATAAGATGATTACTTGCCTTTGATTACTCGAAGATGGATTGAAGAACAAGTGAAGGTTGAATGGGTTCTCGAAGAACTCTTCCCTAGGGTTGCAATGGAGATGAAACCGCCTAGGAGGAGATGGGGCGTCGGTTGTTTTCTGAAAATGAGAAAACTGACGTTCTGTCAGTTTTTTATATGGGAAGGGGAAAGTTTGGAGTTTCTAAATCATATCTATTATCTTATTTATCTTAAAGGATAACTTTAATTAAATACCATTTAATTCTAATATTTAATCTTCTCATTAATTTCTAATTAATCTCATACTTAATGTCTAATTTATTACCGTTGACCGTCATTAATTTCCGTGAACTCCTTCTTTGTCTTTTAATTATCCTACGGAGGGTGCGGGGCATAACAATGCGGATTAACAAGAAATTCACCTAAGATACTGTCATCAATACCATGAAGACGTGAGATATCTTGGCTTTCTGAAATCCTAATCTTGTGTGTTAGATCAGGAGAACTTAAGATTGTCGAATTAGATGTTGTAGCATTGTTCTGCTGAGCATCATCCCTGTTTGTGCCCTGCATTTCTACCACTGTTTGTTGTAATTGTTTTTGAGAGTCAAAGGTGTTCTTTTTAGGCGTCCATCTCTGCATCTTTTCCTTATTCATAATTCTTGCTGATGCTGGATTTTTAATCTCAGAGACCTTATCAACACTACTATCTTCTTTCCCACACATATCAACTTATGCCCCAATCGATAACACTTTGTACAATACATAGGTAATCTTCATAAACTACCGATTGCGCTATACAGAGATTATTTACTTGAATATACACCCGAGCAGGAGGTTCCTGTGATACATCGAGTTCAACACATAAGCGTGCTACTCAAGGCCGAATATTTTCAGCCGTAGCCGCATCTAATTTCATAGGAGTTCCAATCATTCGACCAATTTGAAATAATGCCTCTCGCTGATGGAAGTGAACTGGTAAGCCAGGCAGGGAAATCCAAACAGGAACAACCGGAACGTCTATTTTGGGGTCGTAGTCAGGCGTCCATTTAGTAACCCTCATGTATTTGCCTGAGATTGTCCAACTTTGCCTAGCGAAACATCGCAAATAGTCCAGTTCTTGAGATAATTGTAACAACACATGATTATCATCGAGTAAACCAGTACGTACCGACCCAGCGAAGCCAATGCGATCAATACTACTCCTTATTGTAGCAAAGCTGGGGACGACCATACCAAAAAGTACCAACAAACGATAGTTTATATGGTACTGCCAATGTCGATATCTCTTCCTCAGAAAAAGAAATCATTGGGCTGCCTTTGTATTTGTGTATTGGCTTTGTTTCGATCCTTGGCGTCGGTGATGCAGTGAATAAAGAAGCGAACGATCGCTTCGCTGTTGAGTGATTCCTGCAACGGCTGCTGTGTGTCCATCAGCGATTGCAGTTAGATACCATATAAACGCTTTTCGGCGTTGAATATATGATGATTGAAGATTGAAAATTACTGAAATCCAAAAGATTGACGAGAAATGAAGGAAAGCGGCGACCGTTACATTGGCCATTGGTGATCGCCAAATCGCTGGAGCTCCATTCTTTTTCTTTCACACAAACATATATATATATATATATATATATATATATATATATATATATATATATATATATATATATATATATATATATACATTTCATATACAAATTATTTTAAAAAGACACTATATACTTATATTTCAACGTTCCACTGACACGTTATAAATATACGTCAACGTCAAGCCACTATATACACATCATATTTATGAGTATATACAGGTCTAATATCATATATTACAATTCATAGTGACATCAAAATTATAACAACATGTCACAAGGTCATAAACCAAAAATTGTCGTATCGGATGACTACCGAAACTTCACCGATATGTCACGTATTTGGCATATAAATATGGCCAGCCTATATACACTAAAAATACTCCAAAATTTTGTGATCCACATGATATATTCAGCCACAAGATCATGCCATGTTTACACACACAAATTACCCACAATTTAGCCTAAATTTCTGAAGAATTCAAATTGAAGGTTATTTTGTCACATGGGGCATTTTCCACTCAGCCATTGGAGTTGAATATACATCTCATTTTATGTATATTATGTGTGTATAATATTTATTACATGTGTAAGAAGTTTGAAATTAATCAGAAAAAAATCGCGTACAAAACCAATTTAGGACCGATTGAAATTTACCATGTACGTGAAGATTATACATTATTTGACAAAGCTTACATAAAAAGATTTCTGCACAAGCTGAATGTACATGCCTAGTTCAGCATTTTTGGAGCCTAGGTGGAGCTTATTTGACACTTCAATTGGTGGAGGATAAACCACACATGATTGGTGACATTGAAGAGGGAAACACACAAGAAAACATTTCAGAATACAACATATGCTGAAATTTCATCATATGCTTTGAGAGTGGTCGATTTTTGGCATCTTTGTGTCTTCAATTTTATTCCAAAATTTAAGGGGATTGTATCATGATTAATTGAAAGTTAATCACCTTGATTTTGAGCACATGTTTGAGATTTTTGAGAAGAAATTCCAGCTCATTTAAGGTGTGCCAAGGTGGATTAAAGATGACCAATCAAGAAGTGAAAACTAGACAAAGACAAGTCATTCATCCAATCATGTTGCGCCAAGCAAGCAAGGTTATGTCACCATCTATACAAAGAAATCTTCCTAGAGGATTCAACACAATTCTCAAGGAAGAAATCAAACCCTAAGGGCGGCCAACAACACTACAAAAAGGAGCAAGATGGTGCAAGACAAGGCTACGTAAAGTTGATATTATTACAAGTCCAAAGCAAGACTACTCTCTTTTTCTTCCATTCTTTTCTCTTAATCTTAGCCGCAAGACTATCATACATATTTTCCATATACTATATAGGCTTTGTGTAGACCACCCACATACGTTCATCTCGTGTAAAAGGTTGATCAAGGCGTGATCAAGCTTTCATTTGATCGGTGGTGGTGTTCGTGTTGTTTTGTTTGCTTGTTTGAGTGTAAAAGGGTGGAGTTGGTGCATAACTCCAATCACCCTTTTGTGAAGGTGTTTTTATGTTTAGTGAAAACCGAGGAATGTGTTCTTGAAGACTGAAGTAGGTTGTTTTAACCGAACCATTATAAAAATCTCGGTGTTCTTACTTTTCAGCACTTTTACTTTCAGTTCCAGTTTTCTGCATCGTTTTCAATAGCACATTAAAAAAAGATTTTCAAAACTTAAAAAATCTTGTAGAAACATATCCATACGTCCTAGCTTTAATTTGGCACTTGTTGCATCTCATTTGGATATGTATAAGTCAGTCAAACGCTAATAGTTATGAGACTAGTGCAATCTGATTCTCATATTTGCAAAGGTTGAGAACACCAACGTGATTGGCATACTTACCAAGAGGTTATTCGGACTATAGTTTCTGGCAGATTGACGCAATCTGTACCAAAATGTGTTTTGAAGGGGTTAGACTTGGAATTTTAATTTGAAATTTTTGTGAGACACTCATAACATCTGAGGTCACATCTTCACCAAATTTCATAATTTTTGGAGGTCTACAACCAAGTCATCTAGATTAATAAAATCAGGATCTGAAAACAGAAACTGTTTTCAGAAGTGAGTTATTTGGTCCAAAAAGTTTTAAAAACTGAATTTTCCGCACTCATTATTCAATCCCTATTCTAGTGGTTCTATACAGGTCCTACAGATTGGTCAAGAAACAAAGTACAAGTGCATGAGAAAGAAAGAAGAGGAAGTGAGACAACAAATACATACAAACACAAGCTGATTTTAACTAACCATCTTTACAAAAGTTTGTTTTATTAGCGTTTGGATTTTAGGTTTACCATATTGGTTAACACCATTTGGGGAGTCATGCTCCATCAAGATGACCTTGAGGACATTAAGGTATGCATGCAATACTTTGGCCATTCTCAAGATCTTCGGCTCAATTTTGGAGAAATGGAGATCCTAGCTACATGAATGGGGAATTTGAGTTGTCCTTATTTATGCATCCAAGACACATTATGAAAAGGTGCTGGCTGTTAAGCATTCTTGTTAAGATGTTCTTATATGTGTTGTTGGGTGCATACTTCATTCTTGAGTTATATATCCACCCTAAACATATTAGGATGAAAATTTTCATGAATGTTGTGTCTAAACTGTTTAGATGTGTCTTGCATAGTTGTTGGATTGTTTTGTGGCTATTTTCCTTTCAATGTATACATGCTAAGATTTGAGGATGAATCTTTTCTAGGAAAGAGGGATTGATACACACACGTGCAAGACATTATAGGGTTGTCTTAGTTAGATTGCACTTCATGTATTCCATTTTGTATGCTTTAATTAGTTGCATGTCATTTCTTTTCATACACTTCTAGCTTGATCATTGTTGTGTATTGTTGGCTTTGTAGGGTCCTTTTGAGGTGCTAGAGGTGTGAAAAGTCATGTACAAACAATAGTGAGCTCAAGACAAAGTGTTGCTCAAAAATACTGAAAAACTGCATGGACTTTGTGAATGCATAACTCAGTCATATGAGCTCTAAATATTGTCTTTCAAAAGCCAAACTTCAAGCTCAGATTGTGAACTAAAATACCCAATAAGGACTTATCCTCGAATTTGGCTTGCATCCACGAGAAAAGACGAGTCAACCAGAGGCGTCACTTGAGCCTAAAATCCAGCCTTTTGTCTAGCTCTTGGAGATTGAACTCATTAACCAGGTTTACATAGTTCCAGCCGTTTGTAATATGGTCCTAAGACCAGAATATATGATTTTCATTGCACATTTGACTAGGATAAGTCTTAGATTAAGTTTTATTCCTATTTAAAGTGCTAGAAAACATTTTTTACAAGTAGCTTGGTTTTGAAGAAAAATCTTGTTGCTTTTCTCTTTAGAAAGTTGCCTTTGTTTTCTTGATTTTTGCACTAACAATCAAGGTTAAGATCTCTCAAAGATTGAGCTATTTGAGGGTTATTGTCAATGCCAAAGAATACCGTCTAGGATGGTTGAAATCAGCTTTCCTACCTGTGACTATTCCCACATAAAGGTTAGCTCATTAATCTGAATCTAACGCAAAGGAAACAAGGGGGTTCCAACTCCTTTGTGACTAAACTACTTTGAAGGAAGAAGTTTAAGGTGGAGAGTGGATCACGCACCGTGCACGTATCAAATTGGGTGAAATTGAATTGGAGGTTACATTTTTAAAGCATAGCCTTAGCGGAAGGATACAGATTCTATACTGGACCAAAATGAAATATATACTCTCTCTGTCTTAAATATATTATCCTATTTTGATTTGAACATAATTTAATGAAATCAAATAATTTTGGTTACTATCTCTATTCTTGTTACGACCTGGAAAATTCTTCTGGTACGTCATAATGATTCCAATACAGTAAACCTACTTACGTTAGTGCGTGATTCGTAATACCTTTGGAATGTTGATACGATAGCGAAATAGATAGCAAGAGTTTTCAATTATACGATAAAACTCAAATAAAACTAATTAGTAACAACTTAAGCTATTAGGATAAACTAAATCAAAAAGAAAATACATGACACAATAATTTGTACAACTTAATTGAAAGAAAAACAAAATATACACATGAAAGAAAAAGAAAAGAAAAAAGAAAAAGAAAAGGGAAGACAACTTGCCATATACTTTAAGATTTTGCATAAAATATTACATGTTTGGAATCTTATCATAAAACCTATCCCCCAACCCATGCTTGTCATAGTTTGTCCCCAACCCATGCTTGACCGGCCACCCTATAGGAAAAAGAGGGGTTCTCTCTTTTTCATCAACACTTCAAACATTCTCATCTTAAACCAATTATTCACATCCCTCCTCCAAGGAAACCTAAGAAACTCCAAACACCCTCTCATTCTCTCCATCTTGGCCGAATTTCTCGTCAAGAACAAAGAGGAGTTTTCTTCATTTCTTCATCTCACAAACACATCCAAAACCAAGTTTCAGAAACTCTCCACCATCTAAGTGTGATTCAAGAAAAGTGTAGGACCTAGAATCAAGGAAGAACAAGGTAAAAACTTTATGAAGCTTAAGTTAAATCCTTCTATCTATTTAGTTTCATAAGTTGCTCACTAACCCTCACTTTTGGCTCCGAAAAAACCGTGCCTACCTAGGAAGGAAGGAAGAAGTGTTTTCTTCAAAACCAAGTGAAGAACATTACTTTTAGTGTAACAAAAGTGAACCAAGGCAAGTACTCTTTGCACATTATTTGATACTCACATCTTTATTTTGGTTACACTGGCGCTGATCAAACGTGCTGCGAGAGGTTCAAGACCGAAGACACAGAAGAATACTGTTATAACCGTGTTTGCTTTAAAAAAGTTTCAGTTTAAAAAAATGAAAAATACAAAAAGATCCTAAAATTGATTGCAAAACAAAAAAAATATATATATATATAGATTAAAAGTGCACATTCGTAGGATGTGTGAACAAAAAAATAAAAAAAAATTCTTAAAGGATAAAACTTCCCCAACCAACTCCCACTGTCACTCCTTAATCCCCTCCCCCACTTCCTCCATCACACCCGGTTAAAGCTACCCACTTCCCTTAAAGAAAAGAAAAAAACCCATTTTATTTAACAACCTCCCTTTCCCCCAATCTCTGTGCACAGTTCACACACACGTTGATCCACTGAAGCAAGAAAATAGTAGGAAAGAAAGAAGAAAATGGAGGAAGAGGAAAAGGAAAAAAAATTTAGACAACCCTACAACCAAGGTATGTATTTCTTTCCTATACTTAGAATTCATACAACCAATGTTATTATGTCTACCTTACGTGAATTATAAATTAATTTTGATTGAATACTTGTTTGTTGATAGATATATGCATGTGTGTAGAGTGTTGTAAGTGTGCATGAATATATAGAATTGGTAGATTGAGTTTTTCATTTATACATAAATAAGCATGCTCAGGGTTCCGAAAAAATAAATAAATATGTGTGCAAGTCAAAAGAAAAAAATTGATCGCCTGGGAATTTGGATGAGTAGAAATGTTTGGGGTTTGGATTAAAATATGATATACAGGTAGATATATTTGAATTAGGAGTTTCAGCTTTATATGCATGTAGGTTAACAGTGTTACGGGAAAAATGTATATATATATATATATATATATATATATATATATATATATCCGGTTGTCACATGTGCATTACAAAATGGACTGTTGATTTTGACCGTGCTGCTGATGTTCCTATTGTCCCGGTTTGGATTGCATTTCCTGCTTTGCCAATTCATCTCCACCATCGGGAATCACTGTTTGAAATAGCTCGGACCATTGGAACCCCGATCAAGCTTGATGTTGCGACGACGGATGGTTTACGACCGTCAGTCGCACGTGTATGTGTTGAAGTGGATGTCTCGCAAGATTTGCCACAGAAAATATATTTGCAGGCAAAAAATCGTATGATCTTGCAGTCTGTGGTTTATGAAGATTTGCAACAATTTTGCACTTCATGCAGGCACGTGGGCCATGCAGTTTCGGATTGCCACCCACCAGAGAAAGACTCAGTACCGCCTCCGCCCCCGCCGCCGCCTCCACCACCCCGTCCCCGGGCACAACGCTGGACACCTGTAAAATGCAAAGAACCCAACCCTCCCGCAACAAATGCACCTTTACCTCATGATCCGGTGCATATATCTCCACATTCATCAGACGTTCTCTTGCCTGCTGCTCCAGTTAGCGATACCCCATCACAGAATTTTGATGCTCCTCCTCTCGTAGATGCTACGGCGGAAGTACCACAAGATGGATCAGAAAATTGTGACCTTGGACACTGTTCTGACAAGGAGCTGCCAGAACAAGATCTTCAAACGGATATCACTACAGTCCCCGACGATGTGTTCAGACGTATGGAGTTGATCCCTCCATCGCCGGACGACGATACTCTATTATCACGTCTGCAGGATTCAACTGACAATACAGATTTTATTACAGTTGTTCCTCGGTGGTAGCGTCGTGCAAAAAAAGATCTTCCTCCTTTGCCGCCCTCCACGATCTTGACTAGAAGTGCGTCTCACGTAATTCAGGGAAGTGCTCCACCTCTATCTCAATGAATATATTAATATGGAATATAAGAGGCATGCGTGCCTCCTTGCCTCGATTGCATAACTTGATACGTGAACATCGTTTAAACTTAGTTGCTGTGATTGAACCGAAACATTCACCATCTCAAGTAGTTCGCTTTGCTATGGATTTAGGGTTTTCAAATCATTTCGCTTCATTATCTGAACGTATTTGGTTATTTTGGTGTGACACAGATTATCATTTGGTTGGTACACAAGATCACAATCAAGGTGTTCACTTTACACTCCTTTATCGCCATCTTCAGCTGCAGTTTGTCTTTTCGGTGGTTTATGGCAGTCATACAGTGTCTCTGCGTCGATCATTATGGGACTACATATCTAATTTCTCAGAGTCGAATACTTTACCATGGCTTATTGGAGGTGATTTTAACACTTTTCATTCTCTAGATGATCATGCAGGCCGATCCCATCCTTCGATCTCATCCATGCAGGACTTCAATGATTGTATTGAAATATGTTCTCTGATGTCTCCACAGTACCATGGGACGCGATACACCTGGACTGATGGTCGAGGCCTTGGCCGACTACGTCGTCGGCTTGACTGGTTGTTTTTTAACTCCTCTTTTCAGGATGTTTTTGATGACACCCGCCTTTCGCACCTCCCTCGGGTATCTTCTGATCATACATCGTTATTATTTACGTGTCGTTTGGGTAATCTAGAGGGGCGCAGAACATTCCGGTTTATAGACTCCTAGTTATTCCATCCATATTTTCATGCTTATGTACGGAATGCATGGACCTCTTATCCAACAACTGGAGGTATGTACGGCTTTTATGCAAAGTTGGCTCGATTGAGAAAAGATATTCAGCGTTGGAATAAAGAAATTTTTTGCAACATCTTCTCTGCTGTTAAAACTGCTGAAACATGTTTGACTACTGCTGAGAGTGCTTGGGACGCGAACCCCACAGAGGCACACCGCGAGGCTTATCATAAGGCTAAAGCGGAGTACCTTCAAGCATCCTTATATGAGTTTCATTACTGGAAACAAAAGGCACGTGTTAGATGGTTAAAAGATGGGGACACAAACACTCGATATTTTCACTCCGTCGTTAAAGGCAAGCAAACTCAACTGCGCATACAGCAAATACGTACATCCGACGATAGCCTGTGTACTGATGCTGCGTCTATCAAGGCCGAAGCGGTGGCTTTTTACACGTCCTTATTTGCTAGAGAGCCGACGCACAATCATGCTGCTGTGCTCAATAACATCCCATCCCTTGTTATAGCAGAGGACAATTTGATGCTTACACAGATACCCACTGAAGAGGAAATCAAGGCGTCTGTCTGGCACTTAGACCCCCATAGCGCAGCGGGTCCAGATGGATTCAACGGTAACTTTTATCGTTCTTGTTGGTCGATTATTTCTTCTGATGTGGTTAAGGCTGTGCAGGAATTTTTTCTTGGTATCCCTCAGCCAACTGTTATAGCTAGTGCACTTATCACGTTGATTCCGAAAAAATCATCACCTGACACATTTAGTGACTTTCGGCCAATCTGTCTCACCAATTTTTTAAGCAAGGTCTGCACGTGCATCATTGCATCTAGACTTAATACTTTGCTCCCCAAGAAAAATTTTGCCAGAACAAACTGGCTTTCTTCCGGGCTCGGATATTTCAACTCAAGTTCTCATGGCTAGAGAGATGATACACATGCTGGATAAGGGTGGACCTCAACTATGCTTGAAGCTAGATATGATGAAGGCTTTTGACAGAGTAAGTTGGGAATATCTAGACAGATTATTTAGGACTTTCGGATTCTCGGAGTTCTTCATTCGGCTAATTTTGAATCATTTACGTGCTACAACATTGTCAGTGCCCGTTAATGGTCAGCCCTCATCTTCTTTTCGTCCACACAGAGGGGTTAAACAAGGTGATCCTTTATCTCCGCTGCTATTTATAATTTCATCTGAAGGTTTTAGTAGAGGGCTAAAATCGCTAGTAGCATCGGGGGTGTTGCAACCTTTCCGCCTTGGGAGGGTTCCTTTTACTGTCACTCACTTAGCTTATGCAGATGATCTCTTGGTATTTTTACGCGGAACTCAACGTAATCTCATCAGGTTTCACTCTTTCTTAACACAGTATGAAAATGCATCTGGTCAAAAAATAAATTTTCAGAAAAGCAGCTTTATCTCTTCGGCTGCAATTACCCCGCACCAGCGCCGGGCCTTTGAGACTATCTCGGGAATGCGAGGCACGCACCTTCCGTTCCGCTATCTTGGATCTTATTTGCATAAAGGTATCAACCAAGTGAGATATTGTGTTTCATTATTACAACACATAGATGATCGCCTCCAAGGTTGGCATTCGAAATTATTGTCTTCAGCCGGACGACTTGTGTTGTTACGTTCAGTGGTATCTTCTCTACCATTACATATTCTTGCAACAGGGGGTCTGCCCAAATCAGTCATTCACATTATATTTCGTAAGATGGCCACGTTTTATTGGGGGCGTAGGCATCATTGGGTATCATGGACATCTATTACAACGCCCCAAGAGGAGGGTGGATTGGGCTTAAGAAACCTCTGTGTGTTACAAAAAGCGTATCATTGTCGTATTTGGTGGTCATATCAATGCCAGACTACACTTTGGAGTAAATACATGTATGCCAAATATGGTAAACGCGGGGATTATCTGTCTAGGATACCTGATTCACTAGTGTGGAAACTCATTTGCAGGATACACCCTACCTGTATTGCGCACACTACAGGGGAGGCAGACCATCTTACATGGACTCCGACGCAAACGGGAGAGTTTTCTCTACGTAGTGCATATGATATATGTCGACATCCCAATTCCACACTTCTTTCTGCAAAATTTATTTGGTTTAAACATCATTCGCCAACCATTCAGATATTTCTCTGGCGCGTATTTCACTCGGCGTTGCCTTTGGAGGACTACACTTGTAAGTTCTACTCCACATGCCCTACTCAATTCCCTTTTTGTAAGCAGGAATCAGCTACGGTGGATCATATATTCTTACGCTGTTTGGGAATTCGATCGATATGGACATATTTTGCAAGTGAGTTACACTGTCCACTCCCAACATCTTTGACGCTCCGCCAACATATGCTATCCTAGTGGTATCGTTCGACATCTACATCTTTACTTGGTGTGTTACGCATTGTTACCCCGGCAATCATCACTTATAATGTGTGGCGCTCTTATGCTTCTCTGATATATGGTGAACAATCTACTTTCTCGGCATTATCCTTAAACTTCCTCATACAGTATGACATCAAAATGTGGTGTAAATCCCTAGTTGGCTCTAAATTGTTGACTGGTGCGCATCAACCCTTTCCTTGGATCCCACCACTTCAGCACCCACGTCCAATTCTTATCCGATGGAGGTTGCCACCATCTGGTCGTTTCAAGTTAAATACAGATGCTGCGGTTGGAAGGCACTATGGTGCAGGTGGTGCTATATTACGTGACCATACTGGAGCATGTGTTGGTGCCGTTTCCTTTCGCTTACCACCTAGTTTGCCCATTCACGCAGAGATACAGGCTGCCGTTTTTGGTTTATTGTTCTTTCTGCCACTATATCGATCGATTATATTAGAATCAGATTGTGCATTGCTTATCGCACGATTGTCACACCCACAACTGGTTCATGAAATTATTGTCTCCAATTGCTGCACACGTTAGTGCGTCGGCATCATCTGGACTACCATCACATTTATCGGGAAGCGAACATGGCGGCACATTATCTTGCACAGCATGCTATGTTACATCCATGTTCTCAAGTATACAGCTCTCTTACACTTCCGCCACTAGTTCGTAGTTCGGTCTCATTGGATCTTTCTTCAGTACATTTGCGGGTTCCTTGATATATATAAGTCTTCCATATGGATTGGCACGACCTATTTTTCCCTGTCTGCGCCTCTCTAGGTTCAGGCAGGTCGGGTATGTTTTTTTGCCTGCTGATTTCTTTTCTTCACATATGCTGGCTGGTTGTCGATGACATTGTTGTTTTCTGTCTTAATGTGTAGTTTGGCCATTTTCATATCATGGTCGAGTGGACTTTGGCTGTCATGCTGCTAAGACGTTGGATTCATATGGCTACATTGTCATTTGGCTCTTTCTATACTGCACCATTCAAGTTGCTGGGATTTCAAATAAATCAACCTCTGGTCTTCCAAAGGGATTGGCACTCACTCGTTATTTCTGCCTGTCCCCTAGTCGGGGTGGGCAGACTCGGTATGATATACTTTCGCTCAATCATAAGCCACCTAACGTGTTTTGTTTGTCATCATCACATCGAGATTTCAATATTTTCTGCATGGATTGACATTTTACTTTTCTTGGCTGGCCGCGGTGACAATACCTATTATTATATGGCAATGTGAGATTCCAACATACAACCGCAAACTCTTCTACTATTGCATGTCTTCCGAATGGATTGGCATACATTCACTGCTTCTGTCGGTCCCTTGATAGGTGCCGGCAGACCCGGTATGTTCATCATTTCGTTTACCCTAAACTTTTCTACAAGTCGGCTGTATCGTGCTTACTCAATTATACTTTCCTGTTGTGCATGGACGGGATCCTGTTTATTTTTGGCCTCCAATATCATCAACGGCGAGGTTCACTATGATGCATCACGACATGTTCCATTCGCAGACGGGTTTGCTTTTTGTTACGGCATTGGCCTACACCATCACGCTTGGGGGTTTCTGCGGCTTCTCCATCATTCGTTCCATCTGTGTCATATGTGGTTTACTGTATTTATCTTATTACACTGTAACGACTATCCACACTCCAATCATATAAATATGTACGTTTTTTCCTTCGCCAAGGTTTTATCCACAAGGGTGGTTTTACTTGGCAAGGTTTTAATGCGGCATATCGTATATGCTTTGGATGTGGATAACACTCATTTTCTTTGTGCATTATACTGTACGTCGCTGTAATAAGGTTTTCCTCCGCCAGAAGTGAGGCCCTTTCTTTAATAAAATTATTTTTGATCAATATATATATATATATATATATATATATATATATATATATCAACACTGGTTGCCCGCATAGCTGCAATTTATTTTTACAGTAGTCGATCGCTTCCCAAATGGAATCAGCGCTGCCTTCTTTTGCGGCGGTTGTGACAGGCGACTCATCTTCGCAAAAAATCAACAGTTCACCAAAGACAGTCTCTCGATACAAAGGTATCCCCCTAATCTCCTTCTTGGATTCCGAAATTGATGCCCTTGCTGCCCCTTTCAAATATTCATTGGTGGGTACATTCTGGTATGGACGGCCTCCTTTGAAGGTCATACGGGATGGTTTTGAGAAAATAGGGTTTCATCATGATCTCCGAATTACCCTAATCGATCCCACGCATATACTGCTGAATTTCCAGAATGAGGCTGATTATTTGTGCTGTTTCTATCGTCGATCATAGCATATCTCGGGCTGCCATATGCGTATTACGAAATGGACAGTGGACTTTGATCCTACCACGGATGTCCCTATAGTTCTGATTTGGATTGCATTACCGGGTCTCCCCATTCATCTTCATCGTAAAGAGGCACTTTTTGAAATAGTTCGGCCGATTGGATCTCCTCTTAAGCTTGATGTAGCCACATCCGATGGGCTTCGACCATCGGTGGCCAGAGTTTGTGTGGAAGTTGATGTTTCTCAGGACTTGACTCAAAAACTATATCTACAGGCTAAGAATCGTTTCATCCTGCAGTCTGTTGTATATGAGGATTTGCCGTTATTTTGTACTTCATGCAGGCGATTAGGCCATGCAGCAGCCTCATGCTCACCGGAAAAAAAATCCTCGGTTCCTCCTCCTCTGCCTCCACCGCCTCCCCATCGTCCAATCTAGCGCTGGACGCCTGTTAAAAATAAACAATCTGCGCCTTCTGCCACAGTTACAAAGGATCAACCGCCGACTGCTCCGGTGTCACAACCTACCCACGATCCACCAGTTTCCCAAGATGATAATCAGGAAAATATAATCGATGAAGCTGTTAATGATCCATTACATAATATTTCGGATATTGGCGAACTGGGACATTCTTCGGATAATGATCTCCCAACAGAAGATCCTCCCTTCGACATTCCGACAGTCCCGAACGAAGTTGTCCGTCGGATGCAACTCATACCTCCTACACCGGACACGGGCATATTTATTTCACGCTTACAGGAATCAACGGACTCAGCAGAATTTATTCCAGTAGTTCCTCGTAGAAAGCGTCGGACGAGAAAAGACCTCCCTCCTTTGCCGCTGTCTACTATTCTTACGCGCAGTGCTTCTCATGCCATTCAGGGAAGTGACACTACTCTTTCTCAATGAATATTATGATATGGAATATTAGGGGCATGTGTGCCTTGCTGCCCAGAATACATCAGCTAATACGTGAACATCGTTTAAATTTACTTGCTTTGATAGAACCAAAGCACTCATCTTCTAGTATTGCTCGTTATGCTTTAGACTTTGGATTTACGAATCATTTTTCATCACAATCCGAACGCATTTGGGTTTTCTGGCGTGACTCAGATTTTCATTTGGTGACAGCGCAGGATGAAGACCAAGTGATTCATTTTACACTACTCTTTCGTCCACTTCAGATTTCATTTGTGATACCTGTGGTTTATGGCAAGCATACGATTTTACAACACCGAGCCTTATGGCATGATTTGTGTACATTCTAAGAAACATCTACATTCCCTTGGATAGTTGGGGGGGATTTCAATACATTTCGATCCTTGACTGATCATGAAGGCCGTTCGAATCCATCACTCTCAGCTTTACAGGATTTTAATGACTGTATTGAGTCATGCTGTTTGATGTCATCGCAGTTTCAGGGGTCAAAATTTACTTGGACAGATGGCAGGGGACTTGGAAGAGTTCGTCGGAGATTAGACTGGTTATTTATTAACTCTGCTTTAAATGATAAATTTGAGGATTTACAGCTCACTCATCTACCTCGCACTGCTTCGGATCATACACCTTTATTGTTTCTATGTCGTGTATGCCAGTCCGAGCACCGTCGTTCATTTCGATTTCTAGACTCATGGTTGCTACACCCGGATTTTCATACTTATACACAACATGCTTGGGCATCTTATCCTACCACTGGTGGCATGTATGTCTTCTATTCTAAGTTATTCCGTTTCAAGAAAGACTTACGGCGGTGGAACAAGGAGATCTTTGGTAATATATTTTCTAATGTCAAGATGGCAGAATCCAATTTATCACGAGCTGAAAACGTCTGGGACGCATCTCCTACTGAGGCGAACAAGATTGAGTATTATAAGGCAAAGTCTGAATATCTTCAAGCATCCTCCTATGAACTGCATTTTTGGAAACAAAAGTCTCGCATACGATGGCTAAAAGAGGGTGACGCAAATACACGATATTTCCATTCTATTGTCAAAGGAAAACGGTTGCAGTTACGGATTCAACAAATACACACGCCGACAGGCAACTTATGTTCTACACCTGATGAAATTATGTCTGAAGCGGTATCCTTTTACACATCTTTATTCGCTCGAGAGCAAACTCAAAATTATGATGCTATCCTTTGTCATATTCCACGGGTGGTTACTTCGGATGATAACAATCTGTTAACGCAAATACCCATGGAGCCGTAAATTAAAGCAGCAGTTTGGCATCTAGATCCTGCTAGCGCAGCAGGACCTGATGGTTTTAATGGTAATTTTTACCGATCCTGTCGGTCCATTATTCATACTGACGTGGTAAAAGCAGTGCAGGAATTTTTCCTGGGCATTCCTCAACCTACGGTGATGGCAAGTGCGCTCATTACGTTGATCCCTAAGAAACACTCTCCTGCTACCTTCAGTGATTTTCGCCCAATATGTCTAACGAATTTTCTGAGCAAAGTTTGCACAAGAATTATTTCTAGTCGTTTGAGTACATTTCTCCCACGATTAATATCTCCAGAACAAACGGGCTTCCTGCCCGGCTCAGATATTTCCTCCCAAGTACTTATGGCTCGAGAGATGATACATATGCTGGATAAGGATGGTTCACAGGTATGTTTGAACCTAGATATGATGAAAGCATTTGATATAGTCAGTTGGGAATACTTGGAGCTTTTACTACGCACTTTTGGTTTCTCTGACTTTTTCATTCGCATTATCCTGAATCACCTGCGGGCTACCACTTTAGCAGTCCTAATTAATGGCCAACCTTCATCCACTCTTCAGCCATTTAGAGGGGTGAAGCAGGAAGATCCTTTATCTCCATTACTGTTTATACTATCCTCTGAGGGATTTAGCATGGGATTGAAAGCATTAACAGCTGCTGGACGATTGCAACCTTTTCGCTTGGGGCGGATTCCATTTAACATAACACATTTGGCCTATGCAGATGACTTTTTGATATTTGTTCGGGGGACACAACAAAACCTACGGCATTTTCACACCTTCCTCACACAATATGAAACTGCTTCTGGATAAAAAGTTAATTTTCAAAAAAGCAGTATGATTCCTTCTACTAATATATCTCCACGGCAGCAACGCAATTTTGAGATTATCATCAACATGCGATGCTCTTCCTTACCTTTCAAATACCCCGGCTCCTACTTGCACAAAGGTATTCCCCGGGCTAGACACCGTGTTCCTTTATTGCAGCATATTGATGATAGACTGCACGGATGGCACTCTCGATTACTTTCCACTGCTGGACGCTTAGTTCTGTTACGCTCTGTCATAGCGGCATTACCGCTACACCTCCTCGCGTCGGATGGGTTACCTAAATTGGTTATTAAGGTCATTAATAGAAAGATGGCATGTTTTTATTGGGGCGGTCGACATCATTGGGTATCATGGAATACTATCTGCACGCCTCAGGAAGAAGGAGGTTTGGAGATTCGAGATCTAAACATGTTACAGCAAGCTTATCACTGCCGTATTTGGTGGTCGTATCAACAAGCTTCTACGCTTTGGAGTACATATATGCACGCCAAGTATGGTCATCGTGGAGATTATTTGCCTCGCCTGCCAGATTCACCTATCTGGAAAATAATTTGCAGGATACATCCTTTCTGCCTTTCTCAAACTACTGGTCAAGGTACACATCTTACATGGTTACACACGCCAACAGGTGAATTTTCTTTACATAGTGCTTATGATAATAGCCGCACACCTCACCCGCATCTACTTTCAGCAAAGTTCATTTGGTATAAACAGCATTCCCCAGCTATTCAAATATTCTTATGGCGACTTTTCCATTCTGCGGTGCCAATGGAGGATTATATTGGCAAGTATTTTACATCTCGCCCTATGCAATGTCCATTCTGTAAAACAGTGTCGGCTACAGTAGATCATGTTTTCCTACATTATTCACATGTGCGGCCTTTATGGCATTACTACGCTAGGGAGTTACACTGTCCTACACCATCGTCGTTGCAGCTGCGTCAGTATATCCTCGCTTGGTGGTATCGTTCATCTTTTTCGTCTCTTCTTGGGGTATTCAAAATTATAATTCCGGCGATCATAGTGTATAACATATGGCGTGGCTACGCCTCCTTAATCTATCGGGAGCAAACTACCATTACACTCACATCCCTTCGGGCATCAATACGCTATGACATAATCATTTGGTGCAAAACAATAGCAGGTACTAAACTTGTCACAGATGCTAGACGGTATTTCTTTTGGTTGCCGTCGCTGCCGGTCCCGCGACCTTACCTGATTCATTGGCTAACACCACCGCCAGGCCGGTTAAAATTGAACATAGATGCGGTAGTAGGTCGACAGTATGCAGCAGGGGGTGCTATATTGCGCGATCATATGGGATCTTGTGTGGGAGCAATTTCATTCAGACTACCTGCAAGTACACCGTTAAATGCGGAGATTCAGGCCGCATTATTTGGACTGTTGTATTTTCTTCCACTACATCGCGTCATCATATTAGAATCTGACTATAGCCAGATGATATCTCGTTTGGCCCGCCCGCAACTAGTACATGGAAACTATTATCTTCGCATGCTTCACACTCTCGTTCATCTCCAACGTCTCGACTATCATCATATCTATCGTGAGGCAAATAAGGCAGCACATTATTTAGCTCAACAGGCCATGTTGAATCCTATCACACAATACTATTCATCTCGTAATCTTCCTTCATTGGTGCTTGCATCCGTCTCCTTGGATCTCTCCTCCATTCAATTGCATGTCCCTTGATACTCTCAGGTCTTGCACATGGATTGGCGTTTTCTTTCTCTCTCTGCCTGTATCCTAAGGGATCCAGGCAGGCTCGGTATGTGTTGCTATCTTTTGGCTTGGCATTTTCTCTGCTTCATTATCATTTATGTTTTGCTCTTTTTGCTTGCCTGGACATGGTTTGGATTGCATCTAATGGCGAGGCTTTTCACGGCAATGCAATGTTTCTATCATACATTGGCGGACTCGGCGACCGTGACTCCATTGGCGCATCATATCATCACATCGTCGCCTTGGCATAAAATTAGCCAAGGCGACTCCGGTATGTGTTTGGCTTCTCAGTTTTCTCTTCTGTTGATTATCGCTATCATCGGTATAACTTTTTCCTGGCAATCTTCCGAGGTACGCTGTTCCTGAAGACGTCCCGTCCAGCTTGCCACACCACGCTCTGGGGAATGCGGTTCACACAAACTTCTGCAACAACCATAGCTTTGTACTCAATTTTAAATTCATTTCATATCCATGACAGTTGTATAAATATGTACGCTTTTTCCTTCACTAAGGTTTTATCCACAAGGGTGGTTTTACTTGGCAAGGTTTTAATGCAGGCATATCATATACGACTGGAGATATGTCATTATTAGTTTGTTGTTTCATTTGTTTTCATACGATGACTTCGTTGTAATATGGTTTTTCTCTGCCATAAGTGAGGTTCGTCATTAATAAAATGTTTCGTTATAAAAAAGATCAACACTGGTTGCCCGAGTTAGAAATCTATGTAAACAATATAATTTTTTTTATTTGCACGCTTACAGTTATATAATTTTGATGGGTTGCTTTCATTATTAAAAAAGGCATATACGTTATTGAAACACTTAAATATATATATATATATATATATATATATATATATATATATATATATAAATCATATTTTTATATTTACAAATGTACATAAACAATTTTGAGGCAATATGTGCATACAATCATTCGCTTTTTTTTTAAAGTTTTATGTTATGTAGGTATACCTACTGTTTTACAAATTTTATATGCATGTGCTGTCTTAGAGTAAAATACCTATGTATATATATACGTACATACGATTTTGGTATAAAATATTTATGTATTATGTAAGAAATTGTTTGAGATTTAAGTAATTAAGTATACTTTTTTTTGGCAGGATGATGTATACATTAAGATATATGATTGTATGACAGCATTATTTATTTTAAGTGTAGCGGGTTTAAACATATGTATATGCAATGGGTATCGTTCTACAGATGGGCATTTGTAGAAATGTACCAATTCAAATGTAAAATATATTTTTTTAATGGAAAATTATCGTGAACAAGTTATATATATATATATATATATATATATATATACATATGATGGCGGCGCACCCTCGCAGGCGATCGTTGGCAGCTCTGCGGCAATAGCCGCAGCCGCCGCCGTTCTTCCATTCTTCTTCTTTTTGTTTTTCTTTGATCCAAATACTGGTAGAACAATTCACGGTCCACTTTCCCTACAATTCTAATGGCGGCTTCCCTACCGTCATTTGCTGAGATCGTCTCAGGAGCGGGCAATGCACAGCAGATCTCCATCGCACCAAAAATGGTTTCACGGTATAAAGGATTCCAACTGATTGCTTTTGAGGATTCTGAGATTGATGCCCTTGCTGCTCTATTCAAACACTCTTTGGTAGGTACTTTGTGGTACAGCCGTCCTCCATTAAAAGTTATCCGGGAGGTTTTCAAAAAAATCGGTTTCCATCATGATCTACGCATAACACTTATTGATCAATCGCATATTTTGATGAATTTTCGGAATGAAGCTGATTATTTGCGATGTTTTTACCGACGATCATGGAAAATTTCGGGTTTCCATATGCGTATAACAAAATGGACAATAGATTTTGATCCTGCAGCTGATGTTCCCATGGTCCCTATATGGATTGCTTTCCCTGGACTGCCAATTCATCTTCACCGCCGGGAAGCACTCTTTGAGATAATACGACCCATTGGATCTCCGATCAAGTTAGGCGTTGCAACTACAGATGGCCTGCGACCATCTGTGGCTAGGGTATGTGTTGAAGTGGATGTTTCTCAAGCTTTACCACAGAAAATTTATTTACAGGCTAAGGAACGATTAATATTGCAGTCCGTTGTTTATGAAGATCTCCCTCAGTTTTGTACTGTTTATCTACGCAAAACACAGCTACAATACCACCCCCCGCCACCGTCTCCACCACCTCACCCACCTGCAAAGCGTTGGACTCCGGTGAAAAAGAAGCAGATTCCGGAGCCTTTATCTGAGCCGTCACTCATAACTCATTCGCAAATATTCCCAGAGCCCCACCCTTATGATCTTACTGGAAAGGAATCCGTAGAGCAGCATTTGTCTGAGTCTCCTGATGCCGTGCCTCCTCAAGACCATCACTATAATTGGCAGACTGCTGATCCTGTCCACGAAGGAAATAATCCACTACAGGACAATACCGATCCGGTTGAGTTGGGTCATACTTCGTATAATGATTTGCCTGATGTAGACCAACCGCCAGCCATTTTGACTCTCCCAGACGAAGTGGTTCGTCGTATGCAACACATTCCTCCATCTCCAGCGGTGGATACTCTAATTTCCAGATTACAGGACACCACGGAGACTGCAGAATTTATACCTGTTGTTCCTCGTCGCAAGCGTCGCCCAAGGAAAGATTTGCCCCCACTGCCACCTTCTACTATTCTCACACGTAGTGCATCTCGTATCATCCAGGGAAGTGTTTCTACCATTTCTCAATGAATGTCTTAATATGGAATGTACGAGGCATGCGCGCCTCAATGCCAAGATTACATCATTTGATTCATACACATCAGTTACACTTGCTTGCTTTGTTAGAACCCAAGCACTCTCCATCTAGTATTACTCGTTATGCTTTTACTCTCGGATTTCCTAAGCATTATTCCTCTCAGTCAGAGCGCATTTGGTTTTTCTGGCATGACTCATATTTCGATTTGATTTCGGCACAGGATCAAGAACAGGTGGTGCATTTTACTCTTCTCTATCGGCCTCTACAGATGACATTTGTCTTATCGGTGGTATATGCCAAACATACTCCTTATTTACGGCGATCCCTATGGCAGTCTTTATGAGCATTCTCGGAAAACCTTACTCTGCCATGGATTATTGGAGGGGACTTCAATACTTTTCGCACACTGGATGATCACAATGTTCGATCCCACCCCTCTCTCACATCACTACAAGATTTCAATGATTGTATTGATTCCTGTTTATTGATGGCACCGCCCTTTCGAGGACCACACTTTACATGGGTTGATGGTCGGGGACTTGGTTGGGTTCGCAGGAGATTAGATTGGTTGTTTGTGAACTCAACTTTTCACGACATATTTGATGATATGCAGCTCTCGCATTGAACGCGTGCTCCTTCGGATCACTCTCCTTTACTGTTTATCTGTCGACATCAACCCTCGGCAGCCCGTCGCTCTTTTCGATTTTTGGATTCGTGGCTTTTACATCCTGACTTTCAAGCATACATGAAGAATGCATGGACATCTTATCTTACTACAGGTGGTATGTACGGTTTTTACACAAAATTATTTCGGCTAAGAAAGGACATTCAACGCTGGAATAAAGAAATATTTGGCAATATCTTTACTAATCTCATGCACGCGGAGTCAAATCTGTTTCAAGCCAAGCGCACCTGGGATGAGAACCCATCAGCGGAAAATAGAATGGAATACAATAAAGCTAAGGCTGAATATCAACAAGCTTCTTTATATGAATTAAACTATTGGAAACAAAAAGCACGAGTGCGGTGGCTAAAGGAAGGTGATGCCAACACACGATATTATCACTCTATTGTAAAGGGACGAAGGCTCAATCTCTGCATCCAACAAATAAATTCTGCCGACGGGAATCCATGTACAACACCGGAGGCTATACAGGACGAAGCAGTAAGATTCTGTACATCATTATTTGCTCGTGAGACCACTCAAAATCATGATGAAATCTTAGACCACATTCCGTGCCTCTTATCCGCTGATGATAATGCTCTCCTCACACAAAAACCGATAGAAGATGTGGTGAAAGAGGTTGTTTGGCATTTAGATCCTCAAAGTACAGCAGGCCCAGATGGTTTTAACGGTATGTTCTATCGCGCATGTTGGTCAATTATACATATGGATGTGCTTAAAGCAGTGCAGGAGTTTTTCCTTGGCATTCCTCAGCCTTCGGTGATGGCTAGTGCTTTAATCACCCTGATTCCAAAGAAGCAATCGCCATCCACATTTAGCGATTTTCGCCCGATTTGTCTCACCAACTTTCTGAGTAAAGTTTGTACAAGAATTGTTGCCTCTCGTTTGAACAAGCTACTTCCCAAGTTGATATCTCCAGAGCAGACGGGATTCCTACCAGGCTCGGATATTTCCTCGTAGGTGTTAATGGCACGTGAGATGATTCATATGCTTGATAAAGGTGGCTCTCAATTGTGTCTGAAGCTAGATATGATGAAGGCTTTTGATAGGGTAAGCTGGAAATACCTGGAACGCCTCCTGCGCAAGTTTGGTTTCTCTGACTTTTTCAGTCGCATTATTCTCAATCATCTACGAGCTACAACATTATCTGTCTTGATTAATGGCCAACCGACTGAATTGTTTCGACCATACAGGGGTGTCAAACAAGGTGACCCTCTATCCCCACTCCTTTTTATATTGTCTTCTAAGGGTTTTAGCAGAGGCTTAAAATCACAAGTTGCATCCGGCACAATACAACCTTTCAACCTTGGCCAAATTCCATTTACAATTACACATTTAGCATATGCGGATGATCTTTTTGTATTTCTCAAGGGTACTCAGAGAAATATCCGGTGTTTCCATGCTTTTCTAACTCAATATGAGACTGCATCTGGGCAGAAAGTTAATTTTCAGAAAAGCAATTTAATTCCATCAGCCTCAATATCGGCTCAATAGAAACAAAGGATTGTGGGTATACTAAATATGCATTGCTCCGCTCTTCCTTTTAGATATCTTGGATCATATCTGCATAAAGGCATTAATCGTTCTCGATACTGCACAACATTATTACAGCATGTAGATGATTGTCTTCAGGGCTGGCATTCTCGTTTACTGTCTACTGCTGGCCGTCTGGTATTACTTCGTGCAGTTATCATGGCACTTCCTTTACATATCCTAGCTGCTGGTTCTCTACCTAAGTCTGTGATTAAAACCATTAATCGGAAAATGGCGTCTTTCTTCTGGGGCCGAAGACATCACTGGGTTTCATGGGCTCAAATTACCCAACCATGTGCGGAGGGGGGACTTGGGTTACGTGATTTAAATGCCCTACAAAAAGCCTACCATTGTCGTATCTGGTGGTCATACCAGCAAAACTCTACCCTCTGGAGCAAGTTCATGCATGCGAAATATGGTAGACGAGGAGATTATGCTGCTAGGCTTACTGAGTCGCCTATTTGGAAGATAATATGTCGAATTCATCCCTTCTGCCTTGTTCAAACAACGGGACACGATGCCCATCTCACTTGGCTATCCACATCATCGGGCGAATTCTCCTTGAAATCTGCATATGAAGCATGCCGCATAACCAGTCCAACATTGATCTCTACGAAATTCATTTGGTTTAAGCATCATTCTCCTGTTACACAAATATTTCTATGGCGGATTGTTCACTCGGCATTACCATTTCAGGATTATATTGGAGCCTACATTGTTTCGAGGCCTACACAATGCCTTTTTTGTAAAGAGTCGTCAGCCGATGTAGATCATATCTTCATCTATTGCTCACGTATCAGTCCCATATGGTCTTATTTTGCTAGTGAATTGCACTGCCCTCTTCCAACCTCCTCACTATGCCTTCGTCAATATCTTCTATCATGGTGGTATCGATCTTCTTTCATCTCAATATCGGGGGTGTTAAAATTAGTCATCTCATCGATCATCGTATACAATATATGGCGCAATTACACATCGTTGATCTATGGTGAGAAAGACACATTTTCGATGGTCTCTCTTCGGGGTTCGATATTCTATGATATAACTACTTGGAGTAAAAAGATGGTTGGGTCCAAGTTAACAGCTGGTTCGCTGCCTAAATATGACTGGTTCTCCGTGCCACAGCCACCGCGACCCGTGTTGGTGCGTTGGCACACACCACCAGTGGGTAAACTCAAATTGAATACTGACGCAGCAGTAGGCAGATGCTACAGTTCCGGAGGTGCAATTTTGCGTGATCATTCGGGTTCATGCGTGGGTGCGATATCTTTTCGACTTCCGCAATGTACCCCTCTCTAGGCGGAGTTACAATCAGCGGTTTTTGGTCTTTTGTATTTTCTTTCACTATATAGATCAATCATTCTGGAGACGGACTGCACTCAACTCATATCCCGTCTTAAGCGGCCACATCAGGTTCATGGTAACTATCATCTTCGCATGCTTCATACATTGACATATCTCCATCGTTTGGACTTTCTGCATATATATAGAGAGGCGAGCATGGCAGCGCATTACCTTGCACAGCATGCAATGATGCATCCTACTACTCAATTTTACACTTCGCATACTCTACCGCCTTTAGTACGCATCTCGGTGGCATTGGATCTCTCCACAGCCCATTTACGCGTCACCTACTAAAGTCTTCCACATGGATTGGCAATGTTGACATCTTTCTGCCTGTATCCCTCGGAATACAGGCAGTCTCGATACGCTGTGCACTCAATTAGTATTCCACTTTATGTTCTGCTTATTGATACATATTAATGTGATTCTTCTCATTTGTACATGCTCTGGTTAAATGACTTCTGAGGACCATAAGAATACGGCGGCTACACCCCAGCTCTTGAGGCCATCACGGTACATGATAGAAGCTGCAAACTTGATAGAAACTTTTGGTGCAACAGCATTAGCATTTCAAGCCAGGTGTATGAAGACGTCTCCTTGGCTTACATCGAGCCAGGGCGACTTTGGTACGTGTCAGGACGTTCTACATATTTACAATTCATGTTTCCTTGCCATTGTATTATCTGCTTCTCTGTTGCTTCGCGAGGTACATTGGGACGGACTTCCAGCTAACTCAGATAATAGGCGGTTTTTTCCATCTTTCCAATCACTTTCAAAGCGATAGTGGAGATGTGGTTTTCATGCCTGCACATGTTTTTTAGCATCAATGACAGTCGTATAAATATGTACGCTTTTTCATTCGCCAAGGTTTTATCCACAAGGGTGGTTTTACTTGGCAAGGTTTTAATGCGGCATATCATATACGACTGGAGATGCACCATTATACGCTGGCTTTTTCACTTATTTTCTTTTGACGATGTATGGTGAACTATCTTGTAATAAGGTATTCCTCCGCCATAAGTGAGGTTATTATATATAATATTCTTTTTCAAAAAAATATATATATACATATATATATACATATATATACATATATATACATATATATATATAATGGTTGAAACTATTTTGAGTAGAATCTGTACCATTAGTTATTTTATTCAGTGAGGTAAGGATTCGTAAATAATAATAATAATAATAATAATAATAATAATAATAATAATAATAATAATAATAATAATAATAATAATAATAATAATAATAATAATAATAATAATAATAATAATAATAATAACAATAGTAGTAGTAGTAGTAGTAGTAGTAGTAGTAGTAGTAGTAGTAGTAGTAGTAGTAGTAGTAGTAGTAGTAGTAGAAAGCTATGAACTAATTATTTTAAGTAAGTCAAATTTAACCTTTATTAGTTATTGATTTTTATGCTACAATTTTTTAGATTCAAGCCTAGAAGAGAAGGAGGTGAATACCAGATTCAAGGTAAGTGGTCTTTCTATGCTCGTTATAGTGTCATGCATCAGAGATAAATGATATGTTTTTGCTTGCTATGTTTATCATGCATCAGTATGTTATTTGTTGTATATCTGCAATTGGATTTTCTCTATATGTGAATTGTATGTATATGTGAGATATGTATCTACATGTGAACTGTGTGTATGTATAAGTGTGGATGCACTGGATTAAAGAAATATGAGAAGGACATAAATGAGAATGGAAATAAAAGTGAGGTGGAAGAAAAGAGGGTCGGGCCAGGCAGGCCGTCGAGCCGGACCGAATGGCCAACGGGCCGGTGGCGGTGGCAGGCCTTGGCCCAGAACATGATATAAATGTTACTTAATTAATTTTAAATAGTAATAATTATAGGAAAAATAAAAATAAATAGCAAAAAATTAATAATAAATTCCAGAAATTATAAAATGCTGAAATTAAATAATTTTCATTAAGTTTTGTATTGGTGATAATTTATTTAATTCAGATAATTAGGTAATAAATAGAAATACGTAAGGGAAAAAATGAGAAAAAAATATAAAAAATGCCTGATAAATGTATACAAGCCGTGGAAAAATGGATTTGACGCCAAGCAATGTTTAATCATTACTCAGAAAATATTTGGACCCAAGATTTGAGTGCCGGAGGATGGTGAGGATGGGCCAAGGGCCTCAGACGATCTTTAAATGAACATAGATTTGAGTGCCGGAGGATGGTGAGGATGGGCCAGGGGCCTCAGGCGATGTGGTATTTGCATTCATGGCACGTGCATTGCATTTATGATGGGTCGTAATGTACGGGTCACGGGCACTCAGTATGGTGTACGATGGCCGGGCCACGTACACTCAGTATGGTGACTGTGGGTGGGTACGACTCACAGCCACTCAGTAGGACCCGGGTTCATGCATTGTATGGTGGAGATATCGACATTCTGTGTGATATGATTTCGTTGCGTGTGACATGCATAGCTAGACATGCATCATAAAGTTGCACATTATTATGTGGAGTGACTTACTTTCTGCGGCTTATCTACTTCATTGGGATGCATTGTCCTCTTCTTTGTTTATGTGATTATTTGTTTGTTGTGTATGTCATACTTGAGAAGAGCATGCATCATGGTAAGGTCGATTGAGCTGATAAATTATTTATTTTTGTATTCATTTTTGAAGTCTTAACTGTCAAAGGTAATCGGGTGAAATTATTTGTGGACTAAGGACTTACATGTTAACTATAAAGGTTACTTGTATTCGCTTCTGCATGTATGATGTCTATAACAGGTATATGTAGGTTGCTTACTGAGCCCGTTGATTTGACTCACATCACCACTCACCAGTTTTGCAGGTAGGAGAAGTTAGGGTATGCTTACACGGTATTAGTGTATTATGGAAGATCGAGACGGGAGATTTCAAGACTAAGGATATCCGACGGGGCTTTCGAGGGTTGGTTGAGGATATTCGAGGTTTATGTATTTTCGAGATTAGTGTTTACATACATTTGACTATTGTACTGATTTAGAAATTTTTAGATATTGTGTTAATGATGATGATTATTTTATCGAGGGTTTAGTAATGACTTCTGCTGACATCGAGTTACGTTATTATGATGACGTGTAATTGATTTGTATCGACGCCTTGTATTCTCCTTAGTGAGATACGGCAGGTGCACGGTTCCCGATGCTAGGGCTAGGGAGTGGGCCGCTACAAATACTTGTCATCTATGGTTTAGTTTTTCCACATTTCAATTGCTTTTTTTACATTAAGTTACATTTTATATTGTATTTGATCACTAGATAATTTTTATTTCGTTATGCCTAACTTTTGGGAGAGTCTCCCTTAGAACTTAGTTGAATTATATAACTACGGTATTCCTCCGCCACAAGTGAGGGCTCATATATTAATAAAACAACAGATGGTACTATCCATCTTTCACTAAAAAAACTATATACACGGCCATAACACACCCAAAAATAAGAATTTTATTAACAAATGAGATGAAATGAGTAACCTTAAGAAAAGTGTATAAAGAACACAACCTCAGTTCATTTAGTTATTTTTTCTTTTATGATGATCATCAAGTTTCATTTCTATGTATTCTTAGTTTTCATATGTTCTCAAGATCATGTTTTAACATGTTTATGTATGCATCATAAGCATGACTTACATACATGGTCTCAATGGTAGTTTGATGGTCATCATCTTCATATATGCACACATACATCACACGGCTAAGTGGCCTTTTTGTTGAGAAATCGAAGTCTTAGTGATTTGAAAATGCAGCATTTAAATGTTACGTGTTTATGAAATACATGAAATAAGTTTTACTTAATATATGCACGTAACAAAAATGCTTTATATATTTATATATAATGTTACCATACTAACGTGCCATGAAGCGTTAAAACCTACATCATATGGCAAACATTTGTTGTTTTTATACTATTTTCAGGTGTCATGATTAATGAATTAAACTAGTTCATTAAGTGAAGTGCTTAAGTTAATGAACTAACTAGTTCATTAAATGAAGACATATTTGGAGAGAGTTATATGGCAACAAACTTGAAATGGAAAGTCTCCTCATCTCCATACCTTAATATACATGCCACATACACATATTATGTATCCATATTTTTTATACGACAAACTGTATACTTATGTTCCGATATTCCAACGACACGTCATATATATTATACACGTACGTCGACGTCACACCAATATATGCACCTCATATTTATGAGTATCTACAGGTCTTAAATCATATATTACAAGTCATAGTGCTATCAAAATTATAACGACATGTCACAATGTCATACACCGAAAATTGTCGTATCGGTTGACTACCGAAACTTCACCGATATGTCACGTACTTACCATATAAAGATAGCAAGTCTATATACTCTAAAAATAATCCAAAATTTATTGATCCCCATGTCATATTCAGCCACAAAGTCATACCATGCTTACACACACAAATTACCCACAATTTAGCCTAAATTTATGGAGATTCAAATTATAGGTTATTTTGGCACATGGGACGTTTTCTACCTAGCCATTGGAGTTGAATATACACCTCATTTTATGCATATTATGTGTGACATAATATATATATTACGTGTGTAGGAAGTTTGAAATTAATCGTAGAAAAATAGCGTAATCGACGAGAGTCGAAAATTCTGTTTTCTACAACCTGCGTAATCGACGAGAGTCGAAAATTCTTTTTTCTACAACCCTACACACATGGAACGTTTTTGACATTGAAGTAACATGTATCTAGACACTTTTTACACATTCAAGACATGTTAGAGTGTTCTCGAAAAATCAAATTAGGGCTGATTAAAATTTACCATGTATGTGAAGATTATGCATTATTTGACAAAGTTTACATAATAAGAATTAAGCACATGTGCAGCTGAATGTACATGCCTAGTTAAGAATTTTTGGAGCCTAGGTGGAGCTTATTTTGAACTTTAATTGGTGGAGAATAAGGCACACATGATTAGTGACATTGAAGAGGGCAACACACAAGGAAACAATTCAAATAAACCACATGTTGAAAATTTCAGCACATGGACATAAAGTTGGCCGATTTTTCCCACTGTTTGTCTTCAATTTTATTCCAAAATCTAAGGGGATTTATCATGATTATTTGGGCATTAATCACCTTGATTTTGAGCACATGTTTCAGATTTTTGAGAAGAAATTCCAGCTCATTTTATGTGTGCCAAGGTGGATCAAAGATGACCTATCAAGAAGTGACAACTAGGCGAAGACAAGTTATTCGTCCAATCGTTTTGTGCCAAGTAAGCAAGGTTGTGTCACCATCTATACAAAGCAATCTTCCAAGGATAGTCAAGACAATTTTCAAAGAAGAATCAAACCCTAGGGGTGGCCAACAACACTATAAAAAGAGGCAAGATGGTGCAAGGCAAGGCTAAGCAAAGTTGATATTCTTACAAGTCCAAAAATCAAGACTACTCTCTCCTTCTTCCATTCTTTTCTCTTTCTCTTAGCCTCAAGCCTATCATATATATTTTATATATACTATATAGGCTTTGTGTAAACCACCAAGATACGTTCATCTCGTGTAAAAGGTTGATGAAGGTGTGATCAAGACTTCATTCGATCGGTGGTGGTGTTCGTACTGTGTTGTTTGCTTGTTTGATTGTAGAAGGGTGGAGTTGGTGTATAACTCCTGTCACCGTTATGTCAAGGTGTTTTTGTGTTTATTGAAAACCAAGGAAGGTGTCCTCGAAGACTGGAGTAGGTTTTTTTAACCGAACTAGTATAAAAATCTCGGTGTTCTTACTTTTCAGCACTTTTACTTTCAGTTTCTGTTTTTGGTATTGTTTTCATTAGCACGGTAAAAATAGAAAAAACTTTCAAAAATTACAACATTTTGCAGAAACATAGCCACACGTCCTAACTTTCATTTTGGCATAAGTTTCATCTTATTTGGATAAGTATAAGTCAGTCAAACGTCAATAGTTCCGAGACTAGTGCAATCTAATTCTCAGATATGCAAAGGTTTAGAACATCAACGTTATTGACATACTTACCAAGGGAATTTTGAAACACTGTTTTAAACCAGTTAAAATAAACATCTTGAGGATCATACCTAAAATTGTTTAGGTCATTGAGAGTTTCAATTTAATAGGAATAAAGTTTTCATTTCAGAGTATAGTTTCAGGCAGATTGACGCAATCTGTACAAAAACATTTTTCCAGAGGTTAGACTTGGAATTGTAATTTGAAATTTTTGTGACACATTTATAATATCTGAAAGCACATCTTCACAAAATTTCATAATTCGTGGAGGTCTACAACCAGGTCATATAGATTAATCAAATCAGGATTTAAAAATAGAAATTGTTTTCAGAAGTGAGTTATTTGGTACAAAAAGTTCTGAAAACCGAATTTTTCGCACTCACTATTCAACCCCCTTTCTAGTGGTTCTATACAGGCCTTACAAGTAGTATCAGAGTGCAGGTACACTCACTACAAGAAGATTCAACGATCTTTGTGAGATGGCATCCACTAGTCACAAGACCGAACAAGAAGGTATGTCGAGTCAAAAGCCTCCTCTTTTCGACGGTGAGTCTTTTATACAATGGAACCTTAGAATGAAACTCTTACTTATGGCTACCGATATAGACTTATGGTCTATTATAGAAGACAGTCCTTTTACTCCTTCTAAGTTATCCACGATTGATGGTGTCACTTTAGAAGTCGTGAAACCAAAACAAGAATACACTAGTGATGACAAAAAGAAATTAAGTATGAATGCTAGAGCCATGCAACTTCTTCTAAATGGTTTAAGTAAAAGTGAATCGAGTTATGTGTCAAATTGCTCTAGTGCCCAAGAAATATGTAGAATTGTTGAAATGAAACATGAAGGTACTAGTCAAGTTAAAAGAGTCCAAAATAAACATGCTTATGTCTACTCTTGAATCTTTCAACTTATTACCAAACGAATCTATTGTTGATATGGATTTACACTTGACTAACATTCACAACTCCCTCTCTTAGAAAAGCATTTTCTACACTGGAAAAGGTACAAAAGGTGCTAAGAAGCCTCCCACCGAATGGGATCCTGAAGTCACAGGGATCGAAGAAAGTAAGGAAACAAGATCAATGAAAATGGAGGAGCTAATCGGATCATGAAAGGTATACGAAAACAAACTCACACTAAGGAAATCAGAATCAACGTCAAAACAAGGTAAGACTATTGCTTTTAAAGCAAATGAATATGTCTCTACCTCTTCCGATCATGTAGATGATAGTGACACTGAATTGGACAACGAATAAACCTAATGCTGTTTCAACTAAGAGAAATAAAAATAATAATAACAATAAATATATAAAGTGCTATGAATGTGGAAAACTTGGACATCTATCATATGACTGTCCGAACAAGGACTAACAGACAAACAAAAACCGTGACGAATATTGGAACAAAAATAGACTCGTCTCAGAACCCAAAAAAAAGAATACAAGAAGAGCTCTCAAGGCTTTCACTTGGAGTGACTCATCTGACTCTAAGATTGATGATGTAATGTCCCGTGATATGGAGGCATAAGTAGGAAAAAAAGTAATGAAAGAAAAAAAGAAATGAAATAGAAATAATAGGAAAAGGAAAAATACTAATATAGGATAACAATTATCTTAATACTATTAGGATTGGAATAGGAGAAGTGAGATAGGAATTAGAATATTTATAGGATTTATCTTATAAATTATTTCCTAAACCTACTATGAATTATTTAAACCTATCTATATATTTATATAAACCCTAATACCTAAACTCTGTCATCCCCTAACAACCAGCCGTCCTCCTGTACAAGAAAAGAATTCAGCCAAAACAATTTTTGGTTTTGTTTTTCCACCTCCAGTTTGGCTGCCAGCAATCTACAAAAAAATTCTATTGCTATAAAACGCTAATAGAAATAAGGAATTCCAATCATAACCCAAGAATTTCAGAATAATAAAAACCATTTTTCACGATATTATGCATGGATCGTGTATTATTCAATTCTTCCTCACTACTATCGGCTGCATTACATCATAAAGGAAAAAAGTTTGTTTGGTCCCCTGCTACAACACAACAACAACAACAACAACAACAACGCAACAACGGCAGCAAAGTATTGGAGAATTTAGCCATCCCCTTGCACCCAATAAGAAAATTGGGTAGTACCATTGGAGAAGAAGAAACGGCAATTTCATCCGCCAAAAACCTTAGTGCGACATAACGGTATAATATAAACGATAAAGGTAAGTATTCTTCTTGTACTTATTATGAATTTGTGAAATCCGTATCTACACTTTTGTATCAAAATAAGGATCATAAATAAGTATATGTGATTGCATAAATGATGGTATAAATATTTATGTATGCCGTGTACGTACATGTATATATATATATATATGTATATGTATATGTATATGTAAACATGGAATTTTGGTAAGTTTTTGGTAAAACTGGGAGAATCATATATATATACTCAATACCACTTGAATTCGGCAAATGCATGTATTTTAGCATATGAATGATTTATATATAAGTTTTGTATGTAGTATAAGTTATAAGGGTACATATTTGTCGCTGTGCATATTTAAAGGTAAATATGCATATGTACCGTTTGAACATGGGTAAATGTTTATGTTGTGGGTTGATAATGGTTGCGTGGAATATGATGTGGCCGAAACTGTCAGCATGTAGGAAATTGTAAAAAATATTATTTGAATATAACAAGAAAGATCAGCACCTAAAATAGAAGATAAGTTTACATAGCTGCAATGGAAAATTTAACCTTTACAAATGCGACAGGTAGAAACTCATGCCATGCCTATGTAGTGCTTGTGTTTTGTACATGAACAAAAAAAAAGTCATTCGCAAAGCAGCATGAGCTTTTCATTTTTCTTTTGTTAACTTACTTCATAGTGGTTGACTCTTGTGTAACTATTAAAATATGTGTAAGCATTCAGGTGATAAGTTTGTATGTGGATATAAATTTACATGCCAAATTAATACAGTCAATTACAATTGTATTAACAACACTAATTTCATGCATTTATTTGTTTGTTTTGTGTATGTCATATTTGGGAAGAGCATGCATCACGGCAAATGAGATTGAGCTGATGAATTATTTATTTTGTGTTTTTAAAGTGTTAACTGTTAAGATAATTCAGTGAAATTATTTGTGGACTAAGGACATGTATATTAACTATAAAGGTTATTTGTATTTGCTTCTGCATGTATGATTTCTATAACAAGTATATGTAGGTTGCTTACTGAGCCCGTTGATTTTGGCTCACACCACCACGCACAGGTTGTGCAGGCATGAGAAGTTAGGGTATGCTTATGTAGGATCCGCAAGGCACCACTAGAACGAGGGGTTGAATAGTTTGTGCGGAGAGTGTGGTTTTTAAAATAGTTTTGACTCAAGAACTCAGCTTCTGAAAACAGTTTCTGTTTTCAGGACCAGTTTTAAAACGTTTTTAAAACTCGGTTGTAGGTCTTTAAAAATTCTGAAATTTTGAAAAAACTTAGCCTCAGATGTTATGAGTGTCTCCTAAAAATTTCAGATTTAAATTCAACCTTTAACCCCTTCAAAAATTGTTGGTGGTCAGATTGCGCGAATCTGCCAGAAACGGTAGACTGATTTGAAAAATTTATTCCTATTTGTAGATACCTCCAAATGCTCTGAAATTTTAACCACTAACCCCTTATAAGTTATATTTAAATGGGTTGAAACAGTTTTGAAAAATTCGTTTGGGAAGTAAGTCAAATACGATCAAAGTCTCAACCTTTGCAACCCTGAAAATCAGACTGCACTAATCTCAGAACATTGGACGTTTGAGTGACTTATACTTGTCCAAAAGGGTTGAAACTTGTGCCAAAAGAACCCTAAACGTGTGACTATGTTTTCTGAAAGTTTCGTAATTTTTGAAATCCGTTTACTATTTTTATGAGCGTGATCAAAAAGGATACACAATGCTGAAACAAAATATAAGTGCTGAAAGTAAATGACACCAAGAATTTTATACTGGTTCGGTTATAAACAACATACTCCAGTCTTCGAGGACACCTTCCTCGGTTCACACTAATCACACACACAAATTACACCTTACCACAGGGTTGATGGAGTTACACACCAACTACAACCTTTTACAAACCTTGTATGATGAATACAATGCACACGAACACCACCACCTTGCATGATTAAAGATTGATGACACCTTGATCACAAAGATAAAGAATATGTGGTGGTCTAAGAGAAGCCTATTCAAGTATATGAATGTAAGTACAATAGGCTTTTAGGAAAAAGAAAGAAAGAGAGTGTAGAAAAAGAAGAGTGCTAGACGTTTTTTTTCACTTTGAATTTGCAAGACTTGTTCTTGTTCTTGTTTTGTTCTTCTTCCTTCCCTTTTAACATGTATTGGCCACCCCCCTTTTAGTCCTTCTCCTCTTGAAAATTATCTTCTAAGTCCTTGGGAGAATATGTGGCATCATTGTGACATGTTCTTGCTTGCTTGGCACCTCCTCATTGAATGATCATTTAACTCTTGCTTACTTGGCACTCATTGATTGGTTGAATGTTGTCATCACTTGATGACTAGGAAAATCTGAGAATTCTACTAAAAACATGTGCCAAAATCACCATAGAATAATTACCATAACTTCCAATATCATCACATAAATTAAGCAAGATAATTTTCTCACAAAAAAGTTAAGAAAATCGGCCATGAAGTGGACTTTACATGCTCTAATTTCGACATGTGATACATGGGTGTTCTTTTCAAATTGTTACCAAGTTTTCTTTGATTTATCTCTTGAAAATAAATCAACATTTAGTGCAAGACATCTTTATCAATTTTGGAATAAAATTATACATCATAGAGGCCAACATTTCGGCCATATACATTATTAAACATGCTGAAATTTTCAGCATGTGTGATATTCAAATATATCATAATTTTAATTCCATAAAATATTTAAAACACTTCCAAATTTTTCTTTCAATTAATCCACCTTAATCAAGAAACAAAATATCCATCATAATGTTACAAAAATCGGCCAGCCTATAATGCACATGCTGAAATTTTCAGCATGTGTTACAAATGAGATATAAGTTTGAATTGTTACCTTGTGTGGCTCCTTCCTTTATGTCATCAGCATTGTATGCTTGATTCTTGACCAATCAATATGCCAACAAGGCTCCACATAGGCTCCATCAAGCTGGTATAGGCGTGTATAATGTGTAGATACATGTGCTGAATTTTATTTTTGCAAACTTTGTAAAATAGTGCACATTTGATAATACACACATGGTATATTCCAATCAGCCCTTAATTTTATTTTCTAGAACACTTTGAAATGTATGACATATGTAAAAAGTGTCTAGATACATGTCGTATGATGTGCCAAAAACGTTCCATGTGTTGTGTACGTAGAAAACCGAATTTTCGACGTTTATCGATTACCCGATTTTTCTCTAACTAAATTCCAACTTTTTGCACATGTTATATATATATATATATATATTATGTTACACATAATATATATAAATTAAACTTTAATATTCAGCACTTGTCTGGTCTTAAAGTGGCGCCATACACATGTGACAAAATTGAAATTGGAATCTCCATAATTTGGCCTTAATGTGGGGTGATTTGTGTGTGCCAACATGGAATGATTTTATGGCTGTAAATAACATGTAGGCCACAAAAATTATTGATATTTTTGAGGTGTAGGGGCTGCATCTATTTATGGCAAGTACGTGACACGTTGGCGAAGTTTCGGTATTCGCCCGATACGACAATTTTCGGTTTATAACCTTTTAACGTGTCATATTTAATTTGTCATCACCATGAATTATATCATATGATATAAGACCTGAATATACTCATAAATATGAGTTAAGTATGGTGGTGTGATGTTAACGTACGTACGTAAAATATCTAACGTATCGGTAGTACGTTGGAATATGTGTGTATGTGCCTTTTTCAAAAAAATCTGAAAATATATATATTTATGAATATATATGGATGTATATATGATGAGAGGAGGAGGAGGAAACTTTCCTTTCTTCATCTTGTTGCCTTTGTGCCTTGTCCAAATGTTGCTTCCTTTAATGAACTACTTAGTTTAATTAACTAAGTACTTCACTTAATGAACTAGTTTAGTTCATTAATGGTGGCACCTGAAAATAGCACAAACACAACAAATGTTTGCCATTTGATGTAAGCTTTAATGCATCATGGCTCGTTAGTACGGCAACATTATATATGAACTATATAAGGCAAGTTATATGCAATATGTCATACACACATTTATGTCATGTACGTTGTCATGCACATTTAAATCATGTATTTTGAAATCACTCAAACCGCTTTTTATCTACATTCTCTCCCTTTTGATGATTTTCAAAATAACCTACTTTCATGATTTAAATCCTATCGCTCCCCCTCCAATCATGCATGAATTCAAAATTTGAATTTTAAATTTCAAATCTGCTCTCCCTTGATTTATGCAATCAGTATCTCTCTCCCCCTTGAATCATGCTTTCTCTCCTCCTTTATTTTGGAAAATCAATCAAAATATGCATGTAAATATGGTAAGAGAATCAAATCAAATCAGCAGAAATCATGCCTTATTTAGAACAAAGATTTTCGTACGTGGCTTGATTTAAGGCTTTAGTAAAGATATCCGCTACTTGTGCTTCTGTGCTTACGTAATCTATAACGATATCACCATTATTTACATGATAACGAAGAAAGTGATAGCGCACTTCTATATGCTTGGCCTTAGAATGTAATACGGGGTTCTTAGACAGATTAATTGCACTCATACTATCACAATATATAGGAATTCTATTTACGGTAATTCCAAAATCCAAAAGTTGTTGTTTTATCCATAATAATTGTGTGCAACATAGACTAAGTGCCATGTACTCAGCCTCAGTAGTGGATAAAGCTACGCTTGCTTTCTTTTTGGAAAACCATGAAATGAGTGAGTTTCCTATAAATCGGCAAGTGTCACTCGTGCTTTTTCTATCTATCTTACATCCACTGTAATCTGCATCAGTATAAGCATGTAGGTTAAATTCACAATCTTTATCATACCAAATGCCTAAGGTGGGCGTGTGCTTAATATAGCGGAATATTCTTTTTACCGCTTTATAGTGAGACACCTTAGGTTGACTTTGAAAACGTGCACACATGCATACACTGAACATGATATCAGGCCTACTAGCAGTAAGATATAGCAAAGAACCAATCATAGATCTAGATAAGGCATTATCAAAATCTTTACCATGTTCATTTTTATCCAATTTAATAGTGACACTCATAGGGGTGGGGGATGGTTTTAAATTTTCAAAGTTGAACTTTTTAATCATGTCATTTACATATTTAGCTTGGCTTATGTGAATTCCTTTACTCGTTTGCTTAATCTGCAAGCCAAGAAAGTAGTAAAGTTCGCCAACCATAGACATTTCAAATTCGGATTTCATGTAATTTTCAAAATCTTCAACGAGTTTATGTGAGGTAGATCCGAAAATAATGTCATCAACGTAGATTTGAATAATAAGTACATCCAATTTGTCTTGTTTCAAAAATAATGTACTATCTATAGTACCTCGTTTAAAACCATTTTCTAAAAGGAAAGTAGCAAAACGATCATACCATACTCTAGGTGCTTGCTTTAGTTCGTATAGTGCCTTCTTTAGTTTGTATACGTGATCGGGATGTTTCAAATCTTTAAAACCGGGTGGTTGCTTCACGTATACCTCTTCTTGTATAAATCCATTTAGGAATGCACGTTTTACGTCCATTTGATAAAGTTTGAAATCTTTCATGCAAGCAATGGCAAGTAAAAGTTGTATAGCTTCTAGACGTGCTACGGGTGCAAATGTTTCATCATAGTCAATTCCTTCTTCTTGATTATAGCCTTGTGCTACAAGTCTAGCTTTATTTCTAACGACCTTTCCTTCTTCATTCATTTTATTTCTAAACACCCACTTTGTGCCTATTATGGTCTTATCTTGTGGTCGTGGCACTAAATCCCATACATCATTTCTAACAAATTGATTAAGCTCATCATGCATACCATCAATCCAAGAAGAATCACTCAAAGCATCATGCACATTTTTGGGTTCAATTTCAGAAATCATAGCATGAAATTGATTTATTTCATCCGAAGTTATTCTTCTACGTGGCCACACACCGTGAGTAATATCGCCTATAATGAGATCATGTGGGTGATCTCTATGCCATCTTGGTTGATTATTTTCTATGTTCTCATGTATTTCTATGTGATCATGTATTTATAGTGTATCATGCATATCATGCATATCAAACGTACCATCATCTTCATTCAACACGGGTTTCAATTCAAAATCATCATCATATTCTTTATCTTTATCAATCTCACCAAATTCATTAAACTTCACATGAATAGATTCTATGATTTGTCTAGTGAGAGGATCATAGCATCTATATGCTTTTGAATTTACAGAATATCCAACAAAGATGCATTCAATTGATTTAGATTCAAATTTATCTAAATTATCTTTTGTATTTTGAACAAAGCATTTACAACCAAACACACGAAAATAGTCAATTTTAGGCATGCGATCATTTAATATTTCATAAGGCGTCTTGTTTATTTTCTTTCTAATAGACAAGCGATTCACTATGTAACATACACAGTTTACGGCTTCCGCCCACAGAAATCTAGGCAATTTATTTTCACATAACATAGTTCTAGCGATTTCTTGTAATGTTCTATTCTTTCTTTCTACTACTCCATTTAATTGTGGAGTTCTAGGTGGTGAAAACTCATGCTTGGTTCCTTTTTCTTCGCAAAATGAAATCATTTCCTTGTTCTTAAATTCACCGCCTCTATCGCTTCTTATCTTTTTCACATTGAATCCATATTGATTTTCAAGTTGTTTGATTAATTTCGCAATCTCAACGGCACTATCATCCTTATGTGCAAGAAATAAAGTCCAAGTATAATGAGAAAAATCATCAACAATTACGAATGCATAGTGACGCCCACCAAGGCTTGTAGTGCGACTAGGGCCAAACAAATCAATGTGTAGTAATTCTAAAACTCTAGTCGTGCTTATTTCATTCTTAGGTTTAAGTGACTCGCGTGTTTGTTTGCCTTTTATGCAAGATTCACACAACTGAAAGTTGTCTAGATCAAGCGTAGGCAATCCTCGTATTAAGTTCTTTCGTTGGAGTTTTTCTAGTGTAGAAATACCAATGTGTCCTAAACGTCTATGCCACAAATTTACGTTAGGTTCGAACTTTAGCGTCTAACATATCATCCATAGAAAGCGTAAAGATGTTTCCTTCTCGTTTTCCTTTTAAAATGGTTTCTCCATTTTTATTTATTATATTGCAATAAGGGTGAGTGAAACACACATCAAAGCCATTGTCAATAAATTGCGAAATGCTAAGAAGATTATAAGATAAGTTGCTTACCAAAAAGACGTTAGAGATTTGAAGAGTGCTTGGATTACCAATTGTACCTTTTCCGATGATCTTCCCTTCGTTGATGTCTCCAAAGGTCACGGAACCGCCTTTTGCAACCTTCTTTAATTTCGTGAATAAGCTCGGGTCACCTGTCATGTTCCTCGAGCAACCACTGTCAAAGAACCACTTGATAGATGTTTCTTTTGATGTGTGGGTTCCCTGCAATGTGCAAAAATGATTTAGGTACCCTTTTAATTTTGGGTCCTTACGAGTTAGTTATTCACCCCTTAGTAAAAGTCCTTTCGGTACCCATACTTGGGTGATCCTTCTCGGTCTAGCAAATGGCAAGAATGTAGATGAAGGTGCAATGTAGTAAACATGTGGTGAGTGCACTTTGGGCCTTTGGCCAAGAACTCCTTTGTACTCATTATATGTAGGACGTTTTTGATATCTCCTTGTGTTTGAGTGCATAGTGCGGGATCTAGATGAATGAAATAGATGACATGTATGCATTGCTTGTTTCTTCTCATATCTATATGGCACAAAATTGTATTTCGCATGATATGAGGAAGAAGTGGGACGTGAGGAGAGGAGAGAGGGTCTTTGCGTCATCTTAGACGCCGTTTTTGGTTTTGGGGTGTCTACTTTCTTAGACACTACGAACTTAGTTGGTTTGATGGATACTTCATTTGTTTCAACGTATCCCAAACCCGTTTTATCACTGTCATGCTTTTGTGATAAGATAATACGATGCAGCATATTAGATCTCATATGAAACTGTTTCATCATTTTCTCTAAGTCTGTATTCCTTGATTTCAAACTTGAAATCTCGGATTTCATTTCATGATTTTGCTTGGTCAATGATGAAATCTCTGTCTTTAATGCATTAATGATGCATGATGACTCTTCTTTAGAATCGTTTAATTGAGTGACAAGATTTTCGTTAGAAGATTCTAACATCTTCTTGTCTTCAATTAATCGTTTCTTTCTTTAGCGAGAGTCTTAGTGAATTTATGCAATTCTAAGTACTGACTAAAAAGATCATCATAAGAAGGCTCAGAGTCAGAATCAGAGTCAGATGATACCTCGTTTGATGCTTTGGACACAAAGCATACTTGTGCAGTCTCCTCTTCGGTTTCAGTCACAGAATTCGATGTATCACTCCAATTGGAGGCTTTGAGAGCTCTTTTCCTTTGCTTAGGTTCTGAGACGAGTCTATTCTTGCTCCGTTCCTTGTCAGGGTATTTATTTGTTTGCTTTTCCTTATTAGTGCAGTCATATGATAGATGTCCAAGTTTGCCACATTCATAACATTTAACATCTTTATCGTTTGTCTTGCTCTTATTTCTTTTAGTTGAAGTAGCCTTATTTTTGTTTCTAAATGACTTTCTCATAAATTTTCTTAAACCTTTAGCCAATAGAATTAAGTCATCGTTATCCGATTCAAAATCACTATCATCTACGAGATCGAAGAAGTAGAGACGAATTCATTTGATTTAAAAGCAATAGCTTTACCTTGTTTGATGATTTCGATTTACGTATGGTGAGTTTGTTCTCATAGACCTTGAGTGATCCAATTAATTCTTCCATTTTAATTGACTTAGTTTCTTTGCTTTCTTCTATTGCCGTTACTTTAGGGTCCCACTCGGATGGTAGACTCCGCAAGACTTTTTGCACCTTTTCCTGCATAGTAAAGGCTTTGCCAAGAGACTCAAGCGAATTGTAGATATTAGTCAAGCGAAGATCCATATCAACGATAGATTCATTGGGCAATAATTTAAACGACTCGAGTGTAGACATAAGCATATTTATCTTTGACTCTTTTACTTGACTAGTGCCTTCGCATTTCATTTCGAGTATTCTCCACATTTCTTGTGCACTAGAACAATTTGAAACATAACTAGACTCACTCTTACTTAATCCATTTAAAAGTAACTGCATAGCCTAGCGTTCATGCTTAGTCTCTTTTTATCCTCACTTGTATACTCTTGTCTAGGCTTAACGACTTCTAGTGTGACTCCATCTACGGTGGATAACTTAGATGGAAAAAAGGACCATCTTCTATGATTGACCAAACATCAATATCAATTGCCATAAGAAAGAGCTTCATTCTTAATTTCCATTGAATGAAAGATTCACCGTCAAAAAGAGGAGGCCTTTGGCTCGACATACCTTCTTGCTCGGTTTTGAAGTTTGTGGTTGCCATCTCACTTGAATCGTTGGATCCTTTAATGTGAGTGTTCTTGCGCTCTGATACCACTTGTAGGATCTGCAAGGCACCACGAGAAGGGGGGGTTGAATAGTTGGTGCGGAAAGTGTGGTTTTTAAAATAGTTTTGACTCAAGAACTCAGCTTCTGAAAACAGTTTCTGTTTTCAGGACCAGTTTTAAAACGTTTTTAAAACTAGGTTGTAGGTCTTCAAAAATTCTGAAATTGTGAGAGAACTTAGTCTCAGATGTTATAAGTGTCTCCTAAAAATTTCAGATTTAAATTCAACCTTTAACCCCTTCAAAAATTATTGGTGGTCAGATTGTGCGAATCTGCCAGAAACGGCAGACTGATTTGAAAATTTTATTCCTATTTGTACGTACCTCCAAATGCTCTGAAATTTAAACCACTAACCCCTTATACGTTATATTTAAATGGGTTGAAACAGTTTTGAAAACTTCATTTGGGAACTAAGTCAAATACGATCAAAGTTTCAACCTTTGCAAGCCTGAAAATCAGACTGTACTAGTCTCAGATCTTTGGACGTTTGAGTGACTTATACTTGTCCAAAAGGGTTGAAACTTGTGCCAAAAGAACCTTAAAACGTGTGACTATATTTTATGAAAGTTTCATAATTTTTGAAATCCGTTTACTATTTTTACGAGCGTGATCAAAAAGGATAAACAGTGCTGAAACAAAATATAAGTGCTGAAAGTAAATGACACCAAGAATTTTATACTGGTTCGGTTATAAACAACCTACTCCAGTCTTCGAGGACACCTTCCTCGTTTCACACTAATCACACACACAAATTACACCTTAACACAGGGTTGATGGAGTTACACACCAACTCCAACCCTTTACAAACCTTGTATGATGAATACAATGCACACGAACACCACCACCTTGCACGATTGAAGATTGATCACACCTTGATCAATCTTTTACAAAGATAAAGAATATGTGGTGGTCTAAGAGAATCCTATTTAAGTATATGAATGTAAGTACAATAGGCTTTTAGGAAGAAGAAAGAAAGAGAGTGTAGAAAAGAAGAGTGCTAGACGTTCTTTTCGCTTTGAATTTGCAAGACTTGTTTTTGTTCTTGTTTTGTTCTTCTTCCTTCCCTTTTAACATGTATTGGCCACCCCCTTTTAGTCCTTCTCCTCTTGAAAATTATCTTCTAAGTCCTTGGGAGAATATGTGGCATCATTGTGACATGTTCTTTCTTGCTTGGCACCTCCTCATTGGATGATCATTTAACTCTTGCTTACTTGGCACTCATTGATCGGTTGATTGTTGTCATCACTTGATGACTAGGAAAATCTGAGAATTCCACTAAAAACATGTGCCAAAATCACCATAGAATAATTACCATACCTTCCGATATCATCACATAAATTAAGCAAGATAATTTTCTCACAAAAAAGTTAAGAAAATCGGCCATGAAGTGGACTTTACATGCTCAAATTTCGACATGTGATACATGGGTGTTCTTTTCAAATTGTTACCAAGTTTTCTTTGATTTATCTCTTGAAAATAAACCAACATTTAGTGCAAGACATCTTTATCAATTTTGGAATAAAATTATACATCATAGAGGCCAACATTTCGGCCATATACATTACTAAACATGCTGAAATTTTCAGCATGTGTGATATTCAAATATATCACAATTTTAATTCCATAAAATATTTATAACACTTCCAAATTTGTCTTCCAATTAATCCACCTTAATCAAGAAACAAAATATCCATCATAATGTTACAAAAATCGGCCAGCCTATAATGCACATGCTGAAATTTTCAGCATGTGTTACAAATGAGATATAAGTTTGAATTGTTACCTTGTGTGGCTCCTTTCTTTATGTCATCAACATTGTATGCTTGATTCTTGACCAATCAATATGCCAACAAGGCTCCACATAGGCTCCATCAAGCTGCTATAGGCGTGTATAATGTGTAGATACATGTGCTGAATTTTATTTTTGCAAACTTTGTAAAATAGTGCACATTTGATAATACATGTTGTAACCCAATTATAGAATTCTTCTTGTACTCAAGGTTGAGTTAGTAAACATGTGACAATTTACGTTTGCGCATGAAATTTCAATGATCAATATAAGTATATTATGAAGAATACTATGTGCATTACAAGAAAGGATCCCATTTGCTCCATGGCCTTATGAATTTCGGCCCATAGCCAAGAAGGGCTATTTCTGAAATCCTTATTTAAATGTAAACTAATGGCATAAATGTGTATCACTTATTTAGAAAAAAAAAGAGAAAAAAAATTAATTATAAGGGCTAGTTGGGGTCATTAAAGACCCCAACCGCCGGTTGCATTAGGAAGGAGAGGGGGGAGGCTAATTAAGAAGAAAGGTGGCTACTTAATGAGAACAAACCTAACCAAACCTAAAGGGAACTATGGTTAGTCAAAAAGAAACTATGGTTGGCCTAAAGTAACCATAGTTGGTGGTAAAGTAACCTTGGTTAGCTAAGGGTAACCAAGGTTAAGCCACCCAACTTGAAGGACTAAGGCAAAACCCTAACCCCACCCCTTATACCCAACGGCTAACCTAGCCAAGAGAAGAAGGATTTTTCCCCAACATACACTTGAACATCTCAAGAGCAAAAGGACCTTCTTCTCTTCCTTTTTCCTCTTCCAACCCCACGGCCAAGAGGACCACCAAGAAGAATTGGATTCCTCCAAAGCTAAGTGACATTAGGTAAGTATTCTTAGCCTCCTAAGAAGACATTTCTACTTTCATGAAGATGAAACTCATGGTGTGGCCTCTCTTTGCTCCAAAACTGTGACCTTAATGGTCTCTAGGCTCAAGGATCTCAAGCTTTCAAGAGCTCTAGCTTAGAGAAGCTTGGACACCACTCATACTCCTTTTTGGTAAGCCATCTAGCTTTCTTTTGAAAGAATGTTGAGTTAAAAACATAGACTAACTATGTTTCTTTCTTTCTCCCCCACCACCGTGGGGATGTTTGTTTAGAGGAGAGAAAGACTTCAACTTTTCACCTTTCCAAGAAGAGTAAGCAAACAAGGCAAGTACACTATACTTTTTATGGTTTAGATGTGAAAGTGTGTGCATGAATGGCTATAAATGTCTAAGATTTAATCTTAGTTGCAAAATGGTAAGTTGCAAGTCCAAAGCTTTCGGCCCTAAGCATGTAAATGTGTAGGAGTGGTACTTTGCTCCAAAGATGTGTTCTTGGATGATCTTATGCCTATTTAGGTGTTAATCTAGGCTTGGATGTGTTAAAGATTCTTCCTTTCATGACCAAATGCTCACGGTAGAAGGGTTAAGGGAAGGTTGGGGTAAGTTGCATGCAAAACGTTGACATAGCAAGGAAATGGGGGTAAGATTTGATCTTGTGTATGTTAGGCTTGAAATACTCTTGATTATAGTATTTTCTTGCATGCACCAAATAATGAGGCTGATGTGAAGGGTGCGTGTGTTCATCTCAGGGTTGTTGCCTAGTGTTAGTGATAAAAATGTGAGCCAAGGACATTTAGGAAGCATGTATGATCACTGGAAAATTCTGGAGCTAGGCTGAAATTTTAGCTGTTTTGTGAAGCCAGAAAAGGGACCTTAGGAACCTTAAAATCCACTGATTTTTGATATGCTATTAGTTTTATGTGTTTGTTAGATGTGAGAGTTGGAATCACCCTAAAAAGAGCCACGGTTTATTTTTAATAAATTTTCTACTGAGATTGGTTTTGCTTGAAAAGTTGTACTGGACAGAATTTAAGTAATGTGTTTAGTAGCTTAACAATGGACCTTAGGCGTGTGCAAACCCATTAAATTTCGGCATGGTACTAGCCTCATGAATAAAGAAGAGAGGGCAGTTGGAATTTTATCAAAATAAGTTGTGGTTTATTTTTAATAAATCTTTTAGTAAAATGGGTCAAACTGAATTATGCTGGATAGACAGAATTTATGTCACACTTTGCATGATCTGGAAAAGGGCCTTAGAGAATGGGATTTGGGCTAAAAATTGGCAGGATGCTAACCCAATGAGTTTGTTAAGTTAGAGAGTTGGAATTTCCAGAAAAAGTTTAACGGTTTGGTCACAATAAATTTTATAGTAAAATGTGGTTATTTCAGAATTCAGATTGCATTGTTTTATGACAAGGAGCAATTGAGTCCCTTATTGATACCGTAATTTCGCAACGCATGCATGGCATTCACTTATGACAGTCACGGAGAAATACATGTGGTTAAATGAGTCTAAAGCGTGTATTTTAGTAGGAAATTCCTGAGAAGAAGTAGACGTTACGAAGCTGGAAAATTCCAGCATGACAGCGAAAATGTGTCCATTCGTTTTATCATGCATTATGCCGTCATTTGCACGTTACATGTCATATATTGCATTCATAGTCACATGCATGATTTATGGCATGGATTTTACATGAAAGAAAGATGAAAAGCGTTTTCAAAAAGATGATTTTTGTGTTTTTAAAAGAACGCTTCCCCACCGGTACCGTGTGTGAGTATGAACTGGCTAGTATGAACCTGAGCAGATCCGGGTTAAGTGATCTGGAAGAAGAATGAACCTGAGCAGATCCGGGTTAAGCGATCTGAAAGAAGAATGAACCTGAGCAGATCCGGGTTAAGCGATCTGAAAGAAGAATGAACCTGAGCAGATCCGGGTTAAGCGATCTGAAAGAAGTATGAACCTGAGCAGATCCGGGTTAAGCGATCTGAAAGAATGATGACGTTACCGTTCTGAATCCGGGAGTAATAGATTCGAAGGGGAGAAGTTACCGCCTCAGATCCGGGAAGATAGATCTGAACACTCTATTGTTTTATGACGATGATGATTTGAAAGAAAAGCATGAAAAGTCATTTTCTCATTTTTACCATGATGCATCGCATGTGCATATGCATGCATGACACGTATGGAATCATTGTGTAGCAGCTCGTGTTACTTAAACTAAGTTGTCACGATCTTGTAGAACCTAAGTGATGATGATTATTGTGTTATACGTCGATGCATGTCACAGTCTCTTTATGTTATATTCTGCTCTAACTAGTAATTTCTTAAGTTATGACCGTATCACATTAAGCGATGATCCTTATCGGATGTTGATTGGAGGACAGGTATGCTTCTAAACCAAATATTATTTGGGGTTTGGTTCTTGCTCATACTTTCCATTTAACTCATGACTATTATAGTATACTTGCTGGTGACTTCGTCACTCACCCTATTTTTCTCTCCAGAGGTGGAAGGAGACAAAGTTGAATGAATTGATGACGAGTCTAGGGTTCCCTACCCGTGAGTGTGTTGGAGGATGGCCAGGATTAGTAGATCGAGCATACCAGCGTTAAGGGATGATGATGGTGTTTTGTAATTGAGATGGGAAACAATTTGCTTTTGTCGTTTTCTGCTACAATTTATGTGGGTTGTAAACTTTAACTGCTTGTGATGACGCTTTAATTTGAAGTTTTAAATTCTACCACGGTTTCGCATGTTTATTGCGCAAAAGCACAGAGATCCATACATTAGTATCATAGATCACGACGCGTATGGACGACGCCTAGTACTCTCCTTAGTGAAGTACGGCGGGTGCACCGACTTCGGCGGGGCCGAGGTGCGGGGCACCACATTACACACATGGTATATTCCAATCAGCCCTTAATTTTATTTTTTAGAACACTTTGAGATGTATGACATATGTAAAAAGTGTCTAGATACATGTCGTATGAAGTGCCAAAAACGTTCCATGTGTTGTGTACGTAGAAAACCGAATTTTCGACGTTTATCGATTACCCGATTTTTCTCTAATTAAATTCCAACTTTTTGCACATGTTTTATATATATTATGTTACACATAATATATATAAATTAAACTTTAATATTCAGCACTTGTCTGGTCTTAAAATGGCGCCATACACATGTGACAAAATTGAAATTGGAATCGCCACAATTTGGCCTTAATGTGGGGTGATTTGTGTGTGCCAACATGGAATGATTTTATGGCTGTAAATAACATGTAGGCCACGAAAATTATTGATATTTTTGAGATGTAGGGACTGGCCATCTATTTATGGCAAGTACGTGACACGTTGACGAAGTTTCGGTATTCGTCCGATACGACAATTTTCGGTTTAGAACCTTTTAACGTGTCATATTTAATTTGTCATCACCATGAATTATATCATATGATATAAGACCTGAATATACTCATAAATATGAGTTAAGTATGGTGGTGTGACGTTAACGTACGTACGTAAAATATCTAACGTGTCGGTAGTACGTTGGAATATTTGTGTATGTGCCTTTTTCAAAAAAATCTGAAAATATATATATATATATATATATATGCGTGTATATATGATGAGAGGAGGAGGATGAAACTTTTCTTTCTTCATCTTGTTGCCTTTGTGCCTTGTCCAAACGTTGCTTCCTTTAATGAACTACTTAGTTTAATTAACTAAGTACTTCACTTAATGAACTAGTTTAGTTCATTAATGGTGGCACCTGAAAATAGTATAAACACAACAAATGTTTGCCATTTGATGTAAGCTTTAACGCTTCATGGCTTGTTAGTACGGCAACATTATATATGAACTATATAAGGCAAGTTATATGCAATATGTCATACACACGTTTATGTCATGCACGTTGTCATGCACATTTAAATCATGTATTTTGAAATCACTCAAACCCCTTTTTCTCTATAGCTTACACAGGAGTTGGTATGCCGTAGAAGATCGAGAAGGGAGATTTCGAGACTAAGATATTCATAAAAGACTTTGGAGTGTTGGTTGAGACAGTTATTTCGATATTCGAGGTTTATGTATTTTTGAGATTAGTATTTACATACATTTGACTATTATATTGATTAGAAATTCTTAGACATTGTATTAATGATGATGATTATTTTGTCGAGGATTTTAGGAATGACTTCCATTGACATCGATTTATGTTATTATGATGACGTGTAGTTGATTTGTATCGATGCCTTGTATTCTCCTTAGCGAGATACGGCGGGTGAGTCGTTTCGAGTACTAGGGCTTGGGACGGGTCGCTACAGATGAAACTGAAGAAGAAACGACACAAGTATGTTTTGCATCCAAAGCATCAAACGAGATATCTTCTGACTCTGATTTTGATTCTGAAACCTCTCATGATGATTTATTTAGTCAATATCTTGAATTGCATAAATTCACAAAGACTCTTGCAAAAGAAAGAAACGGTTAATTGAAGACAAGAAGTTGTTAGAATCTTCTAACATGAACCTTGTATCTCAGTTAAACGATTCAAAAGAAGAGTCGTCTTGCAAAAAATTAAAATCAGAGGTTTCATCATTAACATCTGAAAATAATGAAATGGAAGCCGAGATTACAAACTTGAAATCAAGAAACGCAGATTTAGAAAGAATGGTAAAAGGATTGATATGGGTACAAACATGCTAGATCGTCTTATTTCCTCCCAAAAGCATGAAAGTGATAAAACCGGATTAGGATACGTTGACGATAATGAAATACAAAATAAGTCAACCAAATTTATTTTATCTTCATCTAAGAAACCGCATGCATTTAAGACAACTATACAACCTAAGAAGACAGCTATTTCGCCACTCATCTCATCTCATCGTGCTTCTTATTCTTCATCTCATACAAAATACAATCATGTGCCGTATAGATATGAAACAAAACCATTAATACATACGCGACGCTCATACAACAAAAATGCATTTAGATCATATACCATGCACATTAACACAAATGCATTTCAAAAACGAAAATCTTATTATGAGCTACTTGGCCATAGGCCAAATAAACATGCACCTAACATTTATTATATTGCTTCTTCATCTCTTTTCTCACCTTTTGTAAGACCAAAAAAGGTTACCCAAGTTTGGGTACCAAAAGGTACTCTTGCAAAGGGTTGAAGCACTAAATCTTAAGGACCCAAAATAAAGGGTACCTAAAACGTTGTTACACATTGCAGGGAACTCATAAATCAAAAGACACATCAATCAAGTGGTTGCTTGACAGTGGTTGCTCAAGGCACATGACGGGTGACTTGAGCGTGTTCTCAAAATTGAAGAAGATTACAACAGGAGGATCGGTATGTAGAGAAAAAGGGGTTTGAGTGATTTCAAAATGAATGATTTAAATATGCTTAAAAACGTGCATGACATAAATGTGCATGACATATTGTATATAACTTGCCTTATATAGTTCATATATAATGTTGCCGTACTAACGAGCCATAAAGCTTTAAAGCTTACATCAAATGGCAAACATTTGTTGTGTTTATACTATTTTCAGGTGCCACCATTAATGAACTAAACTAGTTCATTAAGTGAAGTACTTAGTTAATTAAACTAAGTAGTTCATTAAAGGAAGCAACATTTGGACAAGGCACAAAGGCAACAAGATTAAGAAAGGAAAGTCTCCTCCTCCTCCTCTCATCAAATATACACGCCATTTATGTGGATATATATATATATTTTCAAATTTTTTGAAAAAGGCACATACACACATATTCCAACGTACTACCGACACGTTATATATTTTACGTACGTACGTTAACATCATACCGCCATACTTAACTCATATTTATGAGTATATTCAGGTCTTATATCATATCATATAAGTCATAGTGATGACAAATTAAATACGACACGTTAAAAGGTTCTAAACCGAAAATTGTCGTATCGGGCGAATACCGAAACTTCGCCAACGTGTCACGTACTTGCCATAAATAGATGGCCAGCCTCTACACCTCAAAAATACTCAAAAATTTCGTGGGTATGATGTTATGTGCAGCCATAAAATCATTCCATGTTGGCAACACAAATCACCCCACATTAAGGCCAAATTGTGGAGATTCCAATTTCAATTTTGTCACATGTAAATGGCACCACTTTAAGACCAGCAAAGTGCTGAATATTAAAGTTTATATTATGTATATTATGTGTAACATAATATATATAACATGTGCAAAAAGTTGGAATTTAATTAGAGAAAAATCGGGTAATCGATAAACATCGAAAATTCGGTTTTCTATGTACACAACACATGGAACGTTTTTGGCACATCATACCACATGTATCTAGACACTTTTTACATATGTCATACATCTTAAAGTGTTCTAGAAAATTAAATTAAGGGCTGATTGGAATATATCATGTGTGTATTATTAAATGTGCACTATTTTACAAAGTTTGCAAAAATAAAATTCAGCACATGCACACATACATTGCAACGCCTATTCCAGCTGAAATGGAGCATATGTGGAGCCTTGTTGGCATATTGATTGGTCAAGAATCAATCATACAATGTTGATGACTTAAAGTAAGAAGCTACAAAACGTAATGTTTCAAATTTTATCTCATTTGTAACACATGCTGAAAATTTCAGCATGTGGATAATAGGCTGGGTTAATTTCATACATTATGAGGGCATATTTTACTTCTTGATTAAGGTGGATTGATTGGAAGACAATTTGGAAGTAATTTGAATAAGTTATGGAATTAAAAGTATGATATATTTGAATATCACACATGCTGAAAATTTCAGCATGTGTAGTAATGGTTATGGCCGAAATGTTGGCCTTGTTAATGTGTAATTTTTATTCCAAAATTTGAGGAAGATGTCTTGTACTAAATGGAGATGGATTTCTTGAATGAAAACAATGCTAAATAGGAAATATTTTGAATAAAAAGTGTATGTAACACATGCTGAAATTTCAGCATGTGCAATTGTCATTCATGGCCGATTTTTTACCTATTTTTGTAAGAAAATTATCTTGCTTAATTTATGTGATGATCTTGGAAGTTATGGTAATTATTCTATGGTGATTTTGGCACATGTTTTTGGTGGAATTCTCAGATTTTCCTAGTCATCAAGTGATGACAACATTCAACCAATCAATGAGTGCCAAGTAAGCAAGAGTTAAATGATCATCCAACGAGGAGGTGCCAAGTAAGCAAGAACATGTCACAATGATGCAACATATTCTCCCAAGAACTTAGAAGATAATTTTCAAGAGGATAAGGACCCAAGAGGGGGCGGCCAACATTGTTAAAAAGAGGAGAAGAAAGCCAAACATAAGCAAGACAAGTCTCACAAGTTCAAAAGTGCAAAAAGAGTCTTCCATTCCCTTCTTCTTCTACATCTTTCTTTCTTCTCTCTAAAAGCATATTGTACTTACATTCATATACTTGAATAGGCTTCTTATAGACCACTGCATATTCTTTTCATTGTTGTAAAAGATTGATCAAGGTGTGATCAATCTTGGACTTGCGAGGTGATGGTGTTCGCGTGAATTGTATTCATCATACAAGGTTTGTAAAGGGTTGGAGTTGGTGTGTAACTCCATCAACCCTGTGGTAAGGTGTATTTTGTGTTGTGTGATTAGTGTGAACCGAGGAAGGTGTCCTCGAAGACTTGAGTAGGTTGTTTATAACCGAACCAGTATAAAATTCTTGGTGTCATTTACTTTCAGCAGTTATATTCTGTTTCAGCAATAAAAATAGTAAACGGATTTCAACAATTACGAAACTTTCTGGAAACATAGCCACACATTTTAAGGTTCTTTTGGAGCAAGTTTAAACCCTTTTGGATAAGTATAAGTCACCCAAACGTCCAAAGTTCTGAGACTAGTGCAGTCTGATTTTCAGGCTTGCAAAGGTTGAGACTTTGATCGTATTTGACTAAATTCATAAAAGAATTTTTCAAAACTGTTTGAACACATTTAAATATAATTTATATGGGGTTAGTGGTTAAAATTTCAGAGCATTTGGAGTTACGTACAAATAGAAATAAATTTTTTAAATCAGTATACCGTTTCTGGCAGATTCGCACAATCTGACCACCAACGATTTTTCAAGGGGTTAGAGGTTTAATTTTAATCTGAAATTTTTAGGAGATACTTATAACATCTGAGTCTAAGTTCTCTCGAAATTTCAGAATTTTTGAAGACATGCAACCTAGTTTTCAAAACGTTTTTAAATTGGTCCTGAAAACAGAAACTGTTTGCAGAAGTTGGGTTTTTGGTTCAAACTAATTTTAAAAACCACATTTTCCGCACCCATTATTCAACCCCCACCCCCTTCTAGTGGTGCCTTGCAGATCCTACAATTGGTGTCAGAGAGCAGGAATACTCACAACAAAAGGATCCAACAATCTAGGTGAGATGGCATCCACTAGCTATAACACCGTGCAAGAGGGAATGTCAACCATAAGGTCTCTTCTTTTCGACGGTGAGTCTTTTATTCAATAGAAATTAAGAATGAAACTTTTTCTTATGGCTATTGATATTGATCTATGGTCCATCATAGAAGACGGTCCATTTGTTCCTACTAAGATGTCAATTATTGATGGTGTCACACTAGAGGTTATAAAATCGAAACAAGAATACACTAGTGATGACAAAAAGAAGTTGAGTATGAATGTTAAAGCCATGCAACTACTATTAAATGGCCTAAGTAAAAGTGAGGCTAGTTACGTGTCTAATTGTTCTAGTGCTCAAGAGATGTGGCATATTCTTGAAATGAAACATGAAGGAACTAGCCAAGTAAAGGAGTCCAAAATTAATATGCTTATGTCCACACTTGAGTCCTTTAAATTATTGCCAAATGAGTCTATTGTTGAGATAGATTTACGCTTGACTAACATTTACAATTCTCTTGAGTATCTTGGCAAAGCCTTCACTATGCAGGAAAAGGTACAAAAGGTCTTGCGAAGCCTTCCATCCAAGTGGGACCCTAAAGTAACGGCCATAGAAGAAAGTAAAGAAACTAAATCGATTAAGATGGAAGAACTAATTGGATCACTTAAGGTATATGAAAACAAACTCGCTTTAAGACATTCTGAGTCTATTTCTAATAATGATAGGGCAATAGCATTTAAATCAAATGAATACATCGTAGATGATAGTGACATAGATTCCGATGATGAGGACTTAATCACGATGGCTAAAAGATTAATAAAAATATTGAGAAAATCGATTAAACATAAGTCTATCTCATCTAAGGATCATAAAAATAAAAATAAGGAAATAAAGTGCTATGAATGCGGCAAACTTGGACATCTATCATATGACTGCCCTAATAAAGAAAAACAAACAAACAAATACCCTGACAAGGATCGGAACAAGAATAGACTCGTCTCAGAACCTAAGCAAAGGAGAAGAGCCTTCAAAACCTCCACTTGGAGTGACACATCCGAATCTGAGACTGATGATACGGAAGAACAAAAAGGCAAGTATGATTTACATCTAAGGCATCAAATGAGGTATCTTCTGACTCTGATTCTGATTCTGAATATTGTTATGATGATTTATTTAGACAATATTTAGAATTGCATAAGTTTTCAAAGACTCTTTGAAAAGAAAAGAAACGATTAATTGAAGACAAGAAGTTGTTAGAATCTTCTAACACGAACCTTGTTTCTCAATGAAACGATTCAAAAGAAGAGTCGTCATGCATCATTAATGTAGCGCCCCGCACCCGGCCTCGTCCGGATACGGTGCACCCGCCGTACTTCACTAAGGAGAGTACAAAGCGTCATGCATAACATGCGAAAATCCATAACATAAATCATGGACTCCCATGCTAACATTCAACATGGTAGCAAAATTTAGGCAGAATTAAAAACTTTTCAAATTAAACATACATCACTAAATTACTAAGTTCCCAAAAGTCGTAATCCCACAAAATAGCATAACTGAAATCCAGAGAATTCAGACATAGTCATAATACAAAACGTCTTGGCAGCACAAAAGTCCTTATGCTTAGCTCCCTTCATACTTCTCGCATATGGATAAGGTATCCTCGGCTCGTCCTCGATCCATTCTATCTTGGCATTATCTGGCTCTGGGGAAAAATAAAGTGTGAGAGATAAAAATCACCCAGCAAGAATACAATAAACTACTATGAAATACGTAAAGAATCATAACATGAATGTATTACCTCAAAAACCTCAAAGAATCAGAATTCATACCTGATCTTAAATCCTGAGCTTGCTTGACGTTCGGCTTAAGCATGTTTTTAGGTAATGCTATACCAATAATAACTTATAACCACTAACTGTAACATGCAACTTGTCCTCATGATCGTGAATTATGCAAGATGCAATGCATGATGTCATGTCATGTCCAAAACATCATTTTGGTCCCATAAAGTAACATGTCGTAAAACGGAGTGTCAGATCAATTAACCCCGGATCTGAGCAGGTCCAGAACATATCATCAGACCAATTAACCCCGGGTCTGAATGGGTCCAGAACAGATATCAGATCAATTAACCCCAGATCTGAACGGGTCCAGAACAGATATCAGACCAATTAACCCCGGATCTGAACGGGTCCAGAACATATCATGTCATCAGACCAATTAACCCCGGGTCTGAAGTCGGGTTAGTCGCATGCTTGGCCGGTAAAGGAATCGTGAAGCTTTCTTTAAAACATGGGACCGTAAAAAAAAACTTTTCATGCATAACGAACACATAGTTGCTTATAAAACTTGCTTGCATATGTAAAATTCATAAAACCAGTTTCATGATCATGCGTGATACATGTAGTGATATGCAATGCAAGTCATGACATGGATAATTGTATGCCTTCCTTATAACATGTCAACATACATGAATTTGGAAGCTAAATACTTCCAGACTTTTACTTTATATTCATGGGGCGGTTAAGCTAACCAATTAGGTCCATTTCCATAATTCTTTTGTCACAAATACGTTTGGTGGAATCTTAGATACATGTTGTAAAAATTTCAGATTATTTAAATAACCATAAAGGGCTTATTTAATTAATTTCCGAAATGGGTTAGGTGCTGAAACTGAACTACCTATTTTACCAAAAATTCAATTGTGACAAATCCGTAATTCGTTTTTCAGAAATTCCAACTCGCACAAATCATAAACATGTGGAACTAGTATCCTACCGAATTTTAGCCTATTTTCATATCTCTAAGTCCCCTTTCTGAGTCCAGAAAGTCGTTACTAAACTTCAGGTTGGTTCCAGTGATTTCAGTTGAGCAGTTTGACTAATTAATTCATATAAAATAATCCAGAACTTTGTTTTCCAAAATTCCAGTTGGCGTGTTCACTACGCTCATCGGATTATTACCATACCAAAAATCAGCTTTATTGGTCATCTACAAGGTCTCTTTTCAAACCAACCAAAAGAGGTTACCATTCTGCTCAGTTTCTGTTTTTCAAGTCTGACCAGTCTTATCAAATATTTCATTTAAAAATTAACCATAGCTCATTTTCATGAAATTCCAACTCCCAATTCTTCTATACACATGGGGCTAGCTTGGTGCCGAAAATTAGATTTATTGAAGGTCCACAAGGTCCTCATTTAATTTGTTGACTTCAGTGATCAATTCTGTCTAGCTCCAGAATTTTCTACTGGAGCCGTTTTACCGTATAATTTCTTAAAAATAATCCGTAACTGATTTTAACAAAATTCCAACTCTCACGTGTACTACTCTCACGAGGCCAGCTCTGTACCAAAAATCAGCTTCCATGAAGGTCTAAAAGATCAGTTCCTAAACCATCTAAAACGTCACTCTATTCTGTCTAATTCCAGTGGTTTGCTATTTTGTCATCTATCCAAGTCAAATGTCCATGTTTACCTCCTACTCAATACTTTGGGCCGAAACTTGTGTGGTGCCTTAACCACATTTTACAACACATATTCAAGTATACAATCACATTCGAGTGTCATATTAAGCTAATCTCACAAACAACTTCTTAAAACTCCTATCTTTAACATGTATGCTTTCCTAGGACATTTCATGTTACCTCCATGAGTTAAGTCTTGTTTAGACTTACTTGGTGAACCTCATTTCACTCTAGGTCAGCCTCATTTCATATAGCATATAGGAAAAAACTTCATCTTTAAAGGAAAAAATCACATGCAAGGCATTGTTCTTAGGGAATCACTAAGATATAGTCTTGAGCTTAGCATATTCAACTAAAGATCAAATCTTAAGGACCACTAAGCATTCAAGTCACTAACTCTTTAAATAAATCATGAGAGGTCATTGTATACTTGCCTCTTCAAGCTAAAGCTCTTGTCTTTGCTTGGTTATGGGGTAAGTTGAGTTGAAATCCTTCTCCTTCTTCACCTTAAGCATACGGTTTTAAGGGAAATGGAAGGAAAAGATTAGTCTTTATTCAATAGATGAAATAGGATATGTTTGAGGTCTAGAGCATCTTACCAAAATGAGCTTGGAATGGAGATGCAAACACCTCAATATAACACCACCTAGGAAAGTTGATGGCTTTCACCTATTTGAACCATGGATGTCACGGTTTTGATGTGAATGAAAGGATTCATGTTAGCTTCATTCTTCACCAAAATAAGAATTCACTTAAGGAAGCTTGGAACAAGGCTTACCTAGATGTCTCTTGAGTCTTGGAGTTGAAACTTGAATTCCTATCCTTAAAGATGAAGGGGCCGAAATATTGGTGAGGGAGATGGAGATTGTCTAAGTGTTATGCTCTTGCATGATGAGAAGGTAGATGTTTCTAGAAGGGTTTAATTTAAAACATGTAGGGGACTTGGGAAGGGGGTGGACGGTTTTGGAGGGAGAAATAGGAGGGTTAGGGTTCTCATGAGTGTTAATCAAGGTTAGGTTAGTAATGACCTTGGTTACTTTATTTCAACTATGGTTACTTTAGTGCTAACCCAAGTTACTTTATCAAATCATGGTTATCTTAATCTTGGTTTAAGGAAAAAGTAACCATGGTAGGATTTAAAAATCCTCCATGTCTAGACACTAAGGGGTGGTTTTGGTTGGGGCCTTTATGACCTCAACCATACTACCTCTTTCTTTAATGAGTTGTCTTACTTGTTCTTTAAATGCATGTCTATTTTGTTTTCTATTTATTCTTTGCATGATAAATTCTTGTCTTAATGGTGTAGTAGACTTTAAGTAATTATTTTAACTAATAAAATTTGCTAGAGAATTCTAGAATCCCCTTCATGCCTTGGCCGAATTTTGAGTCTTCTTGGGCAACTTGATATTTCTTGTAATTTTAATTCATGTACTATATTGTTTTCTTTATTTTATCATATTCTAGGATTAGCATATGTATGGTTCATATAACTCTATATTTCATATACTACTTTCTTGAAGTTTTCTTATTTAAATTGGCTTGGTATCACCTCAATAATAATTAAGTAAAGAGGGTTAAGTTAACTTAAGTAACACAGGCTAAAAGAAATTGTCGCTTTCATTCCGTCTCTTATTCATAGTTTTCACGTACATGACCTTTGGGGTACAACAATTAATGCATTAAAATCAGAGGTCTCATCATTGACTACGCACAATAATGAAATGAAATCCGAGATTTCAAACTTGAAATCAAGGAATGCGAATTTAGAGAAAATGGTGAAGAAATTTGATACGGGAACAAACATGCTAGATCACATTATTTCTTCACAAAAGCATGATAGTGATAAAACGGGTTTAGGATACATTGAAACAAATTAGGTATCCATTAAACCAACCAAGTTTGTAGTGTCTAAGAAAGTAGACACTCCGAAACCAAAAACGACGTCTAAGATGACGCAAAGACCCCCTCTCCCCACATCTCGTCATACTTCTTCTCCATATCATGAGAAACACAATTTTGTACCATATAGATATAAGAAGAAACAAGTGATGCATACACGACATTCATTTCATCCATCTAGATCACACACTACGCACACTAACACAAGGACATATCAAAAACGCCCTACATATAGTGCATTAAAGGAGTTCTTGGCCAAAGGCCAAATGCATTTGCACCTAATGGATATTATGTTTCATTTTCATCACCTTTCTCACCTTTTGGAAGACCTAGAAAGGTCACCCAAATTTGGGTACCAAAAGGGATATTCTCAAAGGGTTGAATAAATAACTCTTACGAACGCACGTTTGAGATTATTTAAAATACATGATTTTTTTCTTTACATGCTCTTTCCATATTTACAGGCATATTTTGATTGACTTTCCAAAATAAAGAGGGAGAGAAACCATGATTTAAGGGGGACAGAGATACTAATTGCATAAATTAAGGGGGAGCGACTTGGAATTTTGAAATTCAAATTTTGAATTTATGCATGATTGAAGGGGGAGGGATAGGATTTAAATCATGAAAGTAGGTTATTTTGAAAATCATCCAAAGGGGGAGATTGTAGAGAAAAAGGGGTTTGAGTGATTTCAAAATGTATGATTTAAATATGCTTAAAAACGTGCATTACATAAATGTGCATGACATATTGCATATAACTTGCCTTATATAGTTCATATATAATGTTGCCGTACTAACAAGCCATGAAGCTTTAAAGCTTACATCAAATGGTGAACATTTGTTGTGTTTATACTATTTTCAGGTGCCACCATTAATGAACTAAACTAGTTCATTAAGTGAAGTACTTAGTTAATTAAACTAAGTAGTTCATTAAAGGAAGCAACATTTGGACAAGGCACAAAGGCAACAAGATTAAGAAAGGAAAGTCTCCTCATCCTCATCTCATCAAATATACACGCCATTTATGTGTGTGTGTGTATATATATATATATTCAAATTTTTTGAAAAAGGCACATACACACATATTCCAACGTACTACCGACACGTTATATATTTTACGTACGTACGTTAACGTCACACCACCATACTTAACTCATATTTATGAGTATATTCAGGTCTTATATCATATGATATAAGTCATGGTGATGACAAATTAAATACGACACGTTAAAAGGTTCTAAACCGAAAATTGTCGTATCGGGCGAATACCTAAACTTCGCCAACGTGTCACGTACTTGACATAAATAAATGGCCAGCCCTACACCTCAAAAATACTCAAAAGTTTTGTGGGTATGATGTTATGTGCAGCCATAAAATCATTCCATGTTGGCACACACAAATCACCCCACATTAAGGCCAAATTATGGAGATTCCGATTTCAATTTTGTCACATGTAAATGGCGTCACTTTAAGACCAGCCAAGTGCTGAATATTAAAGTTTATATTATTTATATTATGTGTAACATAATATATATAACATGTGCAAAAAGTTGGAATTTAATTAGAGAAAAATCGGGTAATCGATAAACATCGAAAATTCGGTTTTCTATGTACACAACACATGGAACGTTTTTGGCACATCATACGACATGTATCTAGACACTTTTTACATATGTCATACATCTTAAAGTGTTCTATAAAATTAAATTAAGGGCTGATTGGAATATACCATGTGTGTATTATTAAATGTGCACTATTTTACAAAGTTTGCAAAAATAAAATTCAGCACATGCACACATACATTGCAATGCCTATTCCAGCTGAAATGGAGCATATGTGGAGCCTTGTTGGCATATTTATTGGTGAAGAATCAATCATAAAATGTTGATGACTTAAAGAAAGAAGCTACAAAAGGTAATGTTTCAAATTTTATCTCATTTGTAACACATGCTGAAAATTTCAGCATGTGGATAATAGGCTGGCCGAATTTCATACATTATGAGGGCATATTTCACTTCTTGATTAAGGTGGATTGATTGGAAGACAATTTGGAAGTAATTTGAATAAGTTATGGAATTAAAATTGTGATATATTTAATGGTTATGGCCGAAATGTTGGCCTTGTTAATGTGTAATTTTTATTCCAAAATTTGAGGAAGATGTCTTGTACTAAATGGAGATGGATTTCTTGAATGAAAACAATGCTAAATAGGAAATATTTTGAACAAAAAGTGTATGTAACACATGCTAAAATTTCAGCATGTGTATTTGTCATTCATGGCCGATTTTTTACATATTTTTGTAAGAAAATTATCTTGCTTAATTTATGTGATGATCTTGGAAGTTATGGTAATTATTCTATGGTGATTTTGGCACATGTTTTTAGTGGAATTCTCAGATTTTCCTAGTCATCAAGTGATGACAACATTCAACCAATCACTGAGTGCCAAGTAAGCAAGAGTTAAATGATCATCCAATGAGGAGATGCCAAGTAAGCGAGAACATGTCACAATGATGCAACATATTCTCCCAAGAACTTAGAAGATAATTTTCAAGAGGAGAAGGACCCAAGAGGGGGCGGCCAACATTGTTAAAAAGAGGAGAAGAAAGCCAAACAAAAGCAAGACAAGTCTCACAAGTTCAAAAGTGCAAAAAGAGTCTTCCATTCCCTTCTTCTTCTACATCTTTCTTTCTTCTCTCTAAAAGCCTATTGTACTTACATTCATATACTTGAATAGGCTTCTTATAGACCACCACATATTCTTTTCATTGTTGTAAAAGATTGATGAATGTGTGATCAATCTTGGACTTGCTAGGTGGTGGTGTTCGTGTGAATTGTATTCATCATACAAGGTTTGTAAAGGGTTGGAGTTGGTGTGTAACTCCATCAACCCTGTGGTAAGGTGTATTTTGTGTTGTGTGATTAGTGTGAACCAAGGAAGGTGTCCTCGAAGACTGGAGTAGGTTGTTTATAACTGAACCCGTATAAAATTCTTGGTGTCATTTACTTTCAGCACTTATATTCTGTTTCAGCACTGTTTATCCTTTTTGATCACGCTCGTAAAATTAGTAAACGGATTGAAAAAATTATAAAACTTTTAGGAAACATAGCCACACGTTTTAAGGTTCTTTTGGCGCAAGTTTCAACCCTTTTGGATAAGTATAAGTCACCCAAACGTCCAAAGTTCTGAGACTAGCGCAGTCTGATTTTCAGGCTTGCAAAGGTTGAGACTTTGATCGTATTTGACTAACTTCCCAAAAGAATTTTTCAAAACTGTTTGAACCAATTTAAATATAACTTATATGGGGTTAGTGGTTAAAATTTCAGAGAATTTGGAGTTACGTACAAATAGGAATAAATTATTTAAATCAGTATACCGTTTCTGGCAGATTCACGCAATCTGACCACCAACGATTTTTCAAGGGGTTAGAGGTTGAATTTTAATCTGAAATTTTTAGGAGATACTCATAACATCTGAGTCTAAGTTCTCTCCAAATTTCATAATTTTTGAAGACCTGCAACCTAGTTTCCAAAACGTTTTAAAATTGGTGCTGAAGACAGAAACTGTTTTCAGAAGTTGGGTTTTTGGTTCAAATTAATTTTAAAAACCACATTTTCTGCACCCACTATTCAACCCCCCCCCTTCTAGTGGTGCCTTGCAGATCCTACACGGTAACCTTTGGAGACAACACCGAAGGAAGAATCATCAGAAAAAGAACAATTGGAAACCCAAGCACTCTTCAAATCACCAACATCTTTCTGGTAAGTAATCTATCTTACAACTTGCTTAGCATCTCACAATTTCTTGACAATGGTTTTGATGTGTGCCTCACTCATACATATTGAAATATTACAAATAAAAATGGAGAAACGGTATTAAAAGGAAAAAGAGAAGGAAACATATTTAAACTATATATGGATGACATGATAGACGCTAAAGTAAAAATGTTTTATGTCAATGAACCTAACGTGAATTTGTGGTGTAGGCGGTTAGGACATATTGGCTTCTCAACTCTTGAGAAACTTCAACGAAAGAATCTAGTACGAGGATTGCAAAACTTGGTTTAGACAACTTTAAGTTGTCTGAATCTTGTATTAAAGGCAAACAAACACGTGAGTCACTTAAGTCTAAGAATGGAATTAGCACATCTAGAGTCTTAGAATTATTACACATTGATTTGTTTGGTCCTAGTCGTACTAAAAGTCTTGGTGGACATTATTATGTGTGTGCCATCGTTGACGATTTTTCTCGATATACATGGACTTTATTTCTTGCCAATAAAATGATAGTGCCGTTGAGATTGCTAAATTAATAAAAAAAACTTGAAAATGAATATGGTGTAAATGTGAAAAAGATTAGGAGCAATAGAGGCAGTGAATTTAAAAATAAGGACATGATTGCATTTTGCAAAGAAAAAGGTATTAAACAAGAGTTTTCACCACCTAGAACACCACAATTAAACAAAGTAGTAGAAAGAAAGAATAGGACATTACAAGAAATTGCAAGAACCATGCTCTGTGAAAATAAGTTGCCTAGATTTTTGTGGGCGGAAGCTGTAAATTGTGCATGCTATATAGTTAACCGATTATCGATTAAAAAGAAAATAAACAAAACCCCTTATAAAATTTTAAATGATCGCGTGCCCAACATTGATTATTTTTGTGCGTTTGGTTGTAAATGCTTTGTATTAAAAAAAAAAGATAATCTAGATAAATTTGAGTCTAAATCCATTGAATGCATCTTTGTTGGATATTCTGTGAATTCTAATGTTGTACCCCAATGACCATGTACTTGAAACCGTGACAAAGTGATGTAATGAAAACGATGATTCTTTCAATTACATGTTACTTAAGTCAAAGTAGCACTACTTTACTTAATTACTTTTGATATGGATACTAAATAATTAAGTAAGGGGATGTCACAAGGTATTATAATACCTTGTGAATTTCGGCCAAGAGGCCTTGACCAACCATAGAACAATCTTGTTCATAAGAAAGCAAGCATAATTGATCTTCACAAAGCAAGATTAAAATCATATTAGATAAAATAAATAATAGTATAAATTATATAAATGTGGGATAGGATAAATGTGAAATGACCAAAACACCCCCAAGAGCCCTAAAAATTTCGGCCAAGGCTTAGGAGAATCTAGAATTCTCCACACTCTTCTAAATAATTCATAATTAACAAATTACATAATAATTTAAAAATAAAATAGGCAACTTGCATGCAAAAAGAAATGTTAAAATAAGAAAAGATGAGCTAGGGTGTAAGAAAAAGTAAGGCCTAGACCCTCTTTATCCCCCTCCCATGCGCCGCCGGATTGCCCCCTTCCCTTGCCCCTCTGGATTTTCTTTAAATTGCAAGATCAACCTCAATTCATTCTATCTTGAATCTTCCCTCAAGCAAACCAATCCAAAACTTAAGAAAATTTCCATCTTCCTTCCATCACCAACTTTCGGCCAACACCTCAAAGATAGGAGGTTCAACTCCATCTTCTTCTTCAAGCTCAAGGAGCCTCTAGGTAAGTCTCATTTCAAAGTTCCTAAGTAGATATTCATACATAATAGTGAAGCTCACAAGGATGTTTTTATTCACCCCAACCGTGGCCTCCATGTTCAAATAGGTGAAAGTCTTCAACTCTCTTAGGTGGTGCTATCTTGCTACACTTGAAGCTCCATTCCAAGCTCACTTTGGTAAGAATTTCTAACCTTAAAATTAATTCTATTTTCACTATTGAATGAAGACTAACCTTCTCCCTCCCTCATATTCAAAACCGTATGCCCAAGGGTGAAGGAAGAGGAGGATTCCAACTCAACTCACTCCATAACCAAGCTAAGACAAGAACTTTAGCTTGAAGAGGCAAGTATACACTAATCTCTCATGACTTACTTAAAGAATTAGTGACTTGAATGATTAAAAGTTCCAAAGATGTGATCTTTAGTTGAATATCTTAAGTTTAAGATTATATCTTAGTGATTCCTTAAGAATAATGCCTTGCATGTGATTTATTCCTTCAAAGATGGAGTCTTTTCTTACATGCGATATAGTAAGAGGATGATTTAAGATGAAATAAGATGTACCTAAGTGAGCCTAGGCAAGATTAACCCTTGGTTGTAACTTGAAAGGTCCTAGGAAAAGCATGCATGTGATGGATATGAGTTTTTATGAAGTTGTTGCAAGATTAGACTAAAAAGGACTCTTGAATGTGTTGCATGCTTGAATACATGTTGTAAAATGTGGTTAAGGTACCACATATGTTTCGGCCTAAAGGATGGAAAGGGGGGTGAGTATTTATTTCAAGGAAGAACAATTGTTTTGTGCATATATGACACATACTTGGTTTATTATCTACAAACTGTTTGGTATGCTGCAAAGGTGACTTTATAATAAGTATGGAATCTGGATATTCATGTTACAAAGGAGTGTATGTGTTAACCAATAAGCTATTTCATAAGAACAAGGGAAATAGTGGACATTTGATTTAAAGGAATAACCAAACATCAAACTACTATTGAACAGGGCAGAATTGAGCAATGTTTCGCTAGCCCAAAAATGGGTCTTGTAGACCTTCAATCAAGCTGATTTTTGGTACAAAGTTAGCCCTATGTGTGTAGCAAATATGAGAGTTGGAATGTCGATAAAATAATTACGGATTATTTTTAATAAAATATTTTTGGTGGAACTGCTCAGATTGGAAATTCTGGATCTTGGCAGAATGGTGTAACGTTTTGAATGACCTTAAAATGAATCTTGTAGATGTTCAATAAAGCTGATTTTTGGTGTGGTAGTAGTCCTGTGTGTAGAAAGTATGGAAGTTGGAATTTTGGAAAAAAGAATTGTGGAATATTTTTAATAAAATATTTAGTAAAACTGCTCAGACTGAAAAGTCTGGAGCTGAGCATAACTATACCTCCGTTTGATTGGCTTAAAAGGGACCTTGTAGATGTTCAATAAAGTTGAGTTTTGGTATGATAACAATCCTAGGCGTGCATTGAGTACTCAAGCTGGAATTTTGGCAAAACAAGTTGTGGATTATTTTTAATGATTTAATTAGTAACACTGCTCAATTCAAATTACTAGAACAGAGTAGAAATTAAGTAACGAGTTAATGGACTCAAAAATGAATCTTAGGGACATGCAAATGGGCTAATTTTCGGTAGGATGCTAGCCTTACGTGTTTATGATTTGCGTGAATTGGAATTTCAGAAAAAGAAATTATGGTTTTGCCACAATTGAATTTTTAGTAAAACGGCTCAGTCCAGTTTCAGCATATGATCCATTTCAGAAACATGATTAAATGAACCCTTTAATGTCGTTAGATTGATCCGGAAATTTTATCATAATCACTTAAGACATAAAGGAGTAAGACCATGTAAATTAAACCAGTTGGTCTTAGCATTTTGATGGGTAATTACGAATATAAAGTGGATATACTAAAACTGGAAATTGGGCTGAACAGAGGATTAATTTAAGAAGGCTCAATTTGGAGGATATGGACCTCTATATATGGTTTGGGCTTATAAGGGCTAAGCCTTAGGGTGTTTTTTAATCCAAATAATGAAGATTTTAAGGTCTCAAAAGCCTAATTAACCGCCTATAAACACAAGGTAGAAAATCTGAAAATTCTTAGTTCCAAAATCATGCTTGTGACAAGTTATAAGAAATGCTTACGATTATTCACGTCATGACTTGCATTGCATATCATTCCATGTATCATGCATGTCCATATGCCATATGAATCTGATTTTATGAATTTTATGCAAGCAAGTCTTTCAAGTAAAAATGTTTTCTGCCATGCATGAAAAGTTTTTATGGTCCCATGTTTTAAAGAAAGTTTCATGATTTTCTTCGCCGGCTAAGCATACGCCTAACCCGACTCTAGACCCGGGGTTAATTGGTCTGATACATGTTTTGGACCCGTTCAGATCCGGGGTTAATTGATCTAATACATGTTCTGGACCCGTTCAGATCCGGGGTTAACTGATCTGATACATGTTCTGGACCTGTTCAGATCCGGGGTTAATTGATCTGATACATGTTCTGGACCCGCTCAGATTCGGGGTTAATTGATCTGACACTCTGTTTTTATGACATGTTATTTATGGGACCAAAAGGATGTTTTGACACGGCATGACATCATGCATTGTATTTTGCATAATCCATGAGCATGCCAACATGTTGAATGTTATGTTTAATGATCATTAAGATATTATTGGTATAGCCTATCTAGATTTATGCTTAGGCTAAACCGTCAAACAAATTCAGGAATGAAGACCAGGTATGAGTTATTATTTGAAGTATTTGGGTTATTACATTCATGTTATAATTCTTTATGTATTTCATGGTAATTTATTATATTCATGCTGGGTGATTTTTATCACTCACACATTTATTTTTCCCAGAGCCAGATAACGCTAAGATTGAGTGGATCGAGGACGAGCCGAGGTTTCCTTATCCATAGGCAAGGAAATCTGAAGGGAGCAAAGCTTAAGGACTTTTGTGCAGCCAAGACGTTTGTACTATGAACAATGTTTGAACTTTCTGAATTTCGGTTATGTTATTTTGTGGGAATGCTACTTTTGGGAATTTAGTATTTTCGTAATGCATGTTTATTTTGAAAAAAGTTTTAATTCTGCCTAATTTTTACTACCATGTTAAATGTTAGCATGGGAGTCCATGGCTTATGTTATGGATTTTCGCATGTTATGCATGACGCTTTGTACTCTCCTTAGTGAAGTACGGTGGGTGCACCGTATTCGGACGGGGTCCGGGTGCGGGGCGCTACAGGTGGTATCAGAGCTCAGGCTCTAGATTTCGGGCAGAACGTAGAATTAAGTTATGACCTTAGCAACCTAAGTTTGATCTTATACCTAAGTCCTGATCTTAGATGAGTGATGGCCTTAGACTAGGATCACTTAGACCGGGTCTAGGATGCAACTTAATAATTCATCCTGATTTATGTAAGCTAAGTCTATAACGAAAGACATGCTCTTCCCTTATTTAAAATTTTCAAATTATGGTCCTTAGTCAAAATGAATTAGTTTTATTCCGATATTCTAAATAAATATTAAACCCCATAGTGCAGATGGTGAGACCACGTGACAGACCTCCGAGAGCACAACCAGCTGCTCAGGAGCCCATCCCTCCACCACCAGCTCAGGTCCCGCCGCCACCCCAGCCGGACCAGTATCCTCCTAGGCAGAATAATCCACCACCAGCACCGCAGGCACCTGTTCCTCCAGTCATCCTCGACATGAAAACTTTTCAGGCCTTCTGCCAGGTTGTCACGCAGATAGGGCAAGGCCTAATTCATCAGAACGCTCCCCCTCATCCACACTAGCAGGTAAGAGATGCTCAGTATTACTTCGAGAAGCTCAAGAGGGCCAATGTGCCACCTTTTGAGGGAAAGCCAGACCCAGATACCGCAGAAAAGTGGTTAGATGAAGTTGAAAACTGCTTTGAGTTAATTCAAGCCCCAGAATAGATGAAAGCTCAAGCCATCAGACCTTTCTTGATCAGTGAAGCAAATCAATGGTGGAAGACGAATCTGCAGCCTTTGCCCAGACCGATTGCCTGGGAAAGATTTTTGCAAGAATTTCATAAGTTTTATATCCCTCCATCGGTCAAGCTGCAAAAGAGGCATGAGTTTGAATCTCTGAAGCAAGAGCCAGGCATGACAGTAGCTGAGTACGCAAATAAGTTAATTGCACTAGGAAGGTTTCAACCTGTCACCATGAATGACGAAGAAACAAAAATGCTGAAATTTGAAAGAGGCCTGAATCCAAGAATCAGGACGTGGTTAATGAATGCAAATCCTACCAATTTTGGAGCACTCTTAGACGCATGCTATCGGATTGAGAGAGACATTATACGACGAGATGATGTGGGACAAAAACGAGAAAGACAAGAGACCGGAAATGAGAAGTACAGGAAGGTGGCTAAAAAGAATTTCAAAGGGTCAGTTCGACAGGGACAATCTCAAGGGCGGAATCAGTGCCGTCAGCAATCACAAAATAATCAGCAAAAGAATCAGACTCCATCTCAGCAGCCAGCGATACCAGTATGCCATCAGTGCCAGAAGAGGCATATGGGTGAGTGTAGATGGAAGACGGGTAAATGCTTTGGATGCGGCAAGGATGGTCATCTGATTAAAGATTGTCCAGAAAAAGGAGCGCAGCAACAACAGCATCCCAAGAACCAACAGCCACAAGCTAATGCAAAGGTGCATGCCATGACGGATGCTGATGTTGAGGAGACTGCTGACATAGTGACTGGTAAGATTAAAAAGTTTTATGTCTTCAATACGTTTTACTTATACATGCCTATTATATTTCTTAGCAAAAGGTGCATGGTTCAGAACTATCTTAGCGTGTAATATGTAGGATCTGCAAGGCACCACTAGAAGGGGGGTTGAATAGTGGGTGCGGAAAATGTGGTTTTTAAAATTAGTTTGAACCAAAAACCCAACTTCTGAAAACAGTTTCTGTTTTCAGGACAAGTTTTAAAACGTTTTGAAAACTAGGTTTCAGGTCTTCAAAAATTCTGAAATTTGGAGAGAACTTAGACTCGGATGTTATGAGTATCTCCAAAAAATTTCAGATTAAAATTCAACCTCTAACCCCTTGAAAAATCGTTGGTGGTCAGATTGCGCAAATCTGCCAGAAACGATACACTGATTTGAAAAATTAATTCCTATTTGTACACAACTCCAAATGCTCTGAAAATTTAAAGACTAACCCCTTATAAGTTGTATTTAAATGGGTTGAAACAGTTTTGAAAAATTCATTTGGAAGTTAATCAAATACGATCAAAGTCTCAACCTTTGCAAGCCTGAACATCAGACTGCACTAGTCTCAGAACTTTGGACGTTTGGATGACTTATACTTGTCCAAAAGGGTTGAAACTTATGCCAAAAGAACCCTAGAACGTGTGGCTATGTTTTCTGAAAGTTTCGTAATTTTTGAAATTTTTTTACTATTTTTAAGAACGTGATAAAACAGTAAACAGTGCTGAAACAGAAAATCAGTGCTGAAAGTAAATGACACCAAGAATTTTATACTGGTTCGGTTATCAACAACCTACTCCAGTATTCCAGGAACACCTTCCTTGGTTCACACTAATCACACAACTCAAAAACACCTTACCACAGGGTTGATGGAGTTACACACCAACTCCAACCCTTTACAAACCTTGTATGTTCAATACAATGCACATGAACACCACCACCTTGCAAGATTGAAGATTGATCACACCTTGATCAATCTTTTACAAAGATATAGAGTATGTGGTGATATATGACAAGCCTGTTCAAGAATGAGAATATAAGTACAATAGGCTATCAAGAAGAAGAAAGAAAGAGAGTGTAGAAGAAGAAGGCTAGAACACTTTTGATCTTTGATTTTGCAACTCTTGTTCTTGTTCTTGTTTTGCTCTTCTTCCTTCCTTTTTAATCATCATGGCCGCCCCGCCTTGGTGTTCTCCCCCTCTTGAAAATTGTCTTCTAAGTCCTTGGTTTAATGCAAGACATCAATGTGACATGGTCTTGCTTACTTGGCATCTTCTCATTGGATGATCATTTAACCTTTGCTTACTTGGCACTTCATGATAGGTTGAATGTTGTCATCATTTGATGACTTGGAAAATCTGAATATTTCACTCAAAACATGTGCCAAAATCAACATAGAATAATTACCATAATCCACAAGATTGTAACATAAAGTTAAGCAAGACAAAACTTCTCCACACCATGGTAACAAAATCGGCCATTAAGAGAATTTAGCATGCTGAAATTTCAGCATGTGATACATGGTTCCTTAATTCAAAATACTTCTATTTTTCTTTGATTTTTCTTTTTTAAAATAAGTCATCAATTGATAGCAAATATCCTTATGAAATTTGGACACCCACATGACCATGAATTCGGCCAAGATACATTCTACACATGCTGAAAAATTTCAGCATGTGTGATATTCAAGATATCACACTTTATGGCTTTGAAACATATTCAAATTACTTCCATTTCTTCTTCCAATTAACCTCATAATTCAAGACACAAAATATAGCCTAATTAATCATAAAATTCGGCCACCCTAGTATTCACATGCTGAAATTTTCAGCATGTGTTTAAAATGAGACAAAGTTTGAAACCTTACCATTTGTAGCTTCTTTCTTTAAATCACCAACATTGTATGATTGATTCTTGACCAATCAACATGCCAACAAGGCTCCAAATATGCTCCATCTCAGCTGTAGGTGGCGTGTATACATGTATATGCATGTGCTGAATTTTATTTTTGCTAACTTTGTAAAATAGTGCACATTTGATAATACACACATGTTATATTCCAATCAGCCCTTAATTTAATTTTTTAGAACACTTTAAGATGTATGACATATGTAAAAAATGTCTAGATACGTGTCATATGATGTACCAAAATTGTTCCATGTGTTGTGTACGTAGAAAACCGAATTTTCGATATTTATCGATTACCCGATTTTTCTCTAATTAAATTCCAACTTTTTGCACATTTTATATATATTATGTTACACATAATATATATAATATAAACTTTAATTCTCAGCTCTTGTCTGGTCTAAAGTGGCGCCATTATCATGTGACAAAATTGAAATTGGAATCTCCACAATTTGGCCTTAATGTGGGGTGATTTGTGTGTGCCAACATGGAAAGATTTTATGCTGAACATATCACCATAGGCACGAAAATTATAGATATTTTTGAAGTGTAGGGGCTGGCCATCTATT
>AP025040.1:26994085-27004844 GCA_036186865.1 Eustoma russellianum | reverse complement strand
TGAAATTTCAGCATGTGATACATGGTTCCTTAATTCAAAATACTTCTATTTTTCTTTGATTTTTCTTTTTTAAAATAAGTCATCAATTGATAGCAAATATCCTTATGAAATTTGGACACCCACATGACCATGAATTCGGCCAAGATACATTCTACACATGCTGAAAAATTTCAGCATGTGTGATATTCAAGATATCACACTTTATGGCTTTGAAACATATTCAAATTACTTCCATTTCTTCTTCCAATTAACCTCATAATTCAAGACACAAAATATAGCCTAATTAATCATAAAATTCGGCCACCCTAGTATTCACATGCTGAAATTTTCAGCATGTGTTTAAAATGAGACAAAGTTTGAAACCTTACCATTTGTAGCTTCTTTCTTTAAATCACCAACATTGTATGATTGATTCTTGACCAATCAACATGCCAACAAGGCTCCAAATATGCTCCATCTCAGCTGTAGGTGGCGTGTATACATGTATATGCATGTGCTGAATTTTATTTTTGCTAACTTTGTAAAATAGTGCACATTTGATAATACACACATGTTATATTCCAATCAGCCCTTAATTTAATTTTTTAGAACACTTTAAGATGTATGACATATGTAAAAAAATGTCTAGATACGTGTCATATGATGTACCAAAATTGTTCCATGTGTTGTGTACGTAGAAAACCGAATTTTCGATATTTATCGATTACCCGATTTTTCTCTAATTAAATTCCAACTTTTTGCACATTTTATATATATTATGTTACACATAATATATATAATATAAACTTTAATTCTCAGCTCTTGTCTGGTCTAAAGTGGCGCCATTATCATGTGACAAAATTGAAATTGGAATCTCCACAATTTGGCCTTAATGTGGGGTGATTTGTGTGTGCCAACATGGAAAGATTTTATGCTGAACATATCACCATAGGCACGAAAATTATAGATATTTTTGAAGTGTAGGGGCTGGCCATCTATTTATGGCAAGTACGTGACACGTTGGCGAAGTTTCGGTATTCGTCCGATACGACAATTTTTGGTTTAGAACCTTTTAACGTGTCATATTTAATTTTTCATCACCATGACTTATATCAAATGATATAAGACCTGAATATACTCATAAATATGAGTTAAGTATGATGGTGTGACGTTAACGTTCGTACGTAAAATATATAACGTGTCGGTAGTACGTTGGAATACATGTGTATGTGCCTTTTTCAAAAAATCTGAAAATATATATATATAAGTACATATATGCTTGTATATATGTGTGGTGGGAGGAGGAGGAGACTTTCCTCTCTTAGTCTTGTTGCCTTTGTGCCTTGTCCAAATGTTGCTTCCTTTAATGAACTACTTAATTTAATTTACTAAGTACTTCACTTAATGAACTAGTTTAGTTCATTAATGGTGGCACCTGAAAATAGTATAAATACAACAAATGTTTGCCATTTGATGTAAGCTTTAACGCTTCATGGCTCGTTAGTACGGCAACATTATATATGAACTATATAAGGCAAGTTTTACGCAATATGTCATGCACGTTTATGTCATGCACGTTTTTATGCAATATGTCATGCACGTTTAAATCATGTATTTTGAAATCACTCAAACCCCTTTATCTCTACAATCTCCCCCTTTTGATGATTTTCAAAATAACCTATAACCATGATTTAAATCTTATCGCTCCCCCTTCAATCATGCATAAATGCAAAATTTGAATTTCAAATTTCAAATCCGCTCCCCCTTGATTTATGCAATCAGTATCTCTCTCCCCCTTCAATCATGCATAAATGCGAAATTTGAATTTCAAATTTCAAATCCGCTCTCTACAATCTCCCCCTTTTGATGATTTTCAAAATAACCGATAACCATGATTTAAATCTTATCGCTCCCCCTTCAATCATGCATAAATGCAAAATTTGAATTTCAAATTTCAAATCCGCTCCCCCTTGATTTATGCAATCAGTATCTCTCTCCCTCTTCAATCATGCATAAATGCGAAATTTGAATTTCAAATTTCAAATCTGCTCCCCCTTGATTTATGCAATCAGTATCTCTCTCCCCCTTAAATCATGCATTCTCACCCCCTTTGTTTTGGAAAGTCAATCAAAAGAGAATGTAAAGATGAAAAAAATCATGTATTTTGAATAATCTCAAACGTGCGTTCGTAAGGGTTATTTATTTAACCCTTTGAAAATGTCCCTTTTGGTACCCAAATTTGGTTGACCCTTCTAGGTCTTCCAAAAGGTGAGAAAGGTGATGGAAGCACAACATAATACACTTTAGGTGCAACTGCGTTTGGCCTTTGGCCAAGAATCCCATCATGCATATAGTATGGTTTCTGTTTTTGATATGCATTTCGATTTGCTTGCACGGGACGTGATCTTGACGCATTTGTATGATATGAATGTCGCACATGCATCAGTGGCTTTCTATATGGCACATGATTACTCTTTGTATGATACGAAGAATAAGAGACACGATGAGATCAGATGAGTGGTGTACTAGTCTTCTTCTTATATTTATACGGTACATAATTATACTTCGCATGATATGAAGAAGATGTATGACGAGATGAGGGGAGAGGGGGTCTTTGCGTCACTTTAGGCGCTACGTATGCCGTTGATGTGTCTACTTTCTTAGACAGAACAAACTTGGATGGTTTAGATGATGCTTCGTTTGTCTCCATGTATCCTAATCCGATTTTGTCACTATCATGCTTTTGTGATAAGATAATACGCTCTAGCATGTTAGATCCCATATCAAACTGTTTCATCATTTTCTCTAAGTCTGCATTCCTTGATTTCAAATTTGAAATCTCGGATTTTATTTCAGTGTTCTCGGATGTCAATGATGCAATTTCAGACTTTAATGAATCTATGATGCATGACGACTCTTCTTTTGAATCTTTTAATTGAGACACAAGATCTTTGTTAGAAGATTCTAACAATTTCTTGTCTTCAATTAAGCGTTCCTTTTGTTTTGCAAGAGTTCTAGCAAACTTATGTAGTTCAAGATATTCACCATATAAATCATCATAAGATAGTTTAGAATCCGAGTCAGAATCAGAATTTACCTCATTTTCAAATAGTGGAGGCATTTGGCTTGACATATCTTTTTCCTCGGTTTCGTGGCTAGTGGTTGCCATCTCACATAGATCGTTGGATCCTTTTGTTGTGAGTGTTCCCGCGCTCTGATACCAATTGTAGGATCTGCAAGGCACCACTAGAAGGGGGGATTGAATAGTGGGTGCGGAAAATGTGGTTTTTAAAATTAGTTTGAACCAAAAACCCAACTTCTGAAAACAGTTTCTGTTTTCAGGACCAGTTTTAAAACGTTTTGAAAACTAGGTTTCAGGTCTTCAAAAATTCTAAAATCTGGAGAGAACTTAGATTCCGATGTTATGAGTATCTCCTAAACATTTCAGATTAAAATTCAACCTCTAACCCCTTGAAAAATCGTTGGTGGTCAGATTGCGCAAATCTGCCAGAAACGATACACTGATTTGAAAAATTAATTCCTATTTGTACACAACTCCAAATGCTCTGAAAATTTAAAGACTAACCCCTTATAAGTTGTATTTAAATAGGTTGAAACAGTTTTGAAAAATGCTTTTGGAAAGTTAGTCAAATACGATCAAAGTCTCAACCTTTGCAAGCCTGAAAATCAGACTGCACTAGTTTCAGAACTTTGGACGTTTGGATGACTTATACTTGTCTAAAAGGGTTGAAACTTGTGCCAAAAGAACCCTAGAACGTGTGGCTATGTTTTCTGAAAGTTTTGTAATTTTTGAAATTCGTTTACTATTTTTACGAATGTGATTAAAAACAGTAAATAGTGCTGAAACAGAAAATCAGTGCTGAAAGTAAATGACACCAAGAATTTTATACTGGTTCGGTTATCAACAACCTACTCCAGTCTTCAAGGAACACCTTCCTTGGTTCACACTAATCACACAACTCAAAAACACCTTACCACAGGGTTGATGGAGTTACATACCAACTCCAACCCTTTACAAACCTTGTATGTTCAATACAATGCACACGAACACCACCACCTTGCAAGATTGAAGATTGATCACACCTTGATCAATCTTTTACAAAGATATAGAGTATGTGGTGATATATGACAAGCCTATTCAAGAATGAGAATATAAGTACAATAGGCTATCAAGAAGAAGAAAGAAAGAGAGTGTAGAAGAAGAAGGCTAGAACACTTTTGATCTTTGATTTTGCAACTCTTGTTCTTGTTCTTGTTTTGCTCTTCTTCCTTCCTTTTTAATCATCATGGCCGCCCCCCCTTGGTGTTCTCCCCCTCTTGAAAATTGTCTTCTAAGTCCTTGGGAGAATGCAAGACATCAATGTGACATGGTCTTGCTTACTTGGCATCTTCTCATTGGATGATCATTTAACCTTTGCTTACTTGGCACTTCATGATAGGTTGAATGTTGTCATCATTTGATGACTTGGAAAATCTGAATATTTCACTCAAAACATGTGCCAAAATCAACATAGAATAATTACCATAATCCACAAGATTGTCACATAAAGTTAAGCAAGACAAAACTTCTCCACACCATGGTAACAAAATCGGCCATTAAGAGAATTTAGCATGCTGAAATTTCAGCATGTGATACATGGTTCCTTAATTCAAAATACTTCTATTTTTCTTTGATTTTTCTTTTTAAAATAAGTCATCAATTGATAGCAAATATCCTTATGAAATTTGGACACCAACATGACCATGAATTCGGCCAAGATACATTCTACACATGCTGAAAAATTTCAGCATGTGTGATATTCAAGATATCACACTTTATGGCTTTGAAACTTATTCAAATTACTTCCATTTCTTCTTCCAATCAACCTCATAATTCAAGACACAAAATATAGCCTAATTAATCATAAAATTCGGCCACCCTAGTATTCACATGTTGAAATTTTCAGCATGTGTTTAAAATGAGACAAAGTTTGAAACCTTACCATTTGTAGCTTCTTTCTTTAAATCACCAACATTGTATGATTGATTCTTGACCAATCAACATGCCAACAAGGCTCCACATTTGCTCCATCTGAGCTGTAGGTGGCGTGTATACATGTATATGCATGTGCTGAATTTTATTTTTGCTAACTTTGTAAAATAGTGCACATTTAATAATACACACATGTTATATTCCAATCAGCCCTTAATTTAATTTTCTAGAACACTTTAAGATGTATGACATATGTAAAAAGTGTCTAGATACGTGTCATATGATGTGCCAAAAATGTTCCATGTGTTGTGTACGTAGAAAACAGAATTTTCGATATTTATCGATTACCCGATTTTTCTCTAATTAAATTCCAAATTTTTGCACATGTTATATATATTATGTTACACATAATATATATAATATAAACTTTAATTCTCAGCTCTTGGCTGGTCTAAAGTGGCGCCATTATCATGTGACAAAATTAAAATTGGAATCTCCATAATTTGGCCTTAATGTGGGGTGATTTGTGTGTGCCAACATGGAAAGATTTTATGGCTGAACATATCACCATAGGCACAAAATTTATAGATATTTTTGAAGTGTAGGGGCTGGCCATCTATTTATGGCAAGTACGTGACACGTTGGCGAAGTTTCGGTATTCGCGCGATACGAGAATTTTTGGTTTAGAACCTTTTAACGCATCGTATTTAATTTGTCATCACCATGACTTATATCATATGATATAAGACCTGAATATACTCATAAATATGAGTTAAGTATGATGGTGTGACGTTAACGTTCGTACGTAAAATATATAACGTGTCGGTAGTACGTTGGAATACATGTGTATGTGTCTTTTTCAAAAAATCTGAAAATATATATTTAAGTACATATATGCGTGTATATATGTGTGGTGGGAGGAGGAGGAGACTTTCCTTTCTTAGTCTTGTTGCCTTTGTGCCTTGTCCAAATGTTGCTTCCTTTAATGAACTACTTAGTTTAATTTACTAAGTACTTCACTTAATGAACTAGTTTAGTTCATTAATGTTGGCACCTGAAAATAGTATAAATACAACAAATGTTTGCCATTTGATGTAAGCTTTAACGCTTCATGGCTCGTTAGTACGGCATCATTATATATGAACTATATAAGGCAAGTTTTACGCAATATGTCATGCACGTTTATGTCATGCACGTTTTTATGCAATATGTCAAGCACGTTTAAATCATGTATTTTGAAATTATTCAAACCCCTTTATCTCTACATAGTATACCCGCAAATGTGTTGTTTGACAGTGGCACCAGCCACTCATTTATTTCAAGGAAGTTTGCTAAGAATCTCGACCATAATCCAGTCAAACTAGAATCACCCTATAGAGTACAAGCAGCTGGTGACCAGGTGCTTGTTTCCCAGCACATCTTCAAGAATTGTGCGCTCGAGTTTAATGATCAGCGGTTTGAGGCCAATTTGATCCCCATATCTATGAGTGATTTTGACATGATACTCGGAATGGATTGGCTCTCAAAGAATCATGCTCACATTGAATGCCGCAGTAGGCAAGTTATAATTAAGAACCCGACCCAAGAGGAAGTGTCATTCCAAGGAGGAGCTAAGTTAAAGAAACCATCCCAAAAAGTTTTTGTTAACGCAGCTCGAGCCAGCCGAGCATTAAGTGTAGAGATAAAGGGGTTTGAGTGATTTAAAAATAAGTGATTTAAATGCATGATATATATAAACGTGTACATGTATGCATGATACTTTTCCATTGCTTGCCTTATTTAGCTTATATATTATGTTGTCGTACTAACGAGCCATGAAGCTACAAAGCTTACATCATATGGCAAACATTTGTTGTGTTTATACTATTTTCAGGTGCCACTAGTAATGAACTAAACTAGTTCATTAAGTGAAGTACTTAGTTTATTAAACTAAGTAGTTCATTAAAGGACGCCACATTTGCAAAAGGCACAAAGGCAACAAAGCTAAGGAAGGAAAGTTTTCTCCTCCTCCCCTCTTTAATGTGACACGCCACATATACATATATTACATATATTTTCAGATTTTTTAAGAAAAGGCACATACACATGTATTCCAACATACTACCGACACGTTATATATTTTACGTACGTACGTTAACGTCACACCACTATACTTAACTCATATTTATGAGTATATTCAGTTCTTATATCATATGATATAAGATATGGTGATGACAAATCAAATACGACACGATAAAAGGTTCTAAACCGAAAATTGTCGTATCGGGCGAATACCGAAACTTCGCCAACGTGTCACGTACTTGCCATAAATAAATGGCCAGCCCCTATACTTCAAAATTCCATAAAAATTTCGTGGGTTACATGAAAAATTCAGCCAAAAATACTTTCCATGTTGGCACACACAAATCACCCCACATTAAGGCCAAAATGTGAAGATTCCAAGTTTAATTTTGTCACATGTTAATGGTACCACTTTAGACCAGCCAAGTGCTGAGATTTAAAGTATATATTATATATATTATGTATAACATAATATATATAAAATATGCAAAAGTTGGAATTTAAATTAGAGAAAAATCGGGTAATCGATAAATATCGAGAATTCGGTTTTCTACGCACACAACACATGGAACGTTTTTGGCACATCAAGTGACATGTATCTAGACACTTTTTACATATGATATACATCTTAAAGTGTTCTAGAAAATTAAATTAAGGGCTTATTGGAATATAACATGTGTGTATTATTAAATGTGCATTATTTTACAATGTTAGCAAAAATAAATTTCAGCACATACACATACTCTCTGAAACGCCACCTACAGCTGAGATGGAGCTTATTTGGAGCCTTGTTGGCATATTGATTGGTCAAGAATCAATCATACAATGTTGATGACATAAAGGAAGGAGCTACAAAAGGTAACATTTCAAACAATGTCACATTTGTAGCACATGCTGAAAATTTCAGCATGTGTGCATTAACATGGGCGATTTTCTCACTTTAAATGAGCTACATTTTGTGTCTTGAATCATGAGGATTAATTGAGGATGTTATGGAAATGATTTGAATATTATTTAAAGTGTGATATTCTACATATCGCACATGCTGAAATTTTTTTTAGCATGTGTGAAGACTTGTGTGTGGCCGAATTATTAAGCTAAAGAGTGTCCCTATTCATTTCTCATGTGATAGGAATATTTACCATTTAATTGGTGATTCATTTTTTAAAGAAAAAATCAAATCAAATTTGGCATTATTTTGAATGAAAGGGAATGATGCACATGCTGAAAATTCAGCATGGCAAGGTCACTAAATGGGCGATTCTTATCCTAGCAAGAGAGGAATTTTTGTCTTGTAATTTATGTGATGTATCTCATGATTTATGGAAGTTATTTTGTGATGATTTTGGCACATGGTTAAGTGTAATTCTCAGATTTTTTCCAAGTCATCATGATGACAATGTTAAACCAATAAGGAGGTGTCAAGTAAGCGAAGACTAAATGATCATCCAATAAGAAGATGCCAAGTAAGCAAGACCTTGTCACAATGATGTCTTACACTCTTCCAAGGACTTAAAAGATAATTTTTAAGAGGGGAGGCTACACCAAGGGGACGGCATGCATCATTAAAAGGAAAGAGAAGAGAGCAAATAAAACAAGAAACAAGCATTGCAAATCAAAGTGATCAAAAAGCCTAGCTCTTCTTCTTTTACATCCTCTTTCTTTCTCTCTTCTTGTAAGCCTATTGTATTCATATCTTTCAATCTTGAATAGGCTTGACATAGACCACCACTCATTATATATCTTTGTAAAAGATTGATCAAGGTGTGATCAATCTTCAATCTTGCAAGGTGGTGGTGTTCGTGTGCATTGTATTGAACATACAAGGTTTGTAAAGGGTTGGAGTTAGGTGTAACTCTATCAACCCTGTGGTAAGGTGTACTGCGTGTGTGTGATTAGTGTGAACCAAGGAAGGTGTTCCTTGAAGACTGGAGTAGGTTGTTTATAATCGAACCAGTATAAAATTCTTGGTGCCATTTACTTTTCAGTTACTGCACTGATTACCCTTCTTGTTTGCATTCGTAAAAATAGTTAACGAATTTCAAAAATCACGAAAATTTCCAGAAATATACTCACATGCTCTAGGGTTAATTTGGCACAAGTTTCAACCCTTTTGGATAAGTATAAATCAATCAAACATCAAAAGTTCTGAGACTAGTGCAGTCTGATTTTCAGACTTACAAAGGCTGAGACTTTGGTTGTAGTTGACCTACTTCCCAAAAGAATTTTGCAAAACTGTTTTAACCCACTTAAATATAGTATATAAAGAGTTAGTGGTTAAATTTTCAGAGCTTTTGGACGTTCACACAAATAGGAATAATTTTTGCAAAACCATCTACCGTTTCTGGCAGATTCGAGCAATCTGAGTACCAACGGTTTTTGAAGGGGTTAAAGGTTGAATTTTAATTTGAAATTTTTAGGGGACCCTCATAACATCTGAGGCTAAGTTCTCTCAAAATTTCAGAATTTTTGGAGGCCTCTAACCTGGTTTTAAAAACGTTTTAAAACTGGTTCTGAAAACAGAATCTGTTTTCAGAAGTTGAATTGTTTAGGTTCAAACAAATTTTAAAAACCACACTTTCTGCACCACCTATTCAACTCCTCCCTTCTAGTGGTGCCTTGCAGATCCTACAAGTGGTATCAGAGCGCAGAAACACTCACTTCAAGGAATCCAACGATTCAGTGAGATGGCAACCACAAATGTCAAAACCGAGCAAGAAGGTATGTCGAGCCAAAGGCCTCCACTTTTTGACGGTGAGTCGTTTATTCAGTGGAAACTTAGAATGATGCTTTTTCTTATGGCTATAGATATAGATCTTTGGTCAATCATTGAAGATGGTCCTTATGTCCCATCTAAGGTATCCACTGTAGACGGAGTCACATTAGAAGTCGTTAAATCTAGACAAGAATATACGAGTGATGATAAAAAGAAACTTAGTATGAATGCTAGGGCTATGCAATTACTCTTAAACGGATTAAGTAAGAGTGAGTCTAGTTATGTGTCAAACTGTTCGAGTGCACAAGAAATGTGGAGGATACTAGAAATGAAACACGAATGCACGAGTCAAGTAAAAGAGTCAAAAATTAACATTCTTATGTCCACACTTGAGTCATTTAAATTATTGCCTAATGAGTCTATTGTAGATATGGATCTTCGTTTGACTAACATCTACAACTCTCTTGAGTCTCTTGGTAAGGCTTTTACCACGCAGGAAAAGGTACAGAAAGTCCTACGAAGCCTTCCTTCTGAATGGGACCCTAAAGTGACCGCAATAGAAGAAAGCAAGGAAACTAAATCAATAAAGATGGAAGAACTAATCGGATCACTTAAAGTTTATGAGAATAAACTCACCATACGGAAATCGGAATCATCTAAACAAGGTAAAGCTATTGCTTTCAAATCAAATGAATACGTCTCCCCTCCCTCCGATCACGTAGATGATAGTGATTCCGAATCAGATAATGATGACCTAATTCTATTGGCTAAAAGATTAAGGAAATTTATGAGAAGGTCATTTAGAAACAAAAATAAGGGTACTACGACTAAGAGAAATAAGAACAAGTCAAACGATAAAGACGTTAAATGTTATGAATGTGGCAAACTCGGACACTTATCATATGACTGCCCAAATAAAGAAAAGCAAACTACCAAATACCCTGACAAGGAGCGGAACAAAATAGACTCGTCTCAGAATCCAAACAAAGGAAACGTGCTCTGAAGGCCTC